>CM070729.1:36202553-36802553 GCA_036346275.1 Otatea glauca
TGTTAAAATTTATAAAATTGTGATCTCTTTAAGGGTGAATTTTATTTGAATTTTGAGGTCATTTAGTCTCTGTATTTGTGAGTTATTTATTGCATATATTGTTTATGCAGCGTAGGCGCAAAATTTGCGGAAGGTTTAGAGAAAGAGTTAAATAGCTCAAGACCAAACTTGAACCGACCATCAACTCTTTGAAGACAAGTGATGCTGACCATTTGATCCGATTTTTTTAATGTATTTTGCTTTGAAACTATGCATGCTAAATTAAATAAAAATGGATTTAAATTAATTTGGGATAAAGTAGTTAATCAACCCATTTTATTCGCCACCTTGAAATTATTGATTGAATGCCTAAATAATTGTCACCCTCAGTTTGAGTGTATTAGTTGGATGTTAATATTGTGCCAACAGGGAGGCTAGGCCAGTGAGTAGATGCTTAGCCATGCAGCGAGTCATGAATGATCTTTTCGGAAAATGCTACAATATTGATTAAAGAAATATTTAATGTATTTTGAAAGTGGTGTGATGATGCCACATGATGAGATTGAGTCGAGAGACACAGGTAGTTACTGTCTTAGATGTTGAGATGTATTGGCGGCATGTGTGCACAATAATCAGCAGAGGTGGGAAATGTTTTAGGCGGGGCAAGTGGCAGAGGGTATGTGCAGGTGGGCACCTGTGTGTCAATGGGTTGAAGAGTGATGTGAGTCTATCTGCATAATTGGGGCTGTGTGCCTTTGTTGAGTGATGGAAGTCTTGCCTTGGACGATTAAGGACTTCAACCAGAAGCCTTTGATCTGAGTCACCGTACAACCACATATGCAGTATGGGATAGACCTAGTTGATTATGGTTCTTATATCTTTCCTCACTGATACCTCGGGGTGACAATGACACGAGGGTGTATGTCACATGCAGGTGCGATACATACTACGGTTTGGTGCCCATCCAGCGGTGATTGACTTTGTCCTATCATCGGCTCTGTGTGAGGAAGTGATAGTGAAGGCAATACCAGAGAGGTTTTGGTTAAGGTAGAGGTTCCTAAAAGGCTTTGTTCAGGACGATCACTGTGTGGTGAATGGCTATATCTTGTGGGTAAAGTGTACAACCTCTGCGAGTGTCAAATCTATTCGAATAGCCGTGTCGCATGGTGTTGGACATTGCTCGGGATTCTGAGTCAAGAGTTCGATCTTCAAAATAAAATGTGTAATGGGTGTTGTGAGCGATGTTAAAATGAGCTATTAAGGCTATGTGCGAGATTCTTGAAGAAAACCATTTGAAGAAATTAGTATTATTTATAAGTGTTCCTTTGCTTTAATATAAATAAGATACTAGTTTTAAAATGTTGTTTGATGCAAAATAACCAATTAAGCCAATCCTTTGAATAAGCTTTGCATATAGTAATAGTGTTGCATTACATGCATTACTTGTTGAGTGCCTTGTGTACTCACCCCTCCTTGCTTATCATCCCCAACATCGGTGGAGGAGTCTACACCGGTGGGAGGAGGAGTACATTGAGGATCCAGAAAAATTAGGGGCAAGCCGATCGGTTTTCTGTATGGCAAGATGAAACTTCCGCGACATTTATTTTATTAAAGCTGCTATTTCATTTACTCGATAATGAAAGCCTGCGTGGGCTGATTTATGTAAGAGACCATAAGGTCATACAACTCAGTTTATATAAATGTATACTTTCTTTATTCTTATATCATTTGTGAATATACATGATGTGCAACCACAATAAGGCTATGCGTGCTAGCGTGATCCTTACTAGCACAAAATACGGAGGGTCGGATTCTGAGTCGGGCCGACAATGACTGCACCGTGGGCTGGCGGTGGCGGGAATAGCGCCTCGCGGAGAAGACAATGAAAGGGGCTTGAGCTCGGGGATGCAGTTAAGCTTGGTAGTATGAGAGATTTCCATTTGCGGTCGTCTTGGATGGAGGTCGGTAGGGTTGCTCCCACCCAGAAACCGCAGCTTTGGGAAGAAGGCGCCGCAGCGGTGGTTGATCGGCGGTAAGAGCTGAAATCGATGAGTGAGATGGGTTCGAGGATGCTCAAGGATGCTACGGCTGTGAGTAATTTGAGAATGGCTCACCGAGTGAGGCTAGTGCATTTCAACCTCAAAGCTCACAATCTGTTGACAATGGCGGAAGAAAAGGAGCTTGGGCTTTGCGCGATTCTGCGCGACCAAGGGTGTGGATGAGCTCGATGGGAACACAGAAGCTGAAGGTTCATGGGATTGAATTACTACTCACGATTTTGCTTGAATGGCTTTCTCCCCTCTTCTTGCTGCAGCGGTAATGGGTAGTGAGTTGAATCGAATTCGATCAGGGAGAAATGATAAAGTTTGTGAGGTTCTGAAAGCGTATGAGCTATCACGTGGTGAGTTCTTCACTTGCTCCATGAAGAAATTTGGCACGAGGATCAGCTTGAATGAGGCTCATGTGATGGAGAGATGAATGCACGAGGCTTTTGCTCATATGACTTGGAGCTTGCTGGCTTTGGTGTGGGAATGACTCAAATGGCTGGTTGGTGTGGAAAGCTCGGACTTGGCGAGTGTCCCCAAGCACGAGAGATGGGATGGCTCGGGACTCGACTTTAAAATGGCTATCTACCAAGTTGAAAAATTACGAAACTTTTGACCATGGTCTCTTTGGGAGTGGTTAGGTTCGATAAAATTTTGGGAACGAAACACCTATGCTTAATTAATAAAACTTCCGACCTTTGTGCCTTTGCACCGTTTTTTATTTGGTTTTGATTTATTTGAGGTTCAACTTTTAATTTTTATTTTTAAAACTTTTTTAAAAGTTTGGTTTGGAGTTAAGAATGTCTCTGTAAAAATTTCAAGTCAACATATGGCGTAATTATTTTACAAAAATTCTGACTTGATTATTTTTCAGATTTTAAATGCCTCTGTTTTTGAATTTCTAGTTTGTCTAAATAACATGATAAATTCTTGAAATTTTTACCAGAAGTATATTATTCTCTGAGGGTGTCACGGTAATTTTTATAGCTCCAGAAATATTTTCAAAATTTTCTAGTAACTTGACTTCTCATTTCTTGTCAAAAGTGTTGTCATTCATTTCATTTATTTACTTTTCTATGCATAAAATTTTTACTAGATGACTTTACTGTTTTAGCAGCATGGCTAGGGTTCCATGGTAAAAATTTTTTTCTAACTTTTAATGTTTACCATTTTACCTTTTTACCATTTCCCTTTTGTTTGATTTTCATTCAATACAAAAATCCAAGAAAATCAATTAAAACCAATAATGCCAACAAAACTGGAGATAAACATATTCAAATTTAAAATATTCATTTTTATTTTATTGCATTTTTTAGGATGTTACAACAATGAATATAATGTCTCGTCTAAACACTAAAATGTATGAAATAAACAGCATATTTTTCAAAGTATATACTATCCTTTTAGAAGAAATAATCTTCTTTCATCATGTTTTGAATATAAATCCTATTAGCCAAATAACCCTAAGTATTATGGTTTATGAACTTCATAATATGAATAAGCAAACATTGTGATAATGAAGAAATCTATAGCTAATATATTTGTATCCGAGAACCTTCTTAAAAACCATAAATAAATCCAATAACCTAGCTCAATAGATATTACATATTCAAAATCTTCTTATGCAAAATCACTTAGGAATTAATTGCTATTCGCATAACCCTTTAATTTGTGTTTTACTTCTATTAATCTAAATAATTTTAGCATCTATAATTCAAAGTTATAAATGCAAGAATTCATAATTTTAGCCTCTTGATTTCTTAAATCAAGAATAGATAATCTATAAAAGAAATCATACTTTGTTATCATAAAAACCTTAACTTTTGAAAGCTTATTTATCTGGAAAACAATATGTGGAATCATGCAACTTAAACCCTAAAATATTCCTGTTTTCTGCAGTGAATCTTTGTTTGGTTTCTTGTCTGTTTTCTTTTTGCCCTTATTAAAGTTGGATATTTGCTATATTTCCGATTGATCGAAATGTAGAATCTGACTTCCCTTCCTCCATCGTTGCCTCCGTCAACCGTGACCTTGTCTTCGTCGTAAGCAATAAATAAGCAAGGCAAGCACCCCCTTTCATCATGTTGATCCCAGTTTTATAAATATTTTCATTAAATGCTTTACTGCATATGTTACTTTTATTAAAGTCTGCTATTTTATGGGTATTGGTAGTTGTACCTGTAGTTACATAGAACTTCCTTGATAAGTATGGATTTGTGAACCTTGATAACCCTAGAATAGCATAGACAATACTTGATGTCAATTTGGGATACTCTCACTTAGTGTCATGCTTAGCCATGCTTAAAGAAACATAAAACTTTGACATGATTAAAAATATTGGATATGACAATTAATGGGTATGACCTTCTTTATGATTGGTATTTTGATCAAAATGAAAATAAAACTATAATTTTGATGCGGGCAATTATTGGCAATAGCCGGATGTATAAGGGACTTGTACGTAGTGTAGGGGGAGACTATTGCCTGTGTCGGATTAAGGACCAAACTATGGGTTGTTTTCAGGTCAAGAATTACCATACAACCACAAGTGCTAGTATGGGACAGCCTTAAACCAATTAAGTTGTCTAGTTTAACTTTGCACTTTCACTAAAAGAAACAGTGAAAAATTCGTGGGTTTTTTTAAATTCGTGGGCCAAAACAAAACCCACGAATTTATATATTTAAACTCATCGGTTTCTAAAAAACCCACGTATTTAATTAAATTCGTGGGCCAAAAAAACACCCACGAATTTATATATTTAAATTCATCGGTTAATGCAAATACCCACGAATTTAAGTAAATTCGTGGGCAAAACAAACTCAAAATTTATATCACGAATTTAATAGCCCATGAGTCTTCTCTCTCTCTCTTCACTCCTCTCACCCCGCCTGCCGACCGCTGCGTTGACGTCCACTTGCCCGACCCCCCGCCCGCACCTTCCGCCCGCCCGCCAGCGCGCCGCCCCTGTAACGCCCGCCCACGCCATCGCCGCGCCGCCCCGTCGTGGCGCCACCCGCCTCCCGGACCCTCCGCGCCCCCGGCGTTGGAGAAGGTATATTTCATCTCATTTATATTCGTTTGATGTTATTTCATCTCATTTTATATTGGCGCATATGGTATATATATTTTATTCTCTCGCTGCCGTTGTATATAACGTTAGAGTTTACGGTTTGTGTCGAATAGTAGAGAGCCTAAGCGTCACCCGGTTCGAGAGCGGTGCATCTCACATTGTTTGTGAGTGCGCGGTTGAGAATTGTCGGCGTATTTTGGACAGCCCAAGAATGTTGGTTGTTACATGGGGCACGTGAAGTGCGGCGATCGAGCGTGATTTGGCGCATAACCTTGTTGTCAAGCGCACCAGCATCGGGCGTGCGTTTGGAGAACAGCGGGGTTATGCCACCAAATTCGTTCGATTAAATAGCGCCGCGTCACGAGTTCGCATGCAATGGCCTCCATTCTTGGGTCGATTCATTCATCTTTCCTAATAGGGTTGTCTTTGTCACCTAAGCCCGCGGTCAAATGCGTTGACATCGTTTCATTTGTTTAGCTATGAGAATATGTGATCGAAGGCGTGTATGACGGATGGAGAAGTGATGGGGGCACTCAGCGGAATGGGGGCATATCACGGATGCTTTCTTGAGGCAAGCATTGTTGGAGGAGCTGAATATGTGTATTGCCCGTGTACCCTGCGAGAATAGCAGCTACTCAGCAAGGATATAGTGCGATATCACATTTGCAAAAATGGGTTCATGCGTGTCGGGACCCGTTACGCAAATCGGACCCTCTGTGTATTACATGCGATCCGGGATCACGCTTACACCACATCATACTGAGGTTGCACATCACAGACAATCACGAAGATATAAGAATAAATAGTGCAAACATGTATATAAGCAGGTTATACGACCTTATGGTCTCCTTACTGATAAGACAGACCACACGGCTTACATTAATCAAAGTAAAGAAATAGCGGCGGAACATAAATAAAAGGTCGTGGAAGCCTTCATCTTGCCACAGACAACCGACTGAGCTTGCCCCTAGTTGCTCGCATCCTCGATGTACTCTTCCTCCCATCTTTGGTGTAGACTCCTCCACTGAGGTTGGGTTTGATAAACAAGGTGGGGTGAGTACACAAGGCACTCAACAAGTAATGCACAAAATGCAGCGCTATTACTATATGCAAAACTTATTCCAATGGATTGGCTTAAATGGTTCTTTTGCATCAAGCAGCATTTTTGAACTAGTTTCTTGTTTAGATTAATGCAGTGGCACAGATATAAATAATACTAAACTCAAATGGTTTTTCATTTAAGATTCTCGGCACACAGCCTTCACAGTTCATTTCCAACACTGGCACACAGCCACCCTTCCCACATTTTGTTTATGAAAATCTACCCTTGATTTGTAATCCCGAGCAATGCTCAATCACGTGAAACACGGCTATTGAATAGTTTGACACTCTGCGGAGGTTGTACACTTTACCCACAAGATCTGACCGCTCACCACCGCAGTGATTGTCATAACAAAGCTTTTCAGAACTTCTACCTTAACCAAAGAACCTCTCGGTGTGCATTCACTATCACTTCCTCACACAGGCGAAGTATAGGACCGGCCAATCACCGTTGGATGGGCACCAAGCCGTAGTACAGTTGCTCCCCATCAGATACACCCACATGTCTTGTGACCCGAGGTATCGGAGGAAGATATCGAACCCTAGTCAACTAGGTCTGTCCCATATCAGACATGTGGTTGTACGGGTGACTCAGATCAAAGGCTTGCAAGGTGAAGTCCTTAACTGACCAAGCAAGACTTCCAACACTCAACAGTGTCTCACAGCCCAATGTGGCACACAGACTCACATCACTCATCAACCCAATGCCACACAGGCCCACCAGGCACACAGCCTCTTGCCACTTGCCCCAGTCTAAATCTTTTCGCACCAAGTTGATTATTGTGCAACACATGCCAGCAATAACTCAACATCAGTACGGAACCACACAGGTCGCGGTACCTCAATCTCATCATATGGCATCATCACACCACTTTTCAAAATACATTCAATATGTCTTTAGTCAGTATTGTAGCATTTTTCCGAAAGATCACTCATGGTTCGTTGCAAGGCTAAGCATCTACTCACGGTCTAGCCTCCCGTGTTGGCACAATATTAGCATCCAACTAATATAATCAAACTTAAGGTGACAATGTTTTAGGGCATACAATTAATAATTCAAGGTGGCATAACAAAATGGGTTGATTATCTACATTATGCCAAATCAATTTAATTTCATTTTAAATAATTAGCATGCATAGTTTCAAAGCATAAATTACATTTTAAAATCTGGGATCAAAATGATCAAAGCATCACTTGCCATCAAAGAGTTGCTGGTCTTGTTCGAAGCTTGGTCTTGGCGGCGAAATCTTCCTCGAAACTTTCCGGCAAATTTGAGTCTCTCGTACAAACAAAATATGCAATAAATAACTAAAACAGAAGACTAAATGACCTCAAAATTCAAATAAAATTCACCATTAAATATTTCATAATTTTATGAATTTTTATAAATTTGAATCATCAAATCCGAGTTAAAATGCAAAAGTTATAGTCATTTGAAGTTTGAATAACATATGAAAATACGAAATTAAGAAAATCCGATTTTTCTGAAATATTTTTACACTGAAATTCGCATTTGTGACGTCAGCATCGCGTCATGATGGCGTCAACAGAAATGAGTTTCGGTCGAAATATTTTTATATAAAAAATATATATATGGCGCCATCGGCGTCATCTCGACACGTGCACGCGCCAGAGGCTGCCACGTCGCTCTGTCTATGGGCTGGGTCCACGGGTTGGCTCGGTCTCACGTGGGCCGGCGACCTTAATGCTCGTGCCGGGTGGCGCAAGCCGTGGCGTCGGCCGACGGCTCGCGACCAATCCCAGCGACACGCGGCGTTAAACTAATCGCGAAACTCGATTCAATCTCGTCCTTCGATTTAAAGCGAGCGGTAGAGATTCATGCGACTTCCGCCTCACCTCTACCACGGAGCCAACCGCGTGGCTTCACCGTGACCCTTGGATCGGATCGAGCGGTCCGCGATTACTCGGGTGGCGTCGATAGAAGCGGCGGCGCGACTCCTCGGTTTCCGCGGCGTCACGCGTCAACACGGGGCGGCCCGATGCGGTGCGATCTCATCCGCTCGATTCAAGCGGACGGCGCGATGAGCCAAGGCTATCGGCTCTAGCCTCTTCGCGGCGCGACCGCGCGCACAATCCAAGGCAGCCGGCGGCGCATCCGATGGTGTGACCTTTACGCGACGCGGTAATAAAAATAAACCCTACGATCTAGATCTAACGGTGAAATAAACTAATCGTGAAACTAATCGAAGCAATCTAGACCGTTGATTAGATCTAACGGTGAGGGTGAAGATGAGGATTCTGTTGATTGGCGATGTGGATGAATGCAGTGCGTTCGGCGATCGGACGGTGGGCGAAGCTCGGGCATGGCGGCGATGTCGCGGTGGCGCAGATCTTGCGGAGAGGATGAAGGCGATGTGCAGCCGGCTGCGAGGCTTCTCGGCGTGATGAAGTGGTCCACTCGATGCTAGCTGGCCGGTGAACTCGGAAGGGTCGAGCGCGGTGGAAGCGGCTCGGGCGGCGATGGGAGGAAGCAAAAACAGCGGTGGCGAAGGAAGGCCTTCGGCAAGCTCTCACAGGCGCTAGAGGAGTCTCGGCGTGCGTCGCGAGAGTCAAAAGATGCGGGCGAAGGCCTCGCATGGCGCCTTCAATGGGGACTTAAGGGCTGCCTCGGCGTGCGCGAAAGCGGCCGTGAAGTCACGGCCATCAACGCCCGTCTCTCCGATGATCTCGCGGGGACAAAGCGGCGTGGCGTGATCACATGCGTTCGTGCGGCGATGATCCAAAGGCTCACAGCGCCGCGGCGGCGTGGCACTGCGACGAGCGTGCGATCCGGATCGGACGGCTTAGGCTAAGCGGCGCTAGGGTTTCGGGCGGGCTGCGTGGGCGAGTCACGAGTGGGCGAGCACGATCTTGGGCGATAGCGATTCGGCCAGAACAACATTGTGCAGGATTTTAAATCCTTTTCGAATAAAAATAATTCGGGAAATTAGTTTTGGCCAAAGAAAGTAGTAAAAATATCTGAAAAATTCCAGAAAAATTCTGGAAAATACTTCAAATGTTTGGAACTCCATTAAAATATTTTCAATAAAACTTTGCAAAAACTTTTCCTTTATTTAATTTGTTTTCAAGAAAGCCTATATTTGAATAATTCCAAATAAATTTCAATAATTTCCAAAATTTCTCAAAAATAAAAAATACTTCAAATTTTAAATTAGAGCAAAAATTAGGGTGTTACAAACCTCCCCCCTTAACAGAATCTCGTCCCCGAGATTCAGGGCTGTCTACAGAAATAGGTTAGGAAACTCCTTCTTCAGATCTTCTTCGCTTTCCCACGTGGCTTCACTTTCAGTGGTTGCTCCTTGAACTCTGCAGACGTGTTGACTTGTTCCTTGTCTCTCTGTCCATTACGTCCAGAATCTTCATCGGATGTTCTTTGTAAGTCAGATCTTCTTGCAGCTCAATTGCCTCCAAAAGTGTTTGCTCTTCCGGTACTCGAAGACACTTCTTCAATTGTGATACATGAAATACATCATGCACTCCTGCCAAAGACTGCGGTAACTCTAATTGATATGCAACTTCACCTCTGCGGCTCAACATCTTGAATGGTCCGACATATCTGGGTGCGAGCTTCCCTTTTGCATGGAACCTTCTGACTCCTTTGAGAGGTGTGACTCTAAGGTACACAAAATCTTCGGGTTCAAAGCTCAGTTCCCTGCGACGATTGTCAGCATAACTCTTTTGCCTTGATTGTGCAATCTTCAATCTTTCCCTGATCGAGGCGTCATTCTTCCGCTTCTTAAGAATATACGGTCCAAAGACATGTCGTTCGCTGTCTCATTCAATTCAATGGTGTGCGACAGGGCCGACCATACAAAGCTTCAAATGGAGACATCATAAGCTACTTTGATAAGCTGTTGTTATAACTAAACTCGGCATAAGGCAAACACTTATCCCATGAGGTTGAATATGCTAAGGCACATGCCCTCAACATGTCCTCAATATCGATTGACTCTCTCGGTTTGCCCATCCATGCTGCGGATGGTATCTTTATCTTGAAGTTCAAACGAGTTCCCATTGCTTCATGTAGCTTACCCCAAAATGGAGGTAAATTGGGTACCTCATGCGATACTATCTTCTTGGTACTCCGTGCAGCGAGGCGATCCGTGCCATATAAAGTTACGCTAACGGTCTCGGAATAAGTGGTCTTTACGGTATGAAATGTGCCACTTTGGTTAAGCGATCCACTATGAACCATACGGAATCATATCCACTTTGCGTTACGGGCAATCCGGTTATGAAATCCATACCAATTTCTTCCCATTTCCATTCGGTATCTTTAAGGGTTGTAATAGCCTGCTTGCTTTGGTGCATAGCTTTGACTCTTTGGCATATGTCACATAATGCAACGTATTAATGACTTCCCGTTTCATGTTTGTACAAAATCTTTCCTTTAAATCTTGATACATTTTCGCACTTCTGGATGAATTGAGTACTTGGAGTCATGAGCCTCCTCCAGAATGAGCTGCTTCAACTCCTTTTGTTCGGCACACAAATCGCTCTTTAAACCACATAGTACCTTGTTCATCCAGTTTGAAATCTTTTGCTTTGCCTTCATCCATTTTGCCCTTAATTCTTTTGATCTTATCATCATCTTTCGCCCTTCCTTGATCGATCTTCCGGTGAGTCTTACTTCAAGGTTGCTAGGAATCATACAGTACTATTTCGGTTCTAATTTCGAATTCCTTACACAATTACGCTGACTTGTTTCCATCGACATATTTACACTGTGGTTCTTTCTGTTCAAGGCGTCCCGCCACCACGTTAGCTTTACCGGGTGGTAGTGAATTCCCATATTATAATCCTTGATTAACTCTAACCATCTTCTTTGCCTCATATTTAGGTCAGCTTGCGTGAAGATATACTTAAGACTTTTATGATCTGTATACACTTCACATCTATTTTGATGAGATGATGGCGCCATATTTTTAGTGCATGTACTCTGATTAATTCCAAATCATGGGTCGGATAGTTCTCTCTCGTGTGGTCTCAATTGCCTCGATGCATAGGCGATTACCTTCCTATTTTGCATCAACACATCCCAATCACGGCGCGATGCATCACAATAGATGTCGAAGCCTTGATGGACATCAGTAAAACTAATACAGTGTCGATGTTAATCTCCTCTTCAACTCCTAAAAACTCTTCTCACACTCAAAGCGTCCATAAAATTTCTTTTCCTTTTCAACAATTGCGTAAGAGGTCTCGCAATCGTAGAGAATCCTTCGATGAATCGGCGGTAATACCCGCCATTCAAAAACTACAGTTTGGGTTCACCGTCTTGGGTTGCTCCATTGCGAACCGTCTCCACTTTCTTTGGATCTACCGCAACTCTGCTGCGGTCATTATGTGTCCAAGAAATTCAACCTTATTCTTCCAGAAATTACATTTGCTAAATTTTGCAAACAACTGTTGCTCCCTCAACTTTTCAAGGACTAGCCTCAAATGCTCGGCATGCTCTTCTCTCGTCTTGGAATAGATAAGGATATCATCTATGAATACGACGACGAACTTGTCCAAGTATTCCATAAACACCTTATTCATTAAGTTCATGAAATATGCTGGTGCATTTGTCAAACCAAAGGACATCCTTTGTAAACTCGTAGTGCCCATATCTTGGCGAAAATGCGGTCTTGAAATATCCTCGATCGGATCTTCAATTGATGGTATCGATCGGAGATCAATTTTGGAGAAAACTCCTGCCCCTCTCAAGCGGTCAAACAAATCATCGATCTGGGTAGAGGATACTTATTCTTTATCGTCACATCATTGAGTGCGATAGTCTATACACATCCTAAAACTCCGTCCTTCTTCTTGGCGAATAGGGCGGTGCTCCCCATGGCGATGAACTAGGTCTTATAAATTCTTTTCAGCAGTTCTTCAATTTGCTTCTTCATTTCCACCAATTCCTCTGTGGACATCTGTAAGATCTCTTAGCTATGGGAGCTGTCCTGGAGCCAGCTCTATCACGAACTTCGATATCTCTATCGGCGGCATTCGAGTAAATCTTCGAGGAAAACATCCGGATATTCATTGACTATGGGCACTTCTTCTAAGGTGGCAGTCTTCATCTTGTTGACCATCAATTGTCCCTCCCTTGCGATTTTGCTTCAAACTCAATCTTCCTTCCATCAGGGCTCTCGGCCGATATGACTCTTTTCCATGATCCGGCCTTTGCCTTGTGTTTAGTTAACCAATCCATTCCCGAGGATAACATCCAAGGTTTGGGTATTAAGGGCGATTAAGTTCGCTAGGAACTCCACTCCATTAATTATTAGTCTTACCCGAACATCCTACTTTAGATTGGAGTTACGATCCGAGATTGGACTATGAGCACACATTTAAGATTCACTACTTCCATATCATTTTGAACAGCAAAATCTCGGAAATAAAGAATGCGAAGCTCTGGAATCAAATAAAGCATGGTTGATCTTGAGTTTACTAGGAACTTACCGATTACAACGTCCCGTGGCGTTCGGACTTCATCAGTCGTAATGTGGTTGACTTCGGCCTCGTGCGGTTCCTTGGGATGGAGTTGCTTTGCTGTTGATGCCCGCGGTTCACGATTGGGCGGAGTCCTTGCAGGTGTGTTCCCAAGGTTAAAGCGTACCGGGGTGACACCTCCCTTCTTAGGGCAGTTATTGGCAAAATGCCACAGTTCGTTGCAGTGATAGCAACGTCTTCCCTTTGCTGAGAGGTTCCTCGATCGTGCCACGATTCTGCAGATCTGAACATTCGACCTTTAGGCGATTTCTTGGCGGTGGTGCCCTATTGTTGCCTCTGGGCTGATGCCGAATGAGCTGTTGTTGGGTGCGTCCTCTCGCATCTGCTGGCCTGACGACCTCCTTGTTGCGCCATTCTGCGCTTCTGTTGTCATCAACTCTCGGCGTTTGTCCTCTAAGATAAGAGCTTTGTTAACTAGCTCTTGGAAGTCGGGAATGTGTGGGTGATCGGTCCCTGCGACCACGCATTCAATCCCTTCATGAAGCGGGATTATGCGGCCTTATCCGTAGCCCGTCCTGCAGTGCGTAGCGTGCAGTTAGGTGAATTGTTGAGTGTCGGCCCTTGGTGGCCCCCCCTGCGAGGCTCGGAATTCCTCCTTTTGAGATCCATGATACCCTCGGGTACATGGTGCTTGTGAAAAGTGAGTGAATTCCTCCCACGTGATACTCTGTGGGTCCTCATGAAATTCTTGTGAAGTTTTCCCACCGTTCTGCGGCGGTCCTTCCGAGTTGATGAGAGGCATAGAGTACCCTCTCATGTCCTACACACTTTGGTAATGTCGACTTCCTTTCAATTGTCCTTAGCCAATCGTCGCCTCCGGTGGATTGGCGTTGCTGAAAGGTAGGTGGGCGGGTTCTCATAAACTCAGACAACCTTGAGTAGGGGTGTGGTCCATGGTTACCCCGGCTTGAACATTCGCAGCGGCTTGGTTGGATATCTGCTGCATGGTTTGAACCATCGTGTTCATAAGTTGAGTCGAGGCGATCAAGAAGGCTCCCGGGTTACGCATATCGACTGCGGCGGTTGAGAATCGGCTCTTCATTACAGTTATCCGCTGGTTAGCTCCACTTCATTGGCTCCAACATTTCCACGTGTCCTCACCATCTGTTGCAAGCTTCCAAGGTTAAGAAAAGAAGAAAGCATAGACAAGTAGAAGAATTCATGTGGGAAAGCAGTGTAACTTAAATTATTTAGTCACTTTATTAATATAATATAAGCGGTATGGTTGCTCACAAGTGCCTAAGGGCAATACAACGCATCTGAGACACTCACAACGAACAAGTAAGCAAACATAGAAACCCATGGCGACTCACACCTAATGGTGACTCTGAAGAAAAAGGCGCGACTCAACCTTGAGTCTCGACACTATACTCTACTAGACTCGATCACTCATCGAGCCAACCAGCTGCGGCTCCCGAGCATACAGTGGGTGCTCGGCATCGGGGCAAGCGGTCTGGTGACCTCTGCGGTGGTGCAAAGACCCCATCGACTCATTGGTCCAGGGCTGCTGCTCTGCCTGGTGCCTCTTGCTCTGGCTCCTCCAGATCTGGATCGTGTAACTCCAGGACTGGCTCAGGCTCGGATCCGTACAAAGCCATCTCCAACTCCTGGATCTTACGCATGGAATGAGCTAAGCCCTCCATGGTGGATCCTCGCTGTGTGACCTCGGCGGGTCCTCTGCAACTCGGACTGTCTCATCAAGGCATCCTCACGGCGATGGCGTACCTCGCGGGAGGGTGATAGTGGCGTCCTTCTCTACAAGCTCCATCCTCTCCAAGCGATTGTCTCGGCGGATGGTGGCGAAAGCGGTGTCCTCAACTCTGCGGAGTAAGTGCGGGCAATCTGCCGCGCCGCTGTCGTCTGCGTCTCACGGATTCGGCCTCAAAAGAAGACCTCGACCGTGATGTAGATAGGACGGCTCGCCCTCGTCCTCTCTCGAGCATACACTGTGATCTTGACATCCCAGAAGGCGACGTCATGTCCTGCCCGTACCACCGAAGTCCCTCGATAGAGTGGTGCATCAAAACCTCAGAACAAGCGCATCATACACCATAACTCATGGCGTATCCTCAAGTGCGCTCTCCATACGTATGGATCATCCTCATCGCCAAAAAAACCTTGTTTAAATTAAACAGAGAATAATAAAAATTCAGCATAGGTATGAATAAGGGAGAAGAGATAAGTCGAGATTTCTTTGATATTCTTGCTCAAGTTGATTAGGTCTTTTAGAAAATAGTTTTACCCTCCTAGGCACAACCAAACTAGGGTCAAGTCCTACGATCGGCTGCTCGATACCACCTCTGTCGGGACCCGATTACGCAAATCCGGACCCTCTGTATTACAGTGCGATCCGGGATCACGCTAGCACACACAGATCATACTGAGGTTGCACATCACGGACATTCACGAAGATATAAGAATAAATAGTGCAAACATGTATATAAACCGAGTTATGCGACCTTATGGTCTCCTTACAGATAAAACAGCCACACAGGGCTTACATTAATCAAAGTAAAGAAATAGCGGCGAACATAAATAAAAGGTCGTGGAAGCCTTAATCTTGCCACGAGGCAACCAGTGAGCTTGCCCCATAGTTGCTCGCATCCTCGATGTACTCTTCCTCCCATCTTGGTGTAGACTCCTCCACCGAGGTTGGGTTTGATAAGCAAGGTGGGGTGAGTACACAAGGCACTCAACAAGTAATGCACAAAATGCGGCGCTATTACTATATGCAAAACTTATTCCAATGGATTGGCTTAAATGGTTCTTTTGCATCAAGCGGCATTTTGAACTAGTACCTTGTTTAGATTAAAGCGATGTACAGATATAAATAATACTAAACTCAAATGGTTTTCATTGAAGATTCTCGGCACACGACCTTAGCAGTTCATTTCCAACAACGGCACACACCCACCCTTCCCACATTTTGTTTATGAAAATCTACCCTTGGTGTAATCCCGAGCAATGCTCAATACCGTGAGCATGGCTATTCGAATAGTTTGATCTGCAGAGGTTGTACACTTTACACACAAGATCTGACCGCTCACCACACGGTATTTATCGCAACAAAGCTTTTAGGAACTTCTACCTTAACCAAAGAACCTCTCCGTGTGCCTTCACTATCACTTCCCTCACACAGGCAAGTATAGGACGGCCAATCACCGTTGGATGGGCACCAAGCCGTAGCACAGTGCGCTCCCTCATACAGATACACCCACGTGTCTGTCACCCAGTATCGGAGGAAGATATCGAACCCTAGTCAACTAGGTGCATCCCATATCGAGACATGTGGTTGTGCGGTGACTCGGATCAAAGGCTTGCAAGGTGAAGTCCTTAGCGGCCAAGGCAAGACTTCCAACACTCAATAGTGGCACCACGGCCCAATGTAGCACAGACTCACATCACTCATCAACCCAATGCCACACAGGCCCACGAGTACACAACCTCTTGCCACTTGCCCGGTCTAAATCTTTTCCCACCCGGTTGATTATTGTGCAACACATGCGGCAATAACTCAACATCGATGCGGAACCACCGCAGTCGCGGTACCTCAATCTCATCATATGGCATCATCACACCACTTTTCAAAATACATTCATTATGTCTTTAGTCATCGATTGTAGCATTTTTAGAAAGATCACTCATGATTCGTTGCAAGGCTAAGCATCTACTCACGGTCTAGCCTCCCGTGTTGGCACAATATTAGCATCCAACTAATATAATCAAACTTAGGGTGACAATGGTTTAGGGCATACAATTAATAATTCAAGGTGGCATAACAAAATGGGTTGATTATCTACATTATCCCAAATCAATTTAATTTCATTTTAAATAATTAGCATGCATAGTTTCAAAGCATAAATTACATTTTAAAATCTGGGATCAAAATAATCAAAGCATCACTTTCCTTCAAAGAGTTGCTGGTCTTGTTCCGAAGCTTGGTCTTGAGCGACGAAATCTTCCTCGAAACTTTCCGGCAAATTTGCGTCTACGCGTACAAACAAAATATGCAATAAATAACTAAAACAGAAGAATAAATGACCTCAAAAATTGAAATAAAATTCACCATTAAATAGCTCATAATTTTATGAATTTTTAGAAATTTGAATCATCCAAATCCGAGTTAAAATGCAAAAGTTATAGTCATTTGAAATTTGAATAAAATCTGAAAATACAGAAATTAAGAAAATCCGATTTTTCTGAAATATTTTTACACTGGAAATTCGCATTTGTGGCGTCGCATCGCGTCATGATGACGTCAGGCACAGAAATGAGTTTGATCGAAATATTTTTATATAAAAAATATATATATGCGCCATCGGCGTCATCTCGACCGTGTGTGCGCCGGAGGTTGCCGGTCGCTCTGATCTATGGGTGGGTCCACGGGTTGGCTCGGTATCACCGTGGACCGGCGCCGTGTGCTTTCGTGCCGGGTGGCGCAAGCCATGGTGTCCGCGACGGCTCGCGACCAATCCCAGCGCGACCGCGGCGCTAAACTAATCGCGAAACTTCGATTCAATCTCGTCCTTCCGATTTAAAGCGAGCGGCGAGATTCATGCGACTTTGCCTCACCTCTACCGCGAGCCAACCGTGGCTTCACGTGACCCTTGGATCGGATCGAGCGGTCACGATTACTCGGTGGCGTCGGCGAAGCGGCGGCGGCGACTCCTCGGTTTCCACGCGTCAGCGTCAACACAGGGCGGCCCGATGCGGTGCGATCTCATCGCTCGATTCAAGCGGACGACGCGATGAGCCAAGGCTATCGGCTCTAGCCTCTGCGGCGCGACACGCGACACAATCCAAGGCGGCCGGCGCGCATCCGCGGTATTGTGACCTTCTGTGACAGCGGTAATAAAAATAAACCCTACGATCTAGATCTAGCGGTGAAATAAACTAATCGTGAAACTAATCGAAGCAATCTAGACCGTTGATTAGATCTAACGGTGAGGGGTGAAGATGAGGATTCTTGTTGATTGGCGATGTGGATGAATCAGATGCGATCGGCGATCGGACGGTGGGCGGCTTCGGGATGGCGGCGATGTCGCGGTGGCGCGGATCTTGCGGAGAGGATGAAGACGGCGTGCAGCGGCGGCTGCGAGGCTTCTCGGCGTGATGAAGTGGTCCACTCGATGCGGTTGGCCGGTGAACTTCGGGGAAGAGGTCGAAGCACGGCGGAGCGGCTCGGGCGGCGATGGGAGGAAGCAAAACAACGGTGGCGAAGGAAGGCAACTCTGGCGAGCTCTCACGGGCGCTAGAGGAGTCTCGGCGTGCGTGCGAGGAGTCAAAGATGCGGGCGAGGCCTCGCAGCGCCTTCAATGGGGACTTAAGGGCTGCCTCGGCGTCGTGAAAGCGGCGGCGGAAGTCACGACCATCAACGCCCGTCTCTCCGATGATCTCGCGGGGGCGAGCGGCGTGGCGCGATCTGTGCGTTCGTCGCGGCGATGATCCAAGGCCAGCGCCGCGAGCGGCGTGGCACTGCAGGAGCGTGGGATCCGGATCGGACGGCTTAGGCTAAGCGGCGCTAGGGTTTTGGCGGGGCGGGCTCGTGGGCGAGTCACGAGTGGGCGAACACGATCTTGGGCGAATAGCGATTTCGGCCAGACAACGTGCAGGATTTTAAATCCTTTTCGAATAAAAATAATTCGGGAAATTAGTTTTGGCCAAAGAAAGTAGTAAAAATATCTGAAAAATTCCAGAAAAATTCTGGAAAATACTTTGAGATGTTTGGAACTCCATTAAAATATTTTCAATAAAACTTTGCAAAAACTTTTCCTTTATTTAGTTTTTTTTCAAGAAAGGCTATATTTGAATAATTCCAAATAAATTTCAATAATTTCCAAAATTTCTCAAAAATCAAAAATACTTCAAATTTTAAATTAGAGAAAAAATTAGGGTGTTACAATGCGTAACTATTTGGTGTGGCACCGTCATGGAGAGGCCGCAGGGCAGGCCATTGAGTCGGACCATGGGGAGGATCACGACCGGATGGAAGAGATGCTGGATGATCTTGGCAGGGGGATTGAATTTAACTCCGGGGAGGATCACGACCAGACTTAGTCAACTTGAGCAAATTTAGCTATACGTGCAAAACATAGTCGATTTTAGGACAGTTAGGCAACTCTTTCTTAAACCTTGCACAAATCATCTCAATGTTCATACTTGAAAAGGTTTACTTGTGTGCTTATGAAAGTTCATTGCTGTGCTCCTGTAGATATGTGATGGTTTACCAAATTATTAACCCATTACGTGCTATTTGATTTTTTCTTTCTGTCAATAACTTTTTGATTTGGAACCTTATATTGTGCTAACTTGATGGAATTGAAAAGTTATCTTAAGACAACTTGTTGAATTGTAAACTTATGTTTTAAATGTTTTATATGGCATCCTTGTAGAATGTGTTGTTTGCCCATGTACAATCTGATTGTTTATCCTTGTAGAATGCTTTATATTTGTACTTTGTATACTGAACTCTTAAAATGACTATCTAAACTCTTAATTGCTTGTTTGAACTATTTTCACTGTTTGTTATCTTTTGAATACTCAGTGATGCAATTAGGGTCTTTGGAAGTTGAATTAAATAATTTTAGATGTAATCTTGGCCTTGAACTAGATGGTTAACTTCTGTTAATACTAGAGAGTATTACTTTGATGCTTCATTGACTATGAGATTGATGTTCATATGATTATCACAGCATATCTTGACTAGCTCGTAGTTGTAGTTCTTATATATAGTATCTATTCTTGTTTAGCTTGACCTGTCATATTGATATTCTCATATTGTGTCTTGGTCGAATAGTACTATTCTGAACTTGTTTCATGTGAATCAACATAATTTAGGTAAGGAAAGAGTTAAATGCCATATTTGCTAAACTCTTACTAAACTTACTTGATTCTAGCACATTTAGCAAAAACCGACGATATGTTACTTGTAACACAACCTAAGTTAATCTTGAACTTGCAGGTTTCTGGGTCACGCCCTCCAGCACGTACTAATGACGACATCATAGAAGACATCTTCAACAGCGCCGGCGGTAGTGGTAGCGCCCACAACTCCAACAACCCCGAGGCAGGATGTAATGACCCCCATTTTCACATAAATGCGAAAATAGAAATCTTATGTGCAAACAGTACTTGTCCCATGATCAGTAGCTAGTATGCACACTTACAACAATTGGAATCACAACCATACATCATATTATTAAAGCGGAAGCTAATTTACACAATAATCTTACTATTCAGAGTTTATAGCAGCAAAGAAGCAAAGTCTTGTAGTGTGCCCATCCAATCCCTCAGGCAACTGACAAGGCATAATCCTTAGAAAAACTTCATCGTTATCATTCCCGAATCCTGCGATAATTATGTTTCATCGAGCTAATCTGATTCTTCACCTAAAACAACAATTAAGCAAGGGTGAGTACTTTCGTACTCCGCAAGACTTTTGCAAAACCTATAATATATGCAGGTGATTTCAAAGGAAAGGCTAGTATGGTTGTTTGCATAAAGCCAATTTGAAATGTAAATACAGAATAGTAGATTGCAAAATGAGATTTAAGTAAAAGTAATTTAATACTGAAATAACAATATGTAGAGTACGAAATAGTGAAATCACGAACCTGGGTATCATGACCATATCCAAGAACCATTTCCATTGTCACGATGAAATTATCAACACACGGTAGAATCCAGTTTTATGAAAATAAAAACCATCTAACTAGTGCTGGCGCACCAAGATTCCCCATAACCGCGGGAACGGCTTTTCGAAAAGTTTTACACTATATAGAGTTGTACATCTTTACCCACAAGTCATGACCTTTTCCTTTTGCCGCATATTTCATGCACCTTTGGCGTAGTGGCCAGAATGTTCATGACGGAAACTTTTACATTATCTAGGTTAACTTTGCACCAGCCCGGTGTCGATAAACCGTACTATGGTGTAAATGTTTGTCTGATCCTTTGCGATAATGAATCAGCATATCCATAGTATGGCGTACACCGTTGTATAAGCAAACGTGACTCCCAACACCTCGGTGTGGGTGCCCCTCCGAGCCACCAGTCACTGAAGAAGCTCGTACTACTCCGGCCTACCAATGTGCAAAGTTAAACTAGATAACTTAATTGGTTTAAAGCTGTCCCATACCAGCACTTGTGATTGTACGGTGATTCTTGTGTTTAACGAACACGTAGTTCGGTCCTTAATCCGATACGGGCAATAGTCTCCCCCTACACTACGTACAAGTCCCTTGTACACCCAGCTATTGCCAATAATTGCCCGCATCAAAACCATAGTTTTATTTTCATTTTTGTTCAAAATACCAACCATAAGATGGTCATACCCATTAAATGTCATATCCAACATTTTTAATCAGGTCAAAGTTTTATGTTGCTTTAAGCATGGCTAAGCATGACACTAAGTGTGAGTAACCCAAATTGACATCCATTATTGTCTAAGTTATTCTAGGGTTGTCAAGGATCACAATTTCATACATATCAAGGAAGTTCTATGAAACTACAGGTACATCTATCAATACCCATAATATAGCAGACTTTAATAAAAACAAAGTATGCGGTAAAACATTTAGTGAAAATATTTATAAAACTGGGATCAATATGATCAAAGGGGGTGCTTGCCTTGCTTATTTATTGCTTACGACGAAGACAAAGCCACGGCTGACGGAGGCATCGACGGAAGTAGCGACGTCGGATTCTACACGTCGTTCGATCGGAAATATAGCAAATATTCAACTTTAATAAGGGCAAAAAGAAAACAGACAGAAAACCAAATAAAAATTCACTTAAGAAAACAGGAATGTTTTAGGGTTTGGATTATGATTTCAAGTTCTTATGATTTAGATAATTATACAAACATATTGTTAATGACTTTTTATGATGAACAAACATGGTTTCTTTTATAGATTATCTATTCTTGATTTACGAATTCAAGAGGCTAAAATTATGAATTCTTGCATTTATATCTTCGAATTATAGATGCTAAAATTATTTGGATTACTAGTATTAACATATTAGACAATTGAGCTAAAAACTATAAATGAATAACACTTAATCCTTTTTAATTGATTTTGCATAAGAAGTGACTTGGAATATGTTAGATTTGTTGAGCTAGGTTACTAGATTTATTTATGGTTTTTAAGAAGATTCTAGTGATACAAATTACATATTTGTTTATTATTTCAAAGTTTGCTTATTCATATAATTGAGTCCATAAAACATAATACTTAGGGTTGTTTGTCTAATAGGATTTATATGCAAAACATGATGAAATAAGATTATTTCTTCAGAATATTATAGTCTATAGTTTGAAGAACATTTCTTGGCTAATTTCATACATTTTAGTGTTTAGACAAAGACATTATATTCTTTGTTGAAAAAGCTTATATGATATGAAGGATTACGATGACCATATCACTTAAGGGTATTGGGTTACTCGGATTCAGATACAAAGCAAGTTGAAATAAGAATATTTTTCCATATTATGGTAGGATAAACATTATAGGATGCTACTGAGCTATTACCTCATTATTTTCCATTTATACTAGAAATTTTATGGGTTGCGAAAAGCTTATATAATTATGCCGATTCGCGATTTCGCTCAGTTTTCATTCTTCGATTGCGGCTGCACCTTATGAGATAAACTAACCATTTTTTAGAAATTAGTAGGGATATCCCTAAAAGTGTTTTAAAGTTGGTTTCGCAATATTTCGCATTCATTTGTGATGTTTTCACCTACATGATCTTTAGGGCTAAATATGGCCTAACCCATAATTGTTCAAAATGTTGCCATTTCTATACAACAAGTTATTATATGTTATTTTAAGGTCATAGAATTTGATTTTGTTGGATTTGAGGTTCATTTGAGAGTTATGAACATTTGATCATTTCTTGGATTGAAGGTTTGAGCATTTAGCAAATTGATTAAACTAAAGCAAAGTCTAAATGTTTTTGACTATTCATAATCTATGCAATCCCGAAACACATCTAAACTGGTTGTAACATCCCAAAATTTGGCTTAATTAAGTTTTATTTCTTATTTGTGCATTTATGATTTTCTGAAATTTATTTGGATTTTTGGATTCATTGGAATTAATTTTAAATCAAGTTTTTGCCTCTTATTCAAATCTATTTAAATTTATACAAAGTTAAAATAAAGTTTTGCCAAAAATATTTTATTTGAGTCCAGGATGTCTCAAAGTATTTTTGAGATTTTTCTTGGATTTTTCCTAATAATTTAATTGCCTAAAACCAATTAAATGAATTTCTAGAATTATTTAAAATAATAAAGTTGTAAAAATCCGTTACTGCAGATCTTGGGCGAAGCCCATGTCTTTGTCGCTTAGAACCCATTTAGCGCACCCATAGCCAGTCGTCCTTGCGTTGGCCCACGTTCTAGAGGAGCAAGCGTGGACCGTAGGATCATGATCGGAGGGTAGAGGGCGTGTCAAAACCCTAATGAATCCTGGGCGTCTATTTCGTGTACGCCTCGGATTCCTCCGCGTTAGCGCCGGTGGCCGTCCGTTGCGACACATGGATGGCGGATTAGCCGTCTTCGTCGTGTCCGGCCAGGACTCCTCCGCCGCGCCGTTTCCATGTTCGCAAGGACTCCGCCTTGAGCACGTCTTCGATGCTCTATAAAGCCGTGATGCATCACCGAGGTTCCTCGTCGTGACCGCGCACTTTTGTCGAAATCGTTTGGCGGCGTCGCCGGGTGAGCGAGAGGCTTCGCCGGAGTTAAGCGCGAGGCGCCTCGGTTTCGCTCGGTTTAAATCGCCGCCGTTGGGTCTCCGCCGCCCGCGGAGGCCATCTTAGCGTTCGCCGGACCACGCCGAGCGAACCAGCGGCGTCGTCGCGGAGTCGCGCCAAAACGCCGCCGTGGTCTTCGTCTTGGTCCGGTGAGAGTTCGCCGTCGCATCTCCATCGCTAGATCCGAAGCTCTAGGCGTTAGATCGAAATCCAGCGCTTGCGTGATGCCGCGTCGTGAGTGATCGGTGGCGTTCAATCAGATCTGGCGCATCGGATGGCGCGTCGCCGCAACCAATCACGGGCGGCCGCGTGTCGGGCGCAAGCACCGGCGTCGTGGGCCGGGTTCACCGTGGTCGAGCCACAGCGGTGGAACCGATCTATCTTGGCGGGACATGTGGCGAGCTCCGATTGGTCGGTCGGGCATGACATCAGCGTTACCTCATGCGACATCATAAATCGCTTTTTGAATAAAAATAAATCTGTTAATTCTGAATTTCTAATTTTGTATTTTGATTATCTATCTCAAACTTCAAAGGCTATATCTTTTGCATCGTAACTCGGTTTGAGTGATTCCAGTTTCTAAAAATTTGTAAAATTGAGATCTATATAATGGTGAATTTTATTTGATTTTTGAGTTTATTTGCTCTCTGTTTTGGTATTTATTTGCTTTTCTTCTTGATGCAGCGTAGGCGTTGAATTGTGCGACACTTGGAGGAAGATCCGACAACTCAAGAGCAAGTTCAGAACCAGATCAGAACCTATTCCAAGGCAAGTTGTGCTTTTATCATGTTGAACCCATGTTTATAAAATTGCTATAATTGTTTTACCCTATTGCATATATTTCAAATATACAATTGTTTCAAATTAGATTGGGCTTAGCTAATGTACAGATTGATCTACACCCTACCTTGTCATTGTATGCCATGATCCATTGTCACCCTAGATTGGTTAAATATAGTTGGTTAATAATTATAATCAACATTGGAGGATTAGTTCAGTATTAGTTGCTTAGCCTTGCCACGTCATCACATGTGTCGAAATCATTGATAATTAATCTTGATTAATGGAATATGGAACAATGTTATGAACTTGTGTGTCATGTGGGATCACGATGAGATTGAGTTGTTGTGGCGAGTCATGTCACGCATAGCGATGTTGAATTGTTGATGGCACGTGGTGCTTAGTAATCAGCGGGTGATAATAACTTAGATTGGGGCAAGTGACAAGGCGAGTATGCCAAGGTGGGCCCAATGGGCGGAGGGTATGTGGATGTCTTGCCTTGATCACACTAAGGACTTAACCTTGCAAGCCTTTGACTGAGTCAATCATGCAACCACTTATGCGGTATGGGCGACCTAGGTGATTAATTTGCAATGTCTTAACTTTGGTACTATCTTGGTGGTGTGAGTTCCCGAGTTATGGAGTAATTCACATGGCGCAAGAGGGGCCCTGGTTGTGGTTTTCGGACCCACGGTGTTGAAACCTTAGCGGGTAATCTTGGGTTAAGCGGAGCATTGTAAAGGCTTTGTCATGATTTCTCTGCCAGCACACCAAAGGAAGTGTGCTAATGGCGGCGCAAAGAGAATATCATGCAGCGTGGGTAAAGTGCATAACCTCTGAGTGTGAAACTATTCGGATAGCCGTGCTCGCGGTATTGAGCAATGCTCGGAATTCTGATTAAGGTTAGCTTAATTAAATGGAAAACTTGGTTGGGATGGCGGGATTGCCATATGGAAAGTTGGAACTTGATTTAGGATTGGAAACTTGGTTTACTTGAGAAATCTTGAATCTATCTATTATTGTTATTTGTTTCTGATCTTTACAATCTATTTATTGTATTTGTTCATAAATCTTTGCTTTGTTGCAAAATAGCCATGATAGCCTATCCTTTGGAATAAGCCTTGCATATAGCTATGTTAGAATTGCATTACATGCACAACTTGTTGAGTGCTTTAAGTACTCACCCTTGCCAACAATAACATCACCAGTTGAAGAGTCTACATCAATCTTGGAGGAAAGATTCGGGAGGAGGCGAATGTTTAGGGCACAAGCCTTGTCGGTTGCACTGTGGTATCTTGAGGGTTATCTACGTTTTCATTCATTGCAGTTTAATATATTGTTCGACCTTGCGAGCATAGTCATGTAAGTGGACCATAAGGTCATTCAACTAGTAGTATGTATCATATGATGTCTTTCATAATATTTTAGCTATGTATGATTGTGATATTTACTTATGTTGAGCTGTGTGCACTAGCGTGATCTGGACTAGTCACGATATACACGGAGGGTCGGATTGCATATTCGGGTCCCGGCAGAAGTGGTATCGAGCCATCTTGACTGTAGGCCTTGACCTAGATAGTCAGTCGTCTCTATAGGAACTTCAAAATTATTTTCTAAAGAAAAGAATTAACTTGGAAGAATAATATGTTCTTGACTTATCTTATTCTTCTATTCCTTTCCTAAATCAAAATTTCTCTCTTTTCCCTATTTGAATTTCTTTCTCTCTCCTTGCTGGATCGAGTTAAAAACCTTATCTGAGTTGTCTTGGTAGTTGGCGTGCCACATCATAGAAGAAAGCATCAAATGTTATTTGTCAACCACGAAGATCAAGAAGGAGGAATCATCGAGCTCAAGGAAGGAGTAGATCGGTGAAGTGTTCGAAAGTTAAATGACCTATGCTTGAATAGCAGTTGAGACTCATGTGTGGGAGTCGCGTCGCTTAAGATAGAAGTGTTACCATTGTGAGCGGTAGCTTTGTGTGTATAGGTTGAATTGGTTCTTCCTTGATTCTTTGAGTGTGCGTTATGTGTTGCGAGCTTTTAGGCTTATATAAGCAACAATACCAAGTTAGTAATATTGTTTGCTTTAGTTATTGGGTTAAACCTATCTCCCACTTTAGGATCTCTGCTTCTTACCTATGCTATTTCCTCTTCCTAACCAAGTGAAGCAATCAAGCGGATGGTTGGACTTGAGGAAACTACGAGAATCGTGAAGTGAAAATCAATCCATAAGAACCTCAATAATGGATTAGTTCTTCAACCGTCGATGCAGATGGATATGCGAGTTTGAGAGAGTTCTTGGTGCTCGGACTCGGTTGATGCATGCAATGATGAAGCGGATCTGAATATGACTAACCAAGCCAATATCAGCGAAGTGTTCCAAGTGCTACCAATGATTTCCGTCCCTACTCAAGGTTATCGAATTCATAAGGACTCGTCGCGGTGTTTTCGAAATGTATTACCATCGAGCGGATGATTGGCTCAAGACCATGGAGAGGAAGCTGCTCATTGCTCGATGTGAAGGCGATGAGAAAGTCTGTATGCTTCGATCGATTACAAGGAATCATTCTTTGAATGGTGGAAGAAATATTGTCTTTATTCATGAAGCCCCGCGAATATCACTTGGAATGAATTTGTTGTTGCTTTTAGTAATCTCTTTGCCCCACACAGAGCAGTATGGTCACGGTAAATCGGAGCGAATACTATCCCTGCACCTTGTTCAACATTTAAGCGTTGCTCTCAAGAAGTCTTTATCAACCAAACAAATCGGAAGATCGTGCGTGCATTATTTGTGGAGAGATAGGACATACGGTGACGAGCATGCGATTAATTGCTCCAGTTGTGAAGGAAGTCATTCTCTGGGAGAATGCCCTATGAGTGACATCACATGTTACCTTTGTGAAGGCCGAGATCATGGTCCAGCTCAATGTCCTCTGAATCCAATAGTTACCGCTGTAATTCAACATCAGCAAAAGATTCTTCGAGCCGTAGTTGCTCAAGAGTCGTCAAGAAGAGGCGGAACGTCAGTTGCAAAAGTGGTGCCACTCGAAGAGCTAAGGACACAATACCTTAATCCTGTTGGCCCTCGTCAAGAAAGTAGTAATTGGCAGTCACCAACAGCATGTTTCCTGTGCGATGAAGAAGGCCATTGGGCTAGTGAATGCCCAACGAAGCAACCAGTCATGACGCCACCAGAAGACAATAATGTGCATGTAGCTGCACCTAGCAAGGCACAACAGCGAAAACATTTGTGCTACTACTGTCATGAGGAAGGCCATTTTGTTAAGAAATTCCCGCGAAAGAATCTAGAGTCTCCTACAGACGCGGTCCTTACGGAAGTTACCTTAGTCAAGTTCATAACGCGTAAGCGAGCAATAAGGTTGCAAGAGAGGTTTGTGCAAAGAATCAATTGAAGAAGAGGCGTCTGAATAAAGAAACTACCCTGGTCGATGAATGCTCAGGGAAGAGAGGTGGCCCTAAGCTTTGCCATACCTGTAACAAGCTCGGGCACTTTGCCAATAATTGCCCTCAGAAGAAAGTAAACACGCCAGTTCAAGTCAATCCCAGTTCTGTTCCAGTCAAAACTTCAACGCCAATGCTAATCGAGGAAATTTAGAGCGATGATTTTATCCTATGCAAGTGCCATACCCTCGTTTGTAAAAGAAAAGTGACTAGAGGTGAATTCCATGTAAAGATTTTCGTGCCTAAATAAATAAAGTAAAGATGGTTGAGAGGTGGATATGTGAAGTGTTGGAATAAAAGCATTAATGATAAAGGAGGTTTCTGAGTATTCCCCTATGTTGACGGTTCACCTGAAGATGTTGTGTGTGCAACGATGATCAGTTCAGTGGTGTTTGTAAAGTTTGTCAGCCCGAGGAATTATCATTGGTAGAAAGTACAATATTGCTTGATCTAACCTAGAATGTGATGGAGTTAAGTTGGAGAAACGTTTTTAGCGAACGATATTGGATATCAAACCCGAGATGCTACTCCTGAAATGAATTGCTCGTCCGAACATAAGGCTGTCCTGGAGTTTGGTCAAAGAAGTGTGTCAGCTAAAAGCCCTGAAAGCGGGAAAATAGAATTTCAAATGACTACGGTTCGTGTTGGCCAGCTGAAGGTCAACAGTTTGGAAGTCGCCAGCCTAGAAGATGTGCCAGTTGTTGGAGAACGTGCGGATATATTTTCCAAGGAATTGTCTAGTATGTCGTCAGATCGAGAAATCAAGTTAGTGCCTGGTACACCGTCAAAAGCGAAGAGACCTTGTCAAATGCCTACAGATTAGACGGTTAGGATGAAGGAGAAGATCGAAGAGTTGCTAGAAAAATGTTTTGCTAAAGCCAGTCGTCACCATAGGGAGCGGCTGTTCTGTATTAAAAATGGGAGCTCAGGAATGGGTATCGACTGTCGAGAGTTTAATGAGGTGATGATCAAAAGGGTAAGTATTCGCTGCCCAGGATCGTAATTGGTTTGATCAGTCAAAAAGGGAATGGAGTGTTCTCAAGGATAGATCTTCGATCAAGTTATCATCAGTTCAAAATCTGTGCAGAGGATGTTCTTAGGTCAGAGTTTTCTAAGCATTATGAACAGTGTGAGTTTACAGTGTGTCTGCTACAACGATCAAAGCCATTCTGAGAATTTATGAACATGATAAATGGAGTTCCATGGGAAATTTGGTCAAGTTATTATGGTGTATAAGTGGGATGTTTTTGTTTACTTCAAGTCAAAAGGAAAGTATGCGGAACAAGTTGGGATTAGTTTTGGAAAGGTTGCTAGGCTAATGGTTGTATGCTAAGTTTAGCAAATGTGACTTTTGGAAGGAGAAAGTTAAATTTCTTGTCATGAGATGACTGCCAAAGGAGTTATCGTGGATCCAATCAAAAGCGATGTTACGTGGGAGCAACCGAGACCGCTTAGGCAATTAGGAGAAGAAGTTTGGTGGGCGCGCGGTCCAAAAGAGTTTTATGTGATTAAGGAAACGTTTGACGTCCCCCGTGTTAGTGTTGCCAGATGTGCAGAATGGATTTGATATTTATTGCGATGCTTCAAAGCAAGGCTTGGGATGCGTGTTAATGCAAGAAGGCAAAGTCGTTGCTTATGCGTCGAGATAGTTAAGACCGCATGAAGTGAATTATCCAACGCATGATTTGGAGTTAGCTACCGTAGTGCATGCTTTGAAGATATGGCGTCATTATCTCATAGGAAATAGATGTGAGATATATACAGACCATAAGAGCCTGAAATACATATTCACTCAAGCGGTCTGAATATGAGGCAATGAAGGGGCTAGAGCTAATTAAGGATTATAATGTGGGAATTCCTTATCATCCCAGAAAAGCCAATGTGGTAGCAGATACTCTGAGTCGGAAGAGCCATAGTGCAAATACGCTGTCAAGGGAGGATCAACCTGTCGGGACCCGAATTTGCAAATCCGGACCCTCTGTGTATACCGCACTAGTCCAGGATCACGCTAGTGCACACAGGCTCAACATAGATGCTATCATAGTCACACACAGCGAAATATAGCATAAACTTCATTAATTAATAATAACTGTTGTCTTACATGAATAATGCCTCACAGGGCTTAAAAAGAGTATCAATGAGAAGCAGCGGAAATAGAATAAATGCAGTGGCGCTCCGATTCGCCACAGAGCAGCGACGAGGCTCGGACCTAAGCATTCGCATCCAAGTAATCCTCCTCCATGAATGGTATAGATTCCTCTTCTTACGAAGTTGTTGTTGTTGGGGTGAGTACATAAAGCACTCAACAAGTTGTGCACAACAATGCAAGTCTAATATTCTATATGCTTGGCTTAATCCAAAGGAATGGCTAGTAAGGGTATTTTGCAATAAAGCGACATTTAACAAGAATACAATAAATAGATTGGAAAGCGATAAAACAAATACAATAATTAATAAATTCATATTTACGAAATACACCAAGTTTCCAATCCTAAATTAATTTTCCACTTTCCATGGCACCTTGCCATCCCAACAAGTTTTGTTTAACAAAAGTCTAACCCTTAAGCTGTAATTCCGAGCATTGCCCAATACAGTGAGCACGGCTATTCGAATAGATTGTACACTCTGCGGAGGTTATGCACTTTACCCACACGATACAACCAAACACCACCAAGGCGAGTGATCATAACAAAGCCTTTACAATGCTACACCTAGACCCGATCTTGCTCGCTAAGGTTTCAACACTTTGAAGGTTAAACCACCACAGCAGGCCCCCTCTTGCGCCATGTGAGTTAAGCGTAACCGGGACTCACTATTCACCACGACGATCAAAATCTAGGTTTCACAAATTATTCACTAAATTGTCCCATTCCGGACATGTGGTTGCAAGAGAGACTCAGTCAAAGGCTTGCAAGGTTAAGTCCTTAAAGTGATTAAGGCAAGACTTCCACATACCCCGCCAAACCTGGCCCACCTTGGCACACCGCCTTGCCACTTGCCTCAATCTAAAATCATTACCACCCCATTGATTACCAAGCACCACATGCCATCAACATTTCAATCCCGATGTGTGACCTCCTCGCCACGACAACTTGATATCATTGTGTGACAACACATGACACACCAATTCATAAACATTGTTCCATATTCCATTAGTCAAGATTAAGTATCGACATTCGGACACATGTGATGGCGTGGCATGGCTAAGCAATCTATGACGATCTAACTAGCCCATGTTGATTATCAACTATAATTCCACATCCTAGGGTGACAAATAGATCATGGCATATAATTGACAAGGTATGGTTTAATTCAAATAGGCATATTATCTAATTCCCAGATTAATTGAAATCATTTATACACATAAAATATCATGCATAAAGTTTAAAAGACAAAATAGCGATTTGGTGAAAATTAGGTGCAACATGATCAAAGCACAACTTGCCTTGGAGTAGGTGCTGGTCTTGATCTGAGTTTGGGTCTTGGGCGGCGAATCTTCCTCCGGATCACCGAAAGCGGTTCAACGTCTCACTAAACGATGCCAAAATAGCAAATAAACACCAAACTAGAGAGCAAACAAACTCCAAAAATAAAATAAAATTCACCAATAAATAGATATTGATTTTACAATTTTTAGAAATTTGAATCACTCAAATCCGAGTTAAAATGCAAAAGATATAGCCTTTTGAAGTTTGAATAAATCTGAAAATACAGAAAATAGAATTTCGATTTTTCTAAATTATTTTCTATTGGAAAAGATCTTTATTGCTGCAACGCCGCGTCGCCACGACTCGGACCAATCGGTGACACATCGCTGGTCCATGGACTCGGTCCACGGAACCGCCTCACAGTCCACCGTGGATCGCGCCCACGCCTCGCGCACCACGCGCGCGACGTCTGGCCAAGCGCATCGATTAGGCTGCGGCGCGCCGCCGTCGTGCCGATGCTCGACCGCGCGGCCAGCGCATCTGCGCGACGATCGGCGACCACCGATCTACCCCTACGTGGCTCAATCCGATCGTCTATTCGGATCTAATGGTTAGAAATTTACGGCGAAACAACGATGAAGAAGCGGCGTGGCTTGATCTGGGCGGTTGGCGAAGATCCAGCGGATCTGCGAAGCTTCCGAGACACGGCGGCGGGCTTGCCGGAGCGGAGGAAGACGACCACCGAGCGGCGTTCGCGCGACTCGGCGAGAAGAAGGGGCGACTCGGCGCGAGGAACTTCGGATCTGGAACCGATTGGCGGGAGGATGCTCGGCGGCGGCGAATGGCGCAAAAACTCAGCGGCACCGCAAAGAACTACGGCGAGCTCTGGCGATGATGGCGCGAAAGCGGCGAAGAGGCTAGAGCTACTAGCTGCGCAAGGAGCGAGGAACATCGCGGTGCGTCTGCGGCTTTATAGCCTCGGCATGCGCCGAGGAAGAAACCTAAATCACGCGGCGGCGGCGGCAGCGGCGGATTCGAAACCGAATCGGAGGCGGCGGCGAGACCGTCCGATCCAAGATGGCGGCCAAGATTAGATCCGGCGATCGATCCGATCCGCTCTTTCCAAATCCAACGGACGAGATCTAAACTTACCAAAACAACGCGAAGCGTCCGACCACTTGATCTCGATCCAGCGGCTCGCGGCACTAGGGTTTCGCGAAGGAGGCGACCATCGATCTTCATCCAACGGTCACCGCAGCGCGCGGCGAAGCGGTGACGAGCCGCCGCAATGGGCAGCGCCGCATACGATCTTTGGCTTGGCCCAAGATCTTATTCACTCGATTTTCAAAAGCTTTTGATTTAAAATAATTCCGAAATTAGATTAATCTATTTTAAGTAATTAAAATATCGGGAAAAATCGAGAAAATTCTCATAAATACTTTGAGACATTACGAGCTCAAATAAAATATTTTTGGTAAAACTTTTATTAACTTTATCTATATATATTTAGTTTTCACCAAAGGTTCAATATACTTAATTAAAATAAATTTAGATAATTTGGAAAAATCCAATAAATTGAGAAAATCACAAAAATGCACGTGAGTGGCGAAATTATAAGCCAAATTTTGGGATGTTACAAACCTCCCCATAATGAGAATCTCGACCCGAGATTCAAGGTGACTAGGAATAGGTTTGGAAATTCCATCTTCGAGTCCTCTTCACGCTCCCGGGTTGCCTCATTCTCGAATGGTTGCTCCATGAATCTGCAAAAGCAAGCGACTTGTTCACAGTTCTGCGGTCCATGACATCAAAATTTTCATTGGATGTTCTTTGTAGGTCAAATCATACGCAACTCAATCTCTTCCATAGGTGTCCGCTCTGCTGGTACCAAGACACTTCTTGAGTTGTGACACATGGAACACATCATGCACTTTGCCCGAATCTGCGGCAATTCCAAGCGATAAGCAACCTCCCTCGACGGCTCAAAATTTTGAGCGGTCCAACATATCTTAGGCGAGCTTTCCTTTAGCGTGGAACCTTTTAACTCCTTTCGGAGGGTAACCTAAGATACACGAAATCATCGGGCTCGAAACTTAGATCACGGCGTCGATTATCGATGTAACTCTTTTGCCTTGATCGCGATTTTCAACCTCTCTCTTATCATAGCAACTTGCTCTTGACTTCCTTGAGAATATCGGGGCCAAATATCATACGCTCTCTGTCTCATTCCAATTTAGCGAGTGCAGACGAGCACGACCATATAAAGCTTCAAATGGCGACATCGCAAACTAGCTCGGTATTGTTGTTATAATCGAACTCTGCATATGGCAAACATTTATCCCATGATGTAGTGTAGGCTAAAGCACAAGCTCTTAACATATCTTCCAAAATCGATTTACTCTTTACATCCGACCATCGATTACGAGGATGATATCTTTGTGCTAAAGTTCAAGCAGCGTTCCCATGGCTTCATGCAATTTATCCCAAAATCTCGAGGTGAATGAGTACCTCATCGACACTATTTTCTTTGGTACACCATGCAAACACACGATTACGGCAATGTATGGATTACGCTAACGGTCTCTGAGTAAGTTGTCTTGATGGAATGAAGTGAGCAACTTTGGTCAATCGATCCACAATGACCCATATAGAATCATACCCATTTTGAGTTCTTGGCAATCCGGTGATGAAATCCATACCGATTTCTTCCCACTTCCATTCAGGGACTTTTAGCGGTTGTAGCAAACCTGCTGGTCTCGATGTATTGCCTTAACTCTCGGCATACATCGCACAAGGCAGCGTGCTCGGCGACTTCACGCTTCATATTCGCCACCAAAACCTCTCCTTTAAGTCTGGTACATCTTAGCGCTTCTGGATGAATTGAATACTTGGAATCATGAGCCTCTTCCAAAATCAAGCTGCTTAAGTTCTAGTCATTTGCTTTACACAAATCGACCCTTGAACCACATGGTACCTTGGTCGTCCACGGTAAAGTCCTTTGCTAATCCTTCATCCTTTTTAGCCTTGATTCGATTGACTTTCTCATCATCTTTTGTCCTTCCCGAATTTGATCTTGAGCATTGGCTTCACTTCCAAAGCAGCTAGGAATCCTTCGAAACTACTTCCAATTTTAAATTTTGCAATTCTCTGCCTGATTCATTGTCCTTCTGCACCATCATATTCGCCACGTAGCTCTTGCGACTTAAGGCATCGGCTACCACATTTGCTTTTCCGGATGGTAATGAATTCCCATGTTATAATCCTTGATTAATTCCAACCATCTCCTTTGCCTCATATTGAGATCGATTGAGTGAAAATATATTTCAAACTCTTATGGTCCGTATATATCTCACATCTATTTCCAATGAGATAATGGCGCCACAATTTCAAGGCATGCACCACGGCGACCAATTCCAAGTCATCGTAGGATAATTTCCTTCGTGCGGTCTTAAGCGCCTTGACGCATATCGACCACTTTACCCTCTTGCATCAATACACATCAAGACCTGTCTTGGCGCATCACATATATATCAAGTATTACGAACATTAGGCAAAACCAACACTTGGGTTGTTGTTAAGCGCTTCTTTAATTCCTCAAAACTCTTATCACAATCAAGCGTCCACAAAAATTTCTTTTCCTTTTCAATAAGCGAGTAAGAGGTCTATGAATCGTCGAAAATCCTTCTATGAACCGGCGATAATATCCTGCCATTCCCGAAAACTTGAACTTGAGTGATGGACTTTGGTTGCTCCCAATGCAACACTTGCCTCCACTTTGCTTGGGTCGACGACAACTCCTTCTGCAGTCATGACATGACCGAAATTCCACCTTTTCCTTCCAAAAGTCGCATTCTTGAATTTAGCATACTGGTGTTGCTCACGCAGCTTTTCCAACACTAGCCTCGGATGATTTGCGTGCTCTGCTTGGTCTTGAATATACCAAAATATCATCTATGAACACAACAACAAACTTGTCCAAGTATTCCATGAAAATCTTATTCATCAAGTTCATGAAATATCTTTGGCGCATTGGTCAATCAAAAGACATGACCGTGAACTCATAATGTCCATATCTTGAAGAGAATGCGGTCTTTGGAACATCTCACTTGAATCTTTAGTTGATGATATCCGGAGCGAAGGTCTATCTTGGAGAACACTCCGGCTCCTCTCAACCGGTCGAGCGGATCATCAATCCTTGGCAGCGGATACTTATTCTTAATCGTCACTTCATTAAGTGCACGGTAATCAATACACATTCTAAGGCTTCCATCCTTTTTCCTGACAAACAAAACTGGCGCTCCCCATGGCGACGAACTTGGTCTTATAAAACCTTTCTCTAATAACTCGTCGATCTGTTTCTTCATCTCCACCAACTCATCGGTAGGCATCCGATAAGGTCTTTTGCTATTAGTGCGGTTCGGTGCTAACTCAATAGCGAACTTCGATGTCACGATGCAGCGGCATTCGGCGGATCTTAAAATCGTCTGGATATTCCCTGACTACTGGCACGTCCTCTATGACGACGGTTCTCATGCTATTAACCATTAATTGACCCTTACGAACTGATGTCGCTCGGAATTCCACCTTTTCTCCTCTAGGGCTCTCAATGGATACAACCCTTCGACCACAATCCAAAACTGTCTTATGCTTGGTTAACCAGTCCATTCCCAAAATGACATCTAAAACTTGGGCATCTAGAATAATCAAGTTCGCTAGGAACTCTACCCCATTAATTATTAGCTTCACCCCCAAACACCCAAGGTTAGATCTTAACTCAGATCCTGGGGCTTGTACTAGCATCACACACTTAAGATTTTTCATGCTCAAACCATTTTCAGATGCAAAAGCTCGAGAGACAAAGGAATGCGAAGCTCCTGAATCAAATAATCTTATATGGTCTTGAGTTTACCAAAACTTACCCAATCTGACGTCGATGCTTCACAGGTTCCATCGGCGGTGATGTGGTTGACTCGCCTCGAATAGTAGCTTGAGGCGTCACTCCTGCTGTCCGGCTCCTCGATTCGCTCCGTCGCCGGTGCCTTAGCGGTGTCGTTCCAAGGTTGAAACGCGACTTGGCGTGATTCCTCCTTTACGGGACATCTATTAGCATAATTCCCGACTCATTGCAAGCGTAGCACCTTCCGGCGGTGGATGCTGCCTCCCCTTGAGCATTGTTACCTTGGGCGGCGTCGATAACCTTGTCACGATGGTCGCGGTGCGGTGTTCTTGGCTTGTTAACGACTTGTGGTTGGAACCTAGCAAACTGCTGCGGTGTCATCCTCATTCGCGGTGGTTAGGCGTCCACAGGTTAGTCATCAGCGTTTGCGATTTTCCCCAAGCTCCTTGCGCTTATCCTCGAGAATCAAAGCCTTGTTTACCAATTCTTGGAAATCGGAAAAGTGTGGGTGTCACCCCACTTGCGCCACGAGTTTAGTCCTTTCATGAAGCGGGATCGCTGGCCTTGTCCGTCGCTCGTCCTCGAAGCATAGCGAGCTAATCTGCGTGAATTTGTTTAAGTATGTCGGCCACGGTTGGCTTCCTTGCTTAAGCGCCCTGAACTCTTCCTTTTTCAGGTCCATCATCCCTTCCGGTACATGATGCTGGCGGAAGGCGGTTGCAAACTCTTCCCATGTGATTTCCATGGGTGCCTCATGAGCGGCACAATAGTTCTCCCACCATTCTCGCAATTTGTTCCTCTAGGCGATGGGATGCGTAAAGAACCTTCTCATGGCCTTCACATTGAGTGATGTACAATTTCCTCTCAATGGTTCTCGCCAATCATCCGCTTCAAGGGATTGACATTTCACGAGAATGTTGGTGGTCGGGTCCTCATGAAGTCCGACAACTTGGAGTAAGGGCGAGGCCCGCCATTGTTGTTACGGCGGCGGGGTTGTTGATCGCAGCCATATTGGTCATCTGCTTGCATCATAGTGCGCATCAACCGAGTTTGCGCGAGAAAAGCTCCCAAGTTACGCATATCCATCGGCGGTGCATGCTGCGGTGGTGCTCCTTCATTGGGATTGTTGCTGGCGCAGACCACTTCACGAAGCCCCATTGTTCTTTGCAGTGTTCACCATCCGCTTGATTGCTTCTTGGGTTAGGAAAGATAGATGTAGCATAGATAAGATGCAAGAATTTCTAAAGCGGGAAACAGTTAAACCCAACTTAAATAATCTTTATTATTATTACTTGGTATGGTTGCTTACAATGCCTAAGGGCTTTGCAACACAAACCGCACACTCGACAAACAATTAAGAACCAAACTAAACATGCAACCTTAACGTCTACTAAAAGGTAAAGGCTAACTTAAGAACGCGACTCAACACTCGAGTCTCAACACAACTCTAAGACCAACTCTCACTCATCCACCCACCACAGTGAGGCGATCCGGTGCATACACGGTGGGTGGGCAGGCATGGGTGCGAACCTACCTGGTGACCCTCTGCTGGCTCCTCGGGCTCCCACTCACGCTCTTAGGGTCTTCTTCTTCCTCCTCGGCGACCTCATCCGGCTCTGGGCGACCTGGTCCGCTAGCTCCTCGGCCACTGCAAGGCTTCCTCCACTCGCCGATGACTCTAGGCTGCGGCGTCACGGGTCTTTGAAGCTCTCGCTCCGCCACTCTCGGCGCCTCACCGCTGTCTCCGGCTCTGCAGTGTCCTCGGTGATCCTCTGGGCGGTGGCGAACTTCGGCAAGGTGTAATCAGATGCACACTCTCCCTCCACGATCCGTCGACGCTGCACGCCGCACGCCTTTGTCGGGTGAAGTCGAAACTGCGGTGTCGCGGCTTCGTAGGCGTAGTCGTGGCGAATCCGTCGTGAAACAAGTCTAGCGACCTCTGAACTCCGGTCTCGTAAGTGAACCTCCGGGCGGTGATGTGGATCGATGCAGTGGTCTCGCCGCATCTCGGCGAAGATGATCGACTTGCGTAAGAACCCCGATGCACACCGTTGGCGTTCGATTGCTTCCTCGGTAGAGCGGACGATCAAAGCCTCCAATCACTTGAAGAACTCTCCACGGCTCCATGGCATAGCCACCTGTCTTGACTCGAAGGATGGAAGATCGGCATCTATTCAAAACAAAATTTTGAATAAGATCTCCACTCAAACGATAACGAAAAGAAGGTAATTTAGCAAGGATGAGAGTAGAAGGATGAGATAAGCCAAAAGTTTCATATTAGTCAATTTTACCGTTTTCTTTAGAAAATAATTTTGGACACTCTAAGAGATACCAACTACCTAGGGCCAAGACCTATAGTCAACTGGCTCGATACCACCTCTGTCGGGACCCGAATTGCAAATCCGGACCCTCTGTGTATACCGCACTAGTCGAGGATCACGCTAGTGCACAGGCTCAACATAGATGCTATCATAGTCACACACAATGAAATATAGCATAAACTTCATTAATTAATAATAACTGTTGTCTTACATGAATAATGCCTCACAGGGCTTAAAAAGAGTATCAATGAGAAGCGGCGAAATAGAATAAGCGGTGGCGCTCGATTCGCCACGAGCAACCGACGAGGCTCGGACCCTAAGCATTCGCATCCAAGTAATCCTCCTCCATGAATGGTATAGATTCCTCTTCTTACGAAGTTGTTGTTGTTGGGGTGAGTACATAAAGCACTCAACAAGTTGTGCACAACAATGCAAGTCTAATATTCTATATGCTTGGCTTAATCCAAAGGAATGGCTAGTAAGGGTATTTTGCAATAAAGCGACATTTAACAAGAATACAATAAATAGATTGGAAAGCGATAAAACAAATACGATAATTAATAAATTCAGTATTTACGAAATACACCAAGTTTCCAATCCTAAATTAATTTTCCACTTTCCATGGCACCTTGCCATCACAACAAGTTTTGTTTAACAAAAGTCTAACCCTTAACTTGTAATTCCAGAGCATTGCCCAATCCGTGAGCACGGCTATTCGAATAGATTGTACACTCTGAGAGGTTATGCACTTTACCCACACGATACAACCAAACACCACCAAGGCGAGTGATCATAACAAAGCCTTTACAATGCTACACCTAGACCCGATCTTTGCTAGCTAAGGTTTCAACATTTGAAGGGTTAAACCACCACAGCAGGCCCCCTCTTGCGCCATGTGAGTTAAGCGTAACCGGGACTCACTATTCACCACGACAATGATCAAATCTAGGTTTCACAAATTATTCACTAGGTGTCCCATTCCAGACATGTGGTTGCAAGAGAGACTCGGTCAAAGGCTTGCAAGGTTAAGTCCTTAAAGTGATTAAGGCAAGACTTCCACATACCCCGCCAAACTGGCCCACCTTGGCACACTGCCTTGCCACTTGCCTCAATCTAAAATCATTACCACCCGATTGATTACCAAGCACCACATGCCATCAACATTTCAATCCCGATGTGTGACCTCCTCGCCACGACAACTTGATATCATTGTGTGACAACACATGACACACCAATTCATAAACATTGTTCCATATTCCATTAGTCAAGATTAAGTATCGACATTCGGACACATGTGATGGCGTGGCATGGCTAAGCAATCTATGACGATCTAACTAGCCCATGTTGATTATCAACTATAATTCCACATCCTAGGGTGACAAATAGATCATGGCATATAATTGACAAGGTATGGTTTAATTCAAATAGGCATATTATCTAATTCCCAGTTAATTGAAATCATTTATACACATAAAATATCATGCATAAAGTTTAAAAGACAAAATAGCGATTTGGTGAAAATTAGGTGCAACATGATCAAAGCACAACTTGCCTTGGAGTAGGTGCTGGTCTTGATCTGAGTTTGGGTCTTGGGCGATGAATCTTCCTCGGATCACCGAAGCGGTTCAACGTCTACGCGAAACGATGCCAAAATAGCAAATAAACACCAAACCAGAGAGCAAACAAACTCCAAAAATAAAATAAAATTCACCAATAAATAGATATTGATTTTACAATTTTTAGAAATTTGAATCACTCAAATCCGAGTTAAAATGCAAAAGATATAGCCTTTTGAAGTTTGAATAAATCTGAAAATACAAAAATAGAATTTCGATTTTTCTAAATTATTTTCTATTGGAAAAGATCTTTATTGCGTGCAGCGGCGTCAGCCCGACTCGGACCAATTAGCGCCGACACGTCGCATGGTCCATGGACTCGGTCCACGGAACCGCCTCACAGTCCACCGTGGGCGCGCCCACGGCGCCTCGCACCACGCGCCCGACACGCGGCGCGCATCGATTAACTGCGGCGCCGCCGTGCGCCGATGCTCGACACGCGGCGCGCATCTCTGCGCGACGATCGGCGACCACCGATCTACCCCTCGTGGCTCAATCCGATCGTCTATTCGGATCTAATGGTTAGAAATTTACGGCGAAACAACGATGAAGAAGCGGCGTGGCTTGATCTGGACGGTTGGCGAAGATCCAGCGGATCTGTGGCTCAGAGACACGGCGGCGGGCTTGCCGGAGCGGAGGAAGGCGACCACCCGAGCGGCGTTTGGCGCGACTCCGCGAAGAAGAAGGCGGACTCGGCGCGACACGACGCGAGGAACTCGGATCTGGAACCGATTCGGCGGGAGGATGCTCGGCGGCGGCGAATGGCGCAAAAACTTCGCGGCGGCACTGCAAAGAACTCTGGCGAGCTCTGGCGATGATGGCGTGAAAAGAGGCGAAGAGGCTAGAGCTACTAGGCGCGCAAGGAGCGAGGAACATCGGAGTGCGGGCTGCGGCTTTTATAGCCTCGGCATGCGCATGTGGGAAGAAACCCTAAATCACGCGGCGGCGGCGGCAGCGGCGGCGGATTCGAAACCGAATCGGAGCGGCGATTGAGACCGTCCGATCCAAGATGGCGGCCAAGATTAGATCCGAAGCGATCGATCCGATCCGCTCTTTCCAAATCCAACGGACGAGATCTAAACTTACCAAAACAACGCGCGATCCCAACCACTTGATCTTGATCCAGCGGCTCGCGGCACTAGGGTTTTGCGAAAGGAGGCGACCATCGATCTTCATCCAACGGTCACCGCAGCGGCGGCGAAAGCGGTGACGGGCGCGACGACAATTGGCAGCGCAAGACGTCTTTGGGCTTGGCCCATCTTTGTTCACTCGATTTTCAAAAGCTTTTGATTTAAAATAATTCCCGAAATTAGATTAATCTATTTTAAGTAATTAAAATATCGGGAAAAATCGAGAAAATTCTCATAAATACTTTGAGACATTCTGAGCTCAAATAAAATATTTTTGGTAAAACTTTTTATTAACTTTATCTATATATATTTAGTTTTCACCAAAGGTTCAATATACTTAATTAAAATAAATTTAGATAATTTACGGAAAAATCCAATAAATTCGAAAATCACAAAAATGCACGTGAGCGAAATTATAAGCCAAATTTTGGGATGTTACACAACCAGAGCTATGCAAAGAATTTCAGAAGCTAAGGTTGGAAGTCGTTCCGCAAGGAATGGTAGCTGCACTGTAAGTGAGGCCACCACTGGAGGATCAGATTAGTGAAGGCCAGAAAGATGACAATAAAATTTCTAAGATCAAGGCTAAAAAGGAAGAAGGCCTAGCCGTAGACTTCACTCTGGATGAACAAGGAACCATGTTTTCAAAGGCGAATTTGTGTCTTGGATAAAAGGAACTGAAACAATTGATTCTTAAGGAAGCTCACGATTCCAAGTACTCAATTCATCCAGAAAGTGCTAAGATGTACCAGGATTTGAAAGAGAGATTTTGGTGGTCTAACATGAAGCGTGAAGTAGCTGAGCATGTTGCTTTATGCGACGTATGTCAGAGAGTAAAAGCCATGCATCACAGACCCGCTGGTTTATTGCAGCCGTTGAAAATTCCGGAATGGAAGTGGGAGGAAATCGGAATGGACTTTATCACCGGTTTATCTAAGACTCAGAAAGGTTACGATTCCATTTGGGTTATTGTGGATCGTCTAACCAAGGTCGCCCGTTTTAGCCCAGTAAAGCCCACTTACTTGGGAGATCGTTTAGCGGAGTTGTACAGGTCAAGGATTGTATGCTTGCATGGAGTGCCCAAGAAGATTGTGTCGGACAGAGGTACCCAATTCACCTCAAGGTGTTGGAACAAGTTGCATGAAGCAATGGGGACTTGTCTGAATTTCAGTACAGCATATCACCCACAGACAGATGGTCAGACTAAAAGAGAATCAGATTTAAGAGGATATGTTAAGAGCTTGTGCTTTAGCTTATGCTACATCTTGGGATAAAAGTTTGCCATATGCAGAATTCAGTTACAATAATAGTTATCAAGCTAGCCTGCAGATGTCACCATTTGAGGCGTTGTATGGACGTGCTTGTCGTACTCCATTAAATTGGAACGAGACAGGAGATCGTATGGTATTGGACCTGACATTCCTAAGGAAGCCGAAGAGCGAGTTGCTATGATTAGAGAAAGGTTGAAGGTAGCTCAATTAAGGAAAAAGAGCTACGCTGATGACCGTCGTCAAGATTTGAGGTTCGAGCCAGATAATTCTGTGTATCTCAGAGTTCGCCTCTGAAAAGTGTCGAAAGGTTTCACGTTAAGGGGAAGCTTGCGTCAAGAGGTGTTGGCCCGTTCAAAATTTTGAGCCGTCAAGGAGAAGTAGCTTATCAGTTAGAGTTGCCTCAGTCCTTGGCAGAAGTACACAACGTGTTTCATGTGTCACAACAGAAATGTCTCAGTGCGCCAGAGAATAAACCCGTTGGATGCAATAGAGCTGCAAGAAGATTTGACTTACAAAGAGCAACCGATCGTAATTTTGGATGTTATGGGCGCAAGACCGAGAAACAAGTCTATTAAGCTTTGCGAGTTCAATGGAGCAATCATTAAAGCGAAGCCAGTTGGGAGCGAGAAGAAGATTTGAAGTCAGAATTTCCGAATCTATTCTCTAGTTAGCCCTGAATCTCGGGTCGAGATTCTGTTAAGGGGGGAAGGTTTGTAACATCCCAAAATTTGGCTTAATTAAGTTTTTATTTCTTATTTGTGCATTTATGATTTTCCGGAATTTATTTGGATTTTTCTGGATTTATTGGAATTAATTTTAAATCAAGTTTATTGCCTCTTATTGAAATCTTTTTAAATTTATACAAAGTTAAAATAAAGTTTTGCCAAAAATATTTTATTTGAGTCCAGGATGTCTCAAAGTATTTTTTAGATTTTTCTTGGATTTTTCCTAATAATTTAATTGCCTAAAACCAATTAAATGAATTTCTCGAATTATTTAAAATAATAAAGTTGTAAAATCCTTTGCAGCGATCTTGGGCAAGCCCATGTCTTTGTCGCTTGAGGCCCATTTCGGTAGCATGACCAGTAGCCAGCGTCGCCGGCCCGTTTGGCCCACGTTCTAGAGGAGCAAGCGTGGACCGTAGGATCGTGATCGGAGGGTAGAGGGCGTGTCGAAACCCCAATGAATCCTGGGCGTCTATTTCGTGTACGCCTCGGATTCCTCCGCGTTGAGCGCACGGTGGCCGTCCGTTGCGACACATGGATGGCCGGATTGCTTCGTCTTCGTCGTGTCCGACCGGGACTCCTCCTCCGCGCCGTTTCCATGTTCGCAAAGGACTCCGCCTTGAGCACGCCTTCCGATGCTCTATAAAAGCCGTGATGCGCCGCCCGAGGTTCCTCGTCAGCAGCCGCACACTTTTGTCGGAGTCGTTTGGCGAAGCGTCGAGGTGAGCGAGAGAGCTCGCCGGAGTTGAAAGCGCAGGCGCCTCGATTTTAGCTTCGGTTTCGTCGCCGCCGTTGGGTCTCGCCGCCGGTTGAGAATATCTTCGCGTTCGCCGGACCACGCCGAGCAGAACCAGCAACGTCTCATCGCCGGAGTCACGCCAAAACGCCGCCGCCGTGGTCTTCGTCTTCGGGTCCGGTGAGAGTTCGCCGTCGCATCTCCATTGCTAGGTCCAGAAGCTCTAGGCCGTTAGATCGAAATCCAGCGCTTGACGTGATGCCGCGTCGTGAGTGATCGGTGGCCGTTCGATCAGATCTGAGCACATCGGATGGCGCCGTCGCTGCAACCAATCACGGGCAGCCGCGTGTCGGGCGCAAGCACCGAAGCGTCGTGGATCGGGTTCACCGTGGTCCAGAGCCACGCGGTGGAACCAGTCTATGCGCCGGGACACGTGGCAGGCTCTGATTGGTCGGGTCGGGCATGACATCAGCGTTACCTCATGCTGACATCATAAATCGCTTTTTCAGAATAAAAATAAATCTGTTAATTCTGAATTTCTAATTTTTGTATTTTCAGTATCTATCTCAAACTTCAAAAGGCTATATATTTTGCATCGTAACTCGGATTTGAGTGATTCCAGTTTCTAAAAATTTGTAAAATTGAGATCTATATAATGGTGAATTTTAATTGATTTTTGGAGTTCATTTGCTCTCTGTTTTGGTATTTATTTGCTTTTCTTCTTCGGTACGCGTAGACGTTGAATTGTGTGACACTTCGGAGGAAGATCCAGCAACTCAAGAGCAAGTTCCAGAACCAGATCAGAACCTATTCCAAGGCAAGTTGTGCTTTGATCATGTTGAACCCATGTTTATAAAATTGCTATAATTGTTTTACCCTATTGCATATATTTCAAATATACAATTGTTTCAAATTAGATTGGGCTTAGCTAATGTACCAGATTGATCTACACCCTACCTTGTCATTGTATGCCATGATCCATTGTCACCCTAGATTGGTTAAATATAGTTGGTTAATAATTATAATCAACATTGGAGGATTAGTTCATATTAGTTGCTTAGCCTTGCCACGTCATCACATGTGTCAGAATCATTGATAATTAATCTTGATTAATGGAATATGGAACAATGTTATGAACTTGTGTGTCATGTGGGATCACACGATGAGATTGAGTTGTTCTGGCGAGTCATGTCACGCAACGATGTTGAATTGTTGTGGCACGTGGTGCTTGGTAATCAACGGGGTGATAATAACTTAGATTGGGGCAAGTGACAAGGGGCGAGTATGCCAAGGTGGGCCCAATGGGCAGAGGGTATGTGGATGTAACACCCTAATTTTTGCTCTAATTTAAAAGTTTGAAGTATTTTTGATTTTTGAGAAATTTTGGAAATTTATTTAAATTTAATTGGATTTATTCAAATAGGGCTTTTCTTGAAAAAAAATTGAATAATGGAAAAGTTTTTGCAAAGTTTTATTGAAAATATTTTAATTGAGTTCCAAATATCTCAAAGTAATTTCTGGAATTTTTCTAGAATTTTTCTGCTATTTTAAAAGCCCCAAATGATTTAACTGAATTTCTGGAATTATTTTAAATGTGAAATGTTTTAAAATCAAATGAATGATAATGGGCGAGCCCATCTTCGTGCGTGTCGCAGCCCGCCTCGCCAAAACCCTAGCGCCGCTTAGCCCAAGCCATCCGTCCGGATCGCTTGCGCTGTCGCGTGTGCCACGTCGCCCGCGCGTGAGCCATAGGATCGTCGCCGCCGAGCGCACGAGATCACGCCACGTCGCCGTCGCGCGAGATCATCGGAGAGCGTGGGCGTTGATGGCGTGACTTCGCCGGCCGTTTCGCGCCGCCGAGGCAGCCCTTAAGTCCCGTTGAAGGCGTCGTGCGAGGTTTTCACTCCGCATCTTTTGACTCCTCGCACGCACGCCGAGACTCCCTCTAGCGCCGTCTGAGCTCGCCGTAGTTGCTTCTTTGTCTGCGCCGCCGTTTTTAAATCGTTTGCTTCGCCGGTTTCTCTCGCCGTCGCCAAGGTCACCGGAGTAATCCTTCCGCCACGCCGCGTCGAGCGAGCCACTTCATCACGCGGAGAAGCCTCAGAGCGCCGTGGGCTGCGTCATCTTCCTCGACTCGTGACCTTTTCTTCTGCGCCATCGCCTTCACCGAAGCTTCGTCGTCCGTCCGATCTTCATCGCACGCTTCTGGTTCGTCCACGTCACCCTTCTTTGTGTTCTTCTAGAGTAGATCTGTACCGTTAGATCTGGATTGAACGGCTTGGATTAGATCTAGTTTACGCGTTGTGTTTTTGTCTTAGCCGTTGGATCGTTAGTGAGCGCGTGAGATTGTGCGGCGTGGCGGCTGAATAATAAACAGCTTCGGTGCAGTAGGCCATTAGATTAGATCTAAGCGGTAGAGATTGGATCTGGTTTGCCCTAAGGATCCGCGTCGTTCAGATTTGAACGTGCGGCGGAGATGGCACCGTACCCTCGCCAAATCACGTGTTGACGCGTGGGCATTTTGGTAGGCGGAGACCGATCCACCGTCGATTTGGGTGCACCGTCGCGATTGCGCGCGCGTGTCGTCGCATGAACCGAGACGTCGCGATGGCGGCGCGGTCTTGGCCGTTGGATTTGAGCGCGCGTTGGATGTGCGGCGCGCGTGGAGCAGCGGAGCGAGGCATCGCCGCGTTGGATGCGTGGTGGCCGTTGCATGCGCGGCGCGTGTCGCCGCGCATCTCGATCTCGGCGCGGTGCGCGCGTGAGGAGATCTAGCCGTTGATCCAGCGAGCGGTTCGGATCTTGCCGCGTGGCTGCATCGTTACGTGAACCGAGTCCACGGTAGACCGAGCCGAGCCGTGAACCCGATCCATAGACCAAGCGGCGTGGCGCCTGCGGGCGTGCCGCGTGTCATCTTGACGTCATCGGCGACGTCATAAATATGTTTTATATAAAAATATTTTGACCGAAATTCATTTCTGTGCTGACGTCATCATGACGCGATGCTGACATCATATATGCGAATTTCCAGTATAAAAATAATTCAGAAAAATCGGATTTTCTTAATTTCTGTATTTTCAGATTTTATTCAAACTTCAAATGACTATAACTTTTGCATTTTAACTCGGATTTGGGTGATTCAAATTTCTAAAAATTCATAAAATTATGAGCTATTTAATGGTGAATTTTATTTGAATTTTTGAGGTCATCTAGTATTCTGTATTAGCTATTTATTGCATATTTTGTTTATGCAGCGTGAGACGCAAATTTGCCGGAAAGTTTCGAGGAAGAATTCGTCGCTCAAGACAAAGCTTCGGAACACGACCAGCAACTCTTTGAAGGCAAGTGATGCTTTGATCATTTTGATCCCAGATTTTAAAATGTAATTTATGCTTTAAAACTATGCATGCTAATTATTTAAAATGAATTTAAATTAATTTGGGACAATGTAGTTAATCAACCCATTTTGTTATGCCACATTGAATTATTAACTGTATGCCCTAAATCATTGTCACCCTAAGTTTGACCCATTGTGCCAACACAGGAGGCTAGATCGCGAGTAAATGCTTAGCCTTGCAACGAATCATGAGTGTTCTTTCGGAAAAATGCTACAATATTAATTAAAGACATATTGAATGTATTTTGAAAAATGGCGTGATGATGCGACATGATGAGATTGAGGTACCGCGACCTGTGTGGTTCCGTACCGATGTTGAATTATTGCCGGCATGTGTTGCACAATAATCAATGGGGTGGAAAATGATTTAGGCTGGGGCAAGTGGTAAGAGGTGTGTGCGGTGGGCTGTGTGGCATTGGGTTGATGAGTGTTGTGAGTCTGTGTGCCACAATGGGCGTGTGCCACTGTTGAGTGTTGGAAGTCTTGCCTTGGTCGATTAAGGACTTCACCTTGCAAGCCTTTGATCTGAGTCACCGTACAACCACATATCCGATATGTGATGGACCTAGTTGACTAGGGTTACGATATCTTTCCTCCGATACCTCGGGGTGACATACACAGGGGTGTATCTGTATGGGGAGCGTACTGTACTACGGCTTGGTGCCCATCCAGCGGTGATTGGCCGGTCCTATACTTGGCTCTGTGTGAGGAAGTGATAGTGAAGGCAATACCGGAGAGGTTCTTTGGTTAAGGTAGAAGTTCCTGAAAAACTTTGTTGCGGACAATCACCTGTGTGGTGAGCGGCTGTATCTTGTGGGTAAAGTGTACAACCTCTGCAGAGTGTCAAAACTATTTGAATAGCCGTGCTCACGGAATTGAGCATTGCTCGGGGATTACAGTTAAGGGGTAGATTTTCACAAACAAAACATGGAAGGGGTGGCTGTGTGCCAAGTGTTAAAAATGAACTGTTAAGGCTGTGTGCCGAGAATCCTCAGGGAAAAACCATTTGAAATTATTATTACGTATAACTTTTCCACTGCTTTAATCTAACTAAGATATTGGTTAAAAATGCTGCTTGATGCAAAAGAACCATTTAAGCCAATCCTTTGGAATAAGCTCTGCATATAGTAATAGCGCTGCATTCTGTGCATTACTTGTTGAGTGCCTTGTGTACTCACCCCACCTTGCTTATCAACCCCAACATCAGTGGATGAGACTACACCAGCTTGGGAGGAGGAGTACATCGAGGACACGATGAACTAGGGGGCAAGCCCAGTCAGTTGCTTGTGGCAAGATGAAGGATTCCACGACTTTTACTTATGTTCCGCTACTATTTCTTTACTTTGATTAATGTAAGCCCTGTGTGGCTAACTTATCTGTAAGGAGACCATAAGGTCGTACAACTCGGTTTATATACATGTTTGCACTATTTATTCTTATATCCTTGTGTTTGTTTGTGATGTGCAACCACAGTATGCTGTGTGTGCTAAGCGTGATCTGGGTCGCACGTAATACACAGAGAGTCGGATTTGCAGATTCGGGGCCCGACAGAGGTGGTATTAGAGCAGGTTGACTGTAGGTCTTGACCCTAGTTTGGTTGTGCCTAGGAGGGTAAAACTATTTTCTAAAGACCTAATCAACTTGAGCAAGAATATCAATGAAATCTTGACTTATCTCTTCTCTCTTGTTTCATACCTATCTTTGAATTTTTATTATTCTCTGTTTAATTTAAACAAGGTTTGTTTTGGCAGATGAGGATGATCCATACCTATGGAGAGCGCCCGGAGGATACGCCGCGGAGTTATGGCGTATGATGCGATTGCTCGGAGGTTTTGATGCACCAGCATGCGAGGGACTTGGTGATGCAGGCGGGACTTGGCGTCGCTGGGGATGTCAAGATCACAGATGTATGCTCGGGAAAGGGCGAGGCGAGCCGTCCTATCTACATTTCGGTCGAGGTCTTCTTTTGAGTGGAATCCGAGAGACGGCGCGACGAGCGATGAGGCGGTTGCCGCGCTTACTCCGCAGAGTTGGAGGACACCGTCTTTGTCACCATCCGCGTCGAGACAATCATTTTGACAGGAAGGAGCTTGTGGAGGAGGACGCCACTATCACCCACTGGCGAGGTGCGTCATCGCCAGAGAGGGCGCCTGGGCGAGGCACCCGAGAGTCTGCGAGAGGACCCGCGACGAGGTCACGGGGCGAGATCCGGGAGTTGGAGATGGCTTTGTACGGACCCGAGCCCGAGCGATCCACGGAGTTACGATCCAGATCCGGAGGAGCAGGCGAGAGGCACCAGTGTAGGAGCGAGCAGCCCGGGACCAGCCAGTCGATGGGGTCTTTTGCACCAGTGCGATGAGGTCTTCAAGATCGATTCGCCCGATGCGAGCACCCACGATGTATGCTCGGGGAGCCGCGGCCGGGTTGGCTCGATGAGTGATCGAGTCTAGTAGAGTATAGTGTCGAGACTTCGAAGGTTGTGTCGCGTCTTTTCTTGAGTCACCATTAGGTGTGAGTCGTCATAGAGTCCTATGTTTGCTTACTTGTTTTGGGTTGTGAGTGTCCGTATCGTTGCATTGACCTTAGGCACTTGTGAGCAACCATACAACTTTATATTATATCAATAAAGTGGCTAAATAAATTAAGTTACACTGTTTCCCCACATAAATTCTTCTACTTGTCTATGCTTTCTTCTTTTCTTAACCTTGGAAGCTTGCAGCAGATGGTGAGGACACGTGGAAATGTTGGAGCAGTGAAGTGGAGCTAACCAGGCGGATAACGAGAATGAAGAGCCGATTCCTCAACCGCCGCAGTCGATATCACGAACACAGGAGCCTTCTTGACTTCCTGGACTCAATTTATGAACACGATGGTTCAAACCATGCGTGCAGATATCCAACCAAGCTGCTGCGAATGTTCAACACAGGGGTAACCATGGACCACACCCTACTCGGGTTGTCGGAGTTTATGAGAACCCGTCCACCTACTTTCTCGTAACGCCAATCCACTTTAAGCGGACGATTGGCTAAGGACAATTGAAAGGAAGCGCACATTACCCAAGTGTGTAGGACATGAGAGGGTACTCTATGCCTCTCATCAACTCGAAGGACCGCAGCAGAATGGTGGGAAAATTCTGCGCGACTCATGAGGACCCACAGAGTATCACGTGGGAGAATTCACCTCGACTTTCCGCCAGATACCATGTACCCGAGGGCATCATGGATCTCAAAAGGAGGAATTCGGAGCCTCAAGCAAGGGGCGGTCGGTGGCGATTACGAACAAATTCACCCAACCGCACGCTCGCACTGAGGATGTGGCTACGGATAAGGCAGACAATCCCGCTTCATGAAGGGATTGAATGCGAGGTTGCAGTGGGGCGATCACCCACACATTCCACGACTTCCAAGAGCTAGTTAACAAAGCTCTTATCTTAGAGGACAAGCGCCGAGAGTTGGATGACAACAGAAGCGCGAGAATGGCGCAACAAGGAGGTCGTCGGGGCAGCGAGGCGAGGGCGGCACCTCAATAGTTCATCCGTACCAGCCGGAGGAAATGATAGGGTACCACCGCCGCAAATCGCCCGATGGGTCGAAATGTTCGACTCGGCCAGAATCGTAGCGCAGATGGAGGAACCTCTCGAGCGATGGGAAGGCGTTGCTATCATTGCAATGAAATGGGGCATTTTGCCAATAATTTTTGCCAATAATTGCCCTAAGAAGGGAGGTGTCACCCCGGTCCGCTTTAACCTGGGGAACACACCGGCAAGGACTCCCGCGCCAATCGTGAACCGCTGGGCATCAACAGTAGCAACTCCATCCCAAGGAACTGCACGAGGCCGAATCAACCACATTACAACGGATGGAGTCCAGAACACCACGGATGTTGTACTGGGTAAGTTCCTAGTAAACTGAGTACCAGCTACTGTTTTATTTGATTCCGGAGCTTCGCATTCTTTTATTTCCCGAGATTTTGCTGTTCAAAATGATATGGAAATAGTGAATCTTAAATGTGTGCTTATAGTCCAATCCCCTGGATCAGAACTCCGATCTAAAGTAGGATGTTCTGGGGTAAGGCTAATAATTAATGGAGTTGAGTTTCTAGTGAACTTAATCGTCCTTAATACCCAAACCTTGGATGTTAACCTGGGAATGGATTGGTTAACCAATCACAAGGCAGTCTTGGGATCTGCGAAAAAGAGTCATATCGATCGAAAGCCCGGATGGAAAGAAGATTGAGTTTGAAGCAAAATCAGTGCGGGATGGACAATTGATGGTCAACAGCGTGAAGACTGTCAGCTTAGAGGAAGTGCCCATAGTCAATGAATATCCGGATGTTTTCCCGGAAGATTTACCTGGAATGCCGCCAGATAGAGATATCGAGTTCGTGATAGAGCTGGTTCCAGGGACAGCTCCCATAGCTAAGAGACCTTACAGGATGTCCACAGAGGAATTGGTGGAAATGAAGAAGCAAATTGAAGAGTCTTTGAAAAGGGATTTATAAGACCTAGTTCATCGCCATGGGGAGCACCTGTCTTATTCGTCAAGAAGAAGGACGGGAGTTTTAGGATGTGTATAGACTATCGTGCACTCAATGATGTGACGATAAAGAATAAGTATCCTCTACCGGGATCGATGATTTGTTTGACCGATTAAGAGGAGCGAGTCTTCTCCAAAATTGATCTCCGATCGGGATACCATCAGCGAAGATCCGATCGGAGGATATCCCAAGACTACATTTTCGTCAAGATATGGACACCACGAGTTTACTGATGATGTCTTTTGGTTTGACAAATGCACGGCATATTTTATGAACTTAATGAATAAGGTTTTATGGAATACTTGGACAAGTTAGTAAATCGTATTCATAGATGATATCCTTATCTATTCCAAGGCGAGAAGAAACACGCCGAGCATGTGAGGCTAGTCCTTGAAAAGTTGAGAGAGCAACGATTGTTTGCGAAATTTAGCAAATGTGATTTACGGAAGAATAAGGTTGAATTTCTTGGACACATAATGTCGTGAGAAGGAGTTGCGGTAGATCCAAAGAAAGTGGAGCGGTTCTACATTGGGAGCAACCCAAGTCGGTAACCCAAATCCGTAGTTTCCTTGGAATGGCGGGTATTACCGTCGATTCATCGAAGGATTCTCTACGATTGCGAGACCTCTTACGCAATTGTTGAAAAGGAAAGGAAATTCTTATGGGCCTTTGAGTGTGAGAAGAGTTTTGAGGAGTTGAAGAGGAGATTAACATCGGCTTTGTACTAGTTTTACAGCGTTCATCAAGACTTGACATTTATTGTGATGCATCGCGTCGAGGATTGGGATGCGTGTTGATGCAAAATAGGAAGGTAATTGCCTATGCATCGAGGCAATTGAGACCACATGAGGAGAACTATCCGACTCATGATTTGGAATTAGCTGCCGTGGTGCATGCACTAAAAATATGGCGTCATCATCTCATCGAAAATAGATGTGAAGTGTATCTGAGATCATAAAAGTCTTAAGTATATCTTCACATAAGTGACCTAAATATGAGGCAAAGAAGATGGTTAGAGTTAATCAAGGATTATAATATAGGAATTCACTACCACCTGGTAAAGCCAGCGTGGTGGCGGGCATTGAGCGAAAGAACCACAGTGTAAATATCTTTGATGGAAACAGTCGAGCGAGAATTGTGTAAGGAATTCGGAGATTAGAACTGAAATAGTACGGAAGGATTCCTAGCAACCTTGGAAGTAAGACCTACCGGAAGATCGATCAAGGAAGGCGAGAAAGATGATGATAAGATCAAAAGAATTAAGGGCAAAATGGATGAAGGCAAAGCAAAAGATTTCAAACCTGGATGAACAAGGTACTATGAGGTTTAAAGGCGCATTTGTGTACAGAACAAAAGGGAGTTGAAGCGATTAATGCGGGAGGCTCATGACTCGGATACTCAATTCATCCAGAAGTGCGAAAATGTACCAAGATTTAAAGGAAAGATTTTGGTGGCCAAGCATGAAACGAGAATTCGCCGAATAAGTTGCATTATGTGACACATGCCAAAGAGTCAAAGCTATGCACCAAAGACCAGCAGGGCTATTACAACACTTAAAGATACCTGAATGGAAATGGGAAGAAATTGGTATGGATTTCATAACCGGATTGCCCAGAACACAAAGTGGATATGATTCCATATGGGTCATAGTGGATCGCTTAACCAAGGTGGCACATTTCATACCAGTAAAGACCACTTATTCCGGAGACCGGTTAGCAGAACTTTATATGGCACGGATCGTTTGCTTGCATGGAGTAATCAAAAGATAGTGTCAAGCAGAGTACCCAATTTACCTCCGTTTTGGGGTAAGCTACATGAGGCAATGGGGACTCGTTTGAACTTGATCTGACCTACCATCCGAGACGGATGGTCAAACTAAGAGGTTAACGGATATTGGAAGATATGTTGAGAGCTGCGCTTTAGCATATTCCACCTCATGGGACAAGTGTTTGCCTTATCTTTGAGTTTAGCTACAACAACAGATTATCGAGCGAGTTCTGAGATGTCTCCATTTGAAGCTTTGTATGGTCGGTCTGTCGAACACCATTGAATTGGAATGAGACAGTGACGACATGTTTTGGACCGGACATTCTTCAAGAAGCGGAAGAACAGATCGCATACGATCGGGGAAAGATTGAAGATTGCACAATCAAGGCGGAAGAGTTATCTTGACAACCGTCGCAGGAACCGAGCTTTGAACCCAAGATTTTGTGTACCTTAGAGTCACACCTCTCAAAGTCGTCGAGGTTCCATGCAAAGGGAACTTCGCACCTGATATATCGGACCATTCAAGATCTTGAGCCGCAGAGGTGAAGTTGCTTATCGATTGGAGTTACCACAGTCTTTGGCAGAGTGCATGATGTATTTCATGTATCACAATCGAAGAAGTGTCTTGATGCAGGAGGAGCAAACACCTTTGGAGGCAATTGATCCGCAAGAAGATCGACTTACAAAGAACATCAGATGAAGATTACGGGCGTAATGGACAGAGAGACAAGGAACAAGTCAACACGTTCTGCGAAATTCAATGAGTAACCATTCGGAAAGTGAAGCCACGTGGGAGCGAAGAAGACTCAAGAAGGAGTTTCCTAACCTATTTACGTAGATGACCTAAATCTCGGGGCGAGATTACATTGGGGGAGGTTTGTAACACCTAATTTTTGCTCTAATTTAAAAGTTTGAAGTATTTTTGATTTTTGAGAAATTTTGGAAATTTATTTAAATTTAATTGGATTTATTCAAATAGGGCTTTTCTTGAAAAAAAATTGAATAATGGAAAAGTTTTTGCAAAGTTTTATTGAAAATATTTTAATTGAGTTCCAAATATCTCAAAGTAATTTCTAGAATTTTTCTAGAATTTTTCTGCTATTTTAAAAGCCCCAAATGATTTAATTGAATTTCTGGAATTATTTTAAATGTGAAATGTTTTAAAAATCACATGAACAGTAATGGGAAGAGCCCATTACTGTGCGTGTCGCAGCCCGCCCCGCCGAAACCCTAGCGCCGCCTAGCCCAAGCCATCCGATCCGGATCGCACGCCTGTGCGTGTGCCACGTCGCCCGCGCGCGTGAGCCTTCGGATCATCGCCGCCGAACGCATACGCGATCGCGCCACGCCGTCGCCGTCCCGCGAGATCATCGAAGAGGCGTGGCGTTGATGGCGTGACTTCCGCCGGCCATTTCGCGCGCGTCGAGGCAGCCCTTAAGTCCCGTTGAAGGCGTCGTGCGAGGTTTTCCTCCGCATCTTTTGACTCCTCGCGCGCGCGCCGAGACTCCCTCTAGCGCCCGTCTGAGCTCGCCGTGAGTTGCTTCTTTGTGCCGCCGCTGTTTTTCGTCGTTTGCTTCGCGCGGTTTCTCTCCGCCGTCGCCAAGGTCACCGGAGTAATCCTTCCGCCACGCCGCGTCGAGCGAGCCACTTCATCACGTCGGAGAAGCCTCAGAACGCCGTGGGCTCGTCATCTTCCTCGACTCGTGACCTTTTCTTCTACGCCGCCATCGCCTTCACCGAAGCCGTCGTCGTCCGATCTTCATCGCGCGCTTACGGTTTGTCCACGTCACCCTTCTTTGTGTTCTTCTAGAGTAGATCATGCAGTTAGATGCGGATTGAGCGGCTTGGATTAGATCTAGTTTCTGCGTTGTGTTTTTGTCTTAGCCGTTGGATCGTTAGTGAGCGCGTGAGATTGTGCCGCGTGGCGGCTCAATAATAAACGGCTCGTAATGCAGTAGGCGTTAGATTAGATCTAAGCGGTAGAGATTGGATCTGGTTTTGCCCTAAGGATCCGTGTCGTTCGATTTGAGCGTGCGGCGGAGATGGCACCGTACCCTCGCCAAATCACGTGTTGACGCGTGGGCATTTTGGTATGGCGGAGACCGATCCACCGTCGATTTGGTGCACGTCGCGATTGCGCCGCGTGTCGTCGCATGAACCGAGACGTCGCGATGGCGGCGCGGTCTTGGCCGTTGGATCTGGCGCGCCGTTGGATGTGCGGCAGCGTGGAGCGCGGGAGCGAGCGTCGCCGCGTTGGATGCGCGCGGCGTGTCGCGCGTCGCATCTCGGTCTCGCGGCGGCGCGCGTGAGAGATCTAGCCGTTGATCCAGCGAGCGGTTCGGATCTTGCCGCGTGGCTGCATTACAGTGAACCGAGTCCACGGTAGACGAGCCGAGCCGTGAACCAGTCCATAGACGAGAGCGGCGTGGCGACCTGCGGGCGTGCCGCGTGTCGTCTTGGCGTCATCGGCGTCATAAATATATTTTATATAAAAATATTTTGGCGAAATTCATTTCTATGCTGGCGTCATCATGACGCGATCTTGGCGTCATATATGCGAATTTCGAAGTATAAAAATAATTCAGAAAAATCGGATTTTCTTAATTTCTGTATTTTCAAATGACTATAACTTTTGCATTTTAACTCGGATTTGGGTGATTCAAATTTCTAAAAATTCATAAAATTATGTGCTATTTAATGGTGAATTTTATTTGAATTTTTAGGTCATCTAGTATTCTGTATTAGCTATTTATTGCATATTTTGTTTGTACAGCGTGAGCGCAAATTTGCTTGAAAGTTTCGAGGAAGAATTAGTCGCTCAAGACCAAGCTTGAACACGACCAGAAACTCTTTGAAGGCAAGTGATGCTTTGATCATTTTGATCCCAGATTTTAAAATGTAATTTATGCTTTGAAACTATGCATGCTAATTATTTAAAATGAATTTAAATTAATTTGGGATAATGTAGTTAATCAACCCATTTTGTTATGCCACCTTGAATTATTAACTGTATGCCTAAATCATTGTCACCCTAAGTTTGATTATATTAGTTGGATGTTAATATTGTGCCAACACGGGAGGCTAGATCGCGAGTAAATGCTTAGCCTTGCAGCGAATCATGAGTGTTCTTTCGGAAAAATGCTACAATATTGATTAAAGACATATTGAATGTATTTTGAAAAATGGTGTGATGATGCCACATGATGAGATTGAGGTACCGCGACTGTGTGGTTCCGTCTCGATGTTGAATTATTGCGGCATGTGTTGCACAATAATCAATGGGGTGGAAAATGATTTAGGCTGGGGCAAGTGGTAAGAGGTGTGTGCGTGGGCTGTGTGGCATTGGGTTGATGAGTGTTGTGAGTCATGTGCCACAATGGGTGTGTGCCACTTGTTGAGTGTTGGAAGTCTTGCCTTGGTGATTAAGGACTTCACCTTGCAAGCCTTTGATCCGAGTCACCGTACAACCACATATGCGATATGGGACAGACCTAGTTGACTAGGGTTCGATATCTTTCCTCGATACCTCGGGGTGACGATACACGGGGGTGTATCTGTATGGGGGCGCGCACGTGCTACGGCTTGGTGCCCATCCAGCGGTGATTGGCGGTCCTATACTTGGCTCTTTGTGAGGAAGTGATAGTGAAGGCAATCTGGAGAGGTTCTTTAGTTAAGGTAGAAGTTCTGAAAAGCTTTGTTGCGGACAATCACCGTGTGGTGGCGGTGTATCTTGTGGGTAAAGTGTACAACCTCTGCAGTGTCAAAACTATTGAATAGCCGTGCTCACGGTATTGAGCATTGCTCGGGATTACTGATCAAGGGTAGATTTTCACAAACAAAACATGGAAGGGTGGCCGTGTGCCAAGTGTTTAAAATGAACTATTAAGGTGTGTGTGCGAGAATCCTCGAGGAAAAACCATTTGAAATTATTATTACGTATAAGCTGTTCCACGACTTTAATCTAACTAAGATATTGGTTAAAAATCTTGCTTGATGCAAAAGAACCATTTAAGCCAATCCTTTGGAATAAGCTCGCATATAGTAATAGCGCCGCATTACATGCATTACTTGTTGAGTGCCTTGTGTACTCACCCCACCTTGCTTATCAACTCCAACATCGGTGGATGACACTACACCGGCTTGGGAGGAGGAGTACATCGAGGACACGATGAACTAGGGGCAAGCCCGATCGGTTGCTGTGGCAAGATGAAGGCTTCCACGACTTTTACTTTTGTTCATTGCTATTTCTTTACTTTGATTAATGTAAGCCTTGTGTGGCTAACTTATACGTAAGGAGACCATAAGGTCGTACAACTCGGTTTATATACATGTTTGCACTATTTATTCTTATATCCTTGTGTTTGTGCGTGATGTGCAACCACAGTATGCTGTGTGTGCTAAGCGTGATCTGGGGATCGCACAGAATACACAGAGGGTCGGATTTGCGGTTCGGGGCCCGACGGTGGATGTCTTGCCTTGATCACACTAAGGACTTAACCTTGCAAGCCTTTGACTGAGTCAATCATGCAACCACTTATGCAGTATGGGCCACCTAGTGATTAATTTGCAATGTCTTAACTTTGGTACTATCTTGGTCGGTGTGAGTTCCCGAGTTATGGAGTAATTCACATGGCGCAAGAGGGGGCCACAGTTGTGGTTTTCGGACCCACCAGTGTTAAAACCTTAGCGGATAGTACTGGGTTAAGCCAGAGCATTGTAAAGGCTTTGTCATGATTTCTTTGCCGGCACACCAAAGGAAGTGTGCTAATGGCCAGGCGCAAAGAGAATATCATGCCTCGTGGGTAAAGTGCATAACCTCTGCAGAGTGTGAAACTATTCGGATAGCCGTGCTCGCGGTATTGAGCAATGCTCGGGAATTACAATTAAGGGTTAGCTTAATTAAATGGAAAACTTGGTTGGGATGGCGGGATTGCCATATGGAAAGTTGGAACTTGATTTAGGATTGGAAACTTGGTTTACTTGAGAAATGCTGAATCTATCTATTATTGTTATTTGTTTCTGATCTTTACAATCTATTTATTGTATTTGTTCATAAATCTTTGCTTTGTTGCAAAATAGCCATGATAGCCTATCCTTTGGAATAAGCCTTGCATATAGCTATGTTAGAATTGCATTCTGTGCACAACTTGTTGAGTGCTTTAAGTACTCACCCTTGCCAACAATAACATTACCAGTTGAGAGTCTACATCAATCTTTGGAGGAAAGATTCGAGGAGAGCGAATGTTTAGGGCGCAAGCCTTGTCGATTACTGTGGTATCTTGAGGGTTATCTACGTTTTATTCATTGCGTTTAATATATTGTTCAGCCTTGCGAGGCATAGTCATGTAAGTGGACCATAAGGTCATTCAACTAGTAGTATGTATCATATGATGTCTTTCATAATATTTTCGCTATGTATGATTGTGATATTTACTTATGTTGAGCCTGTGTGCACTAGCGTGATCCTGGACTAGTGCAGTATACACAGAGGGTCCGGATTTGCATATTCGGGTCCCGACACTGGTTTAATCTAATTTTGAGGACATATGAACATTATTCTAACCACTTGAAATTTGAGTATTATTAAGGAGTTAAACCAACAATCTTTGATTCAAAATACATTAAAATTTAATTGTTTTTTGCAGAAATGGATTTCATACTGTTGCATTAACTTATGCCATTTATTTCATGATTTATGGATCAAGAGAAAATGTATTTCCTTCATAAAACCTATTTAGGGCCTAACATTCAAACTCTAATAAAAATATTTTTTTGCAAGCAACATATAACTTTTTATTTCAGATTCTAATTCCTCATTTCAAAAATTAAATGTAGAAACTGATTTTACTTTGTTTGGACAATCCTAGCAAAAGATATGGAAGTTTGAATGCAAGAGGCAAAAATAAAAACTTAAAATGCAAAAGCCGGCATTCGAACTCAGGACACCTCGGCTGAAACCAGAGCACTAAAACATTGAGCTGTGAAGTTTCTTGTGACTAAAAGGAGAGGAATATTACTTGAGCTTATTTCCTCTAACCCTAGAACTTCAAAGCTTTTCTGGACAGCAACAATGGCGATGCTTGGCTAGCAGGGGAAAGATGCCTGGGGAAGAAGTGGACCGTAGGGAGGTCGCTCGGCTGGGGCGGCGCTTGGCGACGGCGGCGACCATCGGAATCGGCGAATGTGTTCCACCATGGCTATCAGAGGAGGACAGGGGCATGGCGCTATGGGTGTAGCTCGGGTGAGCTCTGGTCGACGGCGAGGCAAGCGCAGGGGCGAGGGCAACCCCAAAAATGGAACCCGTAGGCTTTGCTGAACCCATAGGCACTGTCGGCCGGAGCTCCCATGCTTCATGGCGACGACGCAACAATCCAAGGTGACGGCGGCAACAGGCACACGGTGGTGGAATACCACGGTGATGAATTCATCCAATTGAGCTAAGGTTTTTGTTCAGTGGAGGATGGAGAAGCTCCTGGCGGGTTTAATTGCAAAAACGGCGCAGCGAGTATGAAATTGGGTAGTGGAGGAGAGCTTCGGCCATGGCGGAAATTGGAGGTGGCTCAGATAGAATTGAGGCTTTATTGCGGGGGAGAAGCTACTAGGGACCATGTGGAAACGATTTGGGTGCTCGGCCGGCTTTTATAGCCATGGAAATGGCGGTGCTCGGGTATGAACAGCCGGCCATGGTTGCGGCTGCACAGGGCATGGGGAAGCTTGGTTGCACAATTTTCGAGGCTGCGGCGTGGCATAGCAGGGTATATACGGCGGGGCTTGAAGTCGGTTGTTAAGTTTGCTTAATTTTTGCTTTGATTTTTGATAACAACACAGAGAGAGAGAGAGCTCTCTTGGCTGCTTGCTGTCTTCTTGAGGCAGAAGAAGGGCACAGTGGCTGCAGTCGGGCCCACATGTAAGTCTGAAGGAGTCCCTCTCGCAATCTTACGGACAGCACAAGATCTCTCTCAAATCGTAGATATCAAACCGACTCAAGATTTTATGAAAAAATTTACGTAGGTCGGAAAGGTAAAGTTTATGGTCCAGTAAAATGTTCAGATAAAAATTATTTATAAAAATATTTTGTATAAATCTGACAATGTATAGTTGTTATTTTTTGTTGATTCTGCATTTTATTTAATTGGGGTTCAATATCTGATTATTATTTTATGAAACGTTTTATGAAGTTCTGAAATGGAATTATTTAGATGATATAAAATTTTTAGATTTTTATATTGTATATTTTATTTTTAATAATTCTGACATTGAAATTTTTAGTTTTCTGATTGTCTATTTTTGAATTTCAAAAATTATCAAATTAAGAGATAAATTTATGATATTTTTACTAAGAATGGGTAAGGTTAAGATGTCGGAATGGTTAAAATTTTAACTCAGGTTAAGGTCGACAGACTTCTGAAGAAATCTTGTAGGTTCAGATTTGGGTTGTCTCCTCATGATTACTTTTATCTTTTTAATTTATTTTATTGATCCAGATCAATGAAAGTTGCATTTTCAAGATCCTGGATGGATCTAGGATTTATCTGAGATTTTTAGAAATTTTATTGACTTTGGATTTTTAACTTTTTACTTTTACCATTTTACCTTCTCAATTTATGAGACTTTTCTTTTAAAGCAAAACTCAAGAAAAATCAATAATTAAGAAGACTCAGGAGATTAAAATTCAGATTAAAGATCACATCTCAAGTTTATTTTTGCATTTTGTTTGTCTTGAAAGAAATAGTTTTGATAAAGGAAATATTACTTTTCCTAAGATTAGAATGCAAGAAAGAGGAATTGATATTGTTTAAAAATCAAAATCTTGATTCCAATTGAAACTTTTATTCAATTCTATTTTTGAATTTCAAACTTTTTATTTTTCATATTTTTGAATTTTATGAGATGTTACACATGAATTCCATTGTGAGCTCGATTGGTGTATTATTGTTGTACTTTATGATTTGTTATGATGGATAGATTGTGATGGACTTATTGTGATGGACTTATTGTAATGGAATGTGGATTGTATCTATTGCGGTTGTAATGTGTTGTACGTCATTGCGTAGTTTACAAATTGCCATTGGATGTTTGATTGATTACCTAAGGATCTGCTAGAATGTCTCCTTCTGGTTTGAGAGATTGATATATATATATTATAACTGCAAATGTTTTTTTGTCTGTTGAGTGGATGTCCTATTTACTAGAGAGGTCATGCCAAAATTTTGTACATTTTGGTGACTTAGTTTTAAGCCGGTTTTAAAGAGTTAAAAGGTTGATTTCAATCTTTTAGTAGAGGTAATAGGTTTGGTGTCTTGTTTGTTAATTCTTCGTTCGCTTGAACTTCGTTGTGGAGTTTGATGACCTTGGTGAGCTAGCTGTGTAACACCCTAAAATTTGCCCTAATTTAAAATTTGGAGTATTTTTGGTTTTTGAGAATTTCTGAGAAATTAATAGAATTTAATTTTGATTAACTCATCTATGACATTTCTTGAATTCAATTAAATTCATGCAAAGTTTTATTGAAAATATTTTATTTGAGTTCCAACTGTCTCAAAGTATTTTCCAGAATTTTTCTGGAATTTTTCTGAAATTTTTACTATTTTCTTTGACCAAGACTATTTTCTCGAATTATTTTAATGAAAAAGGTTTTAAAAACGACTGTGAACAGTATTGGGCCGACCCGTTACTATGCGCACTGTTGGCCCAGCCCAACGAAAACCTAATCGCTGTCGGCAGGTGACCATCCGATCGGGATCGGATGGACCGGATGAAGCCGCGTTGCGTGAATTTCCGGTTCATCGATCTGTTGCCACGTGGATGGCAGGGATTGCACCACGTCGCTTCGCCGTGCGTTTCCGGAAACGCCGCCGCCGCGCGTTACGGCCGGAGATTTTACCCTACGATTAACGCCAGCGTGTTTATTCTTCCTCTTCTTAAGCTAATGCACCGTGTAGAGCATTTCCTTCCGCACAGTTTGCCCCATCTCTCCCTCACCGAGACTCACCGTAGTAGTCGCACGAGTTCGCCGTAGTTCCGAGACGTTTCAGCCGTCTTTGCGCTACCGCCGTTCCCTCACCGCCGTCATTGAGGCCACTGGAGTAATCCTTGCACCGAGCCGCGTCTACCCATCTACTTCGTATCGCCGGAAAAGCCCCGCAGCGCCGTAGCAGCGATCGTCTTCTTCCTCTCCGGCAAGATCTGTGCCGCGCGACATCACTGCCAGCCGAGCTTCGCCGACCATCAGATCATCGCCAAACGCTCCAGATTCGTCCACGTCGCCATTTAAACAGTAATCCTCATCTTCACCCTTCAGCCGTTGGATCTAATCAATGGTTTAGATTGCTCCGCCTAGATTCATGTCAGTTTAATCTCAGCCGTTAGATCTAGATCGTAGGGTGTATATTTTGCCGCGTCGCGTAAGTACCGTGGCCGCGGATGCGCGCGATGCGTCTTGGATCGTCTGCGTGTCGCGCCCGCGATAAGCAGTCGAAACACAGGCTCATCTCGGTCGTTCGTTTTAAATTAGATGGACGAGATCGCACCGCGCATCGGGCGATTCGTGTGAGCAGCGTTCGCGCGAATCGAGAAGTCGGCCGCCGTTTCTCGAGTCGCCGATTAATCGTAGCCGTGCGATCGGGATCCAATGGCCACGGTGAAGCCACGTGTTGGTTCTGTTGGATCTGAGTCGAAACGTCGCGTCAATCTCAGCCGTTCGTTTTATAATAGGATGGATGAGATTGAATCGAGTTTCGATTGTCAAATTAACGCCGCGTGTCGATCGGTGATTGGCTGGACCGTCTCAGTGGCGCTTGATACATGCATCAAGCGGTGCATGTGCACGATATGGCGATCCACCGTGAGACCCGCCTTTGTTTCATAGACCCGGTCCATAGACCGAGGCGATGTGGCAGCACCAGGAGCTGCCACGTGTCATGCTGACGTCATCGCTGACGTCATAAATATTTTTGTATATAAAAATATTTTGGCCGAAATTCTTTTCTGTGCTGACATCATCATGGTGCGTTGCTGACGTCATAAATGCGATTTTTCAGTATAGAAATAATTCGGAAAAATCGGATTTTCTAATTTGTGTATTTTCAGATTTTATTCAAACTTCAAATGACTATAACTTTTGTATTTTAACTCGGATTTGGGTGATTCAAATTTCTAAAAATTCATAAAATTGTGATCTCTTTAATGGTCAATTTTATTTGAATTTTTGAGGTCATTTAGCCCTTGGTATTAGTTATTTATTTCATATATTGTTTGTTCGCTTAGACACAAATTTGCCGAAAGGTTTCGAGGAATAGTTCGTCGCTCAAGATCGAACTTCGGGACACGACCAGCAACTCTTTGAAGGCAAGTGTTGCTTTGATCATTTTGATCCCACATTTTAAAATGAATTTTATGCTTTGAAATTATGCATGCTTATTTATTAAAAATGAATTTAAATTAATTTGGGATAATGTAGATAATCAACCCATTTTGTTATGCCACCTTGAAATTATTAATTGTATGCCCGAAATCATTGTCACCCTAAGTTTGATTGTATTAGTTGGATGTTAATACTGTGCCAACACGGGAGGCTAGATTGTGAATAGATGCTTAGCCTAGCAACGAATCATGAACGATCTTTCGAAAAAATGCTACCTTATTGACTAATGGAATATTGAATGTATTTTGAAAGTGGTGTGATGATGTCACATGATGAAATTGAACTGTGGAGACCTGTGTGGTTCCATACAGATGTTGAGTTATTCTTGGCATGTGTTGCACAATAATCAACTAGGTGGGAAATGATTTAGGCTAGGGCAAGTGGCAAGAGGCTGTGTGCGAGTGGGCTGTGTGGCAATGGGTTGTTGAGTGATGTAGTCATGTGCCCTTTGTTTGAGTGTTGAAAGTCTTGCCTTGGTGATTAAGGACTTCACCTTGCAAGCCTTTGATCCGAGTCACCGTACAACCACATGTACGGTATGGGACAGACCTAGTTGATTAGGGTTCTTTTATCTTCCCTCGACACCTCGGGGTGGCCAGTACAGTGGGTGTATGCATGCGGGGCGTACGTGCTCTGACTTGGTGCCCATCCAACGGTGATTGGCCTGTTCTATACTTCGGCTCTGTGTGAGGGATGTAATAGTGAAGGCAATACCGGAGAGGTTCTTTGGGTAAGGTAGAGGTTCCTGAAAAGCTTTGTTGCGGACAACCACCTATGTGGTGAGCGACTGTATCTTGTGGGTAGTGTACAACCTCTGCAGAGTGTCAAAACTATTCGAATAGCCGTGCTCGCGGTAATGAGCATTGCTCGGAGATTACAGTCAAGGGTGAGATCTTCAAAAACAAAATGTGGAAAGGGTGGCTATGTGCCAGTGTTAAAAATTAACTTTTAAGGCTGTGTGCCGAGAATCTTTAAAGAAAAACCATTTGAAGAAATTAGTGTTAATTACAACTGTTTCACTGCTTTAATCTAAATAAGATACTGGTTTAAAAATGATGTTCGATGCAAAATAACCAATTAAGCCAATCCTTTGGAATAAGCTTTGCATATAGTAATAGCGCTGCATTCTGTGTATTACTTGTTGAGTGCCTTGTGTACTCACCCCTCCTTTCTTATCAACCCCAACATCAGTGGAGGAGTCTACATCAGCATGGGAGGAGGAGTACAATGAGAATCCGGACAATTAGGGGGCGTGCCCAGTCGGTTGCCTGTGGCAAGATGAAGGCTTCCACGACATTTATTTTATTCCGCTGCTATTTCTGTTACTCTGAATAATGTAAGCCCTGCGTGGCTGATTTTATGTAAGGAGACCATAAGGTCGTACAACTCAGTTTATATAAATGTTTGCACTATTTATTCTTATATCGCTGTGAATGTCTGTGATGTGCAACCCAGTAAGACTGTGTGTGCTAGCGTTATCTTGGACTAACACAGAATACATAGAGGGTCCGGATTTGCAGATTCGGGTCCCGACAGAGGTGGTATCAGAGCAGGCTGACTGTTGGTCTTGAGCCTAAACTAGATTAGTTGTACCTAGGAAGATAAAACTATTTTCGAAGACTTAATCAACTTGAGCAAGAATATCAATGAGATCTCGACTTATCTTTTCTTCCTTGCTTCATACCTATGCTGAAATCTTAGTATTATTTTCTGTTTAATTTAAATGAGGTCTGTTTTGGCAGATGAGGATGATCCACACCTATGGAGGCGCATTGGAGGATATGCTTGGCTGAGTTATGGCGTATGATGCAGGTGCTCGGAGGATTTGTGACCAGCTTTATCGAGGGGACCACGGTGGTGCAGGCGGGACTTGACATTGCAGGGATGTCAAGATCATTGTATACGCCCGGTAGAGGACAAGGGGAGCCGTCCTATTTACATCACGACCGGGAGGACTTCTTTTGATGCGGGATCCGAGGCAGCAAGACGTCTTGCGATCGCGGCATATTGCGCGCTTACTCCGCGAGTTGGAGGACACCGTCTTTACGTCAACACCAGCGGCGAGATAATCGCTACGATAGAATGGAATCGAGAGGAGGGCGCCACGATCACTCACTGGCGAGTATGTCATCGCCCGAGGGCGACTTGGGCGAGGCGATCCGGAGGCTGCGGAGGACCCGCGACGAGGTCACGGGGCGAGGATCCAAGCTGCGGAGGGCTTAGCACACTCCATGCGAGAAGATCCGGGAGTTGGAGATGGCTCTGTATGGACCGAGCCCGATCGATCCTGGAGCCGCGATCGAGTCCGAAGGAACGAGGCGAGAGGCACCGGTCACGAGCCACCAAAGATAGGAGCGAGCAGCCGGGACCAGCAGAGTCGATGGGGTCATTTGCACCACCGCGATGAGTCATCGGGACGATTCGCCCGATGCGAGCACCCACTGTGTATGCTGCAGGGGAGCCGCAGCGGGTTGGCTCGATGAGTGATCGAGTCTAGTCGAGCGTAGTGTCGAGACTTCAGTGTTTGAGTCTCGTCTTTGCTTGAAAGTCACCATTAGGTGTGAGTCGTTGTGGAGTCCTCGTTGCTTACTTGTTTTGGTTGTGAGTGTCTCGTATGTGTTGCATTGCCCTTAGGCACTTGTGAGCAACCATACTACCTTATATTATATCAATAAAGTTGCTAAATAATTTAAGTTACACTGTCTCCCACATAAGTTCTTTTACTTGCCTATGCTTTCCTCTTTTCTTAACCTTGGAAGTTTGCAGGATGGTGAGGACTCGGAAACATTGGAGCAGTGAGTGGAGTGAATCGGTGACAACGAGAATGAGGAGCCAATCCTCAGCCGCCGCAAGTCGATATCACGAGAATCTGGAGCCTTTCGGCTTCCCAAACTCAACTTATGAACACGATGGTGCAGACCATGCAGCAAATATCCAATCAGGCTACTACGAATGTTCAACCTGGGGGTAACCATGGACCACACCCCTACTCAAGGTTATCAGAGTTTATGCGAACTCGTCCACCCACCTTCTCTGGCAACGCCAATCCGATGGAAGCGGACGATTGGCTAAGGACAATTGAAAGGAAGCTGCACATTACCCAGTGTGTGGGACATGAGAGGGTGCTCTATGCCTCTCATCAACTCGAAAGAACTACCGCAAAGTGGTGGGAAAACTTCTGCGCAGCTTATGAAGACCCACAGAGTATTACATGGGAGGAGTTCACCTCCGCTTTCTGCCTATACCATGTACCCGAGGGTATCATGGATCTTAAGAAAGAGGAATTTCGGAGCCTCAAGCAGGGTGGCCAATCAGTGGCCGATTACCTGAATAAGTTTACCCAGTTGGCACGCTACGCACCAGAAGACGTAGCTACAGATAAGGCCAGACAATCCCGCTTTATGATGGGATTAAATGCGGGATTGCAGGTGGGATTGATCACCCACACATTCCCTGACTTTCAAGAGCTAGTTAACAAGGCTCTTATTTTGTAGGACAAGCGCCGAGAGTTGGATGACAACAGAAAGCGCAGAATGGCGCAACAAGGAGGTCGTCGAGGGCGCAGAGGTGAGGGCGACACCCCAGCAGTTCATCGGTACCGGCCGAGGCGTGACAAGGCACCACTGCCGACAAATGCGTCGATGGGTCGAAATGCCGATTGCGGCCGAGCGTAGTGCAATGGAAGAACCTCGCAGACAGCAGGAAGACGTTGTTATCACTGCAACGAGTTGGGGCACTTCGTCAACAACTGCCCGAAGAAAGGAGGTGCCACCCCAATCCATTTTAACCTAGGGTACACACCCGCAAGGACTCCCGCGCCAATTGTGAACCGCGGGGCATCAACATCAGCAACTCCATCTCAAGTAACCACACGAAGCCGAGCTAATCACATCACTGCGGATGAAGTCCAGAACGCTACAGGCGTTGTACTGGGTAAGTTCCTAGTAAACTCAGTACCAGCTAGTATTTTATTCGATTCGGGAGCTTCACATTCATTTGTTTCTCAAGATTTTGCTGTTCGCAATAATTTGGATATTGTGGAACTTAAGTGTGTACTTGTAGTCCAATCCCCTGGATCAGAACTCCGATCAAAAGTAGGATGTTCTGGGGTATGGTTAATAGTTAATGGAATAGAGTTTTTAGCGAACTTAATCGTCCTTAATACCCAAACCCTGGATGTTATCCTGGGAATGGATTGGTTAACCAAACACAAGGCCGTGCTGGACTGCGGAAGAAGAGTTATATCAATTGAGAGCCCAGAAGGGAGAAGGGTTGAGTTTGAAGCAAAAGTAGTACGAGATGGACAATTAATGGTCAACAGCATGAAGACTGTCAGCTTGGAGGAAGTTTCCATAGTTAATGAATATCCGGATGTTTTCTCGGAAGATTTACCTGGAATGCCGCCAAATAGAGATATCGAGTTCGTGATAGAGCTTGTTCTAGGGACAGCTCCAATAGCTAAGAGACCTTACAGGATGTCCACAGAGGAATTTGTGAAAATGAAGAAGCAAATTGAAGAGCTGCTGGAAAAAGGATTCATAAGACCTAGTTCATCGCTATGGGGAGCACCTGTCTTGTTCGTCAAGAAGAAGGACGGGAGTTTTAGGATGTGTATAGACTATCGTGCACTCAATGATGTGACGATAAAGAATAAGTATCCGCTACCCAGGATCGACGATCTTTTTGATCAGTTGAGAGGAGCAGGAGTGTTCTCCAAAATTGATCTCCGATAAGGATACCATCAATTGAAGATCCGATCAGGAGATATTCGGAAGACAGCATTTTCGTCAAGATATGGACATTCTGAGTTCTGATGATGTCTTTTGGTTTGACAAATGCACGACATATTCGAACTTAATGAATAAGGTGTTCATGGAATAATTGGATAAGTTCGTCGTCGTGTTTATTGATGACATTCTTGTCTATTCCAAGACAAGAGAATAGCACGCCGAACATTTAAGGTTTCTTGAAAAGTTGAGAGAACAACAATTGTTTGCAAAATTTAGTAAATGTGACTTCTGGAAGAATAAGGTTGAATTTCTTGGACTCATAATGAGAGCAGAAGGAGTTGCGGTAGATCCAAAGAAAGTGGAGATGGTTTTGCATTGGGAGCAGCCAAAGACGGTAACCCAAATCCGTAGTTTCCTTGGAATGGCGGGATATTACCGTCGTTTCATCGAAGGATTCTCCACGATAGCGAGACCTCTTACGCAATTGTTGAAAAAGGAAAAGAAATTCTTATGGACACCTCAGTGTGAGAAGAGTTTTCAAGAGTTGAAGAAAAGATTAACATCGGCACCTGTATTAGTTTTACCTGACGTTCATCAAGGCTTCGACATCTATTGTGATGCATCGCGTCAGGGATTGGGATGCGTGTTGATGCAAAACAGGAAGGTAATTGCCTATGCATCGAGGCAATTGAGGCCACATGAGGAGAACTATCCGACTCATGATTTGGAATTAGCTGCCGTAGTGCATGCCCTAAAAATATGGCGTCACCATCTCATCGGAAGCAGGATGTGAAGTGTATCACGATCATAAAATCTTAAGTATATCTCCATAAAGTGACCTAAATATGAGGCAAAGAAGATGGCTTGAGTTAATCAAGGATTATAATGTTGGAATTCATTACCATCCTGTCAAAGCCAACGTGGTGGCGGATGCCTTGAGCAGAAAGAACCACAGTGTAAACATGCTGTTGGATGCAAGTCAAACAGAATTGTGTTCAGATTTCCAGAAATTGAGATTGGAAGTGGTACCGAAAAGATTTTTGGCTACCTTAGAAGTAAAACCTACCCTGGAAGATCAGATCGGGGAAGGGTAAAAAGATGACGATAATATCAAGAGGATTAAGTTTAAAATGGATGAGGGCAAGGCAAGGGATTTCAAACTGGATGAGCAAGGTACTATGTGATTCAAAGGGCGCATTTGCGTGCCGAACAAAAAGGATTTGAAGCAGTTAATTTTGGAGGAAGCCCATGACTCCAAGTACTCAATTCATCCAAGAAGTGCAAAAAAGTATCAAGATTTAAAGGAAAGATTTTGGTGGCCAAGCATGAAATGGGAAGTCGCCGAATATGTTGCATTATGTGACATATGCCAAAGAGTCAAAGCTATGCAACAGAGACCAGCAGGGCTATTACAACCCCTAAAGATACCTGAATGGAAATGAGAAGAGATTGGTATGGATTTCATAACCGGGTTGCCCAGGACTCAAGGGGGATATGATTCCATATGGGTCATAGTAGATCGTTTAACTAAAGTGGCACACTTCATACCGGTAAAGACCACTTATTCCTGAGACCGGTTAGCGGAACTTTATATGGCACGAATTGTCTGTTTGCACGGAGTACCGAAAAAGATAGTGTCAGACAGAAGTACCCAATTTACCTCCAGATTTTGGGGTAAGCTACATGAGGTAATGGGGACTCGTTTGAAGTTGATATAGCCTACCACCATAAGCAGATGGTCAAGCGAGAGAGTTAACGGTATTGGAAGATATCTTTGAGAAGCATGCGCTAGCATATTACGCCGTGGGACAAATGTTTACCCTATCTTTGAGTTCAGCTATAATAACGATTACCAATCAAGTTTACGAGATGTCTCCATTTGAAGCTTTGTATGGTCGATCTGTCGAACACCATTGAATTGGACCCACAATTGAGCGACATGTTTTGGACGGACATTCTTGAAAAGCGAAGAACGGTCATACGATCGGGGAAAGAATGAAGATTGCTGGATCAAGGCAGAAGAGTTATGCTGACAATCACCGTAGGGAATTGAGCTTTGAACCTGAAGACTTTGTGTACCTCAGAGTCACACCACTCAAGGGATTTAGAAGATTCCACGCAAGAGGGAAGCTCGCACCCAGATATGTTGGGCCGTTGAAAATCCTGAGCCGTAGAGGAGAAGTTGCATATCAATTGGAGTTGCCACAGTCCTAGGCAGGAGTGCATGACGTATTCCATGTGTCTCAATTGAAGAAGTGTCTCTGAGTACCGGAGGAGCAAACACCTTTGGAGGCAATTGAGCTGCAAGAAGATCTAACTTACAAAGAGCATCCGATGAAGATTCTGGACATAATGGACAGAGAGACAAGGAACAAGTCAACACGGTTCTGCAGAGTTCAGTGGAGCAACCATTCGGAAAGTGAAGTAACGTGGGAACGTGAAGAAGACCTAAAGAAGGAGTTTCCTGACCTGTTTCTTTAGCCAGCCCTGAATCTCGGGGACAAGATTTTGTTAAGGGGGGAGGTTTGTAACACCCTAAAATTTGCTCTAATTTAAAATTTAGAGTATTTTTGGTTTTTGAGAATTTCTAAGAAATTAATAGAATTTAATTTCTATTTACTCATTTCTGACCTTTCTTGAATTCAATTAAATTCATGCAAAATTTTATGTAAAGTTTTATTGAGAATATTTTATTTGTGTTCCAACTGTCTCAAAGTATTTTCCAGAATTTTCCTAGAATTTTTCTAATATTTTTACTATTTTCTTTGGCCAAGACTATTTTCTCGAATTATTTTAATGAAAAAGGTTTTAAAAGCGGTGTGAGCAGTATTAAGCCGAGCAGATTCTTGTCGCACTATTGGCCCAGCCCAACGAAACCCTAATCGCTGCCGACAGGTGATCGTCCGATCGGGATCGGATGGACCTGATGAAGCCGCGTTGCGTGAATTTCCGGTTCATCGATCTGTTGCCACGTGGATGGCTGGGATTGCACCACGTCGCCTCGCCGTGCGTTTCCGGAAACGCCGCCGCCGCGCGTTACGGCCGGAGATTTTGCGCGCGATTAACGCCGGCGTGTTTATTCTTCCTCTTCTTAAGCTAATGCACCGTGTAGAGCATTTCCTTCCGCACAGTTTGCCCCATCTCTCCCTCACCGAGACTCACCGTAGGAGTCGCACGAGTTCGCCGTAGTTCCGAGACGTTTCGGCCGTCTTTGCGCTACCGTCGTTCCCTCTCCGCCGTCGTTGAGGCCACTGGAGTAATCCTTGCTCCGAGCCGCGTCTACCCATCTACTTCGTGTCGCCGGAAAAGCCTCGCAGCGCCGTCGCAGCGATCGTCTTCTTCCTCTCCGGCGAGATGTGTGCCGCCGCGACATCACTGCCAGCCGAGCTTCGTCGACCACCCAATCATCGCCAAACGCTCCAGATTCGTCCACGTCGCCATTTAAACAGTAATCCTCATCTTCACCCTTCAGCCGTTGGATCTAATCAACGGTTTAGATTGCTCCGCCTAGATTCATGTCAGTTTAATCTCAGCCGTTAGATCTAGATCGTAGGGTGTATATTATGTCGCGTCGCGTAAGTATCGTAGCAGTCAGATGCGCGCTGGTCGTCTTGGATCGTGCCACGTGTCGCGCCCGCAGTAAGCCAGAGTCGAAACTTAGGCTCATCTCGGTCGTTCGTTTTAAATCGGATGGACGAGATCGCACTGCGCATCGGGCCAGTTCCGTGTGGACGCGTGTCGCGCAGAAATCGAGGAGCCAGCGCCGCCGTTTCTGTCGAGGTCGCTCGGTTAATCGTAGGTATCCGATCGGGATCCAATGGCCACAGTGAAGCCACGTGTTGGTTCTGTTGGATCTGAGTCGAAACGTCGCGTCAATCTCAGCCGTTCGTTTTAAAATCGGATGGATGAGATTGAATCGAGTTTCGATTGTCATATTAAGGCCGCGTGTCGATCGGTGATTGGCTGGACCGTACCGAGTGACGCCAGTACATGCGTCAGCTGGTGCATGCGCATAGTAATGGCAGTCCACCGTAGACCGGCACGGTTTCATAGACCCGGTCCATAGGCGAAGCGACGTGGCGACACCGAGAACGCCACGTGTCATCGCGGCGTCATTCTTGGCGTCATAAATATTTGTATATAAAAATATTTTGGCGAAATTCTTTCTATGCTGGCGCCATCATGATGCGATCTGACGTCATAAATGCGAATTTTCAGTATAGAAATAATTCAGAAAAATCGGATTTTCTAATTTCTGTATTTTCAGATTTTCTTCAAACTTCAAATGACTATAACTTTTGCATTTTAACTCGGATTTGGGTGATTCAAATTTCTAAAAATTCATAAAATTGTGATCTCTTTAATGGTGAATTTTATTTGAATTGTTGAGGTCATTTATCCCTCAGTACTAGTTATTTATTTCATATATTGTTTGTACGCGTAGACGCAAATTTGCCGGAAGGTTTCGAGGAAGAGTTTGTCGCTCAAGATCAAACTTCGGGACACGACCAGCAACTCTTTGAAGGCAAGTGATGCTTTGATCATTTTGATCCCAGATTTTAAAATGAATTTTATTCTTTGAAATTATGCATGCTTATTTATTAAAAATGAATTTAAATTAATTTGGGATAATGTAGATAATCAACCCATTTTGTTATGCCACCTTGAAATTATTAATTGTATGCCCTAAATCATTGTCACCCTAAGTTTGATTGTATTAGTTGGATGTTAATACTGTGCCAACACGGGAGGCTAGACTGTGAATAGATACTTAGCCTAGCTACGAATCATGAACGATCTTTCAGAAAAATGCTACCTTATTGACTAATGGAATATTGAATGTATTTTGAAAGTGGTGTGATGATGTCACATGATGAAATTGAAGTGTGGAGACCTGTGTGGTTCCATACCGATGTTGAGTTATTGCTGGCATGTGTTGCACAATAATCAACTGGGTGGAAAATTATTTAGACTGGGGCAAGTGGCAAGAGGCCGTGTGCCAGGTGGGCCTGTGTGGCAATGGGTTGTTGAGTGATGTGAGTCTGTGTGCCACCTTGGGCTGTGTGCCATTGTTTGAGTGTTGAAAGTCATGCCTTGGTCAGTTAAGGACTTCACCTTGCAAGCCTTTGATCCGAGTCACCCGTACAACCACATGTCTGGTATGGGATGGACCTAGTTAATTAGGGTTCTTTTATCTTCCCTCTGACACCTCGGGGTGACAATACACATGGGTGTATGCATGCGGGGCGTGCACGTACTACGGCTTGGTGCCCATCCAGCGGTGATTGGCACATTCTATACTTGGCTCTGTGTGAGGAAGTGATAGTGAAGGCAATCGGAGAGGTTCTTTAGGTAAGGTAGAGGTTCTGAAAAGCTTTGTTGCGACAATCACCGTGTGGTGGCGACTATATCTTGTGGGTAAAGTGTACAACCTCTGCAGAGTGTCAAAACTATTCGAATAGCCGTGCTTCGCATGATAATGAGCATTGCTCGAAGATTATAGTCAAGGGTTAGATCTTCAAAAACAAAATGTGGAAAGGGTGGTGTGTGCGGTGTTAAAAATGGCTATTAAAGGTGTGTGTGCCGAGAATCTTCAAAGAAAAACCATTTGAAGAAATTAGTATTAATTATAATTGTTTCACTGTTTTAATCTAAATAAGATACTGGTTTAAAAATGTTGTTCGATGCAAAATAACCAATTAAGCCAATCCTTTGGAATAAGCTTTGCATATAGTAATAGCGCTGCATTCTGTGCATTACTTGTTGAGTGCCTTGTGTACTCACCCTCCTTACTTATCAACCCCAACATCGGTGGAGGAGTCTACATCAGTGTGGGAGGAGGAGTACAATGAGAATCCGGACAATTAGGGGGCAAACCCAATCGGTTGCCTGTGGCAAGATGAAGGCTTCCACGACATTTATTTTATTCCGCTACAATTTACATTTACTCGAATAATGTAAGCCTGCGTGGTGATTTTATGTAAGGAGACCATAGGTCGTACAACTCAGTTTATATAAATGTTTGCACTATTTATTCTTATATCATTGTGAATATCGTGATGTGCAACCTCAGAAGGCTGTGTGTGCTAGCGTGATCCTGGACTAGCACAGAATACACAGAGGGTCCGGATTTGCAGATTCGGGTTCCAACAAGCTGCCCCCTCCCTCCCTTCCTCTTACTCAAATTTAGGAACATTAGTTGCAATTTAGTCGATGTGCAGCGGATGGACAGATGTTTTTGTAGGAAATTTAGTTGATTCTTTTAGTATATATCAATCTGAGTAATCTATTGCAATAGTGATAATTTAAGTTGAAATGCATAAATCTGGATTCACTACAAGAAACAGAGAAGAATTCGTGGGCCAAAAAAAAACCCACGAATTTATTTATTAAATTCGTCGGTTTGTATAGAACCCTCGTTTTTAATTAAATTCGTGGGCCAAAATGAAACCCACGAATTTATTTATTTAAATTCGTGGGCTAAAATAACACCCACGAATTTAATCGTTTAAATTCGTGGGCTAGAAGTTACCCACGAATTTAAACATTTAAATTTCGTGGGCCAAAAACTACCCACGAATTTAAAATTTTAAATTCGAGGGCCCGGTCATCCCCACGAAATTAAGAGGGCAAAAAAACCCTTCGGGCCCGCAGAGCGCGCGGCCGGCCGCTGCCTCCCCACGTCTTGCCGCGCGCTGGCCGCGCCAGTAGCCGCTTCGACCCGCTCGGCCCGCCCGCCTGCCCGCCTCCTGCGGCCCGCCCTCTCCCATGGCCGTCGGCCGCCCGCCCCGCCCGCCTGCTGCCAGTCCCACTCGGCAGACCAAGCCACCGCCCAAGCCGCCATCGGTAGGCGGCTGCTGCGGCTCCGCCGCCGAACTCGCCCGCGGCCAGCGCCGCGCCGCCCCGCCTGCCGTCGCCCGCTGCGCCGCTCCACTGCCTCGGCCACTGCGCCTCGGCCGCCGCCGCGCCGCTCGCCTCCGCCCGCCGCCAGCCAGCCGCCCTCTGCCGCGCGCGCCGCCCCGTTCGGCCGCCCGACCACAGCTGCCTCCCGCCCAGCCAGCGCCTCGGTCGGCCGCCCGCCGCGCTGCGCGCCCGCTGCCCTCGCCCCGCCGCCGCCGCCCGCGCCCGCCCACCACCAGCGTCGCCCCTACTGCCCATGCGCGCCGCCCGGCCTCCCTCCCTTTGTGCCACCGCCCGCTCGATCGCCGAGACACCGCCCCCTTGCCCAGGCGGCGGCGCCCCACCCGCCCGCTTGTCCACCGCCGCGCCCCGCCGCGCCATCGCCCGCCCGCCCGCTTGTGCGCCTCGCCGTCATTGGCGCCACCCGCCTCCCGGACCCTCCGCGCGCCCCACGGCGTTGGAGAAGGTATATTTCATCTCTTTTATATTCGTTTAAAGTTATTTCATCTCATTTTATATTCACTGCATATGATATATATATTTCTATTTTCGCTACCGTTGTATATAACGTTAGAGTTTAGGGTTTGTGTCGAGCGATAGAGACATAGGCGTCACCGTTCGGGAGCGGCGCATCTCATATTTGCTTGTGAGGTCGCGGTTCGAAATTGTCGGCGTATTTTGGGCGGCGAGAAAGTTGGTTGTTGCATAGGGCTGTGGCGTGCGGCGATCCGAGCGTGATTTTGGCCACATAACCTGTTGTTCTCCGACGCACCACATCGGCGTGCGTTTGGAGAACAATGAGAATTATCTTTGCCGAAATTCGTTCGATTCAATAGCGCGTCACGGTGTCGCATCTAATAACCTCCATTCTTGGGTGGGTTTAGGACAAATCTTTCCTAATAGGGTTGTCTTTGTCACCTAAGCCACGGTCGTACATTGACATTGTTTCATTTGTTTAGCTTTGATAATGGGTGACGATCGAAGGCGATGTATGACGGATGGAGGAGTGATGGGGGCACTCAAGGAATGGGGCAGATCACGGATGCTTTCTTGAAACAAGCATTATTTGGGGAGCTGAATATGTGTATTGCCGTGTACCCTCTGCGAGAATAACGGCTACTACGACAAGGATATAGTGCGATATCACATTTGCAAAAACGGGTTCATGCGTAACTATTTGGTGTGGCACCGTCATGGAGAGGCTGCAGGGCAGGCCATTGAGATGGAAGAGATGCTGGACCATGTGGAGGATCACGACCGGATGGAAGAGATGCTGGATGATCTTGGCAGGGGGACTGAATTTAACTCCGGGGAGGGGTCACAGCCGGAGGAGGTTAAGGAATTCTATAGGCTACTTGACGCCTCGAATGAGAAGCTGCATGACTTGATCAATGTGACCGTCCTGCAGGCGGTTACACGACTTATGTCGATGAAGTCGAAGTTCAACTTTTCGAACAAATGCTTCAACGCTTTGCTTGAACTAATGAATGATGTCCTTCCGCCTAACCACAAGATGCCAAAGGATTTGTACCAATCGAAAAAGTTGATGGCCTGCCTCGGGATGAATTACCAGAAGATTGATGTGTGCGAGAATAATTGCATGCTGTTCTGGAAGGATCATGACAATGATACCCATTGTATGCATTGCGGTAAGTGCAGATTCGTTGAGGTGGTAGATGAGGAAGGGGTATCAGTGACTACAAAGGTCGCGACTAAACAGCTTCGGTACATGCCGATCACGGATAAGCCTAAAGGGCTGTACATGTCAAAAGAAACAGCGAAAAATATGCGGTGGCACAAAGAAGGTAAACGTGAGGACCAAGACCCGGATATGATGGTGCATCCGTCTGATGGCAAGGCATGGCAGGCATTGGACCGATTCGATCCTGCATTTGCAAGCGACCCTAGGAGTGTCCGTCTTGGTTTGTCCACGGACGGTTTCACACCTTCGGCCTGGCGCTAGCCCCTACTCTTGTTGGCGGTCTTCATCATGCCATACAATCTTCCACGAGATTTGCTTGAAAGAAGGGTTCATATTCCTTCCTCTTGTCATTCAGTCCTAAGCATCCGGGAAGGATCTCAATGTGTTCATGCGGCCCTTAATTGATGAGTGAAGAAGTTGTGGTGAGGAAAAGGCATACGACGGCGTTGGTGGCAAAGAATTTACCTTACGAGCCGCATACACGTGGTCGGTCCATGATTTGTTGGCATATGGCATTTGGGCGGTGGTGTGTTCATGGTCGCTGTGTTGTCCAATTTGTATGGTGACTCGATGCATTGAGAGCTCATGCGGTAAAAGATCACATTCTTCGATTGCCATCGACGATGGCTTCCGCGAGCACCCTTTTAGGAGCGACGCCAAAGCATTTTGAAAAGGACATAAAGTTAAAAAGGGCCTCGGCGACTCACGGGAGAGAGATAGCTGAATGGCATAGTCGGCATGCGATCTACGGAGTGGGTTTCATGGCTATGGAAAGGAGGACAAGCGGACTCATATTTCTTTTCTTTGGGAGCTGCCTTACGAAAGATTTGATTCTGCCGCATAACATAGATTTGATGCACCAAGAGCGCAATGTGGCGAAAGCATCATAAGCACGGTGTTTGATGTAACCGACAAAACAAAGGATAACGTGAGTGCTAGGAAAGACATGGGTGATCATTGTGCTAGGCTGTGGCTCGAGGTTAAAGTTAGTTTAAATGGAAATGAGAGCCGCCACGAGCTCCATACTGTGAAGCCGAAGACCGTAAATGATTTTGAGGTGGTTGAAAACTCTAAAGTTTCTGATCGCTATGCATCTAACATAAAGCGGGTGTGAATGTTATGCCGGTAAGCTAAACAGCCTAAAGAGTCATGATTACCATATTATCATGGAAAGACTTGTTCCGGTAATGTTTAGTGGCTATTTTGATAATGAGTTGTGGAGGATGTTAGCGAGCTCGATTACTTCTATAAGCGAGATATGCGGTAAGAAATCTCAAGATGTTAATGCGAAGTTAGAAGGAATTCCATTGCTTGTATGCAAGTTGGAAAAAACTTTCCCACCTGATTTTATGAATGTGATGCAACATCTGCCGTGCATCTACCTTGGGAAGCGAAGGTTGGAGGTCTGCTTGATTCGGATGGATGTATAGTCGGAAAGGGAGTTGAAAAAGCTTAGAGCTACAGTGCGCAACAAGGCAAGGGTAGAGGGGTGTATCGCAGAGGCTTATGCAAGTAAAGAGATCACAAACTTCTCAACAAAGTATTTCGCACTCAATTACAACGTGAATGTCCGTAAGAATCGGTACCGTGCCGCGGAAGAAGAACCGTTGAGCGAACTTAAGCTTTTTCAATGCAAGGGTCAACCTGTTGGGTCGTACACTGCACACCATGTTGAGTATGAGGAGTGGAACATGGCCATGCTTTACATGTTCACTAACATGGTAGAAGTTGAAAAATATTTTGAGTAAGTGACTTTCTGAATTATGTTTTCAATATTTCAGTGTAGTGTCCTTTTTAACCCGAGAATAAATGACGCAGAGTATTTGACAAAGAAAATTGGAAGTCAACTCGACAACCCACAACTAAGCAATTGGATAACCTACGTCGTGATGGGTTGAAAGGCGGCCCAAGCTTCGTGCAATGGTTCCGTCAGCATGTAATTTGACTATTTATTCATTTTTCTAAAATGAATTGTTGTAGTAACTTAATATTAGACTAACAGTGATGAATGTTGCTATATAGTGTATGCGTGATGCCTTCGTCCCTAAGGATCTCCGGCGGCTCTCACATGGTGATGTGGCGGCAAGGAGCTATAGTCATTTGTGATGTGAGCGGGTTCCGTTTTTGAACAGTGAAATTAGAAGCTAGCCGTCCACTTGCGGCCACTTCAAATAGCGGAGTAGTCACAATGTCATCCGATTCCAGCGGCGATATATTAGACTACTACGGTGTTGTACAAAACATAATTGAGTATACCTTTGGGGATGGCAAAGAACTGAAGGTTGTGTTTTTTGATTGCCATTGGTTCGATCCACACAACGGCACATGTGTCGATGACTTTGGGATGGTGGAGGTGAAGCACAGTTCGCGGCTTCAGGGCCATATCAATAACATCGTGCTTGCACATCAGGTTGAGTAGGTGTACTACCTGAGCTATCCTCACCGTAGCTTGAAGGCTTGGTGGGTTGTATTTAAAGTTAACCCTGAAGTATATCCTCCTGGGGATGTTTCGTATGTGGCAAGTAACGTAGAGGATGATGTATATCAAGAAGAAGCTATGGGGGATTCTTTCCTTGTCTCCGACGGGGCAGGACTCGATCAATTACTTACCGATGCCACAGACGTAATAACAGATGAACCCGGCCCATCACGGAAACACCCTCAAAAGTCAGTAAGGATTGCATGTCTTCAAGCACGTCTCAATGAAATACGAGTCGCAGAAGCAGATTTCGACGCCGACGACTTTTAATATGTATATTTTGTAAGATTATTGTTGCCTCGTTCATTTCTACAAGTCATTGTTTTGTCCTTCATTTTTTACATGTTATAGTTGTCTCATTCTTTTTTTTACATGTTATAGTTGTCTCCTTCATTCTTTTTTACCTGTATACTAACTCTTGTCAAATTTGAACAGATGAGTATGTTCAGGCATCATGTTGACAAGCTTAAAGGCAAGTTTAGCGGGTCGTCCTCCAGACGGTCGAGGAGCAAGGGTTCCGATGGTCCAGGACTCGATGGCCGGCAGCGCCATATTCTTTGGCGGCCTTGATTAGGCAGCGGCAGAGAAGCTCGAGGTGCTTGATGGCGAGCGAGAACAGCGCGAGAGCAGCCCACGGGAGGACGAGGCGAGTGCGGGTTGCGAGGAGGCGGTTGGGATGTGAGCATGGCGACATGGTCGAGGCGGACGGCGAGGAGGTCGTTGGGGTGGTGGCGGTGGGGCAGCGGATCTGAATCTGACGCCGAGGCGAGCGTGGCGGCGGCGAATGCTGAGTTAGAGCGACCTTAGAGCCGATTGAAGAGGCGGGTCTTCTTGGGTACCATTAGGTATATGTGTAGTATTGGATTATCATTTAATCTCCATATTTACATTGTAATGTCTATGAACTAATTATTTGCATTTGAGTTTAGTAAAACCGTCTCGGTTCGTCAGAGATGCAACCCGCCGATAGGAGGTTGATAGAGTACACGGAGCAGTATGATTATATCTTCTCTTTTAGCATTAGCTAAGTGACAACTTATTGTTTTGATGCATCTTTGTCTTGTATTTTGTTGTAAGCCTTTGGAAAGAGCCGGGTTGGTGAGGCGGGCCACATTACAAAGGTTAACGCCGTGCTCGGAGCCCTTGGCGGTACTACTACCTGGCGTGGTTGATTCAAGCGAGGATAGATTCGCGACCCTGGCTGGAAGCACTTGGGCGTTGAAGGAGAACGTGGAAGGAGGCGAAGACAACCAAACATATCGAGCGCGATGTGGGTGGCTTCGGGTGAGTTTGCGTTATGTATTTACTATATTTGAGTATTGCTTTAAATGTAAGTACAATTTGACGATGTGTGATTATATGCGGGAGAGGTTCGGCTTGAGAGCGAAGACGATTACAACGCTTTGAAGAAGGCCAAAGCGTCTTCAACGAGTGGCACAAAAGGTTGTCGAGATTCGTTCGGCAATGCACGCATTCAAGCTGTCATCAATTTTTACAAGAGGGTGAAGAAGGTGAACATGAGAAGAGGACCAGAGGCGAGGAGGATACACCTGACAGAACAAGAGTATCTCCAGAGCTCGGTCGATTGGATAATGAAGGACATGGAGGCTTGGAGGTGGATGTGCCGGTACTGGGGGTCGGAGGATTTTCAAGAAAAATCAAATAGAAATCGAGGGAACAGAAAAAGTAGATTGGGGAAGCACAAGTACGGTGTAGACGGACACATTGGCCTAGAGCAACGCATGGTAAGTATCGATATTATAATTGTTAGTGAATTTGTCACTATGTTGATAACTTTGCATCGTAGGAGGCTGAAAGTGGGAGTACTCCCACTTTTGTGGAAGTTTACATCCGGGGCACCAAGGCGAGGATCCACGAGAACCGGATGTGTTGTGCGGCAGCGGGGCTAGTGAGAGGATGGTAAGTATAAATGACACAATATGTTTTGTTCAAATTTACATCCGGGAGCACCAAAATCTTTGTTTTGCGGCGTCATATGCGAGAACAAATGACACAACGTCATGGGCGGAGGTTGATTGGAGGCCGCACCGTCGATGTGGAAGCGTTGTACCACGCTGGAGGGGGCCTAAAGCATGGGAGGTTCGTTAATAAAACTGATTTTATTTGTTTTCGCTCTACTAAGGAAAAAAATATTGCATGGTCACATTTCAGTATATATCGTTTGTAGGTGGGCCATGGGGGATGGAGTTGTGGACTGCGATCGTCCTCCACGAGGCTCGGTTTCCTCACAGGGGAGTGCTCGCTCGTCGAGGTCCGCACGGGAAGCACAAGCGCACGAGGAGGCTCGTGAAGCGCGAGAGGAGGCTCGTCAAGCGCGAGAAGAGTCTCGTCAAGCACAAGAGGAAGCTCATGAGGCCGAGAAGACTCAGAATACATGAAAATGTATCTGCAGGTACAATCTCAACTTTGAACAAAACGCTCAAGTTTACATTTGTGATTAAAATCTAACAAACAATCTATATGCAGCAACTGTCACAATCTCTTGGACCTAACGTGCCAGTGTTTCGCCCTCCTGTTCCGCAGGTAAAGATACTTGAGTTCATTACTCTTTAATTCACTTAGCTCGTAAAATCACGAATTCACAAACTGGACTATTATGTCATAGGGCTCCCAGCCACCTCCCTTCTACATGTTTTCTCCGCACATGCAGCCACCACCACAAGGAGAAGCATCACAGGTGCTCGGCCTCCCGGCGTCCTTCATAAAACCCTCTTGGGATGCAGGCACCACCCTAGGAGATGCACCTCGGGTTATATGATATTTTCATGCATTCTTTATTTTCAAAAACTCTATTATGTATACTTCATATCACAAACTATGATCCACAGGCTCCCACCTCCTCCTTTCTACATGTTCACTCCACGATCGACCACCTTCTACGGAGAGGCACCACGGTAAAGACGGATCGGTTCAATTCGTTATTCAAAATTTGAATGAATGATTTATATGTGGCATAATGTACCTGTCTATGCCTTACAGGGCTCCCAGCCTCCAAACCCGTTCTACATGTACCCACCACCTATGCCAAGCCAAGGAATGCCTATGTTCTTCAACCCGTGGGCCCTGCAGCCACCTCAGACGACACCACAGGTATGGATGTCGAAAACATTCTATGTTTGCGACACGAGCTAAGTTTGTCAATCCTTGAACTTACAGATTCCTGGGTCACGCCCTCCAGCACGTACTAACGACGACATCATAGAAGACATCTTCAACGTAGCCGTGGCGTGGTGGTCATTCGTCGTGGTTTACAAATTTCCGTTTTGGATGTGTGATTGATTATCTAAGGATCTGCTAGAATGTCTCCTTCTGGTTTGAGAGATTGATATATATATTATAACTGCAAATGTTTTTTTGTCTGCTGAGTGGATGTCCTATTTACTAGAGAGGTCATGCCAAAATTTTGTACATTTCAATGACTTAGTTTTAAGCCGGTTTTAAAGAGTTAAAAGGTTGGTTTCGGTCTTTTAGTAGAGGTAGTAGGTTTGGTGTCTCGTTTGTTAATTTTTCGTTCGCTTGAACTTTGTTGTGGAGCTTGATGACTTGGTGAGCTACCTGCCCCATCCCTTCCTTTCTCTTTCTCAAATTTAGGAACATTAGTTGCAATTTAGTTGAGATTACATATGCTTCTGTAGGAAATTTAGTTCATTCTTTGAATATGAGATTACATGTGAGATTACATATGCTTCATTGAATATGAGATTACATATGCTTCCGTAGGAACTTTAGTTCATTCTTTGAATATGAGATTACATATGCTTCATTGAATATGAGATTACATATGCTTCCGTAGGAACTTTAGTTCAATCTGAGTAATCTGTTGCAAAAGTGATAATTTTTGTTGAAATGCATAACTTAGTCGATTTTAGGTCATTTAGGCAACTCTTTCTTAAACCTTGCACAAATCATCTCAATGTTCATACTTGAAAAGGTTTACTTGTGTGCTTATGAAAGTTCATTGTTGTGCTCCTGTAGATAAGTGATGGTTTACCAAATTATTAACCCATTACGTGCTATTTGATTTTTTCTTTCTATCAATAACTTTTTGATTTCGAACCTTATATTGTGCTGACTTCTTGGAATTGAAAAGTTATCTTAAGACAACTTGTTCAATTGTGAACTTATGTTTTAAATGCTTTATATGCCATCCTTGTAGAATGTGTTGTTTGCCCATGTACAATCTGATTGTTTGCCCTTGTAGAATGCTTTATATTTGTACGTTGTATATTGAACTCTTAAAATGACTACCAATACTCTTAATTGCTTCGTTGAACTATTTTCACTTTTTGTTATCCTTTGAATACTCAGTGATGCAATTGGGGTCTTTGGAAGTTGAATGAAATAATTTTAGTTGTAATCTTGGCCTTATGTTAATACTAGAGAGTATTACTTTGATGCTTCATTGAATATGAGATTGATGTTCATATGATTATTGCAGCATATCTTGACTAGCTCGTACGTGTAGTTCTTACATATATGATCTATTCTTGTTTAGCTTGACCTGTCATATTGATATTTTCATATTGTGTCTTGGTTGAATAGTACTATTGATATTCTCATATTGATATTCATGTGAATCGAAGATAATGTTACTTGTAGCACAACCTAAGTTAATCTTGAACTTGCGGTTTCTAGGTCACGCCCTCCGACGCGTACTAATGGCGACATCATAGAAGACATCTTCAACAAATAAGACGGTGGTGGTAGCGCCCACAACTCCAACAACCCCGAGGCATGAATTCCATTGTGAGCTCGATTGGTGTATAACTGTTGTACTTTATAACTTGTTGTGATGGATACGTTGTGATCGACTTATTGTGATGGACTTATTTTAATGGAATGTGGATTGTATCTATTGCGGTTGTAATGTGTTGTACGTCATTGCGTAGTTTACAAATTTCCGTTGGATGTGTGATTGGATTATCTAAGGATCTACTAGAATGTCTCCTTCTGGTTTGAGAGATTGATATATATATTATAACTGCAAATGTTTTCTTGTCTGTTGAGTGGATGTCCTATTTACAAGAGAGGTCATGCCGAAATTTTGTACATTTCGTAGACTTAGTTTTAAGCCGGTTTTGAAGATTTAAAAGGTTGGTTTCAGTATTTTAGTACTGGTAATAGGTTTGGTGTCTCGTTTGTTAATTCTTCGTTCGCTTGAACTTCATTGTGGAGTTTGTCTTTTGTGTTAGTGTTTCGATCGATTTGAACAAAATAGATGATCCTTCTTATTTATTTTTAAACAGCAATTTTTAGTTTCAATTTTCTTTTTGCCTTTTCTTTTCTTCTTTAGTTGTTATATGTATTGAGTGCGATACATATATATAAAAATACATACATTTGGATATATGGATATATATATATATACATTTTTTTTTGAAAAAATGACTGATAAATTCGTGGGTTTAGTAAACCCACGAATTTAAAATAATAAATTCGTGGGTTTAATAAACCCACGAATTTAATAGATTAAATTCGTAGGTTTATTAAACCCACGAATTTAATCAAATTAAATTCGTGGGTTATTTAGCCCACGAATTTAATCTCTTAATTTCGTGGGTTTATTAAACCCACGAATTTAACTCAGATTCCCAATTAAATTCGTGGGCTTGGCAGAAACCCACAAATTTAACTTAAATTCGTGGGTACCCACGAATTTAATTAATTAATTTCATCGAGTTAAATTCGTGAACTAAATTCGACGGTTTGCTCACGAATTTAAATTAAATTCGTGGGTTTTAGCTTAAATTCGTGGGTTTTTGGCCCACGAATCTTTCCCTGATTCTTGTAGTGATTGATGATGTTGCCATATGAGTTGCATATATATGTTTGTGATCTAGTCATTTGTATTTTTGTTTATTGCAAATATATGTTCAGTCATTTTGTACATTTAGAGTTGTTTTTGTCATTTTCTTGCTTTTGTCATTTCCGACTTCTATGGAAAATGATGATATTGGGTTTTGATATGTGACTTGTTCTGAATGAATGACAGAACAAGTCATGTCAATGTAGTTTCCCGTTTCCAGAGTTGGATCCAGCTGCTGAATGCCATTGCATTCGATTGATACTTTTGCATCCAGCTCTGGAAATGGAACTGCTGCCAATGGTATATATTGCCATAAAAAATCTGATGCTAACTACTTTTCTTTTTGCTTTTAATTTGTTCTTTTGTGTTAGTGTTTCTAATCAGATTTGAACAAAATAGATTATCCTTCTTATTCCTCGCTTAGCAATTTTTAGTTTCAATTTTCTTTTTGCCTTTTCTTTTGTTCTTTAGTTGTTATATGTATTGAGTGCGATGCATATGGATATATATATATAGATTTGTGTATAAATGACTGATAAATTCGTGAGCCATTAAAACCCACGAATTTATCTCTGGCGCTCAAATAAATTAAATCGGTTCCTTGAGCCCACGAATTTAACAATTAAATTCGTGGGTTTATTAAGCCCACGAATTTAACAGATTAACTTCGTGGGCTATATAGCCCATGAATTTAACAGATTAAATTCGTGGGCTACGTTGGCCCACGAATTTAATCTGTTAATTTCGTGGGTTTTCTGGGCGCACGAATTTAACTCAGATTCCCAATTAAATTTGTGAGCTTGGCAGCAACCCACGAACTTAACATAAATTCATGGGTACCCACGAATTTAATTGATTAATTTCATCGAGTTAAATTCGTGAACTAAATTTGACGGTTTGCCCACGAATTTAAGTTAAATTCGTGGGTTTCTGGTCCACGAATTTTTCCCTGTTTCTTGTGGTGTTTGGAAGGCTGGAGATGTACGAGCTGTTTCTTAATGGATTGCTCGGAGGGGCGCCCACACCGAGGTGTTGGGAGTCATGTTTGCTGATACAACGGTGTACGCCGTACTATGGACGGTTCCTGTAAGGCCCCCATTTTTGATAATTAATACCAAAAATGGATACCATGTGCATACAGTAATAGTCCCATGATCAGTGGCTAGTACGCACAAATAAAAATTGATATCACACTCATACACAACTTTATTATTACAGCGGAAGCAAAGTACATAATATTCTTACAATACCAAAAATAAAAACATATCAGTGGAAACACATTTCTTGTAGTATGCCTTTAACCCAAAATCCCCACAGGCAACTGACAAGGAGATCCCTAGTAAAATTCATCGTTCACATCCCCGAATCCTGCGTCGTAAAACATATCGTCGGGAAAATCTGTTTCTTCACCTAAAAATATCAACATGGGCAAGTTGAGTACTTACGTACTCGCAAGACTTTTGCAAAACCTAATATACATGCAGGCCGGTTCAAGGAAAAGCTTATGGTTGCTTTGCATAAAGCTACTTTGGAATATAAATACGGAATAGTAGATTTCAAAACAGAATTTAAGAAAAAACAGCTTAATATAAAAGGTAACAGAATGTAAGCATAGTAAATTGCGAGTACCTGGGTATCATGACCATATCCAAGAACCATTTCTACTGTCACAGCAGAAATTTCCGAGTAACCATTCCTACCAGTCCCAGGTAGAAATTCCAAGTTTTATGAAAATAAAAACAGCTAACTAGTGCTGGCGCACCAAGATTCCCATAACATGAGAACGACTTTTGAAAAGTTTCACACTCTGCAGAGTTGTACAGCTTTACCCACAAGTAATGATCAACCTCTTTTGCCAGGCCAGTAACACACTTCCTTTGGTGTGTCGGCAAGGAGATCATAACATAACCGTTACATTATTTAACCCTAACTTTGCACCAGCCCGGTGACGTCAAACCCGTACTATGGTGTATATGTTTGCACAGTCACTGCACAATAATGATTAAGCATGTCCATAGTATGGCATTCACCGTTATATTAGCAAACGTGACTCCCAACACCTCGGTATGGGCTCCCCTACGAGCAACCAGTCACTGAAGAAGCTCGTACTACTCCGGCCTACCAATGTGCAAAGCTAGTTTTAAGCAACTTAATAGGTTAAGACTGTCCTATACCAGCACTTGTGGTTGTACGGTAATTCTTGGATTTAACGAACACGTAGTTCGGTCCTTAATCTGATACGGGCAATAATCTCTACCCTACACTACGTACAAGTCCCTTGTACACCCGGCTATTGCCAATAATTGCCCGCATCAAAACCATAGTTTTATTTTCATTTTTTATCAAAATACCAACCAAGAAAGGTCATACTCATTAAATGTCATATCCAACATTTTAATCATGTCAAGTTTTATGTTCAATTAAGCATGGCTAAGCATGTCACTAAGTATGAGCAACCCAGATCGACAACAAATAATGTCTATGCTATTCTAGGATTATCAAGGTTCACAATTTCATACTTATCAAGGAAGTTCCATAAATCTACAGGTACGACTACTAATTCCCATAATATAGCAGACTTTAGTAAAATAAAGTATGCAGTAAAACATTTAATGAAAACATTTATAAAACTGGGATCAATATGATCAAAGGGGGTGCTTGCCTTGTTGATGTTCCTCGACGTCAAATTCCTGATCGTCGAACTCACAGGTTTCGTCGGGTGCTACACGTCGATTAATAATAACATAGCAATTCCAACAAAACGAAGAATCAGACATAAGAGCCAAATAAAAGCAACTGCATAAATCAAACATATTTGTTGTACTTTTATTTATAAGTTACATGAACATTTTCTGATTAGGTTTCAATAATTACCAATCTTATTTTCTTGAATTATTCACTTTTATTTATCATTTTCAGAGACTACTTTTACATGCTTTATTAATCTGAATTTTCAAGTTCTAAATCCTGAAATTATTTGAATTATTATTACTAGGATATTTTCTCACCCTACATAATATTTTCATTATTTTCTATGGTACACCCTAAGTATTTTTGCATAATCAGGTTCCTAACAGAGCATGGAGTCTAACAAAATTTATTTCATTCAATTTGAAGTTGAATTGCAGAAATTCTACACATGGCATATTTCAAATTCTTTCTTTAAATTTAAATCAGAAATTAAAACAGAGTTCATTTTGAAATATTTTTGCATATTCTGAATCTTCGTGATTTTAGATGAATTTAGAAATTTGTTTCACTTCATTTGGTTGGATGATTCAAAAGTTATTCAAGTTTGAATGTATTCGATTTTTGTAAAATCTGAAAATTAGAAATTATACTAAATATGGAAAGTACGCTTTCAGATGGAAACTACGCTTTCCCTTTTGGCGCTGCGCCGGACCGAGGCACTGACATGCCGGGTCCAAATGGCAGCGAGTCATGCGCGCGCAGTGCGGTTGACTACTGGGACCCGCGCGGCAGCGACTCTACATAGATCGTGTGACTGACGACCAGGGCCCATAGCGCAGAGACACAACGCAGCTCGTGCGACTGACAAAGGGGTCCCACTCGTCGTGACCTGAGACAGAGGTCATGGGTGCGAAGCTCGTCGGCGGCGGAGCACGGCCGGAAAAGTGGAATGGGTTCCACCTTCGCGTTCAGCGTGCTTGTGCGCATCTAGGGGAGGTGGTGCTTCAGCCGGAGGTGGCCGGAGGCGGCCTGCCACCGTGAAGGGGGCGGCGGCGATCACGACCGGCGGCGCAAAGGCTAAACGACGGCATCCCAAGCTTGAATATCACTCTAGTGAGCATCAGTGGACCACAGCGATCTCATTTTTGGGTTCGGGCAAGAAAATGAGTAACGGAGGAGGGCTCTCACCGTGCGACTCCGGCGGCGGCGAAGGGAGCTCGGAGGGGGAGTTCACCGGCGAAGAAGAGGTGGAATTGGGGCTGCAGGAAGAGAGTAGAGGCTAATACGGTGCTTAGGGTGAATTGATTTGAGCAATGGTTCGGCGAATAGCTTGATTGAGCGATTTCCCTCTTCGGGTTTTGGCGGGAGATGGGGAAGAAGAAGGTGGTCGGCTACGATGAGACGGTTTGGCTCGGCTTTGCGGTTTCCAGGAAAGATCACAAGTGCGTGGGATGTCTTTGCAACCCTTAAATAGGCGAATGAGTCGGTTTGAGCAGGGTTTGAAAATAAGGGGTAAGGGCGACGGTTCGGCGAGCTTTCTTGGCAGCGTTCTGGTGCGAGAGAGAGAGCACAGAGGTCGAGGTGGATGCGGCGTGGCAAGGCGACGTGCTGGCGGCCTCGGGCGAAGAGTTGTGGTGGGGAAAGGACAAAATGGAGAGGCGGCGCTGGCTCGGCTGGCTGCGCGCGAGAAAACGGGGAAGGAGCTGACAGGTGGGGCCAGGTGGCCAGCGAGAGAAAAGGAGATCGGCCGGGAGGACAGCTGTCTCTGTGGGCCCACATGTCGGCGAGACAAAGGTTTAATACTCAAGATAAATCTGGACAGTTCGGGGTAAATCCGGAAGTTTAGGTTAAAAGATAAAGTCAGGATTTTACAAAACTTTTTACAGAGGTCGGCAAGGTAAAGATTAAGGTCTAGTAAAATTTCCAAATAATTATAAAAAGTAAAGTATTTATTAAAAATCTGACAATACAATGTTGAAGACTTTTAACTGATTCTGTATTTTATTTAAATGAGGGTTAAAATAAATTTAAAATTTTATAAAAAATTTTGACAGAATTTGTATTAATATTTTATACTTACTGTAAAATTTTCATAATTTTATATTTGATATTTTATTTATTATAATTCTGACATTGCATTTTTCATCTTTTCTTATTGACTATTTTTGAATTTCTAAAATTATTAATTAAGAGATAAATTATTTATATTTTTACCAGGGTTGGGTTATGTTAATATGTCGGCATGGTTAAAATTTAAACTCTAGTTAAGGTAAGAAATATCCTAAACAAATCTTTTGGTTCAGATTTTCACTTGTCTCCTCATGATTATTTTGTCTTTTTTATTTTATTTTATTTTAATAATGCCAAATCAGAGCAAGTGGCACAAATAAGATTCCGAAATTTTTAAGAATTTTTACTGTCTTCAGGTTTTTACCTTTTGTCTTTTACCATTTTACTATATAGTTTATTTGATTTTCTTTTAATAGGAAAAAACCAAAAGAATTTCTTTAATTCAGGAAAAAATCAGAAAATATAACAAATAATCATAGGGATATTTTTAATAGTGTATTTCTTATTTTATTGAATTTCGGGCTGTTACAGTTCCATCATTTATATGCTGAGTTCTTCTGCCATAGTATGGGTTTAACGTCCCGGATTGGTGCAAAGTTAACCTAGGTAATATAAAGGTTCCCGTCATGAATGTTCTGGCCACTACGCCAAAGGTGCGTGAAATATGCGCAAAATGAAAAGGTCATGACTTGTGGGTAAAGTTGTATACCTCTGAAGAGTGTAAAACAAATCGATTAGCCGCACCCACCGTTATGGGTACTTGGTAAAGTCATCACATAGTTAGCTGTTTTTATTTTCATAAAATCTGGTTTCTACCATGTGTCGGTGATTTCTACCATGTGTTGGTAGAAAATGGTTCGTGGATATGGTCATGATACCCAGGTTCGTGATTTTACTTATTCGTACTTACATACTATTATTTTATTTATAAAAATTTCTTTTACTTAAAATTCCATTTGCAATCTACTATTCTATATTTACATTCTAAATTGGCTTTTTGCAAACTGACCATACTAGCCTTTCCTTTGAAATGGCTTGCATATATTATAGGTTTTGCAAAAGTCTTGCGGAGTACAAAAGTACTCACCCTTGCTTAATTGTTTTTTTTAGGTAAAGAATCAGATTAGCCCGATGAAACATATTTGTCGCAGGATTCGGGATATTGACGATGAGTTTCTAGGGATTATGCCTTGTCAGTTGCCTGAGAGTTGGATGGGCTCACTACAAAATTTTTAATCCTTTCCAGTGCATTTCACTCTGTATTGAAGAACCTTATTGTATAAGTTACCATAATCATTTGTAATAAAGAGTATGGATGTGATATCACTTGTCGTAAATGTGCATGCTAGCCACTGATAATGGGACTAGTACTGTATGCACATGAGATTTCCATCTTTGCATTTATGTGAAAATGAGGGTCATTACAGACCCTCTTTGGAATATAACTACCGCTTCACAGGGCAGAAGTGCTCCTGCCTGGCCAGCAGTACCGCCCTTGGCAGACACAACTCAAATTGCTTCATTTTGAAAATCCAATTTAAATCAAATTCAAACCAGAGCTTATCAAGCTCAAATTCAGTCAAATACTCATCACCAACATGAGTAGACCTCCACATGGTCTTTCAATGATTGTTGGGATTGATCACAGTCTTATACTATTAAGTTTATTGAGCCTTGTATAGTCATTTATTGGATTGTAGAGGTGGAATATCGTGTGTCTAGTCAATGAGGAAACAAATAAATTAAGTGATCCTACAATTTGTAATTCACAAGTTTGCGTATCAAATTAGTATATCTTTATAAATTATCATGCCTAGTAAATGATGGTGGTTGGGTTTGATCACAATCATGTTCAATTAATTTAGTAAGTTATGCACAGTTACATGTTGGGTTATATAAAGTGAAATGTTGCGAGTGGTTAATAAGGAGATAAATTAATTGGATGATTCTTTAATTCATACTTTATGAGATTGTGCATAGTGAGCAACATTGGAGGAAATCGTGTAGTTAGACATGCATGTTAAATTAGTGGGACTTTCGTAGATCATGGCACCTAGTAAGTGATATGGCTTGCTTAGAAGTTACATGTCCTTTATAGTGGATGTTCTAGGAGTTGTAGGATTGGCTCTCGCATCATTCTCATGTATATGCATCATTCTCTCATGGATCATCCTCATAAGAATTATTCTCATATACATGAACTTGTATAATGCTTTTATGTATGTTGTTTGTACCGAAGAATAGTAGCTTCGAATTTGTTTGCTTTTATGTATGTTGACGTTGGAGTGTACGCGCGAATTGTGGGACTATGTGAGAGGTTTTGGACTAGGTTACGTAGTTGGTACTCCGATCAACCAAAGCAAGACCAATTGTTCAACAACCAAGGCAAGCACCCTCGTTTGATCATGTTGATCCCACTATTTTACGGAGTTTATGTTGTTCTATGAAATGATATATGCATGCGTGTATGTTTATATTGAACTTGCTATGTTGTGGGTACTAGTAGATACTTCATATTTGTATGCATTAATTTTACCTTGACACATGTTTCCCTGCTATCGTAACCTTAGTTTTATGGTTTAGACATTAGTTAATGTCACTATGGGTAACGTTTGTGAAATACTTCACACATACGCTTAGCCATGCTCACTTAGAATATCATTTAAATGTTGAGCTGCACTTTCATTCAGACTTGAGAAAATTTTAATGGTACGGAGCCGAGTTATTGTTTCCGGGTATTTTAATAAAAATCCAACCTGAAAACTTATGGTTTAGACGAGGGTGAGTTACTATTTAAACTTGAGGCGTGACGAGTGACATCACGTGTAGACAGAGGGAGATCCTCGACCAGGTTGATTAAGGGCCGAACTTGACGTTATCACCTAAGTAAAATAGTACAACCACATGTGCTAGTATGGGATAGCCTTAGCTTAGTAGATTAGATAAGGCTTAGCCTTGCATTTTGGTAGGCTGAAGTAGTAAGGGCAAACCGGGGAACGGTGTCGCTCGTAGGTGCTCCCTTCATCGAGGTGTTCGGGCTAAAGCATTCTAATATAACGATGTATGCCTTGCCATGGGGGAAAGGGCGCGATGTGGCGTAAACCATCGCTAGTACAGTGTGTTTTTCTTAAGAACAAAAATCCAAGAAAATCATAGAAAAGATGGAAAACCAGAATAAAATCATAATCACAACTGAAATTTATGTTTTATTTATTTTAAAATTTTGGTCTGTTATTGCCAAAAAGGAGGGTCGTCACACTCGACAATAACATTCGTCAAGGCCACGCACTTCCTTAATCCAACCACATTAAGAGACCTGAAGATATCTCTCCCGTTATATAGGTGGGGCAAATTCCATCTTGATCGCTCATATTCTTCCGTATGTTTCATAGTAAACTCGAAAACTATCTTTGACTACCTAGTTACGATGGTTTACATTGAGAGTTGTATAAGTAACATCCTAAGGTGGTTTTACACGGGATATATTGTCATTAAGGAAATCAAGCAATCATTTGGAAGTACTACTGCCATTTTTATAAAAAGAGCGCTGTTTATTGTACGACAAATTAAATTGTCGTGCACCTAACCTAATAAGGGATACGTCAAAGCAACTTTGCTTCCTGAACACCACCAATGGGATCGACCGGGCATGCATGTACAGTGTAGTTACACGCTGCATGCAACGCATGCATGCATGTGCTGCAACCGTGACGATCGAGATCATATCGACCGGTGCGTGATCAAATCAACGGACGGCATTAATTCGCGACCTGCAAATTCGGCGCCAACAGTTAGCTGACGTCTCAGATCATATCAGGCACTCTGCTTTTTCCTCGTCTTCATCGAGCTGTATGATCAATGCAGACGCCTATATAAACCATGCATGGCCTCTCCTTGCTCTCACATCCACCTCCACTGCCACTCCACAGAAGCCATATATAGCTATCTGGGGTTGCACAATGGGAGCTGCACCAAGAGGCCTAATCTATGGTGTTTTCGCCATCTTGATGGGGATGTCCGTTGCGAACGCTGCAGACGGCGAGGCGACGTCCACCGTCGTCGGCTTGGCTAAGTGTGCTGACTGCGCGAGGAAGAACATGAAATCTGCGGATGCTTTCAAGGGTATATAGATTTAATTATAAGCCACCTTGCTAGCTAGTCATCTCCTTCACTTGCTAGCTAGTTGGTGACGTACAGATGATCCTACTGAGTACTGATCAAGCTCTAATTAACTGTTGCCACGTTCAGGCCTTCAAGTATGTAACATCCCGAAAAATGGAATAATATGAAAATTAATATTTTGAATTTGAATATATTTATTTCTGATTTTTCTTGACCTGATTGAAATTTATTTGGATTTTCCCTGGATTTTTGTATTGAATGAAAATCAAACAAATAGGATTAAAGGAATGGATAATGGTAAAAAGATAAAATGGTAAAAGTAAAAATTTAGAAAAATTACCATGGAACTATAAACAATCTGGTAAGTCAGTAAAATCAAGAAGTAAAATTTTATGCACAGAAAAATGGGTAAATAAAATTAATGTCACCTCTTTTTGACTAGAAACAGTGCAAGTCAAAATTAATGAAAAATATTCGTAGTTTATCTGAATCTGGAAAAATTACCAAAACACCCTCAGGGTAAAATTTATCTCTGGTAAAAATATTATGAATTGATCATGTCGGCAGAGCCCTCTAGTAATTCAAAAACAGAAACAATTAAAAGCTGAAAATCTTCATGTCAGATTTTTAGTAAAATAAATACCCAATATTTTGATTTGAAAATTTTACAGAGACATCCATGACCTATTTATAACCTCTCATAAAATTTTAGAAAATAAATAATAATGTTTGAACCTTTAAATAAATACAAAACCGAAATTCAAATCCTGTATAACCCTACAGTGTCAGAATTTTTATAATTTAACCATGCGGTATTTGAGTCTCAAATTTTTACTGAAGGTTAGAAACTACCAGTAGGTGCAGGTCAAAAAGTTTCACAAAATTACGTGGTGATTTGATAGCGAATTTAGTGATCACATGGAGCTGTCTCGCTGAAGTTTATCCTCTGCCTCACTTTCACTCACCGGCGTGTGGGCCATCCCCTTGTCCGTGCGGCTCGTTGGAAGGAACGGAAAAACCGGTCTCTCTCGCTGCCAGTGGTCCCGGGTCCACTCGTCAGACCGATCTTCCCTCTCCTCTCTGCTTTTCCCTCACCGACCGAGCGTTCCAGAGCCTTGCGCAGAGCTCCCTTGGGTCGGTGCGCCGCGCTTCTTGCCGACCAAAGCCATGCCTCCCTTGGTTCTCGTGCGCCATACCCGGTCGACCTCATGTCAATTCTTGCCGGAGAGATCTCGCACCACTTCGCGCCACCTTGTCCAAACCGAGCCGCAGCTTCCTCCCGTGTCCAAACCCTGTGAGACCGATATCTCTTGCTATAAATACTAGTGCTACGTCGCACTGAGCTTCCCTTCACCCTCATTCACCCCCAGAACCAAATGATCAAGCCAAAATCGTGTTCTTCGTCATTTCGCCCGAAAAACCGAAAAGGGGGAGAAACTTCAATTCGAACAAATTGGTTAGCAATTCTCAAAATTGATTCTTCCTCTAGCTTCACTCGACATCGTAGATTACTAAACACCAAATTTCATCTCTTTTCATCGTGAGCTTCCTCACTGTGCCCATTTCTTCTCCACGGCCGTCCACGGTGACAGCTCAAACCGTCGCTTCTCGGCCGACCAACCGAAAAATGGAACCGGAGTTGCGTGGATACCTAAACGCTACCGATTCCACCGGAGTTCGCTTCCTCTTCGTCTCCGCGAACTCTTCTTCATTCCGCGCATGCACGGTGGCGAGCCTCCTCGGCCATCCCGCGATTCTGGCACCTCCCAGCCCCAGCGCCATGACCGGCGATGCTCGCCGGGCCTCGGCCGAACCTCTCCGCGCTCCTTCGCCGCGGCGAGCAGCCCTAGCCGCGCCCTGCTTTTCCCTCATCGAACAGTGGGACCCCACGGCGGTGGCACAAAAAGAACCAGTTCAACGGTGAAGGCGCCTTGCTGTAAGGAAAACGTATTCTCCATTTTTCAGCATTTAGGTATACCCGGGTCTCTTCAAACATTGATAACTTTTGAATTATAACTCCGAATTGAGTGAAATAAAATTCTAAATTCCTCTAAAATCTAGTTCTTTCAGAATGTAAAATAATATTTTGAAAGTGTTCAGTGGGTAAATTTAAAATTTAAATTCAAAAGAAAGGGCTAAGAACACACTTCATATTAAAAGGTTGTAAATAAACTTAAAAATGAATGGAATCAATTTTAGTGAAATAATCATGTTTCCAGGAGTTCAAATATATAAAAATATTTAAATTTCATTATTGTTTGAAATACTTTTATCAAAGATAGTATTCAATATATTAGAAAATTCAAATATACATAATTTGAATACATGAAACATAGAATAAGTAAAATATAATTTCTAAATATTATCATGGCAGTAGTATACCTGAGTTTGCCAAAATATTTTAGAAGTGAACTTGATTTGAATTATCTTGAAAAGTATGAAATGACTTATAACATAAAGTGCATGTATATTTGTATATAAAGTTGAGTAGTTAGAATTATGGGTCAAATGAATTCAAATGATCACCAAAATAGTTTTCTATATTCCTAGCAGTACAAGGTTTCCAGATATAAAATAACATTTAAAGTTTGCTATATGAAACAGTTAATGTTTAATAGTCAAAATGTATATACTTGCGTAATTGGAATAGTTGTAACTTTATAAATGAACTCGAATTTGATGAAACCAAATCCTATAGCTTTGAAAAATAGTACCCCTGCTGTGAATAAAAAAATACCTTATGTTTATACTAGGTTGAAATAAAATAAGGTTAAACCCTAATGAATCCTTATAGGAAAAACATCGCGGATAAAAGCCATTTGTCGCGAAACCAACTTTAAATCACTTCTAGTGTCATGCCCTATTAATGCCTGAAAAATGGATAGATTATCCTAGGCAATGTAGTCACAAACTTGTATCAAAAACTGAACTCTTATCGAGTAGTAAATTGAACTATCAAGCCTTTTCATTGATCCGTAGAACCTCTCGTCTAAATGCAAATGTATAAAATCAGTCTAGATATGTTCTTCAAAGTATATGCTATTTAGTTCCGAAGAAATAACCTCATTTCATCATGTTTTACATATAAACTTTAGTAGTCAAATAAACCCTTAGTTTTATGTTTAATGAACCTTACCATAATAAGATTAAGTGAACTTTGTAATAAGGAATTTGAAGTTAATAAATTTGTATCACCAGAACCTTCTTAAAAACTATAAATAAATCTAATTAGCTACCTTATCAGTCATAACCTGCTCAGATCGTTTCTTATGCTTCACTTAAAGAATTAAATATGTTTTGCATAACTACTTTAATTGGTATTTCAATTCTTTTAATCCAAATAATTTTAGCATCTATAATTCGAAGTTCTAAATACTAGAATTCATAATTTTAGCCTCTTGAATTCGTAAATCAAGAGAAGATAATCTATAAAAGAAACCCTGTTTCGTTATCTCAAAACCATTAAGAATATGAATTTGTAAGTATCTAAATTATGAGGTCGTAAATAATTCAAACCCTAAATCATCCCTGTTTGTGCAATGAATCTTTATTTGATTTTCTGTCTGTCTTCTTTTCGCCTTTATTGAAGTTTATTATTTGCTATTTTCCGATCAATCGACGTGTAGAATTCGACGTCCCTTCCTCCGCTGTTGCCTCAGTAAATGCTGCGATCGCGTCTTCGTCGTAAACGATATATGAGCAAGGCAAGCACCCTCCTTTGACCATCTTGATCCCAGAATTTAATTTGCATTGTTTATTAAAATGTTTTATGCAAACGTTTACTTTTTGTAAATTGCTATTTTGTGGTACTGGTAGTTATACCTATTGTCTCATGAAACTTCCTTGATAAGTATGAATATGTGAACCTTGATAACCATAGATTAAGCTTAGACAATTACTTAATGTCACTATGGGTATATGCGATTACTTTTATCCATGCTTAGCCATGCTTTTAGATCAAATGATGATGATGATGATCGGATCAAAATGTGTTCCTTGAGAAATGGAAAATGTTGTCATTATAGCTGTTGGATATGGGTATTTTGATTAAAAGCCCAAAATAAAACTATGGTTTCGATGCGGGCGATTATTGGCAATAGCCGGAGATGCAGAGGGATTTGCACGTAGTGTAGGGTGGAGTATCGCCCGTGTCAATTTAAGGACCGAACTCAGTGTTGTATGATCCAAGATATTTCGTGCAAACCACAAGTGTTGTTATGGGGCTTCCTTAAACCAATTAAGTTATCTAGTTTAACTTTGCACATTGGTAGGCTGAAGTAGTAAGGGCTTTCCTTTCGGGGTTTGCTCGACGGGGTGCCCACACCGAGGTGTTGGGAACAACACTTACCAATATAACGGTGTGCGCCACGTCTATGGGGAGTTCCAACATTCCTATGCTCTGAGTTCTCCCAGCTATAGCGTGGGTTTTATCGTCCCGGTGCTGGTGCAAAGTTAGATTAGATAATGTAAAGGTTTTCGTCATGAACATTCTGGCCACACGCTTAAAGTGCGTGAAACTTGCGGCAAAAAGAAAAGGTCATGACTTGTGGGTACAGTTGTACACCTCTGCAGAGTGAAAATCTAATCGATTAGCCGTCCCCTCGGTCATGGGAAACTTGGTGAACTTGCACTAGTTAAATGTTTAATTTTCTAAAATGGGTTGTGGAATGGAACTTGTTTAGCAGCTTTTGTTTTCATGTCAAAGGATCGACATTGATGGATTCCATTTCTGGATTATTCGATATTCACGATGGGTTGTGAATATATTACTTATCTTACTTATTTCATATCACCAAATATGCTTTTATAAATTCCGTTTGCAAATAACTTGTTTTACAATGTCAATTACGCTTTATGCAAATTAAGCGTAGTAGCCTCCTTTGAAATGGCTGCATATATATTAGGCTTTGCTCAAGTCTTGCGAATACGATTGTACTCACCCTTGCTTATATGTGGTTTTTAGGTGGTTAAGTTGTCGAGCTTGAAGGTTCCTTTTAAATCGCGAGTTGCGGGTTTTCTTCGTCGAATCTTTCTAGGGATTATGCCTTGTCGGTTGCCTGCGGGTGTTGGATGGGCACACTACAAGACTTTGCTTCTTATGCTACTTTATCTCTGACTTGTAAGAGTTTTCTTTATGTAATAGCTTCCGCTTAATTAATATTTGTTGTATGGTTGTGATTCCAATTGGTGTATGTGCGTACTAGCTACTGATCATGGGACTAGTACGGAAATGCACATTAGATTTCCATTTTTGCAAGTTTGTAAAAATGGGGGTCGTTACAGTTGGTATCAGAGCTATGCTGACTGTAGGATGAACCCTAGATAGAATGGTCGTTAGCATTAGAATAATCAAATTCAAAATCTCATGTTTACAAGTTATTATATTTGCAAAATGTAGATTTTGCTATTCTTCCCTTATCTTGAGATTCTCCTCTTACCCCTACATTCATTTTGTTTTGTAAACAAATTCTTCTTTCCTTAAATTAATCCTTGACAATTGGAGACTCCGGTGTCTACATCCCTAATCTTAAGGAAGAGAAATGTCGCTCCGTGAAGACTGGTGTTGATAGGTTGAATAGGAATATAATAAGCTAAGATATTTTAGAACCCTTGTAAGTTAATCGATGACTGTTTTGTGAGTTTTGTTGAAATCTTCTCTCTTGTATTGCTTACGGGTTACTCTCGCAAATACTAAACCATTTGGTTGAAATTTACGATGTGCCAACCCTTATTTAATAAGAAAATTTAATTAAAAAGATTTTAAGGAACGAAAAGTTGCCTAGTAACCGAACTGAATATAGTCTAAATGTCAATCTTCTCTTGACTGCAGAATGCCTAAAACAAGATCCTTAAGGAAATTATTTGAGTGTGAAGTCGCTCAAAATTGTCGACCCACAAGAACCAACATTTCAACTCCAGTTCAATCTAGCCCACAATATCCCGCTACCAGAACGTCTCGACACAATATTCGTCATGAATCATCTCCACCTCTTCAAGACCCAAGTGAAGTATTTCCTGAAGAACAATCTCCTGAACCTCAAGCTGTAGCTCGAGTCTTGGCAATGCTTGAGCAAGAGCATCGAGTTGATAATCTTTTACTCCAGCAAGTAATGCAGAATACTACCCACCTTAGCGAAGCTAGGGATGGAAATGGGGGTACGCCGCATTACTCCAAGTTGGGAGAGTTTCTGAAGACTCAACCCCCGACTTTCTCCTCATCAGCGGAACCTCTTGATGCCGATGATTGGCTTCGTTCCATTGAGAGCAAGTTAGTCATTACGCAATGTAGTGACTATGAAAAGGTTCTTTATGCTTCTCATCAGCTACATGGAGCTGCAGTGATGCAGTGGGAAAATCATCGGCGATGCTCACGAAGGTCAAACTATATCTTGGGCAGCATTTAAAGAAGCATTTCGTAGGACTCACATTCCTACAAGTGTCATTGAGATCAAGAAGCGAGAATTTATGGAGTTGAAGCAAGAAAACTTACGAGTGATGGAATATTTATATCGCTTCAACCATCTATCTCGTTATCTTTGATTACAAGTGGCGGATGAAGTTCAAGAATTGAGCATTTCAGAGAACATCTGAATGATGAAATCAAGTGGATGCTAGTCGCCCACGACATTCATGATTTCCAAACCTTAGTTGATAAAGCTATTCGAGTGGAGTTCGGCATGAGAACAGTAATGGAAAGCCGAAAGCGCAAATGGATAGCTCGTCAGTCTATAAATGATCATTCTCCAAAACAACGTCTATTACAGTCATTCAATGTTCAGCCACATGTTTCTCAATTCCAGCAATGCCGAGGGCGAACTTTTCACCCTCAACGACCCATGATTCATTCACTCTGACAAGCCAAATTATCTTCTAGCACTCGGTGCGAAGCCTATCCTTGTCCTAAGAAGGATTACGAGCGACTTTATGCGCACTAAAGCCCTCAAGTAAAGATCGGATGGTTGGAAAGTTGAAAATCTCTAAGTCACCCTCTACTTCAAAGCAAGTTACTATTTCGGTCGTCGCACCATGTGACAATGAAAGAAGCTCATAATGCACTGATGTGGTACTAGGGACATTCCTTGTTCACTCTGTACCTACATTGGTGTTATTTGATTCCGGTGCGTCACATTCCTTCATATCCAACAAGTTCATTAAGCAGCATGAACTTCAAGCTGATTTGCTTCCCACAAAGATGATAATCTATTCGCCAGAGCAACGATGAAAACCTCGAAACTTTGTTACGAGGTATGCATTGAGATTAGCGAGTATCTTTCTATGCTAATCTTATTGCTATTGAGACCTCGGGACTAGATGTGATCCTCGGTATGGATTGGTTGTCTAAGCACAAAGGCTATATTGATTGTGCTAACCGATCTATATCCCTTCTTAGTCCAGATGGGATCCAAGTGCTATTTTCTTCAATTAGTAGCACTCCAGCTCAACAGCCGTTACTTGGTTCTGCTTTGGTCACAGAATTGAGTCAAGTACCAGTGGTATGTGAATATTTTGATGTATTTCCAGATGAACTGCCAGGAATGCCTCCAGACCGAGACATGGAATTTGTCATAAATCTTGTTCCTGGAACGGCACCTATCTCTAAGCGACCTTATCGCTTACCTCCAGATGAGTTGGCTGAGTTGAAGAAGCAACTCAATGATCAATTGGATAAAGGATTTATTCGCCCTAGCTCATCTCCATGGGGCAGTCCAGTGCTATTTGTTCCTAAGAAAGACGGTGGTCTACGCATGTGCATAGATTATCGTGCTTTAAATGAGGTCACTATCAAGAACAAATATCCACTTCCTCGTATTGATGATCTTTTTGATCAATTGAATGGTGCTCATGTGTTTTCAAAGATTGATTTGAGACATGGGTATTATCAGTTGAAAATGAAACCCGAAGACATTCCAAAGACTGCCTTTACCACTCGTTACGGGTTGTATGAGTACACCGTAATGTCATTCGGACTTACAAATGCTCCCGCCGCTTTATGTGCACGATGAATAAGGTCTTTATGGAGTATCTGGACAAGTTCGTAGTGGTGTTCATTGATGACATTCTCATTTATTCCAAGACTGAAGAAGATCATGTGCAACACTTGAGTATGGTACTTGGAAAGCTTCGTGAACATAAACTCTATGCCAAGTTCGAGAAATGTGAATTCTGGTTAAAGGAAGTCGCATTTAAGGACATGTTCTTCGGAAGGCGGAATTGCAGTGGACCCAAGAAAGATCCAAGCCATTACAGAATGGGAGCCACCTCAGTTTGTTCCTAAGGTCCGAAGTTTTCTCGGTTTAGCGGGATACTATCGCCGCTTTATCGAAAACTTCTCCAAAATTGCTCGTCCAATGACTCAACTACTGAAGAAGGAAAAGAAATTTGAATGGACCCCAGAATGTGAAGCAAGTTTCCAAGAACTTAAGAAAAGATTAACTACAGCTCCAATTCTTATTGTGCCTGAGATTCATAAGAGTTTCAATGTATATTGCGATGCATCACGACACGGTCTTGGATGTGTTTTGATGCAAGAAAGAAAGGTTATCGCATATGCTTCACGTCAACTTCGGCCGCATGAACAAAATTATCCTACTCATGATTTAGAACTAGCGTACCGTTGTCCATGCTCAAAGATTTGGAGACACTATCTTATTGGCAATCGATGTGAAATCTATACTGCACCACAAAAGTCCAAATACTTCTTCACCCACCGATTTAAATCTCGAGCAAAGGAGATGGTTAGAATTGATCAAAGACTATAACCTTGGCATTCATTACCCTCCTGGTAATGCTAATGTTGTAGCTGATGCTCTCAGTCGAAAGCTTCAGTGTCTTTTCATCTCCGATCAATCCGAGCTGCAAAGTGAATTTCAAAAGCTCAATTTGGATTTGGTTGAAGAAGGCTATGTTGCTACTCTTGAATTGCAACCAACCCTCAGAACTCATATAAAAGCCGCACAACTTAAAGATGAAGCCATTGCCAAAATTAGAAAACAGTTGAGAGAGAGTGTTGAATCTGAATTCTCTGAAAGTCGAGATGAAGTAATTATGCGAGGGAATTGTATATATGTCCCAAGTGATCCTGGACTCAAGAAGCTGATTTTGAAGGAATCTCATGAATCTCCTCTTTCTATCCACCACAGGAGTACAAAAATGTATCAAGACCAAAAACAAGAATATTGGTGGCCGGTATGAAAAGGAAATTGCTGCCTATGTCGCCGAGTGTGACGTATGTCAGCGAGTTAAAGCCGAACATCAACGCCCTGCTGGACTCCTTCAGCCCTTGCAAATCCCCATGTGGAAATGGGAAGACATTAGTATGGATTTTATCACCGGTCTACCCAGAACTCGGAAAGGAAATGATTCTATATGGGTCATTGTTGATCGGTTAACAAAAGTGGCTCACTTCATCCCAGTTAAGACCACATATCAAGGAGACAAGCTTGCAGAATTGTATATGGAGAACATTGTGCGTCTGCACGGTGTTCCAAGGACTATTGTTTCCGATCGAGGCTCCCAATTTACTTCCCGATTTTGGGAAAGTTTGCACAGTCTGTTAGGAACTAAGCTAAACTTCAGTATAGCTTATCATCCTCAAACAGATGGGCAGACTGAAAGAGTAAATCAAGTCTTGGAAGATATGCTCAGAGCCTGTGTGCTTTCATACAGCGCTAATTGGGAAAAGAGTCTTGCATTTGCTGAATTCTCCTATAACAACAGCTTTCAAGCCAGTCTTCAAATGTCGCCATTTGAAGCATTATATGGGAGAAAATGTAGAACTCCTCTTTTCTGGTCCGAAGTTGGAGAAAGAAAATTTTTCGGCCCAGATCTTATCCAAGAGGCCCAAGGGCAAGTGGATGTAATCAGAAACCGATTGAAAGAAGCCCAATCGCGTCAAAAGAGTTACGCCGATAATCGTCGGCGTGAACTTAGCTTCGAAGTCGTTGATCATGTCTACCTGAAAGTCTCACCACTCCGTGGAGTTCGTCGTTTCCAGATTCGTGGAAAATTAGCTCCCCGATACATTGGACCATATCAAATTCTCGAGAAAATGGGTGAGTTGGCATACAAATTGGAATTGCCACCTCAACTATCCGAAGTTCACAATGTCTTTCATGTTTCACAACTCAAGAAATGTCTACGTGTGCCCACTGAGTTCGCCAATTTAGAGGACATCGATATCCAACCAGACTTGTCTTATCGAGAACGTCCGGTTCGCATCCTCGAAGAAGCAGAACGCCACACAAGAAATAAATCCCACAAAATGCTGAAAGTTCAATGGAGCAACCACACTGAAGATGAAGCAACCTGGGAACGTGAAGACCACCTGCGAAAGGAATTCCCAGATTTCTTTTAGTCCTTGCAAATCTCGAGGACGAGATTTCTGTAAGGGGGGTAGATTTGTAACATCCCGAAAAATGGAATAATATGAAAATTAATATTTTGAATTTGAATATATTTATTTCTGATTTTTCTTGACATGATTGAAATTTATTTGGATTTTCCCAGGAGTTTTGTATTGAATGAAAATCAAACAAATAGGATTAAAGGAATGGATAATGGTAAAAAGATAAAATGGTAAAATTAAAAATTTAGAAAAATTACCATGGAACTATAACCAATCTGGTAAGTCAGTAAAATCAAGAAGTAAAATTTTATGCACAGAAAAATGGGTAAATAAAATTAATGTCACCTCTTTTTGACTAGAAACAGTGCAAGTCAAAATTAATGAAAAATATTCGTAGTTTATCTGAATCTGAAAAAATTATCAAAACACCCTCAGGGTAAAATTTATCTCTGGTAAAAATCTTAGGAATTGATCATGTGGGTAGAGCCCTCTAGTAATTCAAAAACAGAAACAATTAAAAGCTGAAAATCATCATGTCAGATTTTTAGTAAAATAAATACCCAATATTTTAATTTGAAAATTTTACAGAGACATCCTTGACCTATTTATAACCTCTCATAAAAGTTTAGAAAATAAATAATAAGGTTTGAACCTTTAAATAAATACAAAACCGAAATTCAAATCCTGTATAACCCTACAGTGTCAGAATTTGTATAATTTAACCATGCGGTATTTGAGTCTCAAATTTTTACTGAAGGTTAGAAACTACCAGTAGGTGCAGGTCAAAAAGTTTCACAAAATTACGTGGTGATTTGATAGCGAATTTAGTGATCACATGGAGCTGTCTCGCTGAAGTTTATCCTCTGCCTCACTTTCACTCACCGACGTGTGGGCCATCCCCTTGTCCGTAACGGCTCGTTGGAAGGAACGGAAAAACCGGTCTCTCTCGCTGCCAGTGGTCCCGGGGTCCACTCGTCAGCACTGATCTTCCCTCTCCCTCTCTGCTTTTTCCCTCGCCGACCGAGCGTTCCCGAGCCTTCGCGCAGGCTCCCGCCCGATTCGGTGCACGCCGCTGCTGCCGACCAAAGCCATGCCTCCCTTGGTTCTCGTGCGCCATACCCGGTCGACCTCATGTCAATTCTTGCCGGAGAGATCTCGCACCACTTCGCGCCACCTTGTCCAAACCGAGCCGCAGCTTCCTCCCGTGTCCAAACCCTGTGAGACCGATATCTCTTGCTATAAATACTAGTGCTACATCGCACTGAGCTTCCCTTCACCCTCATTCACCCCCAGAACCAAATGATCAAGCCAAAATCGTGTTCTTCGTCATTTCGCCCGAAAAACCGAAAAGGGGGAGAAACTTCAATTCGGGCAAATTGGTTAGCAATTCTCAAAATTGATTCTTCCTCTAGCTTCACTCGACACCGTAGATTACTAAACACCCCGAAATTTCATCTCTTTTCATCGGCAGAGCTTCCTCACCGTGCCCATTTCTTCTCCACGGCCGGCCACGGTGATGCCTCAAACCGTCGCTTCTCCGGCCCGGCCAACCGGAAAAATGGAACCCCGGAGTTGCGTGGATACCTAAACTGCTACCGATTCCACCGGAGTTCGCTTCCTCTTCGTCTCCGGCGAACTCTTCTTCATTCCGCCGCATGCCGCCGGTGGCAGGCCTCCTCGGCCATCCCCGCCGGTTACCGGCACCTCCCCCAGGCGCGCCATGACCCGCTGATGCTCGCCGGGCCCTCGGCCGAACCTCTCCGCCGCTCCTTCGCCGCCGGCGAGCAGCCCTAGCCGCGCCCCTGCTTTTCCCTCACTGAACCGTGGGACCCCCCTGGCGGTGGCACAAAAAGAACCCAGTTCAACCGGTGAAGCCGCCTTCGCTGTAAGGAAAACGTATTCTCCATTTTTCAGCATTTAGGTATACCCGGGTCTCTTCAAACATTGATAACTTTTGAATTATAACTCCGAATTGAGTGAAATCAAATTCTAAATTCCTCTAAAATCTAGTTCTTTCAGAATATAAAATAATCTTTTGAAAGTGTTCAGTGGGTAAATTTAAAATTTAAATTCAAAAGAAAGGGCTAAGAACACACTTCATATTAAAAGGTTGTAAATAAACTTAAAAATGAATGGAATCAATTTTAGTGAAATAATCATGTTTCCAGGAGTTCAAATATATAAAAATATTTAAATTTCATTATTGTTTGAAATACTTTTATCAAAGATAGTATTCAATATATTAGAAAATTCAAATATACATAATTTGAATACATGAAACATAGAATAAGTAAAATATAATTTCTAAATATTATCATGGCAGTAGTATACCTGAGTTTGCCAAAATATTTTAGAAGTGAACTTGATTTGAATTATCTTGAAAAGTATGAAATGACTTATAACATAAAGTGCATGTATATTTGTATATAAAGTTGAGTAGTTAGAATTATGGGTCAAATGAATTCAAATGATCACCAAAATAGTTTTTCTATATTCCTAGCAGTACAAGGTTTCCAGATATAAAATAACATTTAAAGTTTGCTATATGAAACAGTTAATGTTTAATAGTCAAAATGTATATACTTGCGTAATTGGAATAGTTGTAACTTTACTTAAATGAACTCGAATTTGATGAAACCAAATCCTATAGCTTTGAAAAATAGTACCCTGCTGTGAATAAAAAATACCTTATGTTTATACTAGGTTGAAATAAAATAAGGTTAAACCTAATGAATCCTTATAGGAAAAACATCGCGGATAAAAGCCATTTGTCGCGAAACCAACTTTAAATCACTTCTAGTGTCATGCCCTATTAATGCCTGAAAAATGAATAGATTATCCTAGGCAATGTAGTCACAAACTTGTATCAAAAACTGAACTCTTATCGAGTAGTAAATTGAACTATCAAGCCTTTTCATTGATCCGTAGAACCTCTCGTCTAAATGCAAATGTATAAAATCAGTCTAGATATGTTCTTCAAAGTATATGCTATTTAGTTCCGAAGAAATAACCTCATTTCATCATGTTTTACATATAAACTTTAGTAGTCAAATAAACCCTTAGTCTTATGTTTAATGAACCTTACCATAATAAGATTAAGTGAACTTTGTAATAAGGAATTTGAAGTTAATAAATTTGTATCACCAGAACCTTCTTAAAAACTATAAATAAATCTAATTAGCTACCTTATCAGTCATAACCTGCTCAGATCGTTTCTTATGCAAATCACTTAAAGAATTAAATATGTTTTGCATAACTACTTTAATTGGTATTTCAATTCTTTTAATCCAAATAATTTTAGCATCTATAATTCGAAGTTCTAAATACTAGAATTCATAATTTTAGCCTCTTGAGTTCGTAAATCAAGAGAAGATAATCTATAAAAGAAACCCTGTTTCGTTATCTCAAAACCATTAAGAATATGAATTTGTAAGTATCTAAATCATGAGGTCGTAAATAATTCAAACCCTAAATCATCCCTGTTTATGCAATGAATCTTTATTTGATTTTCTGTCTGTCTTCTTTTCGCCTTTATTGAAGTTTATTATTTGCTATTTTCCGATCAATCGACGTGTAGAATTCGACGTCCCTTCCTCCGCCGTTGCCTCCGTCGTCTGCGATCGCGTCTTCGTCGTAAACGATATATGAGCAAGGCAAGCACCCTCCTTTGACCATCTTGATCCCAAAATTTAATTTGCATTGTTTATTAAAATGTTTTATGCATACGTTTACTTTTTGTAAATTGCTATTTTGTGGTACTGGTAGTTATACCTATTATCTCATGAAACTTCCTTGATAAGTATGAATATGTGAACCTTGATAACCATAGATTAAGCTTAGACAATTACTTAATGTCACTATGGGTATATGCGATTACTTTTATCCATGCTTAGCCATGCTTTTAGATCAAATGATGATGATGATGATCGGATCAAAATGTGTTCCTTGAGAAATGGAAAATGTTGTCATTATAGCTGTTGGATATGGGTATTTTGATTAAAAGCCCAAAATAAAACTATGGTTTCGATGCGGGCGATTATTGGCAATAGCCGGAGGTGCAGAGGATTTGCACGTAGTGTAGGGTGGAGTATCGCCCGTGTCAATTTAAGGACCGAACTCAGTGTTGTATGATCCAAGATATTTCGTGCAAACCACAAGTGTTGTTATGGGGCTTCCTTAAACCAATTAAGTTATCTAGTTTAACTTTGCACATTGGTAGGTCAAGTAGTAAGGGCTTTCCTTTGGGTTTGCTCGACGGGTGCCCACACCGAGGTGTTGGGAACAACACTTACCAATATAACGGTGTGCGCCACGTCTATGGGGAGTTCCAACATTCCTATGCTCGAGTTCTCCCAGCTATAGCGTGGGTTTTATCGTCCGGTCTTTGGTGCAAAGTTAGATTAGATAATGTAAAGGTTTTCGTCATGAACATTACGCCACACGCTTAAAGTGGGTGAAACTTGCGGCAAAAAGAAAAGGTTATGACTTGTGGGTACAGATTGTACACCTCTGCAGAGTGAAAATCTAATCGATTAGCCGTCCCTCACCATGGGAAACTTGGTGAACTTGCACTAGTTAAATGTTTAATTTTCTAAAATGGGTTGTGGAATGGAACTTGTTTAGCAGCTTTTGTTTTCATGTCAAAGGATCGACATTGATGGATTCCATTTCTGGATTATTCGATATTCACGATGGGTTGTGAATATATTACTTATGCTTACTTATTTCATATCAGTCAATTATGCTTTTATAAATTCCGTTTGCAAATAACTTGTTTTACAATGTCAATTCTGCTTTATGCAAATTAACTGTAGTAGCCTCCTTTGAAATGGCCTGCATATATATTAGGCTTTGCTCAAGTCTTGCGGAGTACGATTGTACTCACCCTTGCTTATATGTGGTTTTTAGGTGGTTAAGTTGTCGAGCTTCGAAGGTTCCTTTTCGTCGCAGGTTGCGGGTTTTTCTTCGTCGAATCTTTCTAGGGATTATGCCTTGTCGGTTGCCTGCGGGTGTTGGATGGGCACACTACAAGACTTTGCTTCTTATGCTACTTTATCTCTGATTTGTAAGAGTTTTCTTTATGTAATAGCTTCCGCTTAATTAATATTTGTTGTATGGTTGTGATTCCAATTGGTGTATGTGCGTACTAGCTACTGATCATGGGACTAGTACGGAAATGCACATTAGATTTCCATTTTTGCAAGTTTGTAAAAATGGGGGTCGTTACAAAGTAGCCATCAAGTGCATGAACGACAACGGCGAGTACGAAAGCAAGGCCGTCGGCGAGCTCGACCGCTCCGGCGCCTTCAGCATCCCCCTCTCTGCCGACTTCCACAGCACCGACTGCTTCGCGCAGCTCCACAGTGCAGCGAGCACGCCGTGCCCTGGGCAGGAGCCGTCCAAGATCGTTCCGGTATCCGAGGACAACGTCGACGGCAAGAACACCTTCGTTGCCGTCGCCGGCAAGATGCACTACTCGTCTGCCGAATGCACCTCGGCGTTCCTCTGTGACCACCCGATCATGAAGCACTTCTTCGACTATTTCCACAAGAAGCCTGTGCCTCCGAAGCCCGACCCCAAGCCGGTGCCCAAACCGGACCCCAAGCCAGACCCTAAGCCGATGAAGCACTTCTTCGACTATTTTCACAAGAAACCTGTGCCTCCCAAGCCGGAACCCAAGCCGGAGCACGGTAACGCATCACCGTCCCCGAGTTCTCCGATCTACCACTGATTAATCCATTTCATCCGTACACCTACTCCTTAGCTTGCAAAACTTAAGGAAGGTCAGTGATGTTGAATTCATCAGTCGCGCGCATGGATCGTATGGTCTTTGCATTATTTCCAGCCTTGTTTATCCCTGCGGAATAAAGGTTGCGATTTGTAAATGTGTGAGACATACATGCATGCATGTATCTACAACAGTGATGTGTCTATTTATTGGATCGAGATAGTGCATACGCTTTGTTCTACAGAAGTGTGTGTGCGTGTGTGTTTTGTATCTATTTATTGGGATATGTAAGTTCTGTAAGTTCGTTTTGTTCAACTTGTCCGTAAAGTAATTTCTCTATGAGAATGATTTTCCCACTTGTGTATTGATACCCATATACTATCAATGTACGTTGATTTTGATAAAAACTTTGAATGTTCAAAGCACCAACCAATATTTCTTTTTGTCGTTTGCATATCTCGAGGCACATTGGAGATACTATAAATATGCATGTGGAGTTGTTTTTCTCTTTGTTCTATTAAAGAAAAGTAGAATGTCACAAGGTAAAAATTCTTGAAACTCCATGCTTTGCTTCCTATTGCTCTAGTAGTACTATTTTTGTCTAATGGCAAAATTGGCCTTGGAGAAAAACATGTATAAGAAGCACAAAAATGCACACTACTACAGGACGGCATATCAATATCGCTTTATCGGTATCGGTTCTTAAGTTTTTAAGAAAAAAACGATTATGATAAATAACTTCGGAGGGGTGTTAGTAATAATCACTATCGGTTCTGAGATTATTAGTGATTGTGATGTAGCACAGGACATATCACAATCGGTTCTCAACTAAAACGCGATAGTGATCTGCACGGTCATCACTATCGGTTCCAACAAAAGAAGTGATAGTGTTGATCACGTCCACATCACTATCGGTTCTTTTGATAGAAGCGATAGTGATGTGCATATACATCACTATCGGTTCTAAGAAAAGAAGTGATAGTGATGCGCACGTAATCATCACTATCGCTTCTATAAAAAGAACCGATAGTGATGACGGTGAACATCACTATCGCTTTTTAGTTGAGAACCGATTCTGATGTGTACGTGCTCATCACTATCGCTTGTATAAAAAGAACCGATAGTGATAACCGTGCACATCACTATCGCTTCTCGAAAAGAACCGATTCTGATGTCCACTTTCTCATCACTATCGCTTCTGTAAAAAGAAGCGATAGTGATGACCTTTCACATCACTATCGCTTTTTATTTGAGAACCGATTCTGATGTGTATGTTGTAACATCCCAAAAATTTGAGTTTTGAAATGTTTGAATTCAAAAATAAACCATTTGCATTTTTTTGAATTAATTCCAGCTTAATTTGAATTTTCCTTAAATGAAAGGATTTAATTTGACAAAACTATTCATCAAACTAAAGATTTTTAGTTTTAGTTGGGATTATTATGCTCCAAGGAATTTTTCTGTATTTTTGGGGATTTTTTTGAATTTATTTGCTATTTATTTGAATTTATTCGCTTTTATTTGAATTTCTGGATTTTTCTTAAATCGGAAAATGAATTTTTATTTCAAAAAGCCCCTCGGGCCGAATCTACTCCGGCTCGGTTTTCCGGCCCTTCGACCGGCCCGATTTTCCCATCGCCCGGCCCGCCGCGCACGCATCGGCCGTCCGTCCGCGCGACAGCGTGTGGCTCGATTGCGCCACGTCGCCGCACCCGCATGCCCCAACCCTAGCCGCTGCCGCGTCGAAACCGTGTCCGCCGCCGCCCTTGGAGTCCGTGTCGGACACGGCCGTCGAGGCCCCTATTTAAGCCGCCGCACGCTGCCCGAGAATCCCCTTCACGCGCCGCCCCTTTTACCCTCTGTCTCGCCGCCCGAGACGTCGCCGGTTCTTCGCATGAGCTCGCCGGAGTTCCTCACCTTGCCCGAGCTCTTCTGCCGCCCCAATTGCCGCCGCCGGTCCCCCTTCGCCGTTGCAGCTTGCTCGCCTGGACTCGTCGCATCGCCCTCTTCCCGGTTCGCCTTGTCCCCGGCCCGATCCATCGCCGTGCGCCGTTCGCCGCACCTTCTTCCTCGCCTCCGGTAAGCCCCGTGCGCCGCTGCTCGCCGTTGATCCCCGTCGACGTTCTTGACCGTCCAATCTTCGATGGGTGTCCCGGATTTCGCCACGTCACCGTCTCCCGTGCCTTGGCTCCTCTGCCGTCGGATCTTGCGTCGCGGTTGGATGCGCGTCGCGTGTCCGCCCGCATCACCCGCCGCGTCAGCCGCCACGTGTCTTGCCGTCGCCAGCCCACCTCGGCCCTCACCGACGCAGCGCCGACGCCACGGCCGTGAGCTGTGCATGGTGGACAACCGTCGTCTGCCGTGGACCCGTTCACCGTGAACCCGATGGCGTCGCCGATTGCGCAATAAATCCTTTTTCGTATAAAAGTAAATCCGAAATTCGATTTTCGATTTTCGTATTTTCTCCGAATTTAATCTTTGGAGGCCGTTCTCGCTCATACGAACTCCGATTGAGGCGATTCAAGTTTCTAAATTTTTCTAAAATCAAGATCTATCTTCCAGAGCCAATTATTTTCAGTTTTGAGCTTGTTTGAGTGTCTATTTTGTATTTATTTGGTTTCGTTGCTTCTTTTCCTAGGTGAGCGCTAATTAGAGGAGCGAACGAAGACTTGAAGACCAGATTCAGCACTAGATTAGCAAGGCAAGTCGTAACCTTTGATCATATTGATCCTATGTTTGCAAAAGTAATTTACTTTTATACAATTGCATGCTATTTTGTCTATCAATGCTTATTTAATGGGAGTAGATGTATACCTAGTTGACATTATGCCACCTTGATTAATTGGATGTCATGTATCCATTGTTAAACCTAGGTTGGGACATTACTAGTTGGACATAATCATTATACCAACATTGGGTTATCGTAGCTATGCTTAGACATGCTTACATATACGTTGGGATTCATGTCACATGTGAATAATGTTAATATTGACTTAATGAGATATTGAATCGTGGCCGTTAGCCATCGTTGTAAAATTTATTGTACCATGGCGGGTTTGCCATTGGTCTTGGTTGAACGAATTGTTTTCCCTCGGGCAAGTGATCGTGAAGTAAAGGGGGTGCTTTCTAGCACATTGGGATGTGGATGTCTTGCCTGAGACAACTTAAGGACTTAATCTTGTGCGCCATTGAACTGGGCCTAACCGTACTACCACATGTCTGGAATGGGACAGACCTAGCTGATTAATTTGCAATGTCTAGCCTTGAGTACTGCCAGTTGGTGGTGTGGGTTCCGGGATGGACGGGTAGATTCGCAAGTCGCAAGAGGGGCCTAATGGGCGAAACCTTAGCGGGCAGTACCGAGTTTAGACAGTGCAATGTAAAGGCTTTGTCATGATATCTCCGCGACACACCAAAGGAAGTGTGTTAGTAACGTTTGCACAAAGAGATATTCATGTCTTGTGGGTAAAGTTGTACAACCTCTGCAGAGTGTAAAACTATTCGAATAGCGCGTCATGGTCATGGACAAAGCCCGGGAATTTCACACGGGGTATAGAGTGTTTCATAAAATGTGGAATGTGGAATTGTTGGGTTGTGAACGGGGAGTTCACTATTATTTTGTTGTCTATCATTGATCTATCAATCATTTATTTATCTTTTCATAAATATGCTTTCAATCTATTTATTGTATTTCAATTCAAATTCTTGCTTTACGCAAATGAAACATATAGCCATCCTTGTCAAGCCGTGCATGAATATATTGCATCAATTCCCTACGGCTTGTTGAGTACCTTTGTACTCACGGCTTTATGCCCTTGTTGATCAGTTGCTGAAGGAGATAATGAATATCATGAGGAGGAATTCTATGAAGACTACGTGGATTAGGAAGGCGTTCCCCAGACGATTGCATGTGGCATGTCGAATGGTTCAAGTTATCTTTTCCGCTGCAATAGTATTTGTTTCTTAAGCCCTTAAGGCATAATGGTGTAAACATTGACCATAAGGTCGTTTGCTTTATTTAATAATAAATTGCTTCTTCTTAGTTAATTCGTTGTATGGAATGGTATTTCATCTATGTTTCCACTGTGTGCACTAGCGTGATCCTGGACTAGTGCAGTATACACAGAGGGTTTCGGATTTGCAAATCAGGGTCCCGACAGAGATGGTATCAGAGCCATATTGACTGTAGGTCGCTATCCTAGTTAGCATGGTCTTCAAAATTATTTCCTAAGTCAAACCAACAAAATTGGTACTTAATAGTTTTCGTCTTCCCTCGTCTTATTCTTAGGTTCTTATTCCTCTCCTTTGTTGAAACCTTGATTTCAGTTTTAAATTGATCTTATCTCATGAAACTTCTCAAAGCCTCGAGTTTTCTGCAAGGAATCAAATCGAGGAAGTTGATGATCTAGCTGTCCAGAGTTTGCCGAGAAGACTACCATATAAGATAGTTTTTAGGCTCAGCGATGTTTGAGCATGTTTTCCCTCTTTTCAGTTTAGTTACGTTTAGTCCGCGTATACTAAGATTTTCTTTGCTTGAGTGTCTAGTATGTTGTACACTTGCCCAAGCACGGTGTTATAACCATACCTTTAATTGAAAAAGCTTTATTTGCCTCTTTAATTTGAAGCCTTTCGGTTGTATCCTTTTGTCCCTGGGTATTACCTTCTTCCCTAGATGATCTTACCACTTGTCTACTGCTTTTCCCTCTTACCTATCAAGCCCTTGTGCTACATCTCAGATGGTTGACACTCGTTCTGGAGCCGATCGCAGTTCTCCAGCGGATGCCAGTGCCAGTGCCAACACCAACTCCAATCCCAATGCACCACCGCCACCTCCAGCAGTGACAGACCAAAACATGGGACATTTTCTGGCAGCTCAGACTCAGCTAATGAATACAATGATGCAGAACATGAACAACATGATGAATCAGCAGAACTAGACTGCAGTTGCCCTAGCCAATCTGTTGAACCAGCAAAACCAAGCTGCTGCTGCACCTCCTTAAGCTCGTCTCCAGTCCAAGCTAGCAGAATTTATGAGGACTCGTTCGCCAACTTTCTCCAACTCTTCAGAACCATTAGACGCCGATGATTGGATCCGCTCCATTGAGAAGAAGCTGGAAATTGCCCAGTGCACCAATCATGAGAAGGTTCTCTATGCCGCTCATCAGCTGGAGGGCACTGTCGCTGAATGGTGGGAGAACTACAGTGCTGCCCATGATGACCCTCAGACTATCACTTGGGCAGAGTTTTCCACTGCTTTCCGCCACTCTCATATTCCTGATGGAAAGGTGGAAATGAAGAAGAATGAGTTTCGAGAGCTTAAGCAAGAAGGGATGTCAGTGAGTGAATACCTCAATAAGTTCACTCAACTCGCTCGCTACGCTCCGGAGGATGTAGCTACGATGATGATGCTCGCGGAGAAGTTCAAGCGTGGACTTAATCCAGGACTAAAGGTGCAAGTCATTGGCAATGATTATGCAGATTTTCAGCACCTTGTAGATAAAGCTATGCTTATTGAGGAATCTCGTCGGGGATTGGAAAAATCCCGTAAGAGAAAGATGATGCAGCATGGAGCCCATCAGAGTCACCAGCAGAGAGTCAGAACAAATGCTCAATAGCCTGCTCGCTTCACTCCTCCGAATGCAATGAGGACCCTGCACCGAGACCTCGCCCGCCTCCTCCAGCAATCGCAACCTCGGCACCAACAAAGAATCCACCTCGACGAACAAGAATCCAGTGCAGAGTCACCTGTTTCAACTGTCATGAACTCGGTCACTATGCCAACAATTGCCCCAGAAAGCAAGCTGTGACGCCAGTCCGCTTCAACTTGAGATCTACACCAGCCAAGACCCCCGCACCAGGAGCAGGACGTGGAGCACCCCAGACTCCTAACCAAGCCACGGTGACTCCGCCGCTCTTTGGAAGAGGCCGTGTGAATCACGTCACTACCGAGGACGCCCGATGCGCACTGGCGTCATACTAGGTAAGCTCCTAGTCAACTCAAAGATCGCAATTGTTTTGTTTGATTCTGGAGCTACGCATTCGTTTGTTTCTCGGAGTTTTGCTGCAAATCATCAATTAAAGACAATGCCTCTTAAGACCGTTTTATTAGTGCAATCTCCTAGTTCTGATTTGAGTACGAACCAAGGCTGCCCCGAAGTTAAGATATTAATTGGAGGGGTAGAATTTCTAGCCAACCTTATTGTCCTAGACACCAAGTCCCTAGATGTGATCCTAGGAATGGATTGGCTTTCCAAGAACCAAGCAGTTCTGGATTGTGGGAATTGAGAGATCACCTTAACCAATCCAGATGGAACCAAGTTAAAAGTTCAAGCCGATTCAGATCAGTCCGAAGGGATTAGAGTTTGCAGTGCCAAAGGAATAAATTTGGATGATGTGCCAGTCGCCAGCGAATTTCCTGATGTGTTTCCGGATGAGTTGCCTGGCATGCCACCGGATCGAGATATAGAGTTCTTGATAGAACTAGTTCCTGGAACGCCACCCATTTCCAAGAGACCTTATGGGATGCCTGCTAATGAGTTAGCCGAAGTAAAGAGACAGATTAAAGAGCTGCAAGATCAAGGTTTTGTTCGACCAAGTTCTTCGCCATGGGGAGCGCCAGTTCTTTTAGTTGAAAAGAAAGATGGAACTCAGAGAATGTGTGTAGATTACCGCTCACTTAATGAGGTCACCATCAAGAATAAGTACCCTCTGCCAAGAATCGATGATTTATTTGACCAACTTCAAGGAGGCGGAGTGTTCTCGAAGATTGATCTGAGATCAGGTTACCACCAGTTGAAGATTCGTCAAGAGGATATACCCAAAACAGCTTTTGTTACTCGGTATGGACAGTATGAGTATACCGTGATGTCTTTTGCACTGACCAATGCCCCTGCCTACTTCATGACCTTGATGAATAAGGTATTCATGGAATATTTGGATAAGTTTGTTGTTGTTTTCGTTGATGACATTCTGATCTACTCCAAAAGTGAGGAAGAACATGAGGATCACTTGCGCCAAATTTTAACGAAGCTATGAGAGAATCAGCTTTATGCAAAGTTCAGTAAATGTGAGTTCTGGATGAAAGAAGTTGCTTTCCTAGGTCATGTCATATCAGGAGAAGGAGTCGCTGTTGACCCTGGAAAGGTACGAGATGTGCTAAGTTGGGAGTCACCCAAGACGGTACCCCAAATCCGGAGTTTTCTTGGAATGGTGGGATATTATCGCCGTTTTATAGAAGGGTTTTCTAGAAAAGCTAGACCGCTCACTCAACTCTTAAAGAAAGAGAAGAAATTTGTTTAGACATCGGAGTGTGAGCAAAGTTTTCAAGAGTTAAAGAAGTGTTTGACAACTGCCCCAGTGCTTATTTTGCCAGATAATAGGAAGGATTTTGAGATATTCTGTGACGCATCCCGACAAGGACTCGGTTGTGTGCTAATGCAAGATAAGAAGGTTGTAGCGTATGCCTCGCGACAACTAAGGCCACATGAAGTTAACTATCCTACCCATGATTTGGAATTAGCAGCCGTAGTTCATGCTTTAAAGATTTGGCGTCACTATCTCATTGGTAATCGTTGTGAGGTTTATACTGATCATAAGAGTTTGAAGTATATCTTTACCCAAGCTGACCTCAATATGAGACAAAGAAGATGGTTGGAATTGATCAAGGACTATTGTGAGACCCCGTTCTGATGAACAGGAACCTCCATGTGATTACTGTGCTATTCCCTAGATCAGTAGCTAGCACTCACATGTTTACAACAATTGGAATCACAACCACACCAAAAATAATTACAGCGGAAACTAATACATAAAGGAAAAGCTACAACTCAGATAATAAAGCAGCAAAAGAAGCAATATCTTGTAGTTTGCCCATCCGACCCGCAGGCAACTGACAAGGTAAAAACTCCAGATAGAACACGGCGAAGAAGATCCCGAACTGCGATTTAAAAGAGACTCAAGCCTCGCTAACTCATCCACCTAAAATAATAATTAAGCAAGGGTGACTACTTTACGTACTCAGCAAGACTTGAGCAAAACCTACAATATATGCAGGCCATTACAAAGTAAAGGCTAATACAGTTAATTTGCATAAAGCGAAATTGAATTGTAAAACAAGTTATCATTTGCAAACGGAATTTATAAAAGCAAGTTGATTGATAAAAAAATAGATACAACAGTAAGTAATACTCACAGTCCTCCATGACGTGAGTTCAAAATAAACCAAACCATAAGGTCCATCAATGTCAGCCCTTCGACAAAAAGCAACAGTTGCTAAAAACAAGTTCAGACCAAACCCATTTTAAAAAATACCGAAGACTCTAACATTGGGAGGATTTTCCCCAAGTGCCCATAACCGTGGGCACGGCTAATCGATTAGATTTACACTCTGCAGAGGTGTACACTTTACCCACAAGGAATGATCAACCTTTTCGCCAGAACAATTAACACACTTCCTTTGGTGTGTCGGCAAGGAGATCATACAGAGCCGTTACATTATCTAGACGTGGCTTTACACCAGCCCGGGACGTTAACCCTCGCCCTGAAGACAGAGACACTCACCCAAGCCGTGGATCCACATTTATCACACACAACACCACGTCTCTGTCCGGGCAAGGCGTACACCGCTGCATTGGTATGTAGAAACCCTACAAATGCAGACTGACCAAAATGCTGTGCAATCTCCCGCCTTCCATAGATGCAAAGCCACATCTAAACAACTTATTAGGCTAAGACCCGCCATACAAGCCCTTGTGGTTGCACGAAAATATGGATCTACAACATCCCATTTGCTCGGTCCTTAATCCGACACTGGCGATACTCCACCCTACACTACGTGCAAACCCGTCGCACATCCGGCTATTGCCAAAAATCGCCTGCACAAACCATAGTTTTATTTTGGGGTTTTAGCAAACTACCAAAACCATTTTCCCACAAAGGACCATTTAGGTTCCATATAAAACATTTCGGGAAATAATTTTAATCATGATCATTTGCCCCACAAAAAGCTAAAGCATGGCTAAGCAGGTTTAACAAGATCGCATATACCCAATTTTGGCATTAAGTAATGTCTAGCCCTATTCTATGGTTATCAAGGTTCACATTTCCATAATTATCAAGGAATTTCATCTCACAACAGGTATATCTACCAATACCACAAAATAGCGAATTTACAGAAAGTAAACGCATGCATGAAACAATTTAGTAAATACAGTGCAAATCAAATACTGGGATCAAGATGGTCAAAGGGGCGCTTGCCTTGCTTAATCATTGCTTACGGTGAAGACGAGGTCGCAATAGATGAAGTTGACGATAGAAACGGCGACATCGGGTTCTTCACGTCATCCAACGGAAATAAAGCAAATAACAAGGTTTAATAAGGGCAAAAAGAAAACAGACACCAAATCAAATAAAGATTCACTACAGAAAACAGGAATGATTTAGGGTTTGAATTAGACGATTTCAGATCTTGAGTTCAAGATAAATAAGCATTCATAAAGTTAATGGCTCTTATTATGAACAAAACACGGCTTCTTTTATAGATTATCTATTCTTGATTTACGAATTCAATTGGCTAAAATTATGAATTCTTACATTTATAACTTCGAATTATAGATGCTAAAATTATTTGGATTAAAAGAATTAAAACACTAGTTATAGGGTTATGCAAATAGTACTTAATCTGAAGTGATACTACACAAGGAATGATTTTGAATAAGGTACATTTGCTAAGTTAGGTTTTTGGACTTATTTATGGTTTCCCAGAAGGTTCTGGTGATACAAATATATTAACAATGGATTTCATCATTATTGTCAAATTGCTTATTCATATTATGAATTTCATGAACCATAAAACTTAGGGTTATTTGGCTACTAGGATTTATGTGCAAAACATAGTGAAATAAGATTATTTCTTCATAACAGGGTAATCTATACTTTGGATAGCAATCCTAAGCTGATTTCATACATTTTAATATTTAGACGAGACATTATATTTATTTTATATAAATTCTGACATGTTGATTTACAGATTTCCAATGCCTCTGTTTATGAATTTTAAAAGGCACTAAATTACATCATTAATTTCTAAGATTTTTACCAAAGGTAAATAATGTATTTAGGACACTATGGTAAATTTTCCAAGTGCAGATAATTTTCGAAAGTTTTATAACAAATCTGTCCTTGCACTATTTGGAGGTCAAAGGGATGTCCTTTCAACTATTTATTACTTTCTTATGTATTAAAATTTATTTGCTGGATAAACTCATCCACTGCATGCTTAGAGTTACCATGGTAAAATTTTCTAACTTTTACTTTTACCATTTCCCATTTACTAATTCTAATTGTTGGATTTCCATACAATACAAAAATCCAAAGAAATTCAAATAAGAACCAATGAAGCCAATAAAACTCATAAATAAATATTTTCAAATTTAAAATATTTATTTTTATATTATTTTATTTTTCGGGATGTTACAAATCTACCCCCCTTACAGAAATCTCGTCCCCGAGATTTGCAAGGACTAGGTAGGTTATGGAACTTCTTCTTCTCGGAAGTAACTTTATCGTTTCCTTGTTTTCTTATCTTCAATGTATTCGCTTCGAGTTTTCTTCTTGCAATTCAACTAATGTCTTTGAGAATAGAGAAGGCTTCTATTTGGGTCCTGTGTAAGTAGATAAGGGATATTATTATATATCTCTTTTGATTGAAAATCTAGGATTGTTAATAAGGATGATCAAATTTAGAGAATAGCACTTAGTATGCTTAGGATACTTGAGGTAAAAGAATAGATGTATTGTCATTAAATTCATTTGGAAAGAATTGAATGTTATCATCAAGAAACGATATTTGAATACAACGGTTGATCTGTATAGTCAACATTAGTTGACGAGATTAGCTGAGAATGAATGTCATTCAAAGTTGTCTTTAGATTGAAAACAAGGTAAGATAATTCAACAATTTGGGATGAGGTAGGAGGATTATAATATGATCCTGATGATTTAATTCGTTTGGTCATCTTGGTAAACATAAGGTTTTGATTTTCTTTGTTTGGCAATTATGAAGGAATATATTGCACAGAGTCAAAACGGTTGATTGTAGGAATTAACTACAAGAAGGGCGTACTCAATATTACATTAAGTGCCGGGTGTAATTACATAAGGAAGATCTTTACATTCAAAGGCTGACGTCGAGGCAGGGGTTGTTCAGGCACTTGACGTTTCCTAGGTCCTTAAGATGGCTTGGAAATCACTGATGTCTTCCTTGACGAGATGAAGAACTTTTCTTGGCCAAATGTTGGCGAAGTATTCAAGTTCTTCTTGGTCGGTGCAGGTGACGTTGTCCATCTTATCCGAAACAGTAGCAAGTTTGTTTGCTAATGTTATAAAACAAATGATCAGGAGGCGACTAGGGTCAAAGGGTTGACCTTGGAATTAACTTTGAATTTTTCATAGGGTTCAAATATATATATATATATAAGCATCGTATCCAATACTGCATTTGGTAGATCATAAGTTTCTTTCGTGAATAAGTGCTGTGGGTAACTGGGATTGATGAGGTTAGTTGCGAATAAATTTGGTTTGAGTTGACTTTTAGAAGCATAAGTAGGAGGCAGCTAAATTCGAGATGCTAATAATTTTTTTTGATTAACGAATAGATGGAGGACTTACCGGGTAATGGTTAAAGATGAAAATTGAAAGTTTAGTACTTGACCTTTTACAGGCCATTTGGATAAACTAAGTTAAGACATATTTTGATGAGAGTTCAGTTCGATTTATAAGGCAACATTTCGCTTATCAAATTATTAACTTAAGAACAGATTCTACATGAACCTTTGGTTGACTTCAAGTAGATCTAAAGATACAAGATGATTTCAAATTAATCTAAGTTCTGATAAAAAATGTATTTATAAGCGATGTACCTGACACTGAGTAAGGTATGCCATGTTTAATGTCTTCAGTTGGTGTAGATGCAGACTTTGGCGCGTGTTGGCCTTCAAATTCTTAAGGTCAGTTTTAAGGTTATTTCATATCTCCTCGGGGTTGAGAACGAAATAGATTTTGTTTCTTCTTTGGGCACTTGTTGACATCATGCCCACGTTTACCACAATAAAAGCAAATAATACTGACTTTCTGGTTTTAAGTACCAGACAGCCGTCTATTGGTGTTGCTGGAGGGATGAACAAATGATGATTGAAACTGAGAACAGAGTCGAGCCGAATTCTTCTCGGGACAAGTGTTCTTGTTCAAACGTCACTTCTTTAATTGATTTTTTTGAGTAAATTGCTTCGGATTTTATTTCTTTTACTCTTGGAGTCATAATATTGACCGAGTCTTCTATGAGATATGGTCATGTTTCAAAGCTTGATGAAGATCCAAAAGAACAAGTTATTCGTTTCGTACAAACATGCGGCATGACAGAGTTTGAAAAGAATCATCACTCGAAGATGACAAGTTGTCTTTAAAGGAAGAACAAGCTAGGACAGCAACTAGTTTCAAGTTCATCTGACAGTTAGTTTTTCATCTTACACGCAGATTTATGGAACACGTTTTCTGCAAGATACAGGACAGGAAAAACGCTAAAACGTTTGAGGTCATCGTAAAAGCAATGGTTGGCTGAGCACGATCCTCACCAACATAGAGAAGTTTGCGGTGTTTGTAGAAAAGAAGCGGGGTAAACCAAGAGAATCATGGTTAGGTATTTAAAAAGGAATGAAAATGCTTTCACAAAATGTGAATGGATGCGAGTAAAGGCGCCAAGTTGCAGCGGTATGTGCAACAAGTGTTGTTTCCACTGTTTGATTGACCAAAGAAACAGGGAAAACTTAACGGCTGAACGTATGTGTGATGATGGTAAATGGCAGGGTTGAATTAGGCGCACATGAGCAGAGATGTGGTAACAGGGAGTGATACAGTCTCCTGATTGAGATGTAAAGTGACCTATATAGGCACTTAAGGCAGCACAAACAGGGTTTGAACGATGACGGTTTTGGTAGTCGGTCAAGCGATGACATTGGGAATTTAATGGCGTAGGACATAACTGAGACATAGATAAGAGTATAGCGGCTGTCTCATTATCATTACTGGCATCAGTGAGTTGGGCATTGTGTTGGCCTACCACGGTGGAGTGAGGGAGACAGTGCGCCCTACTGTGGTGATCATCGGGTAGTGGGAGCAAGCCATCAAAGTCGGCGCTAAATGTGAATGCAAAGAAAAATTGCGCTCCACTCTGTACCGGGCTTGTTCGAAAGAAAGACAAAGGAGAGGAGAAGGAAAAGACTAGGTGAAAAGGTGCAGTATCGAATTGATCCCTTTGCTGTGTGTAGTGAAGCTACGTGATCGGTGCAATGAATCGCACTAGATGTTTGGTTTTAACAAAAAGCTGGCTGCTTGCTGTTGTGGAGAAGAAAAGTATGTGCCTAGTGATTTTGTTTGATTACGGCGAGCACTTGTGCTAAGGTTGGAGATTCTGACATTCGTTTTTCTTGGTTGGGTTTCACGAGTAGATGAGGAGTGTTAGCAATTTATACCAAGAATCTTTAGCAAAAATAAGCTAATTTAAGGAGAGGTACACAGCTTGTTAAATTGTTTGAGATGAATAAAAGGATGCATCTCGACTAGAATTATTTGGGGATAGCCAAAGGTTGATTATAAAGGATGGAAATTTTATTACTCATTACTTTCAGTGAATGCATTAATAGATTGTGCCGCAGGCATCCTGCAACAAGATTTATTAGGATAAAGTTATTTAGATGCAATTCTGTTGGGTTACAAGGCAACTTTTCGTTCCTTAAAATATTATTTTGAGAATAGCTTATATATGGGTTAGGTAATTGCTGGTTAGTTTATAAGGCAATGTCTCATTCATTAAAACATCGTTTCAAGGTTGGTTACTGGGTAGCTATTAGTTCATAGGGCAACTTTTCATTCCTTAAAATTTTCTTAATTAAATTTTCTTATTAAATAAAGGTTGGCACATCGTAAATTTCAACCTAGTGGTTTAACATTTACGAGAGTAACCCGAAAGCAATACAAAAGTTTTGCAACAAACTTTCAATAGCACCATAAAATTATATACGCATTCAACTTAGTATATGGGAGGGGTACCTAAGGTTTTTCTTCTATTAGCCTAATCATACGTATTTATGTTCAAGAGGTTTACTTAGAATAATATGTACTTTAGATAATACTTTCTTTTATAGTAGGCTATTCGGTGACGGGTTTCTTTTAACATTTGCTCCATTTGCTTATGTTAGTAATCCAAAGCTTCTATGAAGTCGGTGAAGTTATGATTTTTTGCTACTTCCATCTTCTTAAAGTTATTACGCGAACGTCATGATGTTGTTGACTTACTACCCGAATTATTTTCAAAGATATTTGTTGGTGGCTTTTATTAAGCAAAAAGATGGAGAGAAATACTTCTAGAAAGAATAACTAGAAGTGAAGAAAGAAAGTTCTCTTGAGAGAAAATAAGTATATGAAATATCCAAGAAAAGAAAGAGCATCCGATAAGGAAACTAAATCTTACAAACGGGAAAAGAGTATATCTACAACTAATGCTGCTCTTTCTATATTCCTATTAGAAAATAGGATTTTCAATTATTATTCTTTTTCCAGATTTCCTTTTGACAATCATTTCAATGTTTCTATTTAGAAAACAAGACTTTCAATTTTTCTAGTTCCATTTTAGTGACCATTCTAAGGTTTCCATTCAGAAGTATATAACTTCTCGGGCTCTAGTTCATTTTCATGGCATATAATCTAGACAAAATAATCAAATGAGTTTTGAGGCATGGTCAAGAATTGTTATTGAGAAAAATTAGGTTTCAGCTAGTCTAAAGTGACTTAAGTAAGTTGGTGGTTACTAATATGTGGAAGTCTTGGCTTTGGCTTATTCGTGGAGGATGTGGTCTCGAGAAGCTAAAAGTAGTAATGCAGACTATATTGTAAATTTTTATGAGGCTTGATTTTGAGGAAAGCTAATGACCAAAAGATTACACAAATAGGAAGTCTTCAAAAAGAAAGGGTAAGCTTGTATGAAATTTTACAGAAGGAAGAGGTAAGATATTTTATGATTTCCTATTTATCCTATGGTTTGAACTTTCTATATGAACACATACGGACAATTTATTGTGAAACTTTAGCCTAAATGTTAAGTTTGCACATAAATCAGTCCGGTCAAACAAAATAAAAACCAATTCACAATAACAAGAGGAAGACACCACCTAAAAATGTTTTATATAACTCGAGTGGAATAACATGCCACATATAAGGGTTCCTTTCCTAACGAAGAACCTAATATACTCTAATATTCTGCATTTCACTGTTGGGCGATGTTGTCCCTTCATGAAGTAAGATCTTTGTACTCTACTTCTACTTCGACGAAGGTAGTGAAGCGTTGTCTACTTCTTGAGATTGTTGGCGTAGGCATTGCGGTCTTTATCAGCTAGCATGAAGAATGGTAGCGACATGCCCCAACATCTTCAAAAACCAATAGCGAAAACAAACTATTTTTGAGGAAAGAGGAGTTTATTTATAAACCAAAATGAAAGTGTAGGTAAGAGTAGGATCTTAAGGAGGAGGTAAGAATAGCAAAGTCTACCTTCTGCAAATACAGTAGCTTTTGGAAATAAGATTTTGAACTTACTTATTCCAACACTAACGACCACTCTATCTAGGTTTATCCAACAGTCAGCATAGCTCCGATACAACTGCTGTGAGACCCCGTTCTGATGAACAGGAACCTCCATGTGATTACTGTGCTATTCCCTGGATCAGTAGCTAGCACTCACATGTTTACAACAATTGGAATCACAACCACACCACAAATAATTACAGCGGAAACTAATACATAAAGGAAAAGCTACAACTCAGATAATAAAGCAGCAAAAGAAGCAATATCTTGTAGTTTGCCCATCCGACCCGCAGGCAACTGACAAGGTAAAAACTCCAGATAGAACACGACGAAGAAGATCCCGCAATCTGCGACGAAAAGAGACTCGAAGCCTCGCTAACTCATCCACCTAAAATAATAATTAAGCAAGGGTGAGTACTTTACGTACTCAGCAAGACTTGAGCAAAACCTACAATATATGCAGGCCATTACAAAGGAAAGGCTAATACAGTTAATTTGCATAAAGTGAAATTGAATTGTAAAACAAGTTATCATTTGCAAACGGAATTTATAAAAACAAGTTGATTGATAATAAAATAGATACAACAGTAAGTAATACTCACAGTCCTCCATGACGTGAGTTCGAAATAAACCAAACCATAAGGTCCATCAATGTCAGCCCTTCGACAAAAAGCAACAGTTGCTAAAAACAAGTTCAGACCAAACCCATTTTAGAAAATACCGAAGACTCTAACATTGGGAGGATTTTCCCCAAGTGCCCATAACCGCGGGCACGGCTAATCGATTAGATTTACACTCTGCAGAGGTGTACACTTTACCCACAAGGAATGATCAACCTTTTCGCCAGAACAATTAACACACTTCCTTTGGTGTGTCGGCAAGGAGATCATACTGAGCCGTTACATTATCTAGACGTGGCTTTACACCAGCCCGGGCGTTAACCTCGCCAAGAAGAGACACTCACCCAAGCCGTGGATCCACATTTATCACACACAACACCACGCCTCTGTCCGGGGCAAGGCGTACACCGCTGCATTGGTATGTAGAAACCCTACAGCATGCACTGACCGGAATGCCTGTGCAATCTCCCGCCTTCCATAGATGCAAAGCCACATCTAAACAACTTATTAGGCTAATACCCGCCCATACAAGCCCTTGTGGTTGCACGAAAACATTGATCTACAACATCCCATTTGCTCGGTCCTTAATCCGACACGGGCGATACTCTACCCTACACTACGTGCAAACCCGTCTGCACATCCGGCTATTGCCAAAAATCGCCCACGTCAAACCATAGTTTTATTTTGGGGTTTTTAGCAAACTACCAGCAACCATTTTCCCACAAAGGACCATTTAGGTTCCATATAAAACATTTCGGGAAACAATTTTAATCATGATCATTTGCCCCACAAAAGCTAAAGCATGGCTAAGCAGGTTTAACAAGATCGCATATACCCAATTTTGGCATTAAGTAATGTCTAGCCCTATTCTATGGTTATCAAGGTTCACATTTCCATAATTATCAAGGAATTTCATCTGACAACAGGTATATCTACCAATACCACAAAATAGCGAATTTACAGAAAGTAAACGCATGCATGAAACAATTTAGTAAATACAGTGCAAATCAAATACTGGGATCAAGATGGTCAAAGGGGCGCTTGCCTTGCTTAATCATTGCTTACGGTGAAGACGAGGTCGCAATAGATGAAGTTGACGATAGAAACGGCGACATCGGGTTCTACACGTCATCCAACGGAAATAATGCAAATAACAAGGTTTAATAAGGGCAAAAAGAAAACAGATAGCAAATCAAATAAAGATTCACTACAGAAAACAGGAATGATTTAGGGTTTGAATTAGACGATTTCAGATCTTGAGTTCAAGATAAATAAGCATTCATAAAGTTAATGGCTCTAATTATGAACAAAACACGGCTTCTTTTATAGATTATCTATTCTTGATTTACGAATGAAGAGGCTAAAATTATGAATTCTTACATTTATAACTTCGAATTATAGATGCTAAAATTATTTGGATTAAAAGAATTAAAACACTAGTTATAGGGTTATGCAAATAGTACTTAATCTCAAGTGATACTACACAAGGAATGATTTTGAATAAGGTACATTTGCTAAGTTAGGTTTTTGGACTTATTTATGGTTTCCCAGAAGGTTCTGGTGATACAAATATATTAACAATGGATTTCATCATTATTGCCAAATTGCTTATTCATATTATGAATTTCATGAACCATAAAACTTAGGGTTATTTGGCTACTAGGATTTATGTGCAAAACATAGTGAAATAAGATTATTTCTTCATAACAGGGTAATCTATACTTTGGATAGCAATCCTAAGCTGATTTCATACATTTTAATATTTAGACGAGACATTATATTTATTTTATATAAATTCTGACATGCTGATTTACAGGTTTCCAATGCCTCTGTTTATGAATTTTAAAAGGCACTAAATTACATTATTAATTTCTAAGATTTTTACCAAAGGTAAATAATGTATTTAGGACACTATGGTAAATTTTCCAGGTGCAGATAATTTTCGAAAGTTTTATAACAAATCTGTCCTTGCACTATTTGGAGGTCAAAGGGATGTCCTTTCAACTATTTATTACTTTCTTATGTATTAAAATTTATTTGCTGGATAAACTCATCCACTGCATGCTTAGAGTTACCATGGTAAAATTTTCTAACTTTTACTTTTACCATTTCCCATTTACTAATTCTAATTGTTGGATTTCCATACAATACAAAAATCCAAAGAAATTCAAATAAGAACCAATGAAGCCAATAAAACTCATAAATAAATATTTTCAAATTTAAAATATTCCCCGTCGACGTTCTTGACCGTCCGATCTTCGATGGGTGTCCCGGATTTCGCCGCGTCACCGTCTCCTGTGCCTTGGCTCCTCTGCCGTCGGATCTTGCGTCGCGGTTGGATGCGCGCCGCTTGTTCGCCCGCATCACCCGCCGCGTCAGCCGCCACGTGTGCGCCGTCAGCAGCCACCTCAACCCTCGCCGACGCAAGCGCTGACGTCACGGCCGTGATCCAGGTGCATGGTGGACAACCGTTGTGCCGTGGACCCAGTTCACCGTGAACCCGATGACGTCAGCGATTGCGCAATAAATCCTTTTTCCATATAAAAATAAATCCAGAAATTCTGATTTTCTGATTTTCTGTATTTTCTCTGAATTTAATCTTTCGGAGGCCGTTCTCGCTCATACGAACTCCGATTGAGGCGATTCAAGTTTCTAAATTTTTCTAAAATCAAGATCTATCTTCCAAAGCCAATTATTTTCAGTTTTGAGCTTGTTTGAGTCTTTATTTTGTATTTATTTGGTTTCGTTGCTTCTTTTCCGGTAGACGCTAATTCCGAGGGAGCGAACGAAGACTACGAAGACCAAATAACAGCACTATATCAGCAAGGCAAGTCGTAACCTTTGATCATATTGATCCTATGTTTGCAAAAGTAATTTATTTTTATACAATTGCATGCTATTTTGTCTATCAATGCTTATTTAATGGGAGTAGATGTATACCTAGTTGACATTATGCCACCTTGATTAATTGGATGTCATGTATCCATTGTTAAACCTAGGTTGGGACATTACTAGTTGGACATAATCATTATACCAACATTGGGTTATCGTAGCTATGCTTAGACATGCTTACATATACGTTGGGATTCATGTCACATGTGAATAATGTTAATATTGACTTAATGAGATATTGAATCGTGGCCGTTAGCCATCGTTGTAAAATTTGTTGTACCATGGCGGGTTTGCCATTGGTCTTGGTTGAACGCAATTGTTTTCCCTCGCAAGTGATCGTGAAGTAAAGGGGTGCTTTCTAGCACATTGGGATGTGGATGTCTTGCCCGAGACAACTTAAGGACTTAATCTTGTGCGCCATTGAATCGGGCCTAACTGTACTACCACATGTCCGAATGGGACAGACCTAGTGATTAATTTGCAATGTCTAGCCTTGAGTACCGCCACTTGGTGGTGTGGGTTCCGGATGGACGGGTAGATTCGCAAGTCGCAAGAGGGGCCTAATGGGCGAAACCTTAGCGGGCAGTACCGAGTTTAGACAGTGCAATGTAAAGGCTTTGTCATGATATCTCCGCGACACACCAAAGGAAGTGTGTTAGTAACGTTTGCACAAAGAGATATTCATGTCTTGTGGGTAAAGTTGTACAACCTCTGCAGAGTGTAAAACTATTCGAATAGCCGCGTCCGCGGTCATGGACAAAGCCCGGGAATTTCACACGGGGTATAGAGTGTTTCATAAAATGTGGAATGTGGAATTGTTGGGTTGTGAACGGGGAGTTCACTATTATTTTGTTGTCTATCATTGATCTATCAATCATTTATTTATCTTTTCATAAATATGCTTTCAATCTATTTATTGTATTTCAATTCAAATTATCGCTTTACGCAAATGAAACATATAGCCATCCTTGTCAAGCCGCATGAATATATTGCATCAATTCCCTACGGCTTGCTGAGTACCTTTGTACTCACGGCTTTATGCCCTTGTTGATCAGTTGCTGAAGGAGATAATGAATATCATGAGGAGGAATTCTATGAAGACTACGTGGATTAGGAAGGCGTTCCCCAGACGATTGCATGTGGCATGTCGAATGGTTCAAGTTATCTTTTCCGCTGCAATAGTATTTGTTTCTTAAGCCCTTAAGGCATAATGGTGTAAACATTGACCATAAGGTCGTTTGCTTTATTTAATAATAAATTGCTTCTTCTTAGTTAATTCGTTGTATGGAATGGTATTTCATCTATGTTTCCACTGTGTGCACTAGCGTGATCCTGGACTAGTGCAGTATACACAGAGGGTTTCGGATTTGTAAATCCGGGTCCCGATATATGTGCTCATCACTATCGCTTCTATAAAAAGAACCGATAGTGATAACCGCGCACATCACTATCACTTCTCGAAAAGAACTGTTTCTGATATCCACGTGCTCATCACTATCGCTTCTATAAAAAGAAGCGATAGTGATGACCTTTCACATCACTATCGCTTCTGGAAAAGAACCGATTCTGATGTGCCTCGCTAGGTCATATATACCACTCACGCTGAACTCTTCTCTATGGTTGCTCCAGAGGAGATTTCTCCGCCGCCACCCGAGAAAACAGCTCATATTGTGTGGTTGGAAGTAATACTTGGGTGAGAAAATTGGAAGTCCTCATGGGTGGGTATTTAGAGGGCAAATTTGAAACTCTATCTTGAGGAGATTCCCCTCTTTTGGCCCTCATTTGCGGGTTTCTTCAAAATGTGAGCAATTCTTTAAACCCCTTCAATTTTGCACAAGGTAATTTCGATATGTCGTGAATAAAGTTTAGCTTGCACTGGAATTGTGTACGTGCTTTTAGATTCCACACTCTTTATTTGACAAGCACACATCTATTTAATTATTGTAGTGCTCTCGTGTCAATATGGAATTATTGTTGCTATCATGTGATAAATGTTAGACTTTAGGCTGCGGAACCTACGTCTCCCATTCGAGGATGCTTGTTTATATATATGTCGAACGAAATGGCATATTTATAAGCGAGCAGTCTCGAATTGTCCACGGTTTTTCGACAGTTCAAGGATATGTGGTTTGGGCAAGTTCCTGAGCTGTGTTGTACAACTTAATAGCAGATTTCGGTAGTGTCTCCCAGGTGTTCTCCATATGCACACTCCTCTTGACCTGTTGTTGAGACATGTATATGGAGAACAGCGGGGAGATGCTGCCGAAATTTTGTCCGACCCCAGATTTGCTATCCAGAATCCCCTGTGTATTTCTGTACTAGTCCAAAATCAACGTTAGTACACACAGTTCACAGTGATGAATAATAACTGAAAAGCATGAATTAAAATGATAAATACTGAGTACTGGCCGAAAAGCCATTATTACAAAACCAGGTCACATGACCTTTAAGTTTACAGCAGTGAAAATAAGAAGCAAAATGGTAAAGCCTAAAAACACCACAGGCAGTCGACTGAAAAGAAACGTGCGCCTAGCTCTCTGGATTGTCTTCATCGTACTCCACATCGTAGAACTCACCATCGTTTGTGGCATCTTGGAAAGCTTCTGACGAAAGAATTTATTATAGCATGTGAGTACAAATGTACTCAGCATGCCGGGGAATATGCAAGATAAAAGGCCTTCCAAAGATGGCTTAATATGGTTCTTTTGCACAAAGCCAGATTTATCAAACATTATTAATAATAATTTTCACAAAGCAGTTTTAACAATTATTTGTACAATTGAAATTATTTATAACTCTAGTGAAGGTCCCAACCACCAACACTAGTATACACGCTTAAGATGAATTTAGGAAGAAGAACGAGGTCAATCGGACTTAAGATGACAGAGATCGGATATTTTGAATTCAAAATCTGACCTTTCGCCGGGCTTAGAGAAGAAATGGTTGCCGATAGAGATCCTTTGAGAATTTTTAAAATCTGATTTTACCATATGTAAAGGGCACTTAGAGGAAGCTCCAGTAAATATTTGAGGACAAATGGAGGTTGGGAGCAGCCGGGAGAGCTCACCGAAAGTTCATCGGAGTTCAGAAAGAATGGCTTGTACAAGGAGATCTGTTGGATGGATTGGAACAACTCCAAGCTGAGTATGTGAGGAATGAATGGGGAACTTGGGGTTGAATTTATAGGACAATCGGACAAGCGGATCGTAGGAAACTCTCGCCAAAGTGTTTGGCAGAATAGTAACCGAGATCGCCGGAGTAAATGAGTGAAACGGATGAATTGAATGCGGGCCAGACACTGTAGCAACGGGCGTACTATAGCTGACTGATCGGGATATAATGAACAGTAACCGATATTATTAATTCCGAAAACAATTAATTTTCCACTGATAATTCATATTAAATCCGAAAATTAGCAAATAAATTTTATTAAATACGGGAATTTGAAGAGATACCGGTTTCAGCAATAAAAGTGTAAACAAATATTTTAAATAATATAAAATTACTATTTATAGCACAATAATTAATTTTGAAATGTTGAAAATTAAATAGGGTTGGGAAAAATAGTAAAAAGGTTCTAAAAATTCTTGGAAAAATCTCAAAAATACTTTAGAATATTTTTAACCTAATAAAATTGGTTTTGGAATTTTTAGAGAATTTTAGAATTGAATTTGAATTTTGGATATCCGGATGAAAATTGAATTTCCGGATTCGAATGGAATAAATTCCATTTCTGGATGGAAAGGAATGCTAGGTTAACTAAAACTCCAAAGAAAACCCAAATCCTTGAATTAATTAATTTAAATTAATTTTTGGCAAAAGCATAAAAAAATGGGATGTTACAAACCTACCCCCTTAGAGAGAATCTCGACCCCGAGATTCGGACGGAGAAAGAAAAAGATCGGGGAACTCGGCTCTAAGATCCTCTTCTCGCTCCCAGGTTGCTTCCTTCTCGGAATGATTTCTCCACTGAACCTTGCAAAACTTGATCACACGGCTTCTGGTTCTACGCTCCACTTCATCTAAGATTCTGACCGGATACTCGGGATAAGAGAGATCTTCCTTCAGTTCCATCTCTTCGATTGGCAACTGTTCTTCCGGCACTCAAAGGCATTTTTTAGCTGAGAAACATGGAAGACATCATGCACATCTGACAGCAGCGAAGGAAGTTTTAATTTATAAGCAACTTCTCCTCTTTTGGCAACCACTAGAAATGGACAGATATAGCGAGGTGCAAGCTTCCCGCTGACTCTGAAACGACGCATTCCCTTTAGGGGTGAAACTTTCAGATACACATGATCACCAGGTGCAAAGCTCAAATCTCAGCGACGATTATCAGCATAACTTTTCTGCCTTGACTGAGCTGTTTTTAAATTCTGACGAATCACTCTAACTTGCTCTTCTGCTTCCTTCAGAATATAAGGCCCGATTACATGTCCACCCTCTGTCTCTTTCCAATACAACGATGTTCGGCATTTTCTTCTGTAAAGAGCTTCAAAAGGTGCCATCTTTAAACTTGAATGATAACTGTTGTTGTAGGAGAATTCTGCATATGGCAAACTCTGATCCCAAGAGGCACTATACGTCAACGCACAAGCTCTCAGCATATCTTCTAAAATTTGATTTATCCTTTCTGTTTGACCATCTATTTGAGGATGGTAAGCAGTACTAAAATTCATATTTGTGCCCAATACTTCTTGCAATTTCTGCCAGAACCTCGAGGTAAACTGGGACCCTCGATCTGACACAATCTTATTTGGCACTCCATGTAAACATACTATTTTATCCATGTATAACTCTGCAAGTTTATCGTCAGAATAGGTGGTCTTCACCGGAATAAAATGTGCAACTTTTGTCAACCTATCCACAATGACCCAAATAGAATCATATCCAAACATAGTTCTGGGAAGTCCAGTAATGAAATCCATTCCAATTTCTTCCCATTTCCAAACAGGAATTTTCAAGGGTTGTAACAATGCTGCTAGTCTCTGATGCTCTACTTTAACTAAAGGACAAATATCACAACGGGCCACGAATTCACCTACTTCTCTTTTCATATTTGACCACCAATATTTTTCTTTTAAGTCCGAATACATTTTCGTACTTCCCGGATGAATAGAATAAATAGAATCATGAGCCTCCTATAAAATCACATCCTTGATTTATTTTTGGTTAGGAACTACAATTCTTTTTCAAAACCAAATGGTTCCTTTCTCATCCTCAGAAAATCCAGAAGATTTTCCTTTCTCCAGATCACTCTTTATGTCTGCAATACCACTGTCATCCTTTTGAGCTTCTCTAATTTGATCATCCAAGGGTGAGTACACTTCCACATTGAAATTACAACCCTCATTCACTAATTCCAGATTGAGACATTGGAATTCTTCATGAAGTGCTGGCTGACTTTTTAAAACCATAATATTGTTGCAATAACTCTTCCTACTCAAAGCATCTGCAACAACATTAGCTTTCTCTGGATGATAATGAATGCCGACGTCATAGTCTTTAATCAACTCCAACCATCTTATTTGCCTTAAATTGAGATCAGACTGCGTTAAAATGTACTTCAAACTCTTATGATCCAAGTAGATCTCGCATCGATTACCAATAAGATAATGTCTCCAAAGCTTGAGTGCATTAACAACTTCAGCTAACTCCAAGTCTTGAGTTGGGTAGTTTTTCTCATGGGGTCGCAGCTGTCTTGAAGCATATGCTATAACTTTTCCTTCCTGCATCAGAACACAACCAAGACCAAGCTTTGAAGCATCACAGAAAACTTCAAATTCCTTTCGAATATCTAGCAGAACAAGCACAGGTGCTGAAGTTAACCTCTTCTTCAATTCCTGAAAACTCTTCTCACAAGATTTCGTCGATTCAAACTTCTTCTCCTTCTTCAAGAGTTGAGTGAGAGGTCTGGCTATCTTAGAGAAACCCTCAATGAAACACCGATAATAGCCTGCTAGACCAAGAAAACTTCTGACATCTGGAACTGACTTAGGTTGCTTCCATTCTAAAACATCCTTCACTTTTGCAGGATCTACAGCTACTCCTCTAGCAGAAATGACATGACCCAAGAAAGCAACTTCTTTCAACCAAAAATCACACTTACTGAATTTAGCATAATGCTGATGCTCTCTTAATTTCTCAAGAAATATCCTCAGATGATCCTCATGTTCCTTCATACTTTTAGAATAGATAAGAATGTCATCAATGAAGACAACCACAAATTTATCCAAACACTCCATGAACACCTTGTTCATCAGATTCATGAAATAGTAAGGTGCATTTGTTAATCCAAAGGACATCACTGTAAACTCATACAGTCCATACCGGGTCGTGAAAGTTGTTTAGGAATATCTTCCTTCCTTATCTTAAGCTGATGATATCCCGATCTCAAATCAATTTTTGAGAAAACTTGAGCTCCCTTCAACTGATCAAACAGATCATCTATCCTTGGCAAAGGGTACTTGTTCTTAATTGTAACCTCGTTCAGAGATCTGTAATCTATACACATTCTCAAACTACCATCCTTCTTAACAAAGATTACTGGTGATCCCCAAGGTGAAGAACTTGGTCTTATAAATCCTTTCTCTTGCAGTTCTTCAATCTGCTGCTTCATTTCTGCTAACTCATTGGCAGGTAGCCTATAAGGCCTTTTTGATATAGGAGTTGTACTAGGTACAAGCTCAATTATGAACTCAATGTCCCGGTCTGGTGGCATACCAGGCAAATCTTCTTGGAATACATCTGGGTATTCATTTACTATAGGCACTTTTTCCAAAGTTGTACCTTTCAAGCTATTTAGGTTACTACCCTTCTTTGAGGAAAGATCAGACAAGAATTCTACACGAATTCTATCAGGTCTGGTAAGAGAGATAGATCGATTAGCACAGTCTATCTGTCCTTTAAACTTGGTTAACCAATCCATCCCAAGAATTACCTCTATTCCCTTGGTATTCAATAATATTAAGTTCGCTAGGAACTTTACCCCATTTATAACTATATCCGATTTTGGACAAACAACAGTAGGTTTTAATTCTTTTCTAGGAGATTGAACTAATAAAGGGTTTCTAAGCTGAACTGTACCCCAACCATGCTTTCTGACCAAATACTCTGATATGAAAGAATGCGTAGCACCAGAATCGAACAATACTGAAGTAGGTACTGAGTTGACAAAGAACTTACCATAAACCACATCAGGTGCGTCCTGAACTTCTTCATCAGTGATGTGATTAACACGTCTTCTTCCAACAGTGCGAGGTGTACACGGGGTCTGCGGTGCTGCTCTTCCTTGAGCTGATGCAGGTGCGCGGGCTGGTGTGGTCCCCAGGTTGAAGCAAACTGGAGTCATGGCTTGGCGCTTCTGTGGACAATTACTAGCATAATGTCCCAATTCTCTGCAGTTAAAACACTGGACACCTGCTGTAGCTGTGTTGCTCTTCTGAACTTGACCTCCTGGGTTGCTAGCAGAACCTTGAGCAAACTGTCGCGATCTCGACATCGAGTTCGCGCGACACTAGACGCTAGTCTGCCGGATCAAATTTGAAAGAAACAAGGTCTAGAGCTGTTAGCACCACGCTGAGCTTGAAACACCATCTTCCTTTTTCTTGACTCAAAGAGCTGACACTGAGCATCCTCCTGGATCAAAGCTTTGTTCACCATGTGCTGGAATGTGGGAAAGTCATTAGCGACCAACTGCACTTTGAGGTTAGGGTCAAGACCCTCCATGAAACGCCAGATCTTCGTCTCATCAGTCGAGACATCCTCTGCAGCATATCTGGACAGCTGAGTGAATGTGTTCAGATGTTCTAACACTGAGAGATTTCCCTGTTGCAACTTATGGAACTCCCTCCTCTTCATCTCCATTATTCCCTTAGGTATATGGGTGTCATGAAGGCTTCAACTAACTCATCCTGTAATGTTCTCGAGCTTCTTCGTGGGCAGCACAATAGTTCTCCCACCAACTCACAGCTGTTCCTTTAAGTTGGTGCGTAGCAAACCGCACACTTTCTACCTCATCGCACTGGGCCAGGTAAAGTTTCTTCTCTACTTCCTTTAGCCAGTCATCTGCCTCCAAAGGATCGGCTGACCCAGCAAAAGTTGTAGGTCTATTCCTCATGAACTCCCCATACTTGGATTGGGGTGGCTGAGCTGCTACCTGCACTGGGGCGGCTTGAGATTGATTCAGAACGTTCTGCACTAAGGCCTGCAGAATCTGAAGCTGCATGGCCATCATCTGTTCCAGACTTGGTGGTTGATTTGGGGGTGGCGGTGGCACTTGATCCTGCTGACCCTGTGGCTCTTGATCTTGCTGGACCGGGGACGGTGGCACTTGATATTCCTACTGATCTTGTGGCGCTACTCGGCCACGTCCACGACCACGTCCACGTCCTCTGACATGACCAGGTCCACGTCCTCTTCCTTGACCTTCCATCTGAAGCAACGGCCAGGGACATGTTAACAATAGATGACAAGGAAAGAGCAAAAGATGAGAAGACTAGGGAGGTAGCCATTCCAAGACCAAACGAGCAATAAAACTCCAAGAGAAAGGTGGCTGCAACACAATGGTAGGGCAAGTGTACAACACACCCAACAAACAAGCAACAGAAATCCTAATACACCCAGACTATACGTTGCTAAACTAAAAAGGGATGATATGCTCCAACACTATTGAGCACTATAACCTATCTTATATGGGAGTTCTTTTCGAGCACTCTTTTGACAACTTGATCTTTCCAGCAGCCCTCCATTAGTCTTGAAAATAAAATGGATCATCATCTTCCTTGACTTTGATTCTTGCAAAAGACTCGTGGCTTTAAGAAGTTTTAAGAGATAAGATCAAATTAAAAATTTTAAAAATATATTTTAGCAAAGCAAACGAGTAAGAACTTAAGAATGAGATGAGAGGAGATAATCTATTTCATAGGAATTCGTTGGTTTGATTTAGAAAATAATTTTGAAGTTCCAGCTAAGAAGACCAGACTAACTAGTGATGCGACCTACAGTCAACATGGCTCTGATACCACCGCTGTCGGACCCCGGATTTACTATTTAGAATCCCCTGTGTATTTCTGTACTAGTCCCAGATCAACATTAGTACACACAGTTCACAGTGATGAATCATGACCGAAAAGCATGAATTAAAATGATAAATACTAAGTACTTGCCGAAAATCAATTATTACAAAGCCAGGTCACATGACCTTTAAGTTTACAGCAGTGAAAATAAGAAGCAAAATGGTAAAGCCAATAAACACCACAGGCACTCGACTAAAAAGAAACGTGCGCGTAGCTCGCTGGATTGTCTTCATCATACTCCACATCGTAGAACTCACCATCGTTCGTGGCATCTTGGAAAGCTTCTGACGAAAGAATTTATTGTAGCATGTGAGTACAAACGTACTTAGCAAGTCGGGGAAATATGCAAGATGCAAGGCCTTCCAAAGATGGCTTAATATGGTTCTTTTGCACAAAGCCAGATTTAACAAACATTATTAATAATAATTTTCACAAAGCAGTTTTAACAATTATTTGTACAATTGAAATTATTTATAACTCTAGTGAAGGTTCCAACCACCAACACTAGTATACAGGCTCTATCCGCCCAATTTAAAACTTCTTGTTTAACCATCACATGACTCCATCTGTCATGATTCAAAACAGGTTCCAACCACCTCACTGGCTCCAGCCACCAGGAACACATCCGGAAGTTCTAACCACTCCCAGATCCCAAAACATCAGTTTTTAAAACCAAAAACAAAGTCTACCAATATGAAAGCATTCTTTGCTTGCCCTTGACCGTAGGCACGGCTATTTGAATAGTTTTACACTCTGCAGAGGTGTACAACTTTACCCACAAGACATGATCGTCTCTTGTTGCCATGCGCAATAAGCACACTTCCTTTGGTGTGTTGGCAGAGAGATCATGACAAGGCTTTTACAATGCAATATTCTAGCCCGACTCCACCCGCTGAGGTTTCACCGCTGTTAGGGTTCCATCCACCCAGTACAGAAGCCCCCTCTTGCGCCGTGTGGGAAAAACAAACTTGCCTCCATCCGACACCCACATTCCACCATCTGGTGAATCTAAGTTAAATTATTACAAATTATTCAGCCAGGTCGTACCCATTTAGACATGTGGTTGTACGGTTGTGATTAGAATGGACAATCACAAGCGTTGGTCCTTAATTGACTTGGGCGGCACAAACACAACAAAAACCAGTGCTGCATCTGCACCCGCCAGACAAACCGATCCGCCCAAGTATAAATTATTTTCATTTTTATTTTGCAAATACAGCGGCATACATATTACCACAACTTTTCAAATTCATAATTTTTCACAGTTTCAAAGTAATCATCCATACGTATTTAATCGACTTTGCATTTAAGCACATCTAGCGCACTAAACAAAATATATATCATAACATATTATTATTATGACATATCACAGCAACCTAGGGTTACAACAGTCAAGGATTTCAATATCAAGGTTGTAATAACAATTGGGATTAACTACCAACTTCAATTTAACATCATCTTTTAAATAAATAGCAATGCAAATTGTAAAACATTGTAAAGCATTTATAAAACATGGGATCAACATGCGTCAAGGAGACTTGCCTTCGTTGATGAGGAGGGAAGGGTTGCTCGGCAAATCAGCACTTTCTTCAGCGACGGCGACAGCTTCTTCAACTACACGCTAAACGGAGCGAACAATAAATAAAAAAAAGAAATAAAATCTAAAAATTATAAAATTAGTATTAGCAATAATATATTGAATTTATATGAATTTAGGAAGAAGAACGAGGTCAATCGGACTTAAGATGACAGAGATCGGATATTTTGAATTCAAAATCTGACCTTTCGCCGGGCTTAGAGAAGAAATGGTTGCCGATAGAGCTCCTTTGAGAATTTTTAAAATCTGATTTTACCAGATGTAAAGGGCACCTAGAGGAATCTCCAGTAAAAATTTGACGACAAATGGAGGTCGGGAGCAGCCGGGAGAGCTCACTGAAAGTTCGCCGGAGTTCGGAAAGAATGGCTTGCACCGGGAGATCTGATGGATGGATTGGAACAACTCCAAGATGGGGATGTAAGGAATGAAAAGGGGAACTTTGGGTTCGTCAGGAAATGCTCGCCGAAAAAAGAAATAACAACTCCAGCGGATCGTCAGGAAACGCTCGCCGAAATAGTAACCGAGATCGCCGGAGTAAATTAGTGAAACGGATGAATTGAATGCGGGTCAGACACTGTAGCAACGGGCATACTGTAGCTGACGGATCGGGTTATAATGAACAGTAACCAAAATTATTAATTCCGAAAACAATTAATTTTCCAATGATAATTCATATTAAATCCGAAAATTAGTAAATTAATTTTATTAAATATGGGAATTTGAATAGATATCGGTTTCAGCAATAAAAGTATAAATAAATATTTTTAAATAATAAAAAATTACTATTTATAGCACAATAATTAATTTTTAAATGTTCAAAATTAAATAGGCTTGGGAAAAATAGTGAAATGGTTTTCAAAATTCTGGGAAAAATCTCAAAAATACTTCAGAATATTTTTAACCAAATAAAATTGGTTTTGGAATTTTTATAGATTTATATAATTGAATTTGAATTTTGGATATCTGGATGAAAATGGAATTTCCGAATGCGAATGGAATAAATTCCATTTTTGGATGGAAAGGAATGCCAGGTTAACTAAAACTCCAAAGAAAACCCAAATCCTTGAATTAATTAATTTAAATTAATTTTTGGCAAAAGCACTAAAAAAATGGGATGGTACAAATTTTCTTTGGAGTTGTATAACGGCTTAGGAACTTGCCCGAACCACATATCCTCGAATGGGATTAGGACCTAACCTATTTAGATATTAGGAGTTATCGTTGGTACCCTTGTTTTGTTTGGTTGTAGTAAATAGATTTGCAAGCTACTGCACTAGCTATATAATTAGATTATTTGATATCATTGTTAATTTTAAAAATTTATGTCTCCTATCTAGGGAATTGGAAGCTCTAAACCAGGGAAGAAGTTAGGTATCGATCGGGAGTACATTTATATATCTTGGAACCTGTCCTCTATTTTGGAAAGGTAATATTAATTGAAATGATGTCTCAATATTTAAAATAGCCAGCTAGTTGTCGCTCCAGTTTTTCCTTAATTTATTGTGTGAAATTTAATTACAGATGGACCATCAGGAATGGATTTATCAGAAAAGCCGTGTGAGTGCTGAATTTCAGAGGGGTGTTAAGGAGTTCAAAAAAATTGCAGAAGAGGACATGGTGAGGAGGGGTGTAAACTTCATATATTGTCCTTGCATTGACTGCACCAATCTGAGGAGATTTAACAACTCAGCTCAAATTGAGGACCACCTGATTCGACGTGGCTTCGTGAGGAATTACACATGTTGGATCCATCACGGGGAGGCAGGTAGTACCCTTCCAGTATGCAACGAAGACACGGTGGAACCGGATGACGAGTTGCAGCTTGATGTGTTTGAGGGGGATAATTTGAAGCAAATGTTGCGGGATGTGGAGGGTAATTACACGAAAAGAGAGTTTGAAAAGTTTAAAAGCTTGATGGAAGACGATGCGAAACTGCTGTTCACAGGTTGCAAAGCGAAATACACCAAGTTGGGTTCGGTCCTTGCATTGTTCGAACTGAAGGCAAAACACCGTTGGACAGATAAAAGTTTCAATGCACTTCTAGTTCTTCTATCGAATCTGCTTCCGGAGGGAAACGAGTTGCCAACAAGCATTTATGAAGCGAAGAAGCTACTATGTCCCATGGGAATGGAAATAGAAAGGATACATGCATGTCCGAATGATTGCATCTTGTACCGTAACGCACATCAGGAGTTGCAGGTTTGTCCAGTTTGCGGTGTGCCCCGATACAAACAAAAGGAGAAGCGTAACGACAAGAAGCATAAGAGTCGGGGCAACGACGGCGAAGAGATCACTAATGGTGCACCGGCCAAGGTATTGTGGTACTTGCTCATCATTCCCCATCTGGAGCGGTTGTTTGCAAATCCCAGAGAGGCAAAATTGTTGTGTTGGCATTATGAGTTTCGAAAGGAAGATGGCAAGCTGAGACACCATGCCGATTCGGCTCAATGGAGAAACATTGATTGGAAACATGATGAGTTTGGTGCCGAAATGAGGAACATAAGATTTGGGTTGAGTACCGACAAAATGAATCCGTTCGGTAACATGAGCAGTCGTCACAGCACCTGGCCAGTTCTGTTGTGTATCTACAACCTCCCTCCTTGGTTGTGCATGAAGCGGAAGTACATCATGATGTCATTACTAATCTCGGGACCCAAATAGTCGGGAAATGATATTGATGTGTACCTTGCACCACTAATCGAGGATTTGGTAAAATTGTGGAATGATGGGGTCGTGGTGTGAGATGCGTACAAAAGAGAGCATTTCACCCTACGGGCTATGGTATTTTGCACCATAAATGATTTCCCGGCCCTTGGTAATTTAGCGGGTTACAGTACGAAAGGAGCCAAAGCGTGTCCTATTTGTGAACAGGAGACTGAGAGACTATGGCTACCAAATTCCAAGAAAACTATGTCTATGGGTCACCTAAGGTTTCTACCTCGAAGTCATCGATACCGTAAGATGGATGACAATTTTGATGGGAAGAGGGAAGTCCATTCAGCACCGCAGCCTATGAGTGGAAGGCAAGTATATTCACATGTAGAGGATATCGATGTTCAGTACGTAAAGAGTCGTAAATCTATTCGTCCTAGGAACATTTGGAAGAAGAGGTCAATATTTTGGGAGTTACCGTACTGGAAGGAGTTAGATGTCCGACATTGTATTGATGTCATGCATGTTGAGAAGAATGTCTGCGATAATTTGGTTGGCATCCTGTTGAACATACGTGGGAAGACCAAGGACGGTGTGAATGCTCGTCGTGACTTGGTCTACATGGGAATCAGGCCCAGCCTTGCAGTCATAGATGAGGATGGAAAAGGTCCGTACATCCCCGCTGCATGCTACACCCTGTCCAAGAAGGAGAAAGAAGATCTCTACAAATGTCTCTAAGGTATTAAAGTTCCATCTGGTTACTCTGCAAACATTAAGAAGCTTGTGTCCATGGAGGATTTGAAGTTGTTGGTTATGAAGTCCCACGACTGCCATGTCTTGATGACCCAAATGCTTCCAGTTGCAATCCGAAATATTTTGCCAGAGGATGTCAGGTTGGCAATCACGAAGCTCTGTTATTTCTTCAATGTGATCTCCTGCAAAGTTATTGACCCTGATGTGCTAGACAACTTACAGAGTGAGGTGGTGCAGACTCTGTGTCATCTTGAGATGCATTTCCCACCGTCGTTCTTCGACATAATGGTCCACCTTGTTGTTCACCTTGTTAGAGAGATTAAGATATGTGGACCCACTTTCCTATGTTACATGTATCCGTTCGAGAGATACATGGGTATGTTAAAGTCCTATGTGAGGAACCGGTCAAAGCCTTAGGGTAGTATTGTTGAAGGTTATGGGACTGAAGAGGTTATTGAGTTCTCTGTGGACTACTTAGGTAAAAGACAAGCAATCGGTGTTCCTGTATCTCATCACGAGGGTAGACTTGCTGGTAAAGGAACCGTTGGGTCCAAACTAATGAGTCCGAGGTTTGATATGTATTGCAAGGCGATTTGATGATCCTTGCAAAACAAATAGCAGATGTTCGCCCATACATCGAAAGCAAAGATAAGTTGATATTACGGGAAGACAATCCACAAATGGATGAGCTTTCCATCGCACAAGAACACAACGATCGATTGCTCACATGGTTCAAAGAACAAGCGAAGGTCTCCTTTAGTGAGAATGTAAAATGGTTGGCTTACGGACCAAGATTTAATGTACAGACATGGCAGGGATATGATATTAATGGTTATACCTTTTACACTGAGAGTCAAGATGCCAAGAGTACTGTCCAAAACAGTGGTGTAAGCATAAATGCTTTCTCTAATTATCATCATTCGAAAAGAGTCTCCCCAACCACAATGAAATCCTACTATGGGTTGATCGAAGAAATTTGGGAGCTCGATTACAGAATATACCAAGTTCCATTGTTCCGATGTAAGTGGGTAGGACTTCCACACGAAGTGAAGGTCGACAAGAGAGGCTTTACTGTTGTGGATCTCAGTAGACTCGCCTACAAAGATGACCCGTTCGTACTTGCGAAGCAAACAACTCAAGTCTTCTACGTGCGTGATCTGGCCAATCCGAGGTTGCACATCGTTCTTCATGGCAAGAGACGGATCATAGGAGTTGAAGATGTTGTAGATGAAGAAGAGTATAACCAATTCGATGAGCTACCTCCATTTGCAGATGGGGCCTGTCTTAGCGGGGATGACGACACACATGGAGCCAATTACATGCGAGTAGATCATCATGAAGGGCAGTACTGTAAATAAATGGACTATTAAAATGTTTGTTGTTAATCTCATTGTTCTATTATGTATGTAAAATAGTTTGCAATGCTTTCAAAGTAAAAATCCAAGGTGAATTGCTGTTGGAGGCTTTGATGGAAATGCAATTTCTCTTTATGCCTGCACTTTGTGCCATATGTTGTGAAAGAAAATTCCATTTGACAAAATTATTGTTGGGAAAGCTTGTAAATAGTGAAAAGTTCATTTATGGAAATTTTCGTACAATTCTAGATTAATATGAAAAAGTTTTGACTTTTCTATGCTTTATGCACAAATAATGTCTAGGAAATGAATTTTGGCATATTTCTTGAATGAGGACGCTTTTTCCCATAATTCTTTTATGGAAAGTTTTGTAGTATCCTGAAATATGTTTCTGCAAAATTTGTAATAATTTCAACAATGTATGAAAAAGTTATGGCATTTTTTCTCTTTGATGAAATGCTGAAAATTCAGAACTTGCAGATGGATAATAAAGTTCATTATTAGTAAGCAATCCGAGTCGATTTTTTTAACAAAAGTGATACGGATAAAGAAGCATCAGTGTCGGTTTTCCTTAAAAAAACGATACGGATACTTACAGCATCAGAATCGGTTTTTCTAACAAAAGCGATACAGATATTAAGAATCAGTGTCGGGTATTTATGTGAAACCGATACTGATATTTGTCATCAGTGTTGGTTTTATATACAAAACCGATACGGATAATAAAATATCAGAATTGATTTTTTGTAACAAAAGTGATACGGATTAATAAAACATCAGAATCGGTTTTGTTAGTATAACTGATTGAGATCAATGTATGGCCATTTTATTACCGACCCGACTGTAGCTAGCTCCCGCCGCCCTGCTCTCGCACGCCAGACTCCATCTCCTAACCCTAGCTCCCGCCGCCCGTGAAACCCCGTCGCCTGGTCAGGGCGCCCACCGCCTCGCGCCACCCCCATCGACGCCCGTTGTTCGACGCCCGGTGCCCGCCGACCCTCGCTGCCTCGCGGCCGCCCGCCGCCGCCCGCGCTGTCCCGCCTCGACGCCACCGACGCCTCTAGGACACCCAGCAGACCCGACGCCCCGCTGCCCCTCGCGGACGCCCAGCCGCCCCGCCCTGATGCCCCTGCACCCCTCCAGGACGCCCAACAGACCCATCGCCCCGCCGTGACGCCCAGCCGCCACTCACTATCGAGATCAGCGTGAACCTTTGCTCTCTTCTTACCCACTGGCGAGCTGCATTCTGTGTCTGCGTCCGATGCTCTATTCTTCGACAGCTGAGGTGAGGTCTCTTTCGATGTCGATTCAGTCAACCCTGCTTGTGCTTCGGTTGGATTTTTCAGCCAGAGGGAGCTGCTGGTCTTCTGTTGCTCTTCCAATATTTTCTTCAAGTATTCTCTGTAATTACCTTTGCACCTGGTGGGTACATCACACATTGTCAGAATTGGTAATATCTAGTACTAAAATTGGCGAGCAGCATGTTTCTTGACTACTACTGTATACCTTACATGAGAAATGCGGATTTAACTAAAGTGCAAAAAAACTCACAATAGTGTTGAAGTAGCCATGATGGTGAAAAACTATCAGTTAATATATACCCAAACATTACTCCGGTAAATAAATAGTCTTCTATGTAGTCATTTCTGAAACATATGGATGTTGTTAAATTGGCCTATTCAATCATAGTGATGACTGATGCATAATTATGGAGTTCTACACGACACATCACAGTTTAGATTAATCCAGAGCTGAAATCCAACTTCAGTCGATTTTCAAAGATAAATCTGATATATGTACCGAGAAAATAAGCCTGTCCTTGAACCCTCTAATACAAATAACAGATTAGCCTACACTCCAGAGTTTTTGATACCCACCTCTAATTGTTCACTTGTTTTTGCCCGAATCATTTCCACTGCTACTTGAGGCTTTCTTATACTCTGAAGAAACCTTCTTTTCTACATAGAACATAGTGTGTGAGTTTGCAGTTGTAAAACTGTGCAAGAAACACCTGGTACTATACAAAGGTATGAACTAAGTACCAAGTAGTTAGCAACTATTTTTCTCGTTGGTTACCTTCTTTAGTTTCTGGAAGATATTTTGCAAGTCGGTACTTCTGTACAATAAGGACAGGTAAAACTTAAGTAATAATATTAGCAGTTTATGTTCTAATATTAGCTGTAAATGTTGCGCTACTTTGATTGGAGTTGTCTATTTTGTTGTCCTTTAGTTCAAAATATTCACTTCTTTCTCATTTTCTTGGAGTCCAAACACTATGTATGGAACAAATGTTATGTACTGTTGCATAATTCATGAATTACTTGTAATTGTCTTATGTTGTTGCAGCTCACACAAATCTCATAATATTTTTCAACCTGGTATTGTCTCTACGAGTGGAGGCAATACGATGTAAGTCGTCTCTTCCATGTACTTCTGATTAATATTGTTATTTCATTGTTGTCATCCTTGTAAGCCTTCACATAAGAGAGTTAAATTTAGTTCACAGCCACAATATGCCATTTGTCTAGTCCTTCGTTTGGATGATTTACTAATTGATGCATTTTGTGAACTTTGTTAGTTGCAGTTTATTGACATACAACAAGAAAATAAAATGTTAAGCTGATTAATCAACAAGTAAATGTTTGATAAGTAAGACATGGATATATGTTCAAGAATGCTTAAATTACCATGTTCACTTTACATCTTCTGCAAGTATCAACGTTAGAGTTCACAATGCGTAACCTACGTCTCCCGTTCGAGAGTACTTGTTTATGAATATGCCATTTCCGCACATTCATAAGCAAGCAGTCTCGAATTGTCTACGTTCTTTGGACAGTTCGTGTAACATCCCAAAATTTGACCTAATTATTATTTCATTGCTTAAATGTGCATTTATGATTTTCTGGAATTTATTTGGATTTTTCTGGATTTATTTGAATTAACTTTAAATTAAGTATATTGACCTTTTGTTCAAATCTATTTAAATTTGTGCAAAGTTAAAATAAAGTTTTGCCAAAAATATTTTATTTGAGTCCGGAATGTCTCAAAGTACTTTTGAGATTTTTCTTGGATTTTTCCTGATAATTTATTTGTCCAAAACAAATCAAAGTATTTTCTGTAATTATTTTAAATCAGAAACACTTTTAAAATCAGTATGAACAGTACCAGGCCGAGCCCATGTGCTGTGCGCGTGGGGCCCATTTCTGCGCGGCCCAGTGCTTCGCGTCGCCGGCCCGTTTGGCCCATTTTCTAGAGGAAATCGCAGCAACCGTCGGATCTTGATCGGAGGGTGGATATTATTCTCAAGCGAAGAAACCCTAGCGATCTTTAGCCGTTGGATCGGGTCGTGTGGAGGGCCCGGATTTCGCCACATCACGCGCGCAGGTGTCCGTTCGATTCACGACGCGTGGACGGCTGAGACTCTATCTTCTCCGAGACGCGCCGTCGTATCGGACTCGTACTTCGCCGCCGCGTACGGGACGGACTCCGCCTCGGACATGGTCATCGAGGGGGCTATTTAAGCCGCGGACCCCGCCCCGAGGTTGAACCAACTGCGCCGCTTCGTTTTCCCCTCTCACCGACGTTGGAGGCGCCGTTGTTTCGTCGCAAGGACTCGCCGGAGGTGGACGCGAACGCAGCCGGTTTTCGCAAGATTCCGCTCGGTGGTGGTCGCTTTCCGCGCGAAAAACCAGATCCGGATTCACCTCCTTGCGCCGAACCAGATCCGCAACTTCACCTCGTCGGGGAAGCACCGATGCGCCGTAGACCAAGTCATCTTCTTCGCTGCCAGTGGGGTCTCGCCGTCGCGCCTCCATCGCCAGATCCGTAAGCTTTGGGCCGTCAGATTGAAATCCGACGATGGGCGTGTTGCCGCAATGCGTGAGATCGGTGGCCGTTCGATCTGTCTTCATCGGACCAGATCGAGCCGCACGTGTGGACCAATCGGATGCCGCCATGTGTCAGGCGCAGAGGCCGAGGCACCGTGGACCGCGTCTGCGGTGAACCGATCTGCCGTTGTGGACTCAGTCCATACACCGAGACACGTGTCGCGTTCTGGTTGGTTCCAGATTAAGGCTGACGTCATGCTTGCGTCATAATTACATTTTTCAATTGGAAAATAATCCGATTGGAAATTCTGTGATGATGACATCATCATGAGGTCAAGCTGATGTCATAAATCGGTTTTTCAGTTTAAAAATAATTATGTTAATTTCGGTTTTCTAATTTTCTGTATTTTCGGTATTTATTCAAACTTCAAAAGGCTATATCTTTTACATCTTAACTCTGATTTGAGTGATTCAAATTTCTAAAAATTTGTAAAATTGAGATCTATTTAATGGAGAATTTTAATTGATTTTTGGAGTTAAATTTCTCTCTGTTTTGGTATTTATTTGCTTTTCTCCTTCGGTACGCGTAGACGTTGAATTGTGCGACGTTTCGGAGGAAGATCCAGCAACTCAAGAGCAAGCTCCGGATCAAGATCAGGACCTATTCCAAGGCAATTTGTGCTTTGATCATGTTGAACCCATGTTTATAAAATTGCTATATTTGTTTTACCCTATTGCATATTATTTCAAATATACAATTGTTTCAAATTAGATTGGGCTTAGCTAAAATACCAGATTGATTTATATCCTACCTTGTCAATTGTATGCCATGATCCATTGTCACTCTAGGTTGGTTCATTATAGTTGGTTAGTAATTATAATCAACATGGGATGGTTAGTCCGTATTAGTCGCTTAGCCATGCCACGTCATCACATGTGTCAGAATCATTGATAATTAATCTTGACTAATGGAATATGGAACGATGTTATGAACTTGTGTGTCATGTGGAATCACACGATGAGATTGAGTTGTTGTGGCGAGTCATGTCACGCAACGATGTTGAATTGTTGATGGCACGTGGTGCTTAGTAATCAACTTGGGTGATAATCACTTAGATTGGGGCAAGTGACAAGGGGCGAGTATGCCAAGATGGGTCTGATGGGCAGAGGGTATGTGGATGTCTTGCCTTGATCACTCTAAGGACTTAACCTTGCAAGCCTTTGACCTGAGTTAATCATGCAACCACATGTCTGGTATGGGCCAGCCTAGCTGAGTAATTTGCAATGTCTTAATTTTGGTACTATCGTGGTTGGTGTGAGTTCCCGAGTTATGGAGTAATTCACATGGCGCAAGAGGAGGGCCCTGGATGTGGTAACCAGTCCCACCAGTGTTGAAACCTTAGCGGGTGGTACCGGGTTAAGCCAACGCATTGTAAAGGCTTTGTTATAATCACTCGCCTTGGTGGTGTTTGGTTGTATCGCGTGGGTAAAGTGCATAACCTCTGCAGAGTGTGAAACTATTCGGATAGCCGTGCTCACGGTATTGAGCAATGCTCGGGAATTACAGTTAAGGGTTAGCTTAATTAAATGGACAACTTGGTTGGGATGGCGGAATGCCATGTGGAAGATGGAATTTGACTTAGAATTGGAAACTTGGTTTACTTGAGAAATACTAAATCTATTTATTGTTATTTGTTTTACGCCTTTACACTCTATTTATTATATTTGTTCGTAAATGTCGCTATTGCAAAATAGCCATGATAGCCTATCCATTGGAATAAGCCTTACATATAGTTACATAGAATTGCATTCTGCACAACTTGTTGAGTGCTTTAAGTACTCACCCTTGCCAACAACAATAATCAACAATCAAGAATCTACACCGTGTTGGAGGAGGAGTTCCAGGAGGACACGAGTTATTAGGGTCCGAGCCTTGTCGGTTGCCTGTGGTGAACTGATGAGCTATCTATGTTTTCTACTTTTCGCTGCTTAATTCTCAGCTTATATTTCCAGTTTTGCTCTACGTGGCTTAATAATGTAAGTCGGTCATAAGATCATACACTTAGCTATATCAATAAATGGATTATTATTCTATTATCGTTGAGTATGATATGATATGTACCGATGTTGAGCTGTGTGCACTAGCGTTGATCCTGGGACTAGTGCGGTAAACACAGTGGGTTTGAATCAGTGGATTCGGGTCCTTACAGTTCGAGGATATGTGGTTCAGGCATTTTTCAGAACTATTATACAACTCCAGAATAGATTTCGGTAACATCTCTGTACGGTGTTCTCCGGGTACACACCCCTCTTGACCTATTGTCGAGACGTGTATCTAGAGAACAGCGGGGAGATGTTGCCGAAATTTTCTCTAGAGTTGTGCAACGGCTTAGGAACTTGCTCGAACCACATATCCTCGAATGGGATTAGGACCAAACCTATTTAGAGATTTGAGGTTATGTTGGTATGTATTTATTTGGTCAACAGATAGACTTTTCTTGAAGATCATTCGTTCATCTGTTACTCTACAGAAATATGCTAGAACAATTACATCTTATTACTTATCTATTCAGCTATTGCTTTACATGATTTATTCTCTTATGTCAAATATATGACCTTATCAGATAAGAAAACTAAAAATGTCACAATTAGAGAGCATCGGCTCCTCGCCAGACAGAGTAGAAGGTGCTCCTGAGGGGCCGAGCCAAGTTCCAAATGTTGAGGGGCCGAGTAAGGTGAGGAAGGCCCGAGGACCAAACAAAGGGGCCACAGGGAGAACAACACAGGTTCTCCACTTGAATGCCACAGGGGTCTGCACGGGTCCTCCCAAGTACAAGGGGCGATACCGGACTAGCCGAGGAGTGCGCGAACTCCGGGACAACGATGCCTTACTCCCACATATGTGAGGAATGGGCACGCAACTGGGTATTAGCGAGGACAAAGAAAACCCCTGACGGGCAGCTTGTAGTCGCAAACCTCGCTACTGCGCACCTCGTCTCTGCCATCGTAAGACATCTAACTTAATCTATACCCCTTTATAATGCACCTAAGCATTCTTTTCTACGTCCACCTCAAATAATGCACCCCACTAGAGATGGCCCAACCTTCATGCACCCAGCGAAACGTCCCCAGAAACTTGCCTCCATCAAAATTAACCTCTCAGATCTTTCCTCAGCTTTACTCACCCACATCCGATGGCCATTGTTTAATGTGTCTAACTTATCCTCGTGGCCCACAATGATCTCCCCACCTCCAAAGATCATCTCAAGGAAAAGGAAACAAATATCCTGGAATTAAGGAAAAGGAAACAAACGTTCTAGAAAATGAAACAAACTTTCTAGAAAAGGAAAAGACCATATATTACATGCTGGAAAAAGGAAACCGGAAGACAGGACACTATACTAGTACATTGCAGTTGACCCAGCTTGTTGTATTTCAGATCTAATTCGTACTCGCTTATTGCAGGAGGAGGTAAGCCAGCGGAAAGAGCAGGGGACCTTCCAGAGCCAAGGGTAGAAGGATATCCTATCGTTTGCGATCGGGAAGCCCGACCATAAGGGTCGGGTGCTTGCCGCAGGGTCGGGGCATACAAAGAAGTCCTACTTCCAAGATGACGCTTCGAGTGCTAGATCAAGATCATGGGAGGCACGTGCGGAGCGCCTCAAGGACACGCTTAGGGAGCAGCTGAGGGAGGAGATCAAGGAGGAGATGAGGGGGGAGATGATGGCACGTGAAGATGAGATAAGGGGGAGATGATGGCACATGAGGAACGTCTGAGGGCCGAGATGATGGCGATGATCTCCCATAGTTAGAGCCAGATGCCCTCGCCTCTTGTAGAGAAGCCTGTGCCCCGACCTAGCTGAAGGTAATGACAAGACCGATCCCCAGCTGAAGGTAATAATTAATTTTTCCTAACTTAAAGCTACAAGTGTAACTCCCACAATGTTTCTCCTCAAGTTGCGCACATCTTGTAAGCCCCTGCTAAGTGCCAGCTCACCACCCTGACGGAGGACGGATTTCCTGTCGAGGCTGTACGCGGGGTTGCATTTCCATGCAAGGAGACCTACACTGTGCATGGTCAGCCTTTGGGGAAGGGCTACATGAGGGTGCAGGTGGACTACGTCCACGAACACTTCTTATCACATGTGCTGGAGTTTGCCCCCAACGAAGATATCAGCACTCTCGGGCAAGCACGCATGTCGTTCATCATGTGGCCCACGACGGGTGTCGTACTAGTCAAGGTAAAATCCCCCGCATCTTCTCTACCATTCCAGTAGTACTACAATAAGTTAAATATGCACGTGCTTTGTAGGTTCCTACCGTACCTGTGCTTGCTCCTGCTTCTGCTCCCACCACCGTGATGAGTCCTACACAGAGTGCAGAGCTCATGTGTAAAAGGACAAGCACGACACCAACAGAACCACAAGAGGCTTCTGAGACTCCTTCCGCCATGAAGGCAAAGCTGATAAAGGCCAAAACGCCCCTTGAGGTACCTGAAAAGCCCACTACCCTGACCTCGAAGACTCCTTCGGCCCAGAAAGGAAAGTCAGCACAGGCCACATACATCCCTTACGATTTTAAGGCCTACGTACATGGAAAGCCCCTGATTGCATCCAACGAACTAAATGATCTAGGCAGGTGGACTCGCATGCTCCATGGATGGTACATTGATAAGGTGAATGAGGAAGAGCGTCGAGTCGACTTCAATGTGATGTATAAAAGAGTACATTTCCACCGTGACAAGAATGGGATATTCCCCGTCAGTTTTGAGGATCTGTTCCATGTGTACCAATTAATAGCCGTCGATATTTCTACTTTACGATCCTGGACACTGTGAGTATCGCACCATACAGCATGAGCTGACTATTTTTATAGGATTTTGCATTATGTTTTCTAATATTCAACACGAGTTGCAGGGAAATGAGACAGCGAGCCGTGATGAATCAAAACCAAGATGGGTTCATCGACCCCGAGCTTGTGTCTGCAACCACGGCTAATCTTCATCCAGTGTTCGTTGCTGGCTACGTCAAGGGGGTATTGCATACTGAGTCGAAGAAGGACTTCGTTGTAATACCGTACCATGAGGAGTAAGTAGTACAAACCCTTCAATTACTTGTATGCACTTAAACCGTATGCGAACTTATTTCCTTGCACTACATTCCATTTAATAAGCAACCATTGGGTTCTACTCGTCCTCGTTCCGAGCGAAAACACAGTCTACATTTTTAACTCGATCGAGAAGAGACCGATGGCCTACGCGATCAAGTGTCCTTTGCAGAAGTAAGTACATTACCGTAACCTAACACTTTCTGACTTTAACTATGATTTTTTTTTACTCAATGGCATCTCTCCAATATATGTAGGGGTTTCTTGGACTATGTCGATGAAGGAGGATCACATGATGACAAAAAGGGCAAGATGCTGGAGTATAAGCGATTCAAGGTACAAGTGCCTCCTAGCATATATACGATTAATTTTTTCTGACATCTAATCTTCTTGTGTTAATTTCTTGTTCTCTCTTCACAGTGTCATCAACAAGGCAGCGATGACCTGTGTGGCTTCTATGTCATGCAACACATGTTGGTTGTCGTCGGCGGCTCACACCTTTTTCCTAAGGTATATACACATGCATACTTAGCCTTTCATATACAAATTTTGAAACATAAATTCGTGCACTCATTTATGTTTTGCAGAAGATCAATATCCCCCGGAAGAGCTTAGACAACAAAGCAATAAACAATTTACGAGACCACTTATGCCAGTGGTATTGGTTAGAAGTTATATCGGAGGACGGTAGGTTTAGAGATCCTGAAGCATCCTACTAGTCCATTTGGAAATAATATTAATTTGTATATGTCAATGTGATATATATGCACGTGTACTGATTGTTAAGCATGTTTGTGTTTGTATATTGTGAACCAATGCGCTATATGTATTGTAATTTAAGTGTTCATGTTTTGTGAATGAGATATGTGCATTCTGTGTTCTGTATTGTGAATGTGATATATGCATACTGTTAATATGTGCTATTTTGGATAATATGCAAAATTGGCACACCCCCATGAGGGTCATCAGAATCGGTTCTAATATATATGATTCTGATGACGTCTCATCAGAATCGGTTTTTTGAAGAAAGCGATTGTGATGACCCTATCATTAGAATCTATTTTTATGAGGAACTGATTCTGATGACTACTCATTAGAATCGGTTCTTTTAAGAAAGCGATTGTGATGACCACGTCAATAGAATCGGTTCTTTTGAGCAAGCGATTGTGATGACAACATCAGTAGAATCGATTCTTTTAAGAAAGCGATTGTGATGACCACATCAGTAGAATCGGTTCTTTGACGGAAGCAATTGTGATAACCATACCATTACAATCGGTTCTTGGAAGCAAGCGATTGTGATTAGTCATCATTAGAATCGGTTTTTTGAAGAAAGCGATTGTGATGACCCCCTCATTAGAATAGGTTTTTTTATGGAACCGATTCTGATAACCACGTCATGAGAATCGGTTCAACATAAGAACCGATTCTAATGATGGGGTCATCACAATCGCTTCCTTAAAAGAACCGATTCTGATGACCCTTATCAGAATCGGTTATTCGAAAAAACCGATTGTGATAATGTTATCATCAGAATCGGTTTCACCTAAGAACCGATTCTAATGAGGCTTTATCACAATCGGACCAAAACCGACTGTGATAACTCCACCTCATCACTATCTAAAGACTACGTATCGCCACTTGAACCGACTGTAATGACAAAAAAGAACCGATTCTGATGTACAATTCTGTTATAGTGGCAGAGTTTTCTTTCTGTATTCAGTTCACATTTCTATATTTTGAAACCTAAACTAAAGCTATCCTTTTCAATTAATACAAGCAGGTTTCTGTTACAAAAATTCAGTAATTGATTTATAAATGGTCATAGGCTTAGCAATGGTACAAAACATCACATTTTATATGTAAAAAACAATAGACTTCCACCCAAACCCTCACCAACAAGTCAGATGTAACGACCCCCAATTTCACATAAATGCAAAAATGGAAATCTAATGCGTATACAGTACTAGTCCCATGATCAGTGGCTAGTACGCACATTTTCAACAATTGGAATCACATCCATACATCATTTTATTCAAGCGGAAGCTATTTGTACAATATATTCTTACAACCCTGAGTATATTGATATAGCAACAGAAGAAGCAAAGTCTTGTAGTGTGCCCATCCAACCCCTCAGGCAACTGACAAGGCATAATCCCTAGAAAGGTCGCTTTATTGAAAATCGTGCATCCTGCGATGGAAAGAGATCTTTCGAAGCTTTGCTATCTTTTTCCACCTAAAACAACATAATAAGCAAGGGTGAGTACTTTACGTACTCCGCAAGACTTTAGGAAATCCTATAATATATGCAAGCCATTTCAAAGGAAAGGGTTCTACGGTTAATTTGCATAAAGCGAAATTGAATTAGTAAATCAAGTTGTCATTTGCAAACGGAATTTAATAAGCCAAGTTTGACTAATAAGAAATAAGTAAAGCATAAGTAATACTCACAGCCCTTCGCGAGCATTGAATAATTCAATGATCCAATAATCCAATTCTGACATATCCATTCCTTGCCAACATGTGGCGTAACCATAATCTTTGCCAAAACAAGGCACATCAGGTGAAAATCATCCCATTTTGAAAATAGTAAAACTTCTAACCATGTGATGACGTTACCAAGTGCCTTTGACCGTAGGCGCGGCTAATTAATTAGATTTTCACTCTGCAGAGGTGTACAACTTTACCCACAAGAAATGATCATCTCTTTGTGCAGCGCAATTGACACACTTCCTTCGGTGTGCCGCAGAGAGATCATAACATAACCGTTACATTATCTAGACCTAGCTTTGCATCAGCTCGATGACGTTAAATCCTTGTTATGGAGAAGAAACATGACAATATATCCTAGTCATTCAAAGTGGTAATACAACCAGTAATTCTCTGCGATACAAGCAGTAAATCCCTGCGATAAGGGTTTCTTCCCATGCCAAGGCGTACATCGTTATACCGATATGCATTTACCCACAACGAAGTGTGGAAGCCCCTCATAAGCAAACCTAGAAAGGATTGCTCATACTATCTCCTGCCCACCAATGTGCAAAGCCAGACCTAAGCAACTTAATAGGTTAAGGCTGTCCCATACCAGCACTCGTGGTTGTACGATTTTCTTGGCTTGAAAACAACCCATAGCTCGGTCCTTGATCTGACACGGGCAATAATCTCCCCCTACACTACGTACAAGTGTAACCCTTGCACAACCGGCTATTGCCAATAATTGCCCGCATCTAAACCATAGTTTTATTTTGTGGTTTTTAGTCAAAATATTGACGACTGACATCATGTCATAACCAACCTTTTTCAATCCTCAAGAATTAATTTTGATCTGATCATATTCAACGTTGGTTCTAAAGCACGGCTAAGCATGGTTAATATTTGAATATACCCAAGTTGACATTATGTATTGTCTAACCCATTTATATGGTTATCAAGGTTCACATGTCCATACTTATCAAGGAAGTTTCATGAGACAACAGTTATATCTACCAGTACCACAAACTAGCGTATTTACAAAAAATAAACGCTTGCTTGAATCGTTTTGATTAACACAATGAAAATTAAATACTAGGATCAATATGATCAAGGGGGTGCTTGCCTTGCTTAATTGTTGTTTATGACGAAGTCGCGGTCGAAGCCTGTGTTGTCGACGATTGAATTAATGACGTCGGGTTCTACACGTCGTTCATGAATATATAGCAAATAGCAATCTTTAATAAGGGCAAAAAGAAGACAGACAGAAAATCAAATAAAACATGCTATAAGAAACAAATGCATATTCTTTTATAGATTATTTATTCTTGTTTTACGAATTCAAGTGGCTAAAATTATGTATTCTTGTATCTATAACTTCGAATTATAGATGCAAAAATTATTTGGATTAATAGGATTAAAACATTATTTATCATAATATATATGAGTAGTACTTAATCTTTAACTTACTTTGCATAAGAATTCGTTTTGAATATATTTATATACTAGATCTGTTAGGTTGGGCTATTGGTTACATATCCTGGTTTGCGAGAAGGTCTTGGTTAAAACAAATATCTTAACCATTGATTTCTTATTTATTATTAAAGCTTGTTTATTCATATTACGGATATGGAGATCATAATACTTAGGGTTATTTGGATACAGGATTTATATGCAGATCATGATAAAACAAGATTATTTCTTTATAATAAGGTAGTCTATACTTTGGGGAGCAATCTTGATCTGATTTCATAGTTTTTAGGATTTAGACGAGATGCTTTATTCATTGCTGAAATAGCTTAAATGATCATAAAGTTTACTTTACAACGAGACGGATTTCGTTTTCGTTTGCGGCTACACTATACATGATTTTTCATTCATTTTTCTAGTATTAACAGGGTATGATCTTAAAAGTGTTTTAGAACTGGTTTGGCATTATTTTGATTTTGGCCGAGGTGTTTTGTATGCATATGAAGTATGAAATCTATTATGAAAGTATTCCAGATTAGTTCTTTTTGCCGATTATTATGAGCTTATCTCAAAGAGTATACTAAGATTAACTTTTCCTAATTTGATATTCAATTTATGAGGTTTTGTGCATATGCAAACTACTGACACATATATATAAACATCAATTCTTGCTTATTTAAGATTTCTTTTGAACAAGGTATATCCTATTTAATGTATTCAGAATAACCTTTAATAGAAAATGATTCAAGCAAAGATTATATTAAATATTTTTATATATTTAAGTTGCTGGAAGTCTAAAGATTCTAATAAAATTGGTTTTACTCAATTCTCAGTTCGTTTGCATCATTTATATATAGCCTATCTTTCATCCTTTTCTTTAAATTTGAATTTCAAATTTACCCATTAATCTTTTTGCAAATATTTTTGCATATTCTGAATGAACATGATTTTATATGAATATAGAAATTTATTTCATTCAATTTGGTTGGAAAATTCAAAAGTTACAACTATTTGATTATTAATCAACTTGGAAATTAGATGAAAATGGAAAATACGCTTTCTTACATTGGAAGCGCATTGACTGATTTGCTTGCTTGGGATTTGCTTTGACTGATGTCGAGGCCCCACTGTCAGTCGCACAAAACAGAGGGAAACCAAGGTAGTGTCGTCGGCGGCGAGCGGCGGCCAGAATCGGCGAATGGGTAGCGGGGAGAGCATCTCCGGCTTATTGCGCATCTAGGGACAGGCTTCTCAATCGCTGGCAGTGAGCAGAGGTGGGTCACCATCGAGCTCATGCGGCGAACGCCATGGCTAGATAGGTGCGAGCAAAAATGGTGAAAGATTGATTCAAAAGAAGTATTGAGATAGCATCAGGGACCTTACAACGTTCCATCTTGCCGGTTGAGTCGATTGGAAAAGCATCGAGTTGGGCTACCACCGTGCAGCCGGATCTGGGAACGAATGCGGCGATCGTGGCAAGCTACGGATGTGATGACCTAAAAATGGTAGTGGTAGGGTGATTTAGGAGGTATGAGGATGCTCTATGCACAATGAATTTCACTAATTCCTACCAGATTGCTTGATTCGGTTTTCCTCCTCTCCCTCGGTTTTCTGTGCGAAAATGGTGGTTTGGGCGAGTTCTGGTGCGACTGGGCAATGGCTTGGATAGAAAAGGGAGTGAAGGGAGCTGCTACTTAACTAGAAGCACTCTTCATCTTATATAGATGAAGTGAGGCATTGTCCATGCTATGAACTGTGTGATCGAAATTGCGGCGGTCTCCTATTCCCTGCGCCAGAAGATGATCACAACACAGAATGGCAGGATATGGTGGTTACATAGGGTTGGCAGAGAGGTGCTTAGGATAACTAAGTTGGCGTTGCGCCATTGCTCAAGCGTGGTAGAGAATTGATTAGGCAATGATTGTCGTGGCAGTGAAATTGATAGCAATTGGTTTGTCATGGCAGGCACGAGGAAGCTTCATGCTTTGATGGCAATCAAAGCAAGTATCTCTCAGTTCATGCTGTCGCAACGTTTTAGAGTGGCGGTTATTCAATCCTGTGGTTGAGGTCATGACTGTGACAACTAACTGAGTAGGGATAAGGTCAATGAATGAATTGTCTTTTAATTGCCATGGCAGGAGTTGATTCAGCTGAATCATTGTTGTGACAACGAAACAGTGGTTTCCTTGGCGAGATGAAGCTGCCAGGTGAGGTCATCTATAGGAATTGCATTGATTTAACGACAAGAGATGAAACTGCCTTATTCTCTCAAGATTTGGTGCTTTAATTGGCTTTTAATTGTAACACTATGCTTTCATCATGGTAGATCCTGGACATTAAATTGGAGGGTGGTTCTTTTGCTGCACCTGAGGGGATGTATTGACCTGAAGAAGCTTCAAGGAAGATGGGAGGAGGGAATTCATCTCCCCTTTGTGCTGACAGCAGATTAAGATGGCTTTGGGTTCAATGAATCAGTTAGCAATCTTGGTGTTAATTTAATGTTTCTTTTATGGAGTGTAAAACAGATAGTTTAAAAGGCACTGTTAAAGTTTCAGAATTATCTCATGCCTGTAGAATTTATAAAAATTCTGACAGTGCACTGCACACAGATTTCATTTTTCTGTATTTAATTTATCTGGGACTTCATAACTTATTAAATATTTGTGAAAAAATTTATGAAGGTTACTTATGGCCATATTAGTCTCCTGTACAATTGTAATCTTCAAATTCTGTATATTTTATTTATTAAAATGCTGACATTGACATTTCCAGATTTTCAGCCTTTCAGTTTTCGAATTTGTAAAATTAGCAAATATAATCATTATTTTCTGATATTTGTAATGTTCATGGGCTGATCCAGTATGAATATAATATAAAAAAATCAGGTTGAATTAATGCAGTATTAGTTTTATTTAAATCTAACAAATTCACTGTTGCTAGTCAAGAATTCATTAATTGCACTCTTTATTGCTTTGATGTGACTTGTAAGTTCCTTAAATATCTTGATATGACCATTAACTTCCAAAATTAAGTTCTAAATAATTTTATATGTTTAAATAATTTTTTTTTCATTTTTTTGTTATTAATTTTTTACTCTTTTCTTTATGTATTATTATGATTATATGAATAGATTTTTCCTTTAGAACAAAAATCAAGGAAATTCAAGAAAATTGAAATAAACTCAGAAAATTCATAAAAATCATAAATACATATATTTTCATGTTGAACTTTATTTTGTTGTTGTACTTTAAGTTTTGTATCGTAGAGAAAATGAAATTAGTATAATTAAAGATTCTCTTAAGAACCAAAATTCAATAAAATTTTAGATTAGTTGGAATTTCAATGTAAATTTAATTTCCAACTTTTTTCATATTTTTTTTATTTGAAGGTTTATTTTTCAACTCATCCTTTTATTATGATTGGATTTTAAGATATCGAAATAGAAGATAATATTTTAATTCATTCTTGATATTCTAATTAAAAATTCTATTCAATTTCATTTTATATTTATATTTTTATTATTTAGAATTTTTGGGATGTTACACATGTCCTACTATCCCTGTGCAATGGTCAATCTAGCGTTGGAAGAACATAACCGAGCCGCAAGAAACTTGCCCCATTCACACCCTATGCCAAACCGACCTTCCTCTTCTATTTAAAGCCATCATAGCTCCTCATTAGCACACACGTTTCCCTGAATTACCTTATATCCTTGAGCTCCTCCTCATTCCTGCCGACCAAAAACTCTAACAAAACCAAGTCGTCATTAGCAGCAAGCTTAAGGGAATCGGCCAAACCTCAAATCCGTGAATCAATTTGTATTTGGTATCAATTGAAGCTACCTCAAGGTCCCCTGACCACATTTCCCTTTTTTCAATTGAAGCTTCCAAGGGTCAAAGCACCACCCCGCACTGTTTATCTTCCCCAACGACAGACTTATGGTGGTGGACACCTCTAACTCATCTCCACTCAAGCTAATAGGTAAAACGGATCACTCTTGTATCCCTAGTGCTTATGCTACCCTTGCCTCAGCTTACCTTGCTCTTCTTTCATCTCCAAGCCTTCAATCATGGCTGTCACCACAGGCCCTTAATGGTGTGCCTTTTTTGACCACCACCAGTGTCAATTAAGCCCACTTGTAGATGCACTTTGTCGTCACGGAGCTAGGCATGCTGTCAGTTGAGCACCTCCATGGCCATAGCCTCATCGCCGGCTTGCCCTAGCTCTTCCCCTGTTTTGAGTCTCTGCGTGAAGGGGGCCCCTAGTCAGCCAGGCGCACAGTGTGGAGGCTCAAACAGGTGAATACGTCTCTCAACTCAAAGAATGTATTTCTATTTCTGGTAGGATTTTGAAAAACCAAGTAAGGTTTGAACATTTGAAACTTTTGCATTTTCCCACCAAATTTGATGAAACAAACTTCTAAAATTATCTAAAATCAAGTACTTTCATAATATGCAAAAATATTTTGAAAATAATCTCTATGAGATTTTGAAATTCAAATTTGAATAAGAGGCCTAAATATACTATACATAAAAATTTTGCAAATAAACTCAGAATTAAATGAAACAAATTTTAATAAAATCCTTATGCTTCCAGAAACCTAAATATATAAAAATATTTGAATTTCACCTTTGTTTGAATCAGTTTTATACTAAAGGTTATTTTCAATACAATAAATACTCAAAAATGAATAAATTGTGCAAAAGAAATCTAAAATAAATAAAACTGATTTCTATATACTAGTATGTCAGTAGGATACCTAAATATGCCAAAATATTTAAGAAGTGATCTTGACTTGAATTGTTTCATGAATAAGATGTGATCCTAATGTAGAAGGTAAATATATATATATATATATAAGCATATGTAGACTATAGAGTAACTAGCAGTATTATATACATATACATATATTTTAGAATGAGCTATGAAACTGAATTATTATTACTAAAATGTTTTTGAATGGAAAACAATAAAATGATACATATGTACAAATTTTTATCAAGAGTATAAACCTTATCTATGTAGAAGAATGTATACATGTATGGGTAATGAAAAGTAAAGTCTTGATTCAGGAAAAACTAGATTCTAGATAAATCATATTATACCATACAACAAAGTCATTGAAATAGGTTATAGCTTATGCTTAAGCCCCTTAGCCGAAATACATTTTCATATGCTAAAAGTGAACTTAAGAACTTTATATAAATATGATATCCCAAACTGGAGTCTAGAGCCATGTAGAGCTAATGACAGTATATTTTAAAACATATGATCATTATAATAGGCAAAAACAACTAATTTGAATTAAATTTATAAAAGAATTTAATCTTCATATGCTTCTAAACTATTTCGTATATAAGCCAAATATCGCGAACCAACTTTAAAACACTCTTAGAGTCATCCCCTACTAATGTCTAAAAACTAGTTCAATAATCTTATAAGGTGCAGTCGCAAACTTAAAACGAAAATTGAACCTTTATTGTGTCAACTTTATGACCACTTAAGCCTTTTCAGTAGCCTATAAAATATCTCGTCTAAATGTAAATTTTATGAAGATTAGGCTAGGAATATTCTTTAGGATATGGACTACCATATTCTAGAAAAATATTCTTTTTACAACTTGGTTTTCATCTGAAACCTATTAGTGCAATAATCCTAAGTGTTATGATCACCAAAACGCATTATATGAATAGTTAAGCTTAAGGAACCTTTAAGTTAATGTTCTTGTGTCGTAATAATCATTGTGTAACTTCGTATATGCAGCTAGTAGCCATATTTTGTAGATTCCAATATGTATAAACCACTTTGCATTCAAAACACATAGGACTAAGTACTAATCGTACACTTCACCTTACTAATCTGATTCCTTATAACGTAAACCTTATAATACCATATAAGCTATTTCAGCAATGAATAAAATATCTTGTATAAACACTAAAAATTATAAAACCAGCTTAGGAATGCTCCTCAAAGTAAAGACTACCCTATTCTAAAGAAATAATCTCATTTCGTGATACTTTGCATATAAATCCTGTTAGCCAAATAACCTTAAAAATTATAATTTCTGAACTTCATAATATGAATAAACAAACTTGGTAATAATGAAGAAATATGTAATTAAGATATTTGTATCACTAGAACCTTCTTAAAAACCATGAATATATAACCAGTAACCTAACTTAACAGATCCAACATATTCAAAAGCGCTTCTTATGTGAAAGCATTTAAAGTAGAGTATTATTTATTAATAGCATTGAACATAATGACTAATGTTTTAATTCTATTAATGCAAATAATTTTAGCATCTAGAATTCGAAATTATAAATAAAAGAATTCATAATTTTAACCTCTTGAATTCGTAAATCAAGAAAAGATAATCTATAAAGGAAGCCGTGCATCGTTCAACTTAAAAGCTATTAACGATATGAATGCTTAATCAACTAAAACATGAGAGCTTCAAATCATGCAATCCAAACCCTAAAATATTCCTATTTTCTGCAGCAAGTCTTATTTGGTTTTCTGTCTGTTTTCTTTTTTCTTTATTAAAATTTGTTATTTGCTATTTTTTTGTTGAACGACGTGTAGAACCCGACGTCTTGATTCTGTCATCGACTACGTTAGCTGCAAATTCGACTTCATCATAAACAGCAAATAAGCAAGGAAAGCACCCGTTTGATCATATTGATCCGAGTAATTAATTTTCATTTTGCTTATCAAACTGTTTCATGCATGCGCTTATTTTCTGTAAATTCGCTATTTTGTAGTGCTGGTAGATATACCTATTGTCTCATGAAACTTCCTTGATAAGTATGGATATGTGAACCTTGACAACCATAGATTAAGGATAGACATTACTTAATGTCATCATGGTTATATACGATTACATATTAATCATGCTTTAGAACCAATGAGGTAGATCACCAGATCAAAATTGTTTCCTAAAAGGTTGGATATGACATTAATGGTTACTGGTATTTTGATTAAAAACCCAAAATAAAACTATGATTTTAATGTGGGCGATTATGGCAATAGCCGGATGTGTAGAGGGATTAGCACATAGTGTAGGGTGAAGTATCGCCCGTGTCAGTTTAAGGACCGAATAATGGGACGCTATTGATCCATGAAACCCATACAACCACGAGGGCTGGTATGGGATGGCCTTAACCTATTAAATTATTTAGATATGGCTTTTCATATTGGAAGGCGGGAGATAGCACATGCATTCCGATTAGGTCTGCTTGTAGGGGTTTCTACATACCAATGCAACGGTGTACGTCATGCCATGAACAGAAATGGTTTGTTGAGTACGGTGTTAATGGATCCACATCTTGGGTGAGTGTTTATGTTTCTATGGAGAGGGCTTAACATCTTGGGCTGGTTCAAAGTCATATCGAGATAATATAACGGTTATGTATGATCTCCTTGCCGACACATCAAAGGAAGTGTGTCGTATGGCCTAGCGCAAAAGGTTGATCATTCCTTGTGGGTAAAGCTGTACAACTCTGTAGAGTATGAATCTAATCGATTAGTGGCATCCACGGTCAAGGACACTTGGTGAAGTCTTTCCAATGTTAGATTTTGGTATTTTCTAAAATGCTTGGGTTTACTTGATTTGCCACATGTTGGCAGGAACTGTGCTATGTCATGTTATGGCATGATTGGATGATTCATTGATCGTGAAGGACTGTGAGTATTACTTATGCTTTACTTATTTCTTATCAGTCAAACTTGCTCTTATAAATTTCGTTTGCAAATGACCACTTGATTTACATTTTCAATTTCTATTTATGCAAATTAACCATAGAAGCCTTTCCTTTGAAATGTCCTGCATATATTATAGGTTTTGCTAAAGTCTTGCAAAGTATGTAAAGTACTCACCATTGCTTATTATGTTGTTTTAGGTGAATTAGTTAGCGAAGCTCCGAAGATTTCTTTTCGTCGTAGGTCGTGGGAACATTAATGAAGCGATCTTTTCTCGGGATTTATACCTGCGGATTGGATGGGCACACTACAATACTATGCTTCTTTTGCTGCTATATGCTCTGAGTTGTAAAATTACTTTGTATAAATAGTTTCTGTCTACTGATCATGGACTAGGTATGGTTATGGTTCCAATTGTTGACTATGTGCGTACTACCTACTGATCATGGACTAGTATTGTATGCACATTAGGTTTCCAATTTTGCATTTTATGTAAAAATAGGGGTCGCTACATAAAGAGAGATTGAACTTTGTAAATCAAGTTGTAATTTGTAAACGAAATTTGTAAAGCAAGTTTGACTGATATGAAAGTAACAAGTAAGTAAAGCATAAGTAATAAGTCACAGTCCTCCACGACGTGAGTATCGAGACGTCCAATTCCTGCCAACACCATTCTTTGCCAACATGAGACATAACAGGTGAAACCAAGCCATTTTGAAAATAATAAAACATCTAACTAGTGTAGATGCACCAAGTGTCCCTTGACCGCGAGAACGGCTTTTTGAAAATATTTATTCTCTATAGAGTTGTACAACTTTACCAACAAGTCATGACCTTTTCTTTTTGCCACTTGTTTCACGCATTTTTTACGTGTGGATAGAATGTTAATGACAAAAACCTTTACATTACCTAGATTAACTTTGTACTAGCCCAGTGACGATAAACCCTTGCTATAGTGATAGAATCACATACCCAAGACATAATATCATTCACACAATAACCCAAGCAGTTTAACCCTGCCTATGCACGTTTCTCCCCATAGCAAGGTGTACACCATTGTATTGGTATGCATTTATCCACACCATAGTGTGGAAGGCTCTACGAGCAAACCTAATGGGAGAGCCCGTACTACTTCAACCTTCCAATGTGCAAGGCTAATCTAGATAACTTAATTGTTTTAAGGTTGTCCCCATAACAACACTTGTGGTTGTACAGTAATTCTTAGATATAACGTGCACTACGTTCGGTCCTTAATCTGACACGGGCTATAATCTCCCCTACACTACGTGCAACACTTGCACCTCCAGCTATTGCCAATAATCACCCGCATCAAAACATAGTTTTATTTTGAGTTTTTAATTAAAATACCAACAACCTTCAATGTCATATCCAACCTTTTTAAATTCTCAAGAAACAGTTTAATCTGATTTTTTCAATTTTCATTACTAAGGCATGGCTAAGCATGATTAATATGTAATCGCATATACACATGTTGACATTATGTATTGTCTAACCTTATTCTAGGGTTATCAAAGTACATATATCCATATTTATCAAGGATGTTCCATGAGATTACAAGTACATCTACCATTACCACAATATAACAAATTTAGAGAAATACGCGTATGCATAAATTGATTTGGTAAAACAAAGGGGAAATTAAATACTGGGATCAATGTGATCAAAGGGTGTGCTTGCCTTCCTCAATTGTTGTTTACGACAAAGTCGAAGTCACAGTTGGCGTTGTCGACGACGTAATCAGTGACGTCGGGTTCTTTACGCTGTTTAGCCGAAATATAGCAAATGATAATCTTTAATAAGGGGAAAATGAAATCAAATGGAAAATCGAATAGAAAATTATTACATAATACAGGTGTGGTTTAGGGTTAGGGTTGTATGATTTCATATACTCACGTTTGAGTTGATCTTATATATATACATATTTATTATTAGCAGCTTTAGGTTAACCTGTGATACAGTTCCTTTTATAGATTATTTATTCTTGTTTTATGAATTCCAGAGGCTAAAATTATTTAGATTAATAGAATTAAGACATTAGTCATTATATAGTATGTTATGCATGAATAGTACTTAACCCTAAATGTTTATGCATAAGAAGTAATCTGTACATCTTAGGTCTATTAAGTTTAGGCTACTAATTATATATTCATGGTTTTAAGAAGGTTTTGGTGATACAAATATTTTGATTACTAATTTCTTATTGCTTAAGTTCGACTATTTGTATAATGGATTTTTGGGTATATATTATGTAGGGCTACACTTTTAATAGGATTCAGGTGCAAAGCATGATGTAATAGAATTACGTCTAGAGAATAGGATGGTCTTGCCTTAGGGAGCATTTCTAGGCTGGTTCCTTTAGAATTAATGTTTATCCAAGATGGTTTATTCACTTCCTAATCTTATACATTATTATAGTTTACGTTATAAAGGGTTAAGACTTCGTTTTAGATTTGTGGCTGCACTTTAGATAGATATGTAACCATTTTTATAGCATTAGCATGTTATGACCCCAGAAGTGTCTTCAAACTAACTTTGCATCTTTTCGCCCTTGCTTGAGAGAGTTATTAATATTTTAGTTTGTGTGTATATATATAGAAAATGAAATCTTTTATGGACTTAATTCAAATTTGATATTTTTACCGACTAATATGATCTTGACCTTAGGGGTATTTTGACATTAGCCCTACATGATCCAACATTTAATTAGGTCATTTTGGTTGCTTATACTTTGAATCCTAATGGTTTAATCCTTTCCAGCTGTACTCTTTAACCAGGACTACCCGGACTCGATGTTGGGCGGTCTTTCTGTGGTGCCTTTTCAAGGCGGTTACCAAATGTCGCTCGTTCTATCTTTTATACCTAGCTATCTGTGAATAAACCCTCGTAAACACCTATCCAAACATGCTTCTCCCATACTTGCTACTAAGACCTCGAATGTTTGGCCTTAAGTATATATATCTAGTACATGAAAGCATATTCTGATCAAGAGTGTAAGTGCAAACTATGATTTATTTTGAATATTTTTATTGTATTAGGTAATCTGGTCTCATAAAGTCATTCTCTTACATTCTCACTTATTTATGGATTTATATACTAATCATATGTATATATTTAAAGCAAGTTTAATTAAAAACATGACTCAAACATAAATAAATATGAAATATTTTTGCATAAACAAGGGTATTATGGTATTACTAAGACCTAAGAATCAGTTTTACCATTATTTGAATTTATATGCTCAAGTTATAACTATTTTGATTTCTATGCATTGGAAAATAATCTATTTTCAAATTTAAAAAAAACTAGAATCAAATCTAAACATTTTTGCATATTTGAAATATTCATGATCTCAGAAACATTTTAAAATTTGTTTCATGATTTAAATATTTATGGTTTATATATTTGTAATAGTAACAGTATTAGGGTTTGTTTGAATTTCAAATTCAAATAATTCAAACCAAGTTTGAAAATTAAATATTTTTGAACAAATGAGTTTCTTATGGTCTTTGGACCATATGAAAATTATTTCATGATTTTAGAATCTAGGTTTTTCAATTTTTGTATAAAGACCATATTAGGTTTTTTTCAAATTTGATTTTAAATAATTCATACTTGAGAGCTTTTGTTTAGTAGGATGCATATATGCTAAGGCTTGAAGCAATTGGAAAATGAGTTAGCTTACCGGCTTTAATTGATTGTTTCCCGAGCTCAGGGTTTTAATGGCAATGCGGAATAGGTAGGAAATTTAAGCTCTCGCTCGGAATTAACAGAGGGGAAGTGGGAGAGAAGATGGTGCAGTCTCAAAGCTAGTCTTGGGCGGCTTATATAGCTGGAGATTCGCTGTAGGTGAGCCCAGAGCCTGATGTGAACTCAACTGTTGTAACATCATTAAAATTTTATAAAATAAGATATCAATTAAGATATTTGATTAAGTTTCATTTTTTCTTTTCCAGGTTTTTTTCTGAATTATTCTAGATTTTATTGGATTCCCTTGATTATTGTTCTAAAGGAGAAATTCATTCTCATAATTATTTAAGCATTGGATAATTGATAATAAAATAAATGTACAATAATAAAATGATGAAAATCCCTAAAAAATCTTTAGAGATCTCCAGATTTCTGATTTATAATTTAAAAGTCAAATCAATGTATTTAAATATGAAATGAAAGGCAAATTAATGTATCTTGACTATAAACAATACCAGTGCTAGAATTTAATGAAATTTATCTAATGAGATCTAAGGCAAAATATTTTATATTACCCTCTTTTAGGATAAGATCTACCAGCAGTAAAAATATCAGGAAATAATAATTAAATTTGTTAATTATAAAAATTCAAAAATAGAAAAGCAGAAAATATGAAAATAACAATGTCAGAATGTTAGCAAATAAACTATAAAGAATCTAAAGTTGAAAATTTTACAGAAAACTAAAATGGCAATAAGGAATCTTTATAAAAATTTTGAACTAAGTATAAACACCTAAATAAATATAAAACAGAATGCATAAATTTGTGTATAGTGCACTGTCAGAATTTTTATAAATTCTACAGGTATTAAATCTATCTGAAATTTTAACAATATGTTCTACCTTATCGCTAGTACATGCAGTAAAATTCCCATTAAATTGTAGACAAGATAGCTAATAGATTCATCGCCCTTGGTTCATCTCAGCAGCTATAAAATTTGGAGTTCTCTTCTCCTATCCCTGCCGTGTAGCCTGTCTCCCCGGTGACCCCACTCGTCAGCTGCAGCCTACCTATCCTTCTTCTTCCTCTGGCCAGAGCTCCTGAGCGAAAAATCTTCACTGTAGCTCACGCCACCTCTGCTCTTCCGCGACGCCCGAGGTAACCGCCTCATCAAGAGCTCGCCATGCATCGTCCTTGCCCAGATTTTCCACGACTCAGCCCATACCTTCTCGTGTGCTACCACCACAATTTCCCATTGAGTTCACACCAGGTGGCCTCCAATCTACACTAAATTCCTTGGCCTATAAATACTAGACCAAGTTCGTCAGGACCTGCGCTTCTAAACCCCTGTCCTTTTATCTACTCTCATCCACTTAGCACCGCTAATTTCACCGTTTCCTCTCAAATGCCGAAGAACACTCGAATCGAGATCGATCTCGATTTGAGGCGGTACCTTCACTTCTTCTCAAATTCCTTTGCGCATTTTCTTATGTGACTCACCCTGTTCAAAACGCCTCACTCTTTTTCAGGAATCATCAACCGGAGCCTCGCCGCCACTGTACCCCTGTCTTCTCCAGAATCGGCGATCGGTGGTGAGCTCATCCGACACTTCTTTGTACTCCTGAATAAGCAAAATAGAACTTCTTGGTCCCGTAGATACTTTAGGTGGAACTGATTCCATCGGAGAGGGTCTTTGTGCCGGTGTGGCCATCCACCATATCCGCCGCTGCTCGACCACGGTGGCGACCCAGTTCTGGTCATCTTCGAGGGCTTCTGAGCCTTTCCCTAGACGCGCGATGACCAGAGGAAGTTAACCGTGCAGATGGTTTAGCTCCTCCGGCCGTAGATCATCGCCAGCAAGTTCAAGTCCATCGGGCTCTGCTCTGAGTCACTACTTCGCAGGACTCAGCCGTCAGTGACTGCAAACAAGCCTCTTGCGAGCGCCTTGAGGTCACTGACGAATGGGCCCAACATGTCAGTGCCTACGCAAGATTTAAAAAGAAGCTGTTGGCGCGAAGCAAAAGTACTCTGAAAATGTATTTTGCTATTTCTTTTAATTTCCAAAACTGAATCACTTCAAATGGCTATAACTTCTAAATTATAAATCCAGATAGGATGAAACCAATTTCTAAATTTATCTTAAATCAAGTACTCTCAGATTATGAAAAAAAATTGAATATCTTCTTTGGAAAAATTTGAAATTCAAATATCTAGAAAAGGCATCAAAATGGGCAATATGTAGAAATTTTGCAAAAGAACTTAGATTTTGATAGAACTAATTTTGTTGTGACCCTTGTTCTACCAGCAACTAAAATATGTAAAAATATTTGAGAATCTATTTTGTTTTAGGTCTTTTCTATTAAAGTTTAACATCATTAGATTAAATATTCAATAAGGAATAACTAATAGAAAATAATTTCAGAAAGTTGCTAAACTTATTTCTTTTCAGCATGATGGTAGTAGGGTGCTAGGGTAGGTAAAAATATTGGGTAAATAATGGTTTAAGCATATAGGCCATAATCTAGTATAAAGAACATATATAAGCATATGCATATATGCATATATATGTGTTCATATAAGAACATACATGCATCTTGTAACCAGTACATGAAGATTTAGTAAAGAACTTAATATGTTATGCATTCATGATAGAGTAGCTATAGGCAGTATAATGATAAATTTTCAATTCAAAAATCTATAAATATATTGCTTTGCATCTGAATCCTATTATTAACCTAATGTTTGGTGCTAACACTGTAAAACTAATCCTTCCTTTAAATAATTTTAGCATCTAGAATTTGTTATGATAAAATGAATGTTTCATATAAAGCAAGGAACACTTGATACCATTTAGTTCAAAAGTAATAATGGTAAACACGAATAAAAAGACAGTATAACCACATAAACACGAATCATAATAAACACTCCTATTTCTATAAGCAGGCTTTTAATTGAATTTTCTATCTGTCTTCTTTTACCCTTATTTTAGTCTGCTGTTTATTGTATGTTGTTCTTGTTGATCGACGAGTAGACACCGACGAACCTGAGATTGTTGACGACGACCTCGCCGACGATCCCGACTTTATACCCGACGACAATCAGTAAGGCAAGCACCCCCTTGATCATTTTGATCCTATTATTTCAAATAATTACTTTCCAATGCTTTGCAAAACTAATATGCATGCGCATACTTGTCATAAAAAAAATGCTATACTAGAATGTTGGTAGATGTACTGGATATTTCATGGAACTTCCTTGATAAGTGTTGATATGTGAACCTTGATAACCATAGAAAAGGGGTAGACAATACGTAATGTCAACATGGGTATATACGATTAATAATCATACTTAGCCATGCTTATTTAGTAACAAAGTAGATGATCAAATCAAATCTGCTTCTTGGGAATTTAAAAATGTTGGATATGCCATGATGTTGGTTGTTGGTATTTTGACTAAAAACCCAAAAATAAAACTATGGTTTAGATACGGGCTATTATTGGCTATAACCGGTTGTGCAAGGGCTGGACTCGTACGTAGTGTAGGGAGAAGTATTGCCCGTGTCGGATTAAGGACCGAGCTATGGGTTGCTTACAAGCCAAGAAATCTGTACATCCACGAGTGCTGGTGTGGGACAGCCTTAATCTATTAAGTTGCTTAGGTTTGGCTTTGCACATTGGAAGGTGGGAGATAGTGCGAGCATTTTGGTTAGGTCTACTTGTAAGGGGTTTCCACACCTTGTTCTGGCTAAATGCATGTCGGTACAACGGTGTACGCCTTGTTATGGGAAGAAACCCTTATTGCAGGGATTTACTACTCATGTTACCACTTTAATGACAGGGATTTACTGTCGTGTTTCTTCTCCATAACAAGGGCTTAACGTCACCGGGCTTGTGCAAAGTTGGGTCTAGGTAATGTAACGGTTATGTTATAATCTCGTTGCTGACTCACCAAAGGAAGTGTGTCAACCGGACTGGCCAAAATAGTAGATCATTTCTTGTGGGTAAAGTTGTACACCTCTACAGAGTGTAAATCTAGTTCATTAGCCACGCCTATGGTCAAAGGCACTTGATAACGTCATCACATGGTTAGAGTTTTAATATTTCCAAAATGATTTGGTGGGAAATGGTGTTTTGGATTATACTCCATGTCAAGGGATGATATGGGAATGGATTGAACCAATCAGGTAGACTCCGTTATGATGTTTAATATTCTATCAATACTTTGTTATTACCATGATTGCTCTTTTACAAACTTCGGTTGCATTCTATCATATGAATATATTTTAATTTGCCAGTGCAAAATAACTGTAGAAACCTCTCTATCGTTATAACATGCATTTTAATTATACTTATACCTGTGATACACTATGTGGAATATAAGAACCCGGGTACCCTCATGACAGGCCCAAGAGGGAGGCCCAGAAGATACTCCCCGCGTTAGGCCCCGCTGTCGTGCGCAAGGGGACATATCCTAAAGGAAGTTGATCTTATATTTAGATATGATAGATACGGTTGTAATCCGAGTCGTTAATAGGGTAGATAAAGATGTAAACTCTATCCTGTAACCGACTAGAATCTTGTAACCGATCGGAATCTCTTAACCGATCAGGACTCTGTAAGCCGCCCCACCCCCGCTATATAAGGGAGAGGGCGGGCAACAACATAGGGCCGATCATCCAAGCATAGAGCAATCAAGCCCTAGAGCCTAGAACACCAAATATCACCCAGAGCATATTGCGCTTTGAGCAACTCCAGATCCAAGAGATCCGCATAATTCCAGCACACAGGATTAGGGTATTACCTCCATTGCTGACGGCCTGAACCTGTCTAAAATCCCTGTCTTGTGTGACCTTCGAGTTTGAGACCGAGCGCCTACCCCATAATTTCATTGCCGACTACAAAAGTGGACACACTACAAGTCTTGCTGAGTACGCAATGTACTCAATCTTACTATCGTTGTTGTTTTTAGGTGACAAGACCGAGTACCCCGATGATACCTATGATCATGCAGGATACGGAGTTTGTGATGATGACCTTTCTAGGGATTTTACCTTGTTTGTTGCCTGAGGGTTTTTGGGCATACTATAAGATAACTATATTTCTGCTGCAAGTTTGAAGTTTTTGGCTGGTAATAATATTATTTATTCTTAAGACGCTCATGCGTATGTAATATCTTTGTGTATGGATGTGATTTAAATTTGGAAAATGTGCGTGCTAGCCACTGATCATGGGACTAGTACTGTATGCACAAGGAACCCATTATTGGTATTTATTATAAAAAATAGGTGCCTTACAAGTTGGTATTAGAGCCATGTAGACTGTAGGAAAACCCTAGTTACCATGGCTACTAGTTAAAAGAAAATTTAATAAGCCTAAAAACTTGTGCTTAATTTATATATATCTCTACTAATATTTCTTTCCCTGTCTTAAATATCTGATTAATACTTCTTATATATTCTAAGTATAAAATTCTATTCTTATCTTTGTTTAAAGCTGATGGACATTATTCTATGCTATGAGTCTAATGGTCGAGAAGAGGTCGGTATTAGGGGAGTATTAGCCAAGATGATGGATGTGGCACAATATACGGAGAATCCTCGCTATATGGTGTATTACGTTTCCCTCAGTTCCTCCACGGTAGAGTATACAGTTGAAAGACCAAGTGGAGGTCTACCCAAGTGTGTGATGAGTAATTGACTATTTTCGAGCTTTTGGTGCTCAAGGTTGAGATTTATTTGAGTATATCCTGGTCGAAGACCAGTGGTCGGACCTCGAGTGGTCTGGAATTTGGCTGCTCGAAGACTAGTGGTCGAGTGACTCGAGTAGAGTGTGAATCAAGAAGTATCGAGTAGGGATGCTGCCAGGTCGAACGGTGGGTTAGGTCAAGTAATGCCCCATCAGTTTGTGGTCGAGTGTGTCGAGTAGAGTGAGAATCGATAAGTATCAAGTAGGGTTACTCGATGCTCGATATCGACTCATCGACTCGATTTTGAGCAAAGTGGGCAATGCTATGTGATGTGGTTCCTTGTTTTTGATGGTTGTAGGATGACGGTGCTAGGTCATGGAAGGTGAAGGATGACCGGGACTAGGCAAGGTGTGTCGGAGGTCCAGACGGTCGAGGATCACCAAAAGATGATCGGAGATGGAGTCGCTGCGAACCTAAAAAACAAGGAATTGATGAGATGCTAGCTAGAGAGCTACTCGGATCAAGGAGGATCATCGGATCGCGGTCTAGGAGAAAGAGTAGTGGATCTAGTTAGCGGGCCTTGAAAAACCCGGTGTACTTGTTGGGTTCCGGGTTAGCCCATATAAGGCTGTGTGTGGGAGTCATCATAACCATTAATGGTGGTCCTTAGGGAAGAAGGATCTCATCCAAGGGTGGAGGGTGACTCGAGAGTAGTATAAATAGAGGGGGAGGGGTGGCCTTCCTCCTCTTGAAGGTTCTAGAGGTTTTGGCTCCTTTGAGCTTTTTGCCCACTTTTGTTGTGAGGCTTTGTAAACCTACCTTCCAGAAATGCAAAACACCTTTTATAATGCTTGAATTTACATTACGCATTAAATTCAGCAATTTACTCTCAAGCATTTAAATTCCGCACTTCATTCTTGCAATCTACTTATACATAATTTGGATTTGCCTCCCCTCTTTCTACTTGCTATTTCCTCTTATCTCAAAGGATTGTTGCGTTTTTGTTGCAAGAAATCGATCTTGTATTCTTCAGTGATTCATTCTTATAGATCGTGTTTGCAGAGATTTTGACTTGAGTTCTTGTTTTCTGTGACAAGTGGGAGGTTATCCAAGATCTTCTTGATCATCAAAACCCACGAGCGAGTCCAAGATCAAGTTCTTGTGTTTTGCTTGAACTTGGTGTATTTTTCCTTCCAGGACAAAAAGGTCGGAACTTTGACATCAATCCTTGCGATTGAAGGTTGGAATAAGTTCCTAACATCCTTAAGATCACATCTACCAAGTTTCATGAGTTTTTGTTTAGCCGATCAAAAGATTCCTCGAATTAGCTTTTGAGTTCGTGCTGTTCGTGGCTCTATTCTTCCTGTTGTTCTTGAGCCTGGTTATACCGTCCTTCGTACAGTCATGCCAAACTTGCAGGAAAACTTCCTCCATTTGTTTTTCTCTTTATGATTAAATTATCTGTGGGCTTGTTTGGATTATTTTGAGTGGGGGAAATCTTAATTGGGATCATTCACCACCTCTAATCGCCATTTCGGTCCTCCAGCAGCCTGACTGCATATTCCTGCTCGTGCTTCATTTGATGAAGAGGAATGTTATTTCGAAGGCTATGGCTCAACCATAGATGTTGTCGTGAGTGATGCCACCTATTCTGCTGTTATCCGCCTACACCACGCTCTGCCAGAACTGCATACTGCCTACCGTCTATATCCTTCCCGATCATCGCTTGGAGACACCACCTACCCTGATCCCTCAAATATTCGCCTGGATAGACTTCATAGCTTGGTGGAGTTTAGTAATGCCTGTAATGAGCATCATCGCCGCATAGCCCAGGAGACAGAAGACCACCGTCATCGTGTGGGTTACCTGGAGGGAGTGATTGCCCCATTTGTGAATATGGGGTTTATCACTCACTCGGTTTTGGGTAATGCCGCACCAGCCACTCCTCAAGTTCCAGTTGCACCTGCTGTTCCTACCACTACATCACCTCCTACCCCCGCTGCACCTACAAGTCACCGTCGCACTGCTCGCATGTCAGTTGGAGGTAACCGACCCTGTCTTGCCAAACGCTACATAGAATCTAGGCCCTCTACTTCCCGTCACCCTAAGACGAATCAGGTGTCCCATCGTCAGGATACTTCTCCTGCCACAACGGGAAGCTCTTCAGAGAAGCTTCCACCGCTAAAAGATGATGACCTCAACACAAGATTTGCTAGTTGGCTGGAGACTAGTGAGTAGGGTAGCTTAGACATCGTAGGAATAATAAGTGACCCCATGTAATATAGATAATAGGGCAAGATTTTTGGTATTGTACAGTTATGAATGTAAAATATCATATGTGAATGAAAACTTTTGGGTTGCAAGAATTTTCTGTATTTCTTGGATTGCATTCGTGAATATTTAGCATAAAAGTTAAAATTTTTACGACATCGCAAACCTTATGAAAATTTTAATAAGAAGTGTAAAAATATATGTATACCTTAGATTTGAAACAAGAATGTTATCACGGAAAAATAATAATAATATAGTTACTGTAATCCTTTCTTTTCATTTTAAATTATCATCCTAGTATATTGTTTCTAATCATTTCTCTTTTAAATAATTTTAGATGGCCAAAAACTCAATTTGGACTAATATTGCAAGAGAATTGGCAGAAAATTTATGACTTGAAAAGCATGCACCTATTTTTGATATTAAGCAAACGCAATTTGGATATAAAATTTATGGGCATGCCACTACCAAATATGAAAGCCAAAGATTGCACCATAATGTGGAGCACCATAATGAAACTAAGCATGAATCAATTCAGGAGTCTTGACGTAAGCTTATGCGTTGGATACGCAAAGCACCCAATATTAATATGAAGGCATATCTCCGTACATATGAGGCCTATATGGGATCTCAAAATCCAGCGAAAGAACCAAGATGTCGAGTTGGAAATCGATGCGAGTATTTGCAGCAATTCCAGCCAGTTGGAGCACGAAACCCTCCACCCTTACCCTCTAGTTCAGGAAGTAGTTGTGACATAGGTTCACCACCATCCTATCCTGTAGTCCATGGTGTGTGGATTGTATCTAGTGGGTTTGATTAGGAACTACTGGGGTAAAATATATATATATATATATATATATATATGTTAGTCAGTTTTATTAATCTATGTGTATAATATGATTTTGGTATTGTAAGATCTTTAATGTAAGATTCTCTTTTGTGTTGTCCTATGGAAATCTCTCGGTAATATATAACTTTCGCAGTGAAAATTCTCGATGAGATGTTCCTTAAAATAGAATCTGTATTAATGGTTCATGATGTTACTTGTAAAATCTATTACTACTTAATTAATGCTCATCTATGATATTAAAACAATTCTTGTCTTAAGTGCAGGATGCTGTAACGCGATCTCTTAGTCATCTTCTGGAGAGTGAAGATTCTCCTGAAACCCGACCTCAAAGGAATGTAATTCCAACTCCTTCTCAACCTAACACAATGAATCCCTCAGCGAGAGCCTCATCATCTCAACCTACCAATCGCAATAATTGTAACATCCCAAAAATTTGCTTAAAAGATTATTTTATTTCTTAAAAGTGCATTTATGATTTTCTGGAATTTAATTGGATTTTTCTGGATTGATTTGAATTAGTTTTAAATTAAGAATATTAAACTTTTCTTCAAATCTATTTAAATAGGTGCAAAGTTAAAATAAAGTTTTGCCAAAAGTATTTTAGTTGAGTCCAGAATGTCTCAAAGTATTTTTGAGATTTTTCTTGGATTTTTCTTAATAGTGTTATCGTTTAAAATAAATAAAATGAATTTCTGTAATTATTTTAAATGGAAAATGCGGGGAAAATAGATTTAACAAAGATGGGCGGAACCCAATATCGTTTCTCGCAAGGCCCATCGTGGTAAGGCCCAGTCTTTGCGCCGTCGGCCCATTCCCTTGAGACCTGGATGCTCACCGTCGGATCAAGGATCGGTGGCTGAGATTTGGCGTCGGAGATCTGGAAACCCTAGCGCCGTGGACCGTAGGATCAAGATCAAGCGGCGCCAGTTAAGTTGGTACGTTTAGGGTAAGTGAAGATTTCATCCGTTGTTTCGGAGATGGACAGATCCAATCGTGCCGCGTCAGTTCGCATCGTGGCCGTTCGTTGGCGATCGGATGGTGTCGGGTTGTCGTCTCCGATCGGGACTCCGAGTCCGCCGCCAGCACGCCTTCGCCGCCGTGCGTGTCTTGGAATCCGTGTAGAGCACGGATCCCAGCGTTATAAGTACCGCGTGTGCCAGCCCGAGGTTCCCCTGAGAGCGCTGCATCTTTTGGCCCGAGGATCGTCGCCGAAGTCACCGTTTTCATCGATCTGGAGCTCGCCGTTGTTCCTTGCCGCGTTTTCGTCGGGTCGCCGTGTTTTCGTGGCCATCCGGTGTTCATTCGCCGCTGTTGAGGGCAGATCCGGAGTCCCCGCTGCGAGACACATCGGTTCCAGGTATTTTCGTCACCGTTTGGTCACCAAAGCGTCGTTGGGCTCGTCTTCGTCTCGGTCTCCGGTGAACGCGCCGCAAAGCTCGTCGTCGGACCTCTCGATCAATTGCAAACGTCGGATCTGGATCTATTGGTTGATGCGCCGCCACGTCTCGAGCTATCAGTGACCGTCTGATCCGTTTCCCTCGGACCAGATCGAGTGGTGCGTGCGACCAAGCAGATTGTGCCGCGTGGCGGGCTCAGGCACCGAAGCGCCATAGACCCGGTCCACGGTGGACCAGATCTAAGCCATGGACCGAGTCTATGCGCCGGGGCCACGTGGCAGGCTCCGATTGGTCGAGTCGGGCATGACGTTAGCGTTACCTCACGCTGACATCATAAATCGCTTTTTCAGAATAAAAATAAATCTGTTAATTCTGAATTTCTAATTTTTGTATTTTCAGTATTTATTTCAAACTTCAAAAGGCTATATCTTTTGCATCGTAACTCGGATTTGAGTGATTCAAATTTCTAAAAAATTGTAAAATTGAGATCTATTTGATGGTGAATTTTCATTGATTTTTGGAATTCATTTGCTCTCTGTTTTGGTATTTATTTGCTTTTCTCCTTCGGTACGCGTAGACGTTGAATTGTGCGATGCTTCGGAGGAACATTCAGCAACTCAAGATCAAGTTCCAGAACCAGATCAGGACCTATTCTAAGGCAAGTTGTGCTTTGATCATGTTGAACCTATGTTTATAAAATTGCTATGTTTATTTTACCCTATTGCATATATTTCAAATATACAATTGTTTCAAATTAGATTGGGCGTAGCTAATATACCAGATTGATCTATACCCTACCTTGTCATTGTATGCCATGATCCATTGTCACCCTAGATTGGTTTAACATAGTTGATTAGTAATTATGATCAACATTGGAGGTTTAGTTCTTATTAGTTGCTTAGCCTTGCCACGTCATCACATGTGTCAGAATCATTGATAATTAATCTTGACTAATGGAATATGGAACAATATTATAAACTTGTGTGTCATGTGGAATCACACGATGAGATTGAGTTGTTGTGGCGAGTCATGTCACGCAACGATGTTGAATTGTTGATGGCACGTGGTGCTTGGTAATCAATTGGGTGATAATAACTTAGATTGGGGCAAGTGACAAGGGGCGAGTATGCCAAGGTGGGCCCAATGGGCGAGGGTATGTGGATGTCTTGCCACGATCATTCTAAGGACTTAACCTTGCAAGCCTTTGACTGAGTCAATCATGCAACCACATGTCCGTATGGGCCACCTAGTGATTAATTTGCAATGTCTTAACTTGGTACTATCATTGGTTGTGTGAGTTCCCGAGTTATGGTGTAATTCACATGGCGCAAGAGGGGCCCTACCCACCTGTTGAAACCTTAACGCTTGGAGAGTGGCTTTGAATCTATTCACACACCAAAGGAAGTGTGTTAGCTTGGCAACAAGGGCGATCATATCATGTGGTATTGCAGCTATTGAATAGCTGCTCATGAATTAGCAATGCTCGGAATTACAGTTAAGGGTTAGCTTAATTAAAATGAACAACTTGGTTGGGATGGCAGAATGTCATATGGAAGATGGAATTTGACTTAGGAGTGGAAATTTGGTTTACTTGAGAAATGCTGAATCTATTTACTATTGTTGTTTGTTTTACAGTCTTTACAAATCTATTTATTATATTTGTTCATAAATGCTGCCTTGTTGCAAAATATCCATGATAGCCTATCCTTTGGAATAAGCCTTGCATATAGTTATGTTAGAATTGCATTCTGTGCACAACTTGTTGAGTGCTTTAAGTACTCATCCTTGCCAACAATAACCTCACCAGTTGAAGAGTCTACATCAATGCTGGAGGAAAGATTCCAGGAAGAGACGAATGTTTAGGACGCAAGCCTTGTCAGTTGCCTGTGTATACTGAGGGGTTGTCTACGTTTTCATTCCGCTGCAGTTTAATATATTGTTCAGCCTTGCGAGGCATAGTCATGTAAGTGGACCATAAGGTCATTCAACTAGTAGTATGTATCATATGATGTCTTTCATAATATTTTCGCTATGTATGATTGTGATATTTACTTATGTTGAGCCTGTGTGCACTAGCATGATCCTGGACTAGTGCAGTATACACAGAGGGTCCGGATTTGCATATTCGGGTCCCGACAGAAGTGGTATCAGAGCCATACTGACTGTAGGCCTTGACCCTAGATAGTCTGGTCGTCTCTATAGGAACTTCAAAATTATTTTCTAAAGAAAAAAATTAACTTGGAAGAATAATATGTTCTTGACTTATCTTATTCTTCTATTCCTTTCCTCGTCAAAATTTCTCTCTTTTCCCCTGCTGAATTTCTTTCTCTCTCCCTTGCTGGATCGAGTTAAAAACCTTATCTGAGTTGTCTTGGTAGTTGACGTGCCACATCATAGAAGAAAGCATCAAGTGTTCGCTGTCAACCCTGAAGATCAAGAAGGAGGGAATCATCGAGCTAAAGGAAGGAGTAGATCTATGAAGTGTTCCAAAAGCTAGAAGATCTATGCTTCGAGTAGTCAGTTGGGACTCATGTGTGGGAGTCGCGTCCGCTTAAGATAGAAGTGTTACCCCTGTAGGCGGTAGTTTTGTGTGTATAGGTTGAATTGGTTCTTCCTTGATTGCCGAGTGTGCGTGATGTGTTGCGAGCTTTTAGGCTTATATAAGCAACCATACCAAGTTATTAATATTGTTTGCTTAAGTTATTGGGTTAAACCTATCTCCCACGCTTTAGGATTCACGCTTACCTATGCTATTTCCTCTTCCCTATTCCAAGTGAAGCAATCAAGCAGAGGGTTCAGATTCGTGGAAACAACATAATAAGTGGCAGCGAAAATCAATCCAAGGAGAATCTCAATAGTGGATTAGTTCTTCAACCGTGAGTACAGATGGATATGCAGAGTTTCAGAGAGTTCTTGACTACTCAGACTCAGTTGATGCATGCAATGATGAAGCAGATGCAGAATATGACTGACCCGGCTAATGTCAACCAAGTGTCCCAAGCTGCTACCAATGATTTCCGTTCCTATTTAAGGTTATCAGAATTCATAAGGACTCGTCCGCCGACGTTTTCAGGAAATGAGTTACCCTCAGAAGTAGATGATTGGCTCAAGACCATTGAGAGGAAGATGCTCATTGTTCAGTGTGAAGGCGATGAGAAAGTCTTGTATGCTTCTTATCAGTTGCAAGGAATCGCTGCTGAATGGTGGAAGAAATATTGTGCTGCTCATGAAGCCCCGCGGAATATCACTTGGAATGAATTTGTTGTTACTTTTCGTAATCTCTTTGCCTCACACGAGACAGATGGTCACAATAGATACTACGCATAATATTATCCTTGCACCTTGTGCAACATCTAAGAGTTGCTCTCAAGTGTCACAACCAAACAAATCAAGATCGTGCGTGCATTCATTGTGGAGAGATAGGACATACCACCGATGAGCATGCGATTAATTGCTCCAGCTGTGAAGGAAGTCATTCTCTGGGAGAATGTCCTATGAGTGACATCACATGTTACCTTTGTGAAGGCCGAGATCATGGTCCAGCTCAATGTCCTCTGGATCCAATAGTTACCGCTGTAATTCAGCATCAGCGAAAGAATCTTTGAACCGTAGTTGCTCAAGAGTCGTCAAGAAGAGGCGGAACGTCAGTTGCAAAAGTGGTGCCACTCGAAGAGCTAAGGACACAATACCTTAATCCTGTTGACCCTCATCAAGAAAGAAGTAATTGGCAGACACCAACAGCATGTTTCCTATGCGATGAAGAAGGCCATTGGGCTAGTGAATGCCCTATGAAGCAACCAGCCTACGACGCAACAAGAAGACAACAATGTACCAGAGTCACAACAAAGAAACACGGTGTGTTATAAGCTGTCATGAGGAAGGCCATTTTGTTAAGAAATGCCCGCGAAAGAATCTAGAGTCTCCTACAGACGCGTCCTTCCGTGGTTACCTCGACCAAGTTCATAACGCCAAGAGTGAGCGAAGAAAGTCGCAAGAGAAGTTTGTACGGAAAATCAATTGAAGAAGAGGCATCTGAATGAAGACACCGCTTTAGTCGATTTAATGCTCAAGGAAGAGAGGTGGACCTAAGCTTTGTTACACTGCAACAAGTCCGGCATTTTGCTAACAATTGCCCTCATAAGGAAGTGATCGCACCAAAGCAAGTCAATCTCAATTGCTCCGACCAAAAACTTCAATACCAATACCAATCGAGGAAGTTTAGATCGATGATTCTAGCCTATGCAAGTGTCATACCTCGCTTGTAAAAGAAAAGTGACTAGAGGTGAATTCCATGTAAAGATTTTCGTGCCTAAATAAATAAAGTAAAGATGGTTGAGAGGTGGATATGTGAAGTGTTGGAATAAAATCATTAATGATAAAGGATGTTCCTGAGTATTCCCCTATGTGGACGGTTCACCGAAGATGTTGCTTGTGCAACGATGATCAGTTCAGTGGTGGTTGTAAAGATTGTCAGCTCGAGGAATTATCATGGTCAGAAAGTACACTATTGCTTGATCTAACCTAGAATGTGATGGAGTTAAGTTGGAGAAAAGTTCTAGCGAGCGATATTGGATATCAGACTCGAGATGCTACTCCTGAAATGAATTGGTCGTCCGAACATAAGGCTGTCCTGGAGTTTGGTCAAAGAAGTGTGTCAGCTAAAAGCCCTGAAAGCGGGAAAATGGAATTTCAAATGACTACGGTTCGTGTTGGCCAGCTGAAGGTCAACAGTTTGGAAGTCGCCAGCCTAGAAGATGTGCCAGTTGTTGGAGAACATGCGGATATATTTTCCGAGGAATTGTCTAGTATGTCGTTAGATCGAGAAATCAAGTTAGTGCCTGGTACACCGTCAAAAGCGAAGAGACCTTATCAAATTACTACAGATTAGATGGTTAGGATGAAGGAGAAGATCGAAGAGTTGTTAGAAAAATGTTTCGCTAAAGCCAGTCGTCACCATAGGGAGCGGCTGTTCTGTATTAAAAATGGGAGCTCAGGAATGTGTATCGACTGTCGAGAGTTTAATGAGGTGATGATCAAAAGGGTAAGTATTCGCTGCCCAGGATCGTAATTGGTTTGATCAGTCAAAAAGGGACTGGAATGTTCTCAAGGATAGATCTTCGATCGAGTTTCATCAGTTAAGAATTCGTGCAGAGAATGTTCTTAGGTCAGAGTTTTCTACGCAGTATGGACAGTGTGAGTTTACAGTGTGTCTGCTAGAAGGATTCAATGCCATTACAGAATTTTTGGACATGACGAATGGAGTTCCATGGGAAATTTGGTCAAGCTGTTATGATGTATATGTGGGCTGTCTTTGTTTGTTTCAAGTCAAAAGGAAAGTATGCAGAACAGTTGGTTTTAGTTTTGGAAAGGTTGCTAGACCACTGGCTGTATGCTAAGTTTAGCAAAGGTAACTTTTGGAAGGAGAAAGCTGAATTTCTCGCCATGAGATGACTGCTAAAGGAGTTACCGTGGATCCAACCAAAAGCGATGTTACGTAAGAGCAACCGAGACTGCTTAGGCAATTTGGAGAAGAAGTTTGCATGGACGTCGCAGTGCGAAAAGAGTTTTCTATGATTAAGGAAACGTTTGACGATAGCACCTGTCTTAGTGATGCCAGATGTGCAAATGAAGTGTTGATATATACTATGATGCCTCAAGACAAAATCTTGGATGTGTGTTAATGCAGAAAGGTAAAGTTGTTGCCTATACGTCAGGACAGTTGAGGCCACATGAAGAGAATTATACTACGCATGAATTGGAAATTGCTACCGTAGTGCATGCTTTGAAGTCATTGCGTCACTATATTATTGGGGATAGGTACAGACCATAAGAGTTCGAAGTGCAGACCTTGATATAACACGAAGAGGATGGTTGGAGTGATTAAGTATTATAAGGCTGGGATCTGTTACCATCCTGGTAAGGCTAATGTGGTATCCGATATCTTAAGTCGTAAAGGCCATAGTACCAATACACCAATATCAAGTGATCAATAGAAATTGTGCAAATAGTTTCAAAAGTTGAAATTAGAAGTGGTTTCACAAGGATTTATAGCTGCTTTGAAAAGTTAAGCCAATGCTTGAAGATCAGATCGAAGTGGGTCAGAAGGATGAAGGCTTAGCTGAGGATTTTACTAGGGATAACCAAGGAACCACACAGTTTAAAGGTCAAAGCTATGTATTGAATAAGAAAGAGATTAAACAGTTGATTTTGGAAGAAGCTCATGATTCTGAGTATTCAATTCATCCAGGAAGTGCTAAGATGTACCAGGATTTGAAAGAGAGATTTGATAGCCTAAGACGAAGTGTGAAGTGGCTGAAAATATCACTTTGTGTGATGTGTGTTAGGGAATAAGAGCAATGCATCATAGATCGCCAGCATCTTATTACCGTGCAGCGAGTTCTCGAGGGAAGTAAGAGGCAAATCAGTAATAAGATACCTGGCGTTGAGAATGGCCGAGAAACCAGAAGTGAGATGTTGAGAGCTTGTGCTTTAGCTTATGCTACATCTTGGGATAAAAGTTTGCCATATGCAGAATTCAGTTACAATAATAGTTATCAAGCTAGCCGCAGATGTCACCATTTGAGGCGTTGTATGGACGTGCTTGTCGTACTCCATTAAAGTGGAACGAGGCAGGAGATCGTATGGTATTGGACCTGATATTCCTAAGGAAGCCGAAGAGCGAGTTGCTATGATTAGAGAGAGGTTGAAGGTAGCTCAGTTAAGGAAAAAGAGCTACGCTGATGACCGTCGTCAAGATTTGAGGTTCGAGCCGGATAATTTTGTGTATCTCAGAGTTCGCCTCTGAAAAGTGTCGAAAGGTTTCACGCTAAGAGGAAGCTTGCGTCAAGATGTGTTGGCCCGTTCAAAATTTTGAGCCGTCGAGGAGAAGTAGCTTATCAGTTAGAGTTGCCTCAGTCCTTGGCAGGAGTGCATGATGTATTCCAATTGTCACAGGTCAAGAAATGTCTCAGAGTGCCAACAGAGCAAACCCCGTTGGATGCAATAGAGCTGCAAGTAGATTTGACTTATAAAGAGCAACCTGTCAGAATTTTGGATGTTATGGAACGCAAGACCAGAAACAAGTCTATTCGCTTTTGCAGAGTTCAGTGGAGCAATCATTCGAAAGGGAAGCCACATGGGAGCGCGAAGAAGATTTAAAGTCAGAACTCCCGAACCTATTCTCTAGCTAGCCCTGAATCTCGGGGTCGAGATTCTGTTAAGGGGGGGGGGAGGTTTGTAACATCCCAAAAATTTGCTTAAAAGATTATTTTATTTCTTAAAAGTGCATTTATGATTTTCTGGAATTTAATTGGATTTTTCTGGATTGATTTGAATTAGTTTTAAATTAAGAATATTAAACTTTTCTTCAAATCTATTTAAATAGGAGCAAAGTTAAAATAAAGTTTTGCCAAAAGTATTTTAGTTGAGTCCAGAATGTCTCAAAGTATTTTTGAGATTTTTCTTGGATTTTTCTTAATAGTGTTATCGTTTAAAATAAATAAAATGAATTTCTCGTAATTATTTTAAATGGAAAATGCGGAAAATAGATTTAACAAAGATTGGGCCGAACCCAATCATCGTTCTCGCAAGGCCCATCGTGGTAAGGCCCGTCTTTGCGCCGTCCGCCCATTCCCTAGAGACGTGGATGCTCACCGTCGGATCAAGGATCGGTGGCTGAGATTTGGCGTTGGAGATCTGGAAACCCTAGCGCCGTGGACCGTAGGATCAAGATCAAGCGGCGCCAGTTAAGTTGGTACGTTTAGGGTAAGTGAAGATTTCATCCGTTGTTTCGGAGATGGACAGATCCGATCGTGCCGCGTTAGTTCACATCGTGGCCGTTCGTTGGCGATCGGATGGTGTGGGGTTGTCGTCTCCGACGGACTTCGAGTCCGCCGCCAAGACGCCGCGCCGCCGCAGCGTGTCTTGGAATCCGTGTGAGCACGGATCCCGCCAAGCATAAGTACCGCGTGTGCGGCACCGAGGTTCCCCGAGAGCGCCGCATCTTTTGGTTCGAGGATCGCCGCCGGTCGCCGCTTTTCATCGATCCGAGCTCGCCGTTGTTCCTTGCCGCGTTTTAATCGGTCGTCGTGTTTTCGTGGCCATCCGGTGTTCATTCGCCGCCGTTGAGGGCAGATCCGGAATCCCCGCTGCGAGACACGTCGGTTCCAGGTATTTTCGTCACCGTTTGGTCGCCAAAGCGTCGTTGGGCTCGTCTTCGTCTCGGTCTCCGGTGAACGCGCCGCAAAGCTCGTCGTCGGACCTCTCGATCAATTGCAACCGTCGGATCTGGATCTATTGGTTGATGCGCCGCCACGTCTCGAGCTATCAGTGACCGTCCGATCCGTTTCCCTCAGACCAGATCGAGTGGGGCGTGCGACCAACCAGATTGTGTCGCGTGGCGGGCACAGGCACCGAAGCGCCATAGACCCGGTCCACGGTGGACCAGATCTAAGCCATGGACCGAGTCTATGCGCCGGGGCCACGTGGCAGGCTCCGATTGGTCGAGTCGGGCATGACGTCAGCGTTACCTCATGCTGACGTCATAAATCGCTTTTTCAGAATAAAAATAAATCTGTTAATTCTGAATTTCTAATTTTTGTATTTAAGTATTTATTTCAAACTTCAAAAGGCTATATCTTTTGCATCGTAACTCGGATTTGAGTGATTCAAATTTCTAAAAATTTGTAAAATTGAGATCTATTTAATGGCGAATTTTAATTGATTTTTGGAGTTCTTTTGCTCTTTGTTTTGGTATTTATTTGCTTTTCTCCTTCGGTACGCGTAGACGTTGAATTGTGCGACGCTTCGGAGGAACATTCAGCAACTCAAGATCAAGTTCCAGAACCAGATCAGGACCTATTCTAAGGCAAGTTGTGCTTTGATCATGTTGAACCCATGTTTATAAAATTGCTATGTTTATTTTACCCTATTGCATATATTTCAAATATACAATTGTTTCAAATTAGATTGGGCGTAGCTAATATACCAGATTGATCTATACCCTACCTTGTCATTGTATGCCATGATCCATTGTCACCCTAGATTGGTTTAACATAGTTGATTAGTAATTATGATCAACATTGGAGGTTTAGTTCTTATTAGTTGCTTAGCCTTGCCACGTCATCACATGTGTCAGAATCATTGATAATTAATCTTGACTAATGGAATATGGAACAATATTATAAACTTGTGTGTCATGTGGAATCACACGATGAGATTGAGTTGTTGTGGCGAGTCATGTCACGCAATGATGTTGAATTGTTGATGGCACGTGGTGCTTGGTAATCAATTGGGTGATAATAACTTAGATTGGGGCAAGTGACAAGGGGCGAGTATGCCAAGGTGGGCCCAATGGGCAGAGGGTATGTGGATGTCTTGCCCTGATCATTCTAAGGACTTAACCTTGCAAGCCTTTGACCGGAGTCAATCATGCAACCACATGTCTGGTATGGGCCAGCCTAGCTGATTAATTTGCAATGTCTTAACTTGGTACTATCATTGGTGGTGTGAGTTCCCGAGTTATGGTGTAATTCACATGGCGCAAGAGGGGGCCCTGGTTGTGGTTTTCAGACCCACCAGTGTTGAAACCTTAACGGGTAGTACTGGATTAAGCCAGAGCATTGTAAAGGCTTTGTCACGATCTCTTCGCTGACACACCAAAGGAAGTGTGTTAATAGCTTGGCAACAAGGGACGATCATATCGTGTGGGTAAAGTGCATAACCTCTGCAGAGTGTGAATCTATTCGAATAGCCGTGCTCGCGGTATTGAGCAATGCTCGGGAATTACAGTTAAGGGTTAGCTTAATTAAAATGAACAACTTGGTTGGGATGGCAGAATGTCATATGGAAGATGGAATTTGACTTAGGAGTGGAAATTTGGTTTACTTGAGAAATGCTGAATCTATTTACTATTGTTGTTTGTTTTACAGTCTTTACAAATCTATTTATTATATTTGTTCATAAATGCTGCCTTGTTGCAAAATAGCCATGATAGCCTATCCTTTGGAATAAGCCTTGCATATAGTTATGTTAGAATTGCATTCTGTGCACAACTTGTTGAGTGCTTTAAGTACTCATCCTTGCCAACAATAACCTCACCAGTTGAAGAGTGTACATCAATGCTGGAGGAAAGATTCCAGGAAGAGACGAATGTTTAGGACGCAAGCCTTGTCAGTTGCCTGTGTATACTGAGGTGTTGTCTACGTTTTCATTCCGCTGCAGTTTAATATATTGTTCAGCCTTGCGAGGCATAGTCATGTAAGTGGACCATAAGGTCATTCAACTAGTAGTATGTATCATATGATGTCTTTCATAATATTTTCGCTATGTATGATTGTGATATTTACTTATGTTGAGCCTGTGTGCACTAGCATGATCCTGGACTAGTGCAGTATACACAGAGGGTCCGGATTTGCATATTCGGGTCCCGACAATAATCCACCTCCTCCTCAAAGTCAACAAAACCCAATTCCAGAAGATCAATTACCTGAACCTCCGATAATGGCTCAAGTGCTTGCCATGATTGAACAGAATCGCTAGACACCCACTATACGTCTTCAGCAAATTGTTCAAAATACACCAATATTGGTGCAGCCATTGCTAGAGGTGGCAATGTAAAGACTTTCCATTACTCCAAGCTAAACGAGTTACTTAAAACTCGACCTTCCACTTTTTCTTGCACAACTGATCCTTTGGAAGCTGACGATTAGCTTCGTTTAGTCGAGAGCAAATTGGTCATTGCTCAATGCAATGACCAATAGAAGGTGCTCTACGAGTCCTACTAGCAGCAAGGAGCTATAATAGCTTCGTGGGAGAATCATCAGGCCATAGTGCCTCAAGATCAAGCTATCTCTTGGGAAGCTTTTAAGGACGCTTTTTGCAAAACTCACATTCCGTCTAGTTTGATGGAATTCAAGAAAAGGGAATTCTGTGATCTTCACCAAGGCAACATGATAGTGGTGGAGTATCTCCATCGCTTCAATTATTTAGCTCGATATGCTCCCTCTGAAGTCACCACTGAAGAAAAGAAGGTTGAGAGTTTCAGGGACCATTTGAATGATGAGATTAAGTGGACCCTTGTGGCTCATGACATCCATGACTTCCAAACTATGGTGGATAAAGCCCTTCGAGTGGAGCAAGGCACTCGAACTATTACAGAGTCACGTAAGTGTAAGTCGATGGCTAGAAAGAGTATTAATGTTAATCCTCCCAAACCACGATTTGGGCAAACATCCAATCTCAAATCTTCTGCTCCACCACTTCAGTAGAGACGTCAAGGTCAAGCACCTCGACCTCAAGCTCCTCGCCAACAGCCTTCTGCATGCTCCACTAGTAATGTTGAACCCGGCAGCCAATGTGACTTGTTTCCACTTCAATGAACGTGGGCATTATGCTAACAAATGCCCCAAGAAATCTTCAGCTCACCAGCAGTCCTAGGGAGCATAGCAATGACCCCCAGGCTGCCCACAAGGATTTGGAGGATCTCAATCTTTCAGGACAGCTCCTAGTAATGCTCCAGGACTTACATGCAGTCGCTTACACCATGTGACTGCCGAGAAGGCAAATGAGGTGCCTGATGTGTTGATAGGTACGCTCCTAGTCCACTCCATTCCAACTTTGGCGTTATTCTATAACACCAAAGCATTCCATATACCCAGAATGTCACTACCTCATGCATGAATTACAACTAAACAGTCAAATAAACCAAAATTTCAGCAAGCACAGTAATGCATAAAAATTGATTTACAGCAATCAGAAACATCTCCAAATAAAATCTACGTAGCAACTAAACAAAATTGCTTGAGAAGATAACGTATGGTAGCAATAACGACTATAATAGGACGGATAAACTAATTTTATGATAGGAACAAAAGCCACAAACCAAATTAACCAAATCTAATCACAATATCGAATTATAGCTTCATTTATTATTTTAGCAAAACATAACCAATGTAAACCAATGACTCTTTTCCACAAGTCGGAAATGTGATACTATAAAATTAAGATTCGTGATAGTCTAAGGTTATTGAATTCATGTGAAGTGAAGAGGTGGTGCTACAACCATTTTTCCCCATGTCGTCACGTGGTACCTAAAAGAAACATTTAAATAAACAAGCGTGAGTCCAAAACTCAGCAAGGTACATCATATAACCACAACATCTGATATGAATGCAATTGATTACTTAAAACACATCAAGTTTTTCACACATATGTAAGAACTCATAGCCTCATCATTTGAGAATATCCAATCATTCATGAAATGTAGAATGCCATATAAACATTGCCATCTCATAGCTCATACCAGTATAGCTGAGTGCACACCCGTCGATGTGCACCCTCTCATTTCCATCCATCTCGTGGAGGAGCCTACCAAAGTAGGTCTTTTATGCCCACCACATCTACAGGTCACCTCTTTCATCACGAATGCACATATGCAAATGACATGGATTATTTGCAAGTTGCATCTTTGGCAACATCGAACCTACGCCCTACTCTAGATTTTATTAACTTTGTCACTCTGCAGACTAAACCCCCGTTTTCTATCCCGATGGTCTAAAGGTTATAAGTTCCACCCTACTAACCCAAACCTCAAAGATAAAGAACTATAAGAAACAACAACAAAAATACCCACACATGACCCATTAACCAACTTTTCAAATAAATCATTTAGCACTGAAACCCGATTTGCTACCATAGTGGACAATAGATTTTAAAATAGCATAACTAATTTTATACAATTCCAAAAGAAGTAAAAGATGACATTTCTGAAATGTACAGGAAATTTCCTAACTTTATCTGATTATTATAAAATTTAATTCAACTTCTAGATAGCCCTAATCTGCAGTTTTTCGCAGCTGCTGCCAGCTGTGACAGATTCTGGACAATAGTCAATCAAACGGCCATAACTTTTAAACCATCCAACCAAAATTCATGTTCTTATTCTTATTAAACTTAAGACCACGATCTACAACTTTTACAACAGGCAACCCCTCTGGAAATAAACAGAACTATTTTTAATCTCAGCCCTAACATAGAGGTTTGCATTAACCGAACCCAGACCACACCCAACCAAAGATTTCCCCCACATCCAACCTACTTGTCGATGATCAGTAACCTCTATGCAAGTAAATACCCCTCAAACTCAAGGGGAGTATCTCTCGAGTTCAAGCACGAGTTCCCGGGCTCAAGCATGCGCTTCCCGAGCTCGAGCATGCGCTCCCCGAGCTCGAGCTCTTGACCAACAAGCTCGAGCTCGAGCAGAAGAATGAGGGCCCAGCTCGACCTAGCGAAATTAGGCTGGGCCAGGTTTAAAGAAGCTGACGGTTACCAAGTCAAATAAAGGACTTTAAAGACGGAGTCAAGGCAAACACAGAGACTAAATTTTCGGGACAGTTACCACCCAACTTTACTGCACCTAGATCTGAGTTTAACACCACGTTCCCGGTTTCTCCGGGCAAAGCCATTTTTTTGTAACGATCTGTGTTAGGAGTATAAGACCTTCCACTGCGTGGGACAAGAGAGAGAGGACTGATATAGAGAGAAACACACACCCACCCACTCTCGAGTATTACCGAGCTTGGGCAACTCTTGTATTCAACTGCAACACATCATTGACTACCTTTCGCCTCTGGGCAAGACTGGAGTAGTGTTGTTACCCGAATCGGGGGCTCAAACCAGTATAACTCCTCGCATCAACCATCTCTTTCTCTGACCCTCAAAGCGGCGATCGGAGTTCTTCCCTTGAGGCAAGCATGATCTTGGGTTTCACTCCTACATCACTCCCCCCTTCTTCTTGCGGTCAGGCGATCTCGATCATCGACAGCTGGTGCCCACCGTGGGGCCCAAGAGTTTCGCTTGTTCGAATGGACTCCATCGCTTCAACGTCACCAAGCTTTCGTCATCAGACGCCAACATGTCGCATTTGGTGAGCTCAGACTCAGATGCGTTTCCCGAGTACAGGAGCTCCACATCCATGTTCTCACCCTCGCCATCACCGCGTGAATGCCTAGTCTTCATGGCTGGCAGCCGTGGGGTGAGCGAGGGAGCGGAGGATCACAACCCGGACACTCCGGATGAAGCGCATCGCTTGGCTTGGGTTGCAATCGACCAGGCTATCTGTCGAGACCTGGATTTGCAAATTTGAAACCCTCTGTGTATACTGCACTAGTCCAGGATCAGGCTAGTGCACACAGTGGAAACATAGATGAAATATCATTCCATACAACGATTTAACTAAGAAGAAGCAAATTATTATTAAATAAAGCAAACGACCTTATGGTCAAAGTTTACACCATTATGCCTTAAGGGCTTACGAAACAAATAACTATTGCAGCTGAAAAGATAACTTGAGCCATTCGACATACCACAGGCAATCGTCTGGGGAACGCCTCCCTAATCCACGTAGTCTTCCTAATATTCCTCCTCATGATATTCAGCATTTCTTGATCCTTCCTCTGCAACTGATCAACAAACGCGTATAGCCGTGAGTACAAAAAGTACTCTGCAAGTCGTGGGGAATTGATGCAATATATTCATGCACGGCTTGACAAGGATGGCCATATGGTTCATTTGCAGAAAGCAATAACTTGAATTGAAATACAATATATAGATTGAAAGCATATTTATGAAAAGATAAATAAATAACTGGTAGAACAATGGCAGACAACAAAACAACAGTGAACTTCCCGTTCACATCCCAACAATTCCACATTCCACATTTCATAAAACACTCTATACCCTGCGTGAAATTCCCGGGCTTGTCCATGACCGCGAACACGGCTATTCGAATAGTTTTACACTCTGTAGAGGTTGTACAACTTTACCCACAAGACATGTTATTCTCCTTGTGCCTGGCCATTAGTACACTTCCTTTGGTGTGCCGGCAAAGAAATCATGACAAAGCCTTTACAATGCACTATCTAAACTTGGTACTGCCCACTAAGGTTTCGCCCAGTAGGGCCCCCTCTTGCGCCTTACGAATCTACCCGTCCATCTCGGAACCCACACCATCAATTGGCAGTACTCAAGGCTAGACATTGCAAATTAATCAGCTAGGTCTGTCCCATACTAGACATGTGGTAGTACGGTTAGGCCCAGTTCAATGGCGCACAAGATTAAGTCCTTAAGTTGTCTCAGGCAAGACATCCACATCCCAATGTGCTAGGAAGCACCCCCTTTACTGCACGATCACTTGCCTGAGGGAAAACAATTCGTTCAACCAAGACCAATGGCAAACCACGCCATGGTACACAAACTTTACAACAGTGGCTAACGGTCACAATTCAATATCTCATTATGTCAAGATTAACGTTATTCAACATGTGACATGAATCCCTTTGTACAACTAAGCATGCCTAAGCATAGCTACGATAACCTGTTGACGTCAAAAACTTGAAGTAGGGTTTCTGACAACAGCACACCAGACGAACACCTAGTTCAGAGTGTGCCAGTCGATTTGACCTATAATCGACAAGGTAAAAATATAAAATTCACTCAAAGCCGATCGTGACGATTAATCGGCTTAAACTCAATCAGCTTGAAGCCGATTAAATCAAAGTAACAGGATAAGTCTAATTAGCCGATTAAGGCTAATCAGAGGATAAAGGTAGATCGATTCTGAAGAAGGCGATGCGCAACAAGATCAAAATAAATCAAACCTGGGGTGTAATTTGAAGATGGTCAACAATTGGCGATGCACAACTTTATTGATCGAAATCGAATTACAAAGGCTAAATTACAGGAACTACTCCTAGTCGACAGGAAAAAGTAATGTAAATTGGTGTGTTTGATTGTGTTGGATATTTTTGTAGCTCGCTCTGGCCCTTCTTTTATACCCGTCGGCCGATTGTGTCCTATTACAACACGTTACAAAACCTGATCCGTATGAGCCTTATTTCGGATAACTTTTCCTCAAAGATCTTGCCGTTGCCAAATGTCTTCAAATCTTTCCAAATCGTCTGTTAGTTACCGTATATTGACTTTCTTGCCGATTTGACTAGATTTACCAAATTCTGGTGCAAACATATGCCCCCCATTTTTGAGAGATGACTTGTCATCTTTCAAAAATTACAACTGTCAGCTTCTTCTCCGTCGGCTAGCTGGTAACCTTCGCCCAGTAATTGCTGCTTTAATTGCGCCGTAATTTTTTGACATGCGTGTAGTGCATTTTAACTGCTTGTGTCTTTTGACGTTCATTTCCCGCCGCTTCAAATTTTCACCATGCTATATAATGCGGCCCCCACTCGGTCATTCTTCATGCGCTCGAGCTGTCGCACTGTCCGCAATCGGCTTAAGCTTTCTGTTTGACAGATCTCCAAAGCAATCCTTAGCTCAATCATCCTCCTTGATCGGCTGCAATGGACCCAAGCCAGGTACTCATTCCGACCCCGCATAGCAACGACCAATATTTTTTAGGTCCTTTGGGAAATCTAGACGCCCATACTGTCACAAACCAAGAAATCCCTTGTTTACCTTTATCGGCTTCTGGTCATAACATAGAAGGTTGGAATAAAAGTTTTAGAGCCTGGCCGACAGCCCTCAAGGGGTGGTGAAATTGGTTTATCAGAGGGCAGCCCAAAAGAGGGGTGAATGGGAGAAAATGGTTATAGCCGAGTGTATTCCTCTTTCTTTAGCCGACCCAGAAGCCAATGAGCCCTTGGTGGCCATGGCCTGTTATTTTTGGTCGGACTGTTTTAACACTTTTTTGTTCCGCACCGGTCCCATCGGCCCAACTCTTTTGGACGTTGCTCAGTTGTGCTGCCTTTGGCCAGACAGTGAAGAAATGTCGACTTTTAGTGGTAAACGAAAGTATAAACTTATCCGATCTAAGGGTGAAGGTTGGGCGAAATATATCAGAAATAATAATAAGGTTAATGGCCTGGTATCGGACAAAGAACACTTGCTTTTCTGAACCTTTGGCTAGATCGATTTTTGTTCTGTGGGGCATCCCTTGGGCCGACTCAAGTCTATCAAGTAATAGCAGAACAGCTTGTCGAAGGACGTCGGCTAGCACTAGGAAAAACCTTCCTCGGCACTGTATATCAGATGCTCTATGTGATAAGGAGTTGGCTTTTCACTGGTTTTGAGAATTTTACCGTTGGTAACGTAGGCGGCCTGATGTGGTTTGTGCAAATATGGCTGTACTGCTTATTCAGCCGTTCTTTCAATTTGGATTTAGCCGACGGGACTCCTTTTCCGAGAGAAGACAAACCAGAGGGAGCACCTATCTAGTTCAGAGAATGCCGATTATTTGGCGAGAGGTTCCTAATGTGCTCCAGTAATGAGACAAGGGTTTCACCCATCGGCTGTAGAAAATTCTTGTCCTTCTTCTTGCAATTAGATACTGAAGACTTCAAACAACAAGACTTTTTTAGTTATGGCTCCACAGCCGATTTTCCTTGGCCTTCATTTCTGCATTTGGAAGCCGACAGTTCTTTGATGCCTTAGGAGACCTTGTACTTGTATAGAATCTTCATCTCTCCATGTGTCTTCCATGTCGGCCTTCACACTAGAAATCGAACATTCCAGCCTTCGTACGAATTTTACCACCCCTCAGTCTATGCAAGGCAGCTCGGCTTTCATCAGGTGATTCCAAGCCTGCCACTTCTTGATCGGCTTCAACCTAGAGCCAGCGTTCGCAATGCCACTTCAGCTGGGCTAGTTTTGGAGTTAGCCGATGAGCTTCAACTACGCAGCCTTCCTCACTTCTTCCTGAATGCTCACCGGGGCAGGAGGCTTTACAACATGGTGGTCGCCTATTGCGGATTGTATATATATGGATAAGACTCTGTCGCTCATAATCAAGGAATTGTTTCCCGATCTGCCATAGCCATCTTTAGTGTTTAACAGCGATTCTAGCAGTGAAGCTAGTTCATCGGGTTACACTAACACAAGTCTTGTAGACATTGATAAGGTATCGGCTTGAATAATTTTTCTTTTATACGTCAGTTCTTTTGCCAGATACATCTTCTAATCACTTTTATTGTCGCACTGTAGAATAAGGCTGCCGACAAGAAGCCTGCCTCTGGCCAATCGGGTAGTGGCCAAGTCAAAAGGCCACTCCAGTCGATTGGCCTTACTGGGTACACCTCGGGTACCCTAGGGATTCAGAGTCCATCTTTGTCGGACATTGAGAAAAAACAACCAAGTAAGTATAACACAATCGGCTGTTATTTATTTTTCTCTTTATCCAATTGACCATTAGCCGATTATAATTTCAGAAAAGAAGAAAACAAAATATACCAAGGCTCCAGCGAAGAGGGGATCTAAGCCCCAGGAGTAGAGCAACAAGAGTTCGCCACATGCGTCGGCCACTGCAGAGGTAAGTAATCGTACCTTTAGTTAGTGACTTATATCTCTCAATACATCGGCTTACCCTTCATTTACTTCTTTTAGCCGACGCAATAAGCTCAAGTTGCGAAGATTTTGGTCGATCTTCCCAAGATTTCATCGGCGCCCCTTTCTCCACTACGGCCGACACCAACAGCTCTGATCGCCGATCTGCCAGAGCTCTCCGACCCGACAAATTTGTTGGGCTTTTCCCTGGCCGATCTTGACGATCCTGAGATCATGGCCACCGACGACTACGACGCAGAGATCAGGAAGATTCTTGAAGTCTCGAAGGAAGCATCGGCTGTTGTCACCTCTGCTCCTGGAATGCAAGAACAGCTCAACAAACTCTTTGATTTGGTGATGAAGCCACAATCGGAGATTTTGGCAAACAACCAGCGGGTCAGAGATGCCATGGCTGCAGTAGAAGCCGATTTGCCTCCAAAAGCCATGGAAGCTCTCCTCAATGTCTGCGACTTAGACGAGAGGAGGTCTGAAGTGGAGGCAGCTCAGGCAAGGATAGCGCAGTGCGAGGCTCAAGAAGCCGATCAGAAAATCCTGGACGAGCTCATCGCTGACGCCAAGGCTAAGAAGCAGAAGTTTGATGCCGACATAGAGCTGATAAAACCTATGAAGAACTCAATCGGCAAGCTCGAATCGACCAAGAAGTTTCTCATGGAAGAGTTGGCCAAGACAGAGAAGCTAATCATAGAAAGCCAACAAACCCTTGAGAAGACTTTGTCGGCCATCAAGGACCAAAAGCTAGGCATCGCAATGGCTGTGGTCAGTGTGAAAAAGCAGATGGCCAAGGTGGTGCCAGTGCCAGGGAGCACAAAAGAAGATCACATCATTGACGAAGTTCAGTGTGTGATTGCCAAAGTAGCCGGTGCCCTATCGGCTTTAGGCGCAACTCTTCGAGGCTCTGGCATCCAATATTAGCTTTTTATGAGATGTAAAAACTTCACTGGTTGTCTTGAACATGCTTGTCCTGATATTTTGTAAATCTTTATAATCGGCTGTTTAACCGATTTATATTTGGCTTTGTGTAATTTTATTTCTCCTTTACGAATCTGCAATCTTTTTAGCCGATTAACAGCACAGTGTTAATCTTGGCACTCAATGTAATTCCCAGTCGGCTAGGCTCCAATACACACGCTAGGATAGTATTTCTTTAAGTATTTCCCATTAATTGCCTTAGGCAAAACATGCCCTTCTAACGTCTCCAACATGTACGAATTTCCGCCGACTAGCCTATTAACTTTGTACGGTCCTTCCCACGTGGGTGACCATTTTCCAAATCGGCTATCTTTCAAACCAACAGGCAGTATTGTTTTCCACACTAAATCGGCTTGATCAAAAGACTTTGGCATGACTTTTTTATTGTGTGCTTTTGCAACTCTGACTTTATTCCTTTTAAGCCGATCAAGCGTAGACAAACGTAACTCTGCTAATTCATCCATGTTATCGATCATCAAGTCGTTATATTCCTGAGCCGATAAACCATTTTGCCTGGCTACTCGTATAGACTCAATGTTAATCTCTACAGGTAAAACGACTTCTTGACCATATACTAACTGATAAGGTGAAAGCTTCGTTGCTCTGTGATAAGCTAGCCGATACACCCAAAGTGACTCCGATAGGGTTGAATGCCAATTCCTTGGTCTTTTATCGATTTTCCTTTTGATCAACTTGATTAACATTTTGTTAGACGACTCGACTTGTCCATTAGCATGAGCGTAGTATGGGGATGAGTTCAACAACTTAATCCCTAGACTTTTCGCGTAACTCTGAAATTCATTTTACATGAACAGCGTACCTTGATCGGTCGTGATTGTTTGCGGTATTCCAAATCGATGGACAATATGTTCATTAACAAAACCGATTGCTTCAATACTAGTTACCTTCTTAAGCGGTATAGCTTCAACCCATTTAGAGAAATAATCAGTCGCGGCCAAAATAAACTTGTTGCCTTTACTCGAAGAAGGAAATATTTGGCCGATTACATCTATCCCCCAACCTCTGAACGGCCATGGCTTGATAATTGGGTGCAAAGCAGAAGCCGGTGCTAGTTGTATATTGCCAAACTTTTGACAAGTCTGACATCCTTTATAATATTTGAAACAATCCTCTAGCATTGTCGGCCAAAAATACCCCGTTCGTCTAAGCATCTATGGATTATATGAAACCAGGTATCTCCATTACCGGCCCAACGTCACCTGAGGAGGAGACATGCCCAAAGATTCTGCCCTGCACCAAGCCTTGCTACAGTATGGAAAGGGGGCACATCCCATAAACAGTTATGTATATTTAGATATAAAAGATACAGCTGTAATCCGAGTCGTGGATAGGGTAGACCAAGATGTAAACTCTATCCTGTAACCGACTAGAATCTAATAACCGATCAGGATCTCCTAACCGATCAGGACTCTGTAAGCCGCCCCACCCTAGTATATAAGGGAGAGGGCGGGTAACATCATAGGCATCCAATCATCGAATCATTGAGCAATCAAGCCTTAGAGCACAGCACACAGGATTAGGGTATTTCCTCCATTGCTGAGGGCCTGAACCTATCTAATCCCTTGTCTTGTGTGACCTTTGAGTTTGAGATCTAGCGCCTGCCCCATAGTTTTATTGCCGACTTCAAAAGTCGACAGTTGGCGCGCTAGGTAGCGGAAGCGCTAACATCTTTTCCAATAGACTCAATGGCAACGATCGGAGGATACATCAGCACCTTCGTCTCCGGCCAGTTCTTCCGCTTCGGAAGCTTGGACTTCGGCACAGATGCGCGTGGAGAGCTTGTCTGCCTGGTCCAAAACCAGATCCAATCTGGTGAAGATCAGGCCAACCCATCTCAGGTATGCCGCCCTGACTCTCTCAGAAAACCAGTCGGCATTGTGAAGAACTGCTGCGATTTTCGTGGCATCTTCGCGATTGAGGAGTAGAGGACCGATCTCCATCAAAAGGACCGAGAGGCCGCGGAGGAAGATCGTCTTCGTAAGGGCAAGGAGGTGGGAGCGCAATCCCTCTGATCGCGCGGTCGCAATGTTCATGAAGACATCCTGCAATCCAGGTTGGGAGACCAATCCATCTTCCGCACGTCGATGCAGAACGTCGTCGCCTCCAAGATGCTTCTCGATAAGCTAGACCTGATGATTGCATCGGACAGCCCGACGGCCCCGATCATGGCCCAGATCAAGGCCATGGTGACGGCGGCAGCTATCCAACAGAATCAGGAAAAGCCAGTAGGTGAAGCGCAATCACGCTCCCACGCGGCTACTCGTATCGCCAGCAGTAGGACATCAACTAGTCGGAATACCGGCAGTCGGCGCCATACACCACTAGTCGGAGATGCACGCTGAATTATCAAACGTGACCTCCGCCAAGACATCACCGCCAGGCGGCAAGAGCGGCGCGGGCGCCAAGACGAATACGAGCGTTTCAGCACCGGCCACGATCGACGAAGTGATCAAAGGTACGACGACCGCAGAGACCACCATCGCCGGGGTCGGAATGACGACGAACACCGAGTCATGGACTCGCCGCGCTGTACTACGCCCCGGCGTGTTGATGACCATCGCCGAGCCAGAAGCTCGCCACGCTGGACTCCCCCTCATCATGATGAGAGATCCATCGATGGGATCCGAACGTTCATATCCCGGTTACGCCGAGTGGTTTGGCCCGAAGGTTTCAACGCCAAGGGCATTGTAAAGTTTGACGGAGAGCGAGATCCGGAGGCTTGGCTACAGGTTTATGGCCTAGCGGTCAAAGCAGCCGGGGGGAACCAGAACGTGATGGCGAATTACCTGCCAGTCAATCTCACCCCTTCGACTCAAGCATGGCTAACAGGACTTCCGACGAACTCAGTGGATTCCTGGAGCGACCTCTGTGATCAGTTTATCGCAAACTTCCAGGGAACCTACGAGAGGCCTGGTACCCCGTGGGACCTCTACCAGCTTCACCAAAAGAAGGACGAGACGCTGAGGGACTTCATCCGACGTTTCATGCAAAAGAAGAACACAATCAAGGATGTATCAAAAGTGGTGGTGGTGGCGGCCTTCCAGAAAGGGGTAAGTGATCCTGATCTGATCAAAAAAATGTCCAGGAAACCCCCGACTTCTGTAAAGGAGATATTTGAGCTGGCCGACCGCTACGCCACGGCCTCAGATACCCTGGCTGAGCGCCAAGAAGATCGCCCACCTCAGAAGAACAAAGGCGAAAGGCCCGAGTCCTCCAAGCACAAAGACAAGAAGCGGAAGGGCGAGGAATTAGTCGCGGTGGCTGAGCGCAGCCGGCCCCGAGCCATGCGGAGGGAGGCACCCGACTATAACACCGTCATGGAGGCAATCTGTCCTTTCCACCCTAAAGGAAAGCACGCCACCAAGGACTGCTTCACCTTGAAGCGTTTTGCGTGGGAAAGAAACAAGCACCGGGCTCCAGCAGGGGACGAGGTGACAAAGAAGAAAGATCTTCTAGATGAAGACGATTTCCAAGAGCCCGAGCAGGAATTGAACTACATCTACGGAGGCTCCGCGGGATATGAGTCCAAGCGGAAGCAAAAGCTCACCACTCGGGAAGTCAATGCGGTGGAACCGGCGACCCCCCAATACATTAGGTGGTCTGATGTCCTGATCACCTTCGATCGCTCGGATCACCCCAACCGGGTTCTACACCCGGGTAAGTTCCCTCTGGTTCTCGACCCCGTTATCCGTAATGTGAAGCTCAAGATGGTGTTGGTCGATGGGGGAAGCGGTCTCAACATCTTATTCGCCAAGACCTTCGACGATATGAACATCCCCCACTCTGAGCTAAGGCCGAGCACCCAGTCGTTCCATGGAGTGATCCCTGGGACGTCTTCGCTCCCACTTGGGCAGATCTCTTTGCCTGTTACATTTGGTACCAAGGATAATTTCCAGACCGAATATATTAATTTCGAGGTGGCCAATTTCGAGACAGCATACCACGCTATCTTGGGAAGGCCCGATCTGGCTAGATTCATGGCCGTCCAGCACTACACATACTTGATGATGAAAATGCTGGGACCCAGAAGCGTCTTCACGGTACGCAGCGATGTTAGGCGATCTCTGGAGTGCGACCGAGAGAATTATGGGCTTGCTGAGCAGCAGGAGGCAATCGCCGAAGGGAAGAAAATCCAAGAGGAGGCTGCCACGTTGCAAGAAGCCGATGTCCCGTCCAAAAAGAAGGCCACGTCAGGAATGAAGCCTGGCGAATGAACCAAGAGGATCAACCTCGACCCGTCCGACTCGTCCAAGACAACCCTGATCGGGACAGGGCTCGAAGGTAAATAGGAAAGCGCGCTCGTCACCTTTCTTCAAGCTAACAAAGACATCTTTGCCTGGAAACCATCCAACATGCCGGGAGTTCCTATGGAGGTGATCGAGCACTCATTACGCATCGACGAAAAAGCAAAACCCATCAAGTAAAGGCTCCGACGGTTCGCTCTAGATCGCCGAAACGTCATCAAGCAGGAGATCACCAAGTTATTAGCTGCAGGTTTCATCAAAGAGGTGTATCACCCCGATTGGTTAGCAAACCTTATACTAGTTCAAAAGAAGAATAAAACTTGGCGCATGTGCGTTGATTATATGCCGGGCCCCGAATATGCAAATCCGGACCCTCTGTGGATTCAGCACTAGTCCAGGATCATGCTAGTGCACACAGTCTCAACATAGATGAAATATCACAATCATACATAGCGAAAAAAGATAAAAGACATCATATATTAAATACAACTAGTTACATGACCTTATGGTCAACTTACATGATTATGCCTTATAAGGATGAACAACAATTTAAGCAAAGAATGAAAGAAAACGAGATGACCCTCAAGATACCACGTGCAACCGACAAGGCTCAAGACACTAGATGCTCGCCCTTCGCAATACTTCTCCTCCATGAATGGCATAGTCTCTTCTTCTTCAAGTGGTTGTTGTGGGTGAGTACATAAAGCACTCAACAAGTCGTGCACGTAATGCAATTTAACATAACTATATGCAAGGCTTATTCCAAAGAAATGGCTAACATGGCTATTTTGCAATAAGCAGCATTTGTAAATGAATACAGTATATAAATTGGAAAGACAGTAAAACAAATAACTGTATTAGATAGATTCAACATTTGTCAAGTAAACCAAGTTTCCAATCCTATGTTAAGTTCCAACCTTTCATGGCAATCTTGCCATCCCATTCCATGTTTTCATTTCAAAAGTCTAACCCTTAACTATAATTCCCGAGCTTTGCTCAATACCGTGAGCACGGCTATTCGAATAGGTTTACACTCTACAGAGGTTATGCACTTTACCCACACGATGTGATATTCTCTTTGTGCCTGGCCATTAGCACACTTCCTTTGGTGTGCCGACAGAGAAATCACGACAAAGCCTTTCAGGAACCTCTACCTTATCCAAAGAACCTCTCCGGTATTGCCTTCACTATTACTCCTCTCACGCGGAGCCGAACTATAGGACAGGCCAACACCGTTGGATGGGCACCAAGCCGTAGCACAGGTACGCTCCCCCACACAGATGCACTTCCGTGTACTGTCACCCCGAGGTATCAGAGGAAAGATATCAGAACCCTAATCATCTAGGTCTGTCCCATACTGCATATGTGGTCGCATGATTGACTCAGTCAAAGGCTTGCAAGGTTAAGTCCTTAAGATGATCGAGGCAAGACTTCCACATACCCCCTACCCATCGGGCCGACCTTGGCATTCTCGCCCCTTGCCACTTACCCCAATCTAAATCATAACCACCCGCTTGATTACCAAGCACCACGTACATCAAGAATTTAACCTCGCTATGACATCCTCTCGCCACCACAACTCAATCTCATCGTGTGACCACACATGACACACAAGTTCATAACATCGTTCCATATTCCATTAGTCAAGATTATTTGTCAAAGACTAAAGTACATGTGATGATGTGGCATGGCTAAGCAACTAATACGGTCTAACCATCCCATGTTGATTATTATTACTAACCAACTATAATGAACCAATCTAGGGTGACAATATATCATGGTATACAAATGGCAAGGTAGGGTATAGATCAATTGGGTATAATAGCTAAGTCCCAAATTTAATTGAAGACATTTGTACATGTCAAATAATATGCAATAAAGTAAAACAATATAGCAGTTTTTGTAATCGTAGGTTCAACATGATCAAAGCACAACTAGCCTGGCACTTCACTACTACACAAATATACATCACAATCGGTTCTTTTTTATCATCACAGTCGGTTCTGGTGGCGACACAAAGTCATGAGACAGAGATGAGGCGGCATTATTATAGTCGGTTCTGCTCGATAGAGATGTGACGGTCATCTCTATCGGTTCTTTGTAGGAAGCGATAGAGATGAGTAAGTCATCTCTATCGGTTCTTAGGTCATCATCTCTATCGCATCTTACAAAGAACCGATAGAGACAATACCCTCATCTCTATCGCTTCCTATAAAGAACCGATAGAGATGACTTCCTCATCTCTATCGCTTCTTAGAAAGAATCGATAAAGATGAATACCATCATCTCTATCGCTTCTTATATAAAACCGATAGAGATGAGTTCATCATCCCTATCGCTTCTTACAAAGAACCGATACGGATGACCGTCACATCTCTATCATTTTCTTGTGAGAACCGACAGAGATGAAGGGATGTGCTGTGCTATTTTCTAATTTACCTTCCAATCAGCACATATTCCACACAATATGCACATATCACATTCACACAGAAATTACATACAACATATCACATTCAAAGAACATGAACACTTTGTTACAACAAACACATATCACATTCGTTAACAAAATAGAACGTAAACATGCTTAACCGTACACATGCAATCGCATTCAGATATGTAATATTGTTCACATCCGGTCTAGTAGTCGCCGGATCTATAAACCGCCCATCCTCCGACAAGCATTCTATCCAGACCACCGCATAAGTGGTCTCAGATCTTGTTGAGTGCAATGTCGTCTATACTCTTCCGGGGATAATGGTATGTCGCAAAATAGAAACGAGTACTCTAATTTAAGTTTTCAAATTTCTATGTGAAAGACTAATTGTATAATAATGCATGTACTACCTTAGGGAAACGGTCCGAGCAGCAATCAAGATCACCATGTGTTGCATGACATACAAACCACAGTCGTCGTCACGCCTCACAGGTGACACTGTGAAGAAAGAAAAATAAATTAAGAGACGAAGAAAATATGTCGAAAATCTAAATCTTATATATGATAGCTACTTGTACCTTGAAGCGACATACTCCAAATTAGAGCCCTTTTTGTCGTCGTGTGTCCCTCCCGCTCGACGTATTCCTTGAAACCCCTATATACATTGGATGATGCCGTTGAGTAAAAAATAATGAATGTAGTTAAATACGTAAAATGTTAGATAAGAGTGGTGCGCTATCGCCCAAAGGAAGCTTGATCGCAGAGGCCATCGGTCTCTTATCAATCGAATTAAAAGTGTACACTTTGTTGTCACTCTAAGGAGCACGAGTAGAACCCAATGGTTGCTTATTAAATGGTATGCAAAAAGAAAATAAGTTCACATACGGTTTAAGTGCGTAGAAGTAATTGAACGGTGAAGTAGCACTTACCTCGTGGTACGGAGTAGAATGAAGTCCTTCTTCGACTCACCTTGCAATGCCCTCTTGATGTAGGAGGCAACCCATTCCGCTGAAGCCTAGCCATCGTCATGACACAAGCTCGTGGTCGATTTAACCCAACTAGTTGTCGATTCGTCACGACTCACGCCTCATCGCCTACAACTCGCATTGAATGTTAAAAAGCGTAATGCAAAATCCTATGGAAGTCATTAGGTCATGCAACGTGGTGCGATACTCACAGCGGCCCGTGATCGTGACAAGAGAAATATCGATGGTTATCGCTGATACGCACGAACAGATCCTCAAAACTAGCCGGAATGTCCCATCCTCCTCGCAGCGGAAATGTCCCTTTCAGTATCTAACATTGAAGTCGACACGCCGCTATCTTTCACTTTGTCAACGCATCATCCATGGAGTCGCCGAGTCCATATGCCTAGAGCATTCAATTTGTCGAGGCGTAAGGGCTTTCCATGTATGTAGGCCTTGAATTCATAAGGCTTCTCTGTGGCCTGTGCCAGCTCTCCTTTCTGGGCCGAAGGAGTCTCCGAGGCCGGGGCAGTGGGCTTTTCATTTACTTGATGGGGCGTTGTGGCCTTTGTGAGCCTTGACTTTTTAGTAGAGGTCTCCAGTGGTTCTGTGGTTGTCATGCTAGTCCTTTTATGCACCAGCTTTGTACTTTGTGCAGACTCACACAATGTTTGAGCAGCGCAGCGGTAGGAACCTACAAAGCACGCGATAATTAAGTAACTTGTTGCAATACTACCGAATGGTACAAAAGGTGCGAGGTTTTACCTTGACCAAGACGACGCTGTCAGGGGCCACTTGATGAACGACATCCGCGCCAGCCCTAGAGTGGTGATGTCTTCGTTGGGGGGAACTCGAGCACATGTGATAAGAAGGCTTCGTGGACGAGTCCACCGACCTCATGTAGCCCTTCCCAAAGGCTGACCATGCACCGTGTCGGTCTCCTTGTATGGAAATGCAACCCGCATGCAGCCTCAACAGAAAATCCGCCTTCCGTCAGGTGAGTCGGCACTTGGTAGGCGCCTGCAAAACGTGCGCAACTTGAGAGAAAACATATGAAGAGTTACCTCGCACCATTAAGTTAGGCAAAATTAATTATTACCTTCACCGGGACCGACTTATCATTTTTGGAACCACACTACTTGGTCTGGGCACGTGTTTCTCTATAGTAGGCGGGGCATCCGCTCGACTGGAGATCATCGCCATCATCTCGGCCCTTAGGCGCTCCCCACGTGCCATCATCTCTACCGTCATCTCCTCCTCACGTGCCATTATCTGCACCCTCATCTCCCCCCTCATCTCCTCTTTAATCTCCTCCCTCAGCTGCTCCCTAAGCGTGTCCTTCAGGCGCTCCGCACGTGCCTCCAATGATCTTGATCTGGTACTCCCAGCATCATCTTGGAAGTAGGACTTCTTCGTATGCCCCGCCCCTGCGGCAAGCACCCGGCCCTTGTGGTCAGGCTTTCCGATCGCAGAGGATAGGATGTCATTTGACCCTTGGCTATGAAAGGTCCCCTGCTCTTTTCTCTGGCTTACCTCCTCCTGCAAGAAGCGAATATGAATTAGATCTGAAATACAATAAGAATGGTCGACTGCAATGTAGTAAGTTTGATATCTTACGATGGTGGAGACGATTTGCACGGTAGTGGGGTTTGGTACTACCAGCTGCCCGTCCGCGGTTTTCTTTGTCCTCGCTAATACCCAGTCACGTGCCCGCTCCTCACATATATGCGAGTAAGGCATCGCTGTCCCGAGTTGGCGATTCTCGCTAGTCGCGCCCATTCTCGCTTTCTTCCTTCAGAGTCACTTTGAACCAAGGTGGTGCGCGTGTTGTTCAGCCTCCGGTAGCAATGTTCTTCTGCCTCAGCTCCTTCCGCCGGGCGCATTTCTGATCCTCGTGAACTCCTCCCAAACATCTGGAGTCACGAACGGATACCTCTCGAATGGTGTACGACCTTTCATCACGTACTCACTGTGCGTGTAGACCCTGAAGTGCCTCAAAGCCACACCCATCCTCTTGAAGGCGTATCGCCTGGCTTTGTTTTCATCCTCCTCTTCGATAATCCATTTTCCCTTAACCTCGTCCCACAACCGGTTCTTCTGCTCATCGCTGACCTCCTTTCTCCAATCCTTAACTGTTATGGGAACTCTCTCCCTAACCAATTGCCCGAGGAATGATCAGTATCGCCCCTTATACTTGGGAGGACCCGTGCAAACTCCCGTCACATTGAAGTGCAGAACTTGCGGCGTTGTCCCTGTGGCCCCTTTGCTTGGTCCTCGGGCCTTCCTCACCTTTTCTTTCTGGTGTACTCCCCTTGTCCTTTTTCTTTTTTTCAAACAAATATACAAGAAATTTGCTGGAGCTATATAAATGTTGCTTTTCTAACCATCCCTCTCTATCCTATTCCTAAGGTATTACATTGGCACACATATCTTTCCATAGGTTCTTCTAAACGATATTTCTGGTCCATATGGGGATTCATTGCTTTTGAGCTTGAAGCTTGCTGTGGATGTACTAGTAAGTACTCCTGCTACTGTTTTCCTAAAACTCAACCTTTGAATCTAATGGACTCAAAATTATTGTTTGGAAATATATCACATGGACTAATTTCGATAATTAGATTACAATAGATCAACTCACTTATCATCCTTAAAATCCATTTTGGCCGATTGACACGCAAAACATCCTAAAATCTCAATATAGTTGAACCTATTTGGGGGTGGTTTCAATGAGTGCATAGCTCCCTTTCAAGAACTTCCTTCTTTGTAGTGTTTATTTGGGCTAATTTCATAAGCAAAACATCCTACAGCTATGCATCCATGGAATTGTTTTTTTCTCTCTGTCAATCAAGTTCATTATGACAATCATGTGGGTTAGCTCGTGCAAGCCTATTAGACAAATTATCATTATATGAACTTTATTAGGTAAAGATCTTGAAATTCCGAAAAGGATTAAGAACATAACGCACTTGATCAGATCATATAAATTGGTAATCACTGGTAATTCACGAAAAGGATATATGAGTTACTCTACAATTCATGCAGTACATTAGTGATGCTAAAAGACTATTGGAAAAAAAATCAGAGGCCATCTTATATGACCGTTATACTACTGTCATTCCACAAACTGTGTCTATCAAAATACTAATATAACACTGCTAAAAGTAAATCAAATACACAATATAACTCTGAAATGTTGTAATGTCCTTTCATAGCTTTCTTTATTTTCTTCAAAATTTGGCACATGATCAGTTTCAACAGTCAATATTCTAATAGTGTAAATTAGGCACATGATCAGTTTCAACAGTCAATATCTTTTCTTCTTCTCGTTCTAGACACAAAATAACATTCCAACCTTCAAATAATTGGGGTTTTTCCATTGCTTCTCTGCATCAAACAAGAATAGACAATCAAATCATGCACCTAGGAGGCACCGAGGGGGACCTCGATCGGAGCAGGCCGCAGGCGACGGTGGGAGGGACCTCGGAGCAGGCCCGAGGTGCCGGTGGGGGGACCTCGGAGCTGGCCAGAGGCGCCGGTGCAGGGACCTCGGAGATGGCCGAAGGCGCCGGTGGGTGGGAGCCGCCGGCTAGGGCAAAGAAGAAATCGCGAGAGCTCGAGGCGCAGGATGAGGTAGGGCAAATAGAAATTGTGGGAGCAAGAGGCAGGCGTGAGGGAGAGTTTTACTAAAAAGGTCCTAGTTGTGTCGGTCTTTCAACACAACCGACGCAAATAACTTACACTTCACTATCGGTTTTATATCGCAACCGACACAAATGCCAAAATATTACTATCGGTTTTCTCTGGGAACCGACACAAATGCTAAACTATTACTATCGGTTTCCATATAAAACTGACACAAATGAAGTTTACCACAATCGGTTTTCCATATAAACCGACACAAATAAAGATTATCACTATCGGTTTCGTCTAAAAACCGACAATAATGTGTGCCACTCAACAAACAAATGTAAACACAAGTTCAGTTGTAGACAACCCATCTGTGTCGGTTTTTCATAAAAAACGATACAAATGATTGAATTATCTGTGTCGCTTTTGTAGGAGAACCGATTCAAATAATGTACTAATCTATGTCACTTTCGTAAAAGCACCGATACAATTGCCACAATATTACTATCGGTTTTATATGGGAACCGACACAAATTCCAAACAATTACTATCGGTTTTCCATATAAAACAGACACAAATGAAGTTTATCACAATCGGTTTTCCATATAAACCGACACAAATAAACATTATCACTATCGGTTTCGTATGAAAAACCGACACTAATGTGAGCCACTCAAGAAAGAAATGTAAACATAAGTTCAGTTGTAGACAACCCATCTGTGTCGGTTTTTCATAAAAAACGATACAAATGATTATATTATCTATGTCGCTTTTGTAGGAGAACCGATTCAAATAATGTACTAATCTATGTCACTTTCGTAAAAGCACCGACACAAATAATTCTTATCACTATCAGTTTTGTATACAAAACCGACACTATGTGTGCCACCAACAAACAAAAGTATGTTCGCTAGACACAACTATCTCGTGTCGGTTTTTCATGAGAACCAGACAACTAATTCACTAATCTGTCGCTTCCTACAAGAACCGATACAAATGTTAAATATTACTATCGGTTCTTCCAAAAACCGATAGAAATAGTTCACATAGCACCGTATGTTTTTTACCAAATAGCAATCGTCACTATCGGTTTTACCATAAAACCGATACAAATGTTATATATCACTATCGCTTTTTGTAAAAACCGACACAAATAAAAGTGACACAAATTCTGCAATATCACTATTTGTTTTCCAGACAAACCATGAAGTCTAAATTTGCAGAAATATCTCATCAAAGAGCGAAAAGGCCATAACTTTTGCAACCTTAGTTGGAATTATTTAAATTTTTGTAGGAACATACTTTGTGATACTAAAAATCTTTTCTAAAAAGGAATTTGGCAAACAGAGTTAGCATTGAAAAAAGCCCAAATTCACTTTGTAGGCATGTTTTTTGTTCAAAGAGTAGAAAAGTCAAATCTTTCACAAATAAAGTCCAAGTATTTTGAAAATTACCAGAAATACTTTGTTGTAGAGTGCCTTCTTTTTCTTGCATTAAGTAGCTACATACCACAATCCATTGATAAAAATTGTGAAAGTTTCATACGTGCAGTGCAAACACGAAACTACAGTTATGTACAATTCAAACATTTCAAACACATAGCAACTGATACAATGACATACTCCTTTTATTTGCAAAAGAACCCTTCTTGATGATCTACACGCATGTAATTTCTTCCATGTGTGTCGTCGTCGCCGCTAAGACGGATCCCATCCGCAAAAGGAGGTATTTCATCGAATTGGTCGTACTCTTCTTCATCTATGACATTTTCGACCCCCACGATCCGCCGCTTGCCATGAAGGACGACGTGCAATCTCGGATTGGCTGGATCACGCACGTAGAAGACTTGATTTGCTTACTTCGCAAGGATGAATGGATCATCTTTGTAGGCGACTCTGTTCAGATCCACAAGAGTAAAACCTCTCTTATCGACCTTCACTCCATGTGGAAGTCTCACCCACTTACATCGGAACAATGGAATTTGGTATATTCCATATTCGAGCTCCCAAATTTCTTCGATCACCCCATACTAAGAGTTTATTGCCATTGAGGATCCTCCCTTCGAGTGGTGTTCATCGGACAAAGCATCCATACTTACACCACTATTTTGAACAGTACTCTTCGCATCCTGACTTTTGGTGTAATAAGTGTACCCATTAATATCGTACCCCTGCCATGTCTATACATTAAATCTAGGCCCGTCAGCCAACCATTTGACATTCTCACTAACAGATATCTCCGCCTTTTGTTTGAACCATGTGAGAAATCTATCGTTGTGTTCTCGCATGATGGAAAGCTCATCCGTATGTGGATTCTCTTCCGTAATATCGACTTGTGCCGCTTCGATGTACCCTCGCAACTTCGCTACAGTCTCGCAAGGTCGCGATGCGCTTTGCAATACATATCAAATCGTGGCCTCGTTAGTTTCGACCAACAGCCTTTGCCAAGCAAGTCCGCCTCATGGCGAGATACAGGAACACCGATTGCTTATCTTTTCCCGAGATAGTCCACGCAGAACTCGATAACCTCTTCAGACCCATAACCTTCAACAATACTACCCTCAGGCTTCGACCGATTCCGCACATAGGACTTTAATATACCCATGTACCTCTCGAACGGATACATGTAACGTAGGAATGCGGGTCCACATATCTTAATCTCTCTGACAAGGTGAACAACAAGGTGGACCATGACGTCGAAGAACGATGGTGGGAAATGCATCTCAAGCTGACATAGAGTCTGCACCACGTCACTCTGTAAGTTGTCTAGCACATCGGGGTCAATAACTTTGCAGGAGATCGTATTGAAGAAGTAACACAGCTTCGTGATTGCCAACCTGACATCCTCTGGCAGAATATTTTGGATTGCGACTGGGAGCATTTGGGTCATCAAGACATGGCAGTCGTGGGACTTCATGCCCAGCAACTTCAAATCAGCCATGGACACAAGTTTCTTAATGTTTGCGGAGTAGCCCGACGGAACTTTAATTCCTTCGAGACACTTGCAGAGGTCTTCTTTCTCCTTCTTGGATAGCGTGTAGCATGCAGCGGTGATGTACGTACTTTTTCCATCCTCCTCAATCACTGCAAGCCTGGGCCTGATTCCCATGTAGGCCATGTCGCGACGAGCATTCACACCATCCTTGGTCTTCCTGTATGTTCAAGCAGATACCAACCAAATTGTCACGTACATTCTTCTCAACGCATGACATCAATACAATGTCGGACATCTAACTCGTTTCAGTACGGTATGTCCCAAAATATGGACCTCTTCTTCCAAATGGTCCTAGGACGAACAGATTTACTCTTTTCGCATCAAGTTCGATATCCTCCACACGTGAATATACTTGCCTTCCACTCATAGGTCATGGGGCGAACGGACTTCCTCATCCCATCAAATTTGTCATCCATCTTACTGATCGATGACTTCGAGGTAGAAACCTACGGTGACCCATATACACGCTTTCTTGGAATTTGCACCATAAGCTCTCGCCTCTCTTCACAAATAGGACACGCTTTGACCCCTTTCGTACTGTAGCCCGCCAAATTACCAAGGGCTGGGAAATCATTTATGGTGGAAAATACCATAGCCCGTAGGGTGAAATGCTCTTTTTTGTATGCATCCCACACCACGACCCCCTCATTCCACAATTTTACCAAATCCTCGATCAGTGGTGCAAGGTACACATCAATATCATTTCCCGGTTGTTTGGGTCCCGAGATTAGCAATGACATCATGATATACTTCCGCTTCATGCACAACCAAGGAGGAGGTTGTAGATACACAATGTAACCGCCACGTGCCGTGACGATCGCCATGTTACCAAATAGATTCGCTCCATCAAGACTCAACCCAAATCTTATGTTCCTCATTTCGCAATCGAACTCCTCATGTTTCAAATCGATGTTTCTCCATTGAGCCGAATCGCAGGTGTCTCACCTTGCCATCTTCCTTTCGAGACTCATAATGCCAACACAACAATTTTGCCTCTCTCGATTTGCAAACAACCGCCTCCGCATGGGAATGATGGGCAAGTACCACAATACCTTGGTGGTGCACCTTTAGTGACCTCTTCACCCTCGTTTCCTGGCCTACGCTTTTTGTCGCTACGCTTCTCCTTCGCTTGTACCGAGGTACACCGCAAACTAGACAAATGTGTAGCCCCGATGTGCGCATTGCACAAGATGCAATCATTTGGACATGCATGTATCCTTTCTATTTCCATTCCCATGGGACATAGTAGCTTCTTCGCTTCATAAATGCTTGTTGGCAACTCGCTTCCCTCTAGAAGCGATCCGATAGAAGAACTAGAAGTGCATTGAAACTTGTATCCGCCCAATGTTGTTTTGCCTTCGCTCGAACAATGCAAGGACCGAACCCAACTTAGTGTATTCTCGCTTTGCAACCTACGAACAAAGGGTTTCGCATCGCCTTTCATCAAGCTTTTAAACTTTTCAAACTCTCTTCCGTGAAATTACCCTCCACATCCCGCAACATTTGCTCCAAATTCTCCTCCCGAAACATATCAGTCGCAACTCATCATCCGGTTCCACCGTGTCTTCATTGCATACCGGCAGGTACTACCTGCCTCCCGTGATGGATCCAACACGTAATTCCTCGTAAGCCACGCCGAATCGTGGTCCTCAATTTGAGCTGAGTTGTTAAATCTTCTCATATTGGTGCAATCAATGCAAGGACAGTATATGAAGTTTACACCCCTCCTCACCATGTCCTCTTCGGCAATTTTTTGAACTCCTTAACACCACTCTGAAATTCAGCACTCACACGACTTTTGTTATACATCCATTCCTTATGGTTCATCTGCAATTAAAATTCACTTAATAAATTAAGGAAAAACTGGAGCAACAGCATGCTAGCTATTTGAAATATTGAGACATCATTTTAGTTAATATTACCTTTGCAAAATAGAGGACAAGTTCCTGCAAGATATATAAAATGTGTTCTCCCGATCAATACCTAGATTCTTCCCTGGTTTAGAGCTTCCAATTCCCTAGATAGGAGACATACATTTTTAACATCAACAATGATATCAAACAATCTAATTATATAGTGCAGTAGCTTACAAATCTTTTGACTACAACGAAACAAATTAAACAAGGGTACCAATGATGACTCCTAATCTCTAAATAGGTTTGGTCTCATCTCATTCGAGGATATGTGGTTCAAAAGTTCTTGTTATTGTACAACTCTGCAGAAAATTTCAAGAAGATCTCTCTCGCTATTCTCCATATACACGTCTCGACAACAAGTCAAGAGGGGTGTGTATCTGGAGAATACCAGGGAGACGCTATCGAAATCTACTCTGCAGTTGTACATCATAGCTGAGGACCTTGTCCGAACGACATATCCTCGAACTGTCCAAAGAACGTGGACAATTTGAGACTGCTCGCTTATAAATATGTCATTTTGTTCAACATATTTATAAACAAGCATCCTCGAATGGGAGACGTAGGTTCTGCAGCCTAAACCCTAACATTCATTAGGTGACAGCAATAATAATTTCATATTAGCATCAAAGCACTACAAATTAAGATAATTAAATATATGTGTGCTTGTCAAATAAAGGGTGTGAAATCTGATAGGACATACACAATACCAGTGCAATCTAAACTTTCTTCGCGACATATCAAAATTACATAGTGCAAAAATAAAGGGGTTTGAAGGAATACTCACGTTTTGAAGAAAACCACAAATTACGCAAAATGAGGGGAAATCTCCTCAAGTTAGGGCTTCAAATTTACCCTCTTAACACCCACCTTTGAAGATTTCAAATTTTCTCACCCAAGTATTGCTTCCAACCACAGAATATGAGCTATTTTTTCGTGTGGCGGTGGGGAAATCTCCTCTGGAACAATAACAGAGAAGAGTTCAGCTCGAGTGGTATAAATAACCTAACGAGGCACATCACAGTGATAGTGATGTCAACGTGTTCATCACTATCTCTTCTTACGTGGGAACCGATTGTGATGACAACGATCATCACTATCACTTCTCTTATAAGAACCGACTATGATGTTCCCAGTGCTACATCACAATCACTTCTAACCTTAGAACCGATAGTGATTATTATTAATGCCTCCCCTAGGTCATCTATCACAATCATTTTTTCCTAAAAACTTAAGAACCGACACAGATGAAGCGATAGTGATGTACCATTCTGTAGTAGTGCTTGCTATAAACTGCTTTTTACTATTTTTAATTGATCTTCGGCTTCCTCAACCTTTGGCTCTTCAATCGAATGCTTCAACTTCCTCGTCCTTCAGCTACTTCGGGTAACTTCTGGACGACACGTCTAACGACAAAGAAGCACAAATACAACAAAACTGAAAAGCAATTCAAATAAACTCCAATTTAATATTAGATTGGTACTGAACGGAAGGGATTGAATTTAAGAACTTAGATTTGATCGAAGATCGGATGAAAGAGAACAAAGCTTTAAGATTTATCGAGAAGGTTACGATCGATAATTAGGAAAGACGGAGTATATTCCAGGGATATCCTTCGAGATTAATTAACTCGATTGGATGATATTGACATATGGGCTCTTGATCTATAGATCGGGTCCATAAAGATATGTTAGTTCATGATGAACTAAACTGATGCTCAATGTTGACTTTTGTTGACTAAACAAATACACAGCCAAACAAAAGAAAGATAGACTAATAGAATAGATATGGCACCAGGATATGACATATGGCTAATGGTCTGTCGACCAAGTCTACGAATGAATTCTAGGTTAATGGCAGATTAGATTTTCAGGGATAAGACAAAGACGGATGGAATCGACATTCAGTGCGATCCAATCTGGGGTTCAGTCATACATCAAAGAAGAGACTTGACGATAACAGGGCGATGACGATATGTAGTAAGAGAGTACAAATATCTTACTACGGTGGACACAACGAGGAAAACCGCACATCGGGCAAATGCTCACGATGAACTCACCCATCGAACCGGTCTTAAGTTAGGTTTTGGTCCGGCTTTGCAGATGATAGAAAGATAAAGCCAGACTCACAAGGAATGTGGTTAGATCACGATAGGACGATAGAAAGGATAATGACATCACGCTACGCTCATGCTGCAATGCGCGTATACGATGATAGTGAAGCGAGAGCAAAGCGTTAACGGCGGAACGTTAACGAAAAAATGTTAGCAGCGGGACGTTAACGATGGAACGTTAACGGCGGGACGTTAACGATGGAATGTTCACGAAGGAACGTTAACGATGGAACGTTAACGATGAAGGTGAATCGTTAACAGAACACTTATGAGATTATAAGTTGGCAACCCACGTTTGAAAGATAGGGCAGCGAGGTCATGACATGGCTCAAATTTGGTTTGAGATCTGCGGGGTACACATATCGTAACACAACGACAAATTGGACCAAGGGTTAAGTCCGGGTTTGAGCGAAACGATTCAAGGATGAATACACTTGGCATAGGGTAGGATGGTAGGGTTGGCTCTGCGATTAAAGGTTACCAAAGATGGCGAACCGAAATGCGCACCGACACGAAAGACTAGGCCAAAAGACGTCGGGTAGATTCTAGAACATGGCTTTGACGGCAACCGGGGATCAATGAACATCAACGGTGGGCAAAACAGGGGATAATGATCTTCTGGACACAATGACATGGCCAAGACAAACCAAAATGGTTGGCGGCACAAGACGACGCGCGGCGGTGGCAAAAAGGCGACGGTAACGAATATTAAACTTTTCGGAGGATGAAACAGCAAAGGGAAAGTAAGCACCACGTAGAACGCGGCGACACGAACTCAACGGTATATCCAGATTTGGAAGCAACCCAACGGACAGATCACAAACTGTCGACGAACGTCAGCCGGAGCCAATAGGTCAAACGATCATAACTATTAAAATAATAGATTGCTCCTATCCAAATCATACAGAGAGCTATCTGGGATCATTTGGCACAATATGACGCGAACGGATCTGAGTTTTACCTTCTGGATCAACGGGGAACGCGCGACGAAGTTTTCTGCCGTTGGAACGTAGTTTGATGGGGGAGGATTGATTTTTCTGCACAAATCCCGCAGGTCAAACCTTGAGTTAGGGTGAGCACCGTGTAGAGGACACCAAGAGGAGTCTACAAAAAAAATTTAACGGTCTAAATCGCAAAAACCGAGGAGAAAGGGCAGCAGCAATATTTGAGATTAGAATGGCCGTAACTTTTGATTTCGCAGATGGAACAGCGCCAAATTTGGTGGAGAGATAGATCTGACTATTAGGCACGAGATGACATGGTTGTATCTCAGAAAAACTCATGCAGCCGGAGAGGAACGCGATGCCAAAACCAGCCGACGAGAGGGGCGCCCGGGAGAGCTCGTCGATGTTGTAGGAGAAAAGGGTCGCCGGCGGTGCTCTGTTTGGAATTTTCGAAAACTGCTTCACAGAGGTGTTGCAACCTTCATGGGGGTGCTCCACAAAAAATTTGAGGATGAACGGAGTTCGGGAGCGCCCAGTAGAGCTCGCCGAAGTTCTCACCGGAGTTGGGGAAAAAGGCTTGCCGAGGGAGCTCCATTGCGATTCTGATGCTGATCTTTGAGTAAGATGTGGGGAATGAGTAGAGGCGTCTAGGGTTCAATTCTTAGCTACAAAGGAGCAATGGATCAACGGGAAAAGCTCGCCAGAGTTATTACTGAAAACTACCGGAGTTACTGTTTATTTAATCCGAATTATTAAGTATCACCCATATAATCGAAATAAATATCAAACAACCGTTTAAAAAAAATCCGGGAAAAATCTGGAACGTGACCCACAGCCTTAGTAACACAAATAAAATATTATTACATAAAATAATAATTTTATTCGTACAAGAAATACTTTTATATTGTTTTAATATCTTTTTAATTTGGAAAATACTAAAATAACCCCAAAAATTCTAAGAAAATTCATGGAGTTTAATTAGGATATTTTGAGATCAACTAAAATATTTTGGTACCACCAAATATTTTATTTTTATATCCAGATATATTTTTATTTAGTTAAAGCTTTCGGAAAGGCTTTAGAAAATATATAATTTGACAAATGTAGGAAATTTCGCAGAAATTCCCTTAGGTTTATTTATATTAAATAAGATAGTTTTTGCAAAACCAAATCTTTTATTTTGTCTCCAAACTATATTTTTAATTGATGAGACTTTTGGAAAGATTTTGAAATCAGGATTTTAACAAATAATGGGAAAATTCACCGAAGTTCCTTGTGATATATTTTTTTTTAAAAAAAATAATTCCAACTTAAATAGGGTTTTATTTTTTTAAGGAAATAGTTTTATGTTTTTCTAAAAATAGGCAAAAGTCTTTTTCTTTTGAACTCTAGAGAAATCCAGAAAATAAAGAGGAGACAAATAAACTTGAGGCAACCGATAAAAATAATAATTTAAAATATTTTTTTATCCTATTTTGGAAATGAAATTTTGTAATGTTTCAAAACCTCCCCCCTTAACAGAATCTCGTCCCCGAGATTTAGGCTGGCTATAGAATTGGTTCGGGGAGACTCGACCTTCGAAGCTTTCTGCACTTGCAGACAACTGCACATGACGGCGAAAGTAACTTGCTATTCTGTGGTCTTGGTCGAAGATTGAACATCATTTCGTTGAGTTGGTTCTGAGAATGCTCTTGATCCGAGGAACTCAAGCTGATTGATAATTGCTTCACTGCAATTCAAAGTCTTGAACGATTCCTTGATCCTTGCAAATTCACTACCAATGACCTTCGGAGTAAGGGACATTGACCGAAATGAATCCGGCAACTCTTAACATCACGATCGAGTCATGGAATTCAAGATTCAATTAGTTTTATCTTATTGACTTGTCAAAAGCATGGATAAAAAATACCAGCTCTGTTGATCTATTGGTCTGATACTATCTTTGTCGGTTTGGTTCTCAAGTAGCGACTGGAAATTCTATATCTGCTAGATATTCTTTCCATAATGAATTAATGCTTCAATTACCACTGAAGTAAAGGTACTGATCTTCAATATGCTAAATCAACAAATTTTGTCTCTACATCACATTACTGAGAATTCAGGCTCATACACATACACATATCTGGTAAAGTGAATGCTCAAAGACATATCAAATCCTTTATTGCCATTAATACTTTTGATTTTGAATTCTGGGTTAGATCGAGCATAACCGAATACCTTCTAATAATGACAAATCTTCTGGCAGACAAGCTTCACGCTAAATGGTACTGAATTGATCATTATAGCACACATATCACTTTCAAGTGAACCACCATTGCAGACAATCCAGGGAAATATCTGATCCTTCATTTACTATTAATGCTTTTATTTCAAACTTCTCATACCAACATAACATTCATCTCTACTTTATTTCTTTTGCAAGGAAATCTTTACATGGAATTCATTACTAATCTCCTCACTTTACAAATGAGTTATGACACTCGCTCAGGGTGAAATCGTTGATCTGAACTTCCATGATTGGTGTTGACATTGAGGTTTTGACTATGGCAGAGTTGAGATTGGCTTCAACCGGCATGATTGCTTTCTTTTGAGGGCAATTGTTGGCAAAATGTCTGGGCTTGCGGCAGGTATAACAAAGTTAATGGAAATTTTTCTTCCTTGGGCATTCGCTGACTGGGGTAGTGTCTTCGCTCAGACATCTTTTCTTCAACTGGTTCTCTAGGAAAACTTCTCTTACAGTGTCACCACTCACTCTTGGCGTTATGTACTTAATCAAGTAACTTCGGAATAACCACGGTGCGTAAAATAATTGTCTTCTTTGTGGACATCGGTTAGCATAATGACCTTCCTTCCGACAAGAGTAGCACACACGCTTGCATCGTTGTGTCTTGTTGGGTATAAATGTATGCTCATTATTGTTCTTCCGTAATTCAGTAATAGTTGCTTCAGAGGGCATTCTCTAGACCAATGACCTTCTTCATCACATAAGAAACATGCCGCTGGCGATTGCCACTTACTACTTTCTTGATGAAGACAAACAAGATCGAGGTCGATCTTTAGTTTTTCAAGTGGCGCCTCAAGACAACCGATATTACACCTCTTTTGACAATTCTTGAGTAATTGCAGCTCAAGATTCTTCTCACGATGCCGAGTCACCGCAGAACTATTGGATCCAAGGGACATTGAGCTAGGCAATGATCTCGACCTTCACATAAGTAACATGTGATGTTGTTCATAGGGCACTCTCCGAAAGGATGACTTCCTTCACAATCGAGCAATTGATCGCATGCTCATCACGTATGGCCTATTTCTCCACAAAGGAATGCATGCACGATCTTCCGACTTGTCAGCCGACAACACTTCAAAGAACAACGCCTAGATCTTGAATCGATGCAGAGGTAGCATTTTGATCCAATCATCATGATCACACCATCTTCTGTCGAAGCAAAGGAATAACGAAAAGCATCAACGAACTCATTCCAGGTGATACTCTGCGGGGCTTCGTGGACATCACAATATTTCTTCCACCATTTCGCAGCAATTCCTTCCAACAGATGAGAAGCATACAAGACCCTCTCATCATCTTTACACTGAGCACTGAGCAGCTTCCTCTCAATAGTATTGATCCAATCATTAGCTTCCGATGGTGAAACATTTCCAGAAAAAGTCGGCGGACGAGTCCTTATGAATTTTGATAACCTTGAGTAAGAACAAGGATCATTGATGACAACCTGAGATGTATTGCTGGCGTTGGCTTGATTAGTCATGTTCTGCATTTGCTTCATCATTGGATGCATCAACTGAGTCTGAACAGCTAAAAACTCTCAAATTCTGCATATCCATCTGCGCTAACGGTTGAAAAACTGGTCCATCATTGGGGTTCTCATTGAGTTGATTATCACTTTTGCTGACTCCGTTGCTTCCACCAGTCTGAACCATCTGCTTGATTGCTTCAAAGGGTTAGGGAAAAGGGAAATAGCATAGATAAGGAATAATGATCCTAATACAGGGGAGATAGGTTTACCCCAACAACTTAAGCAAACAATATTAATAACTTGGTATGGTTGCTTATATATGCCTAAAAGCTATACAACACATACTGCACACTCAACAATCAAGGAACAACCAAATCAACCTATACACACAAAACTACCGTCTATAAGGGCGACATTCTAGCTTAAGAAGACGCGACTCCCACACATGAGTCTCAACTGGCTACCCGAAGCACTGAGTCTTCTAGCTTCAGAAACACTTAGTAGATTTGCTCCTTCCTTGATCTCGACGATTTCTTCTTTCATGATCTTCAGGGTTAACAACAACACTTGTTGCCTTCTCCTAAGGTGTGGCACATCGCTTTCTATTAGAGACAGCTTAGGTAAGATTTTAACTTGTTTCAGCAAGGTAAGAGAGAATTCTTAGCAAAGGAAAAGAATAGAAGAATGAGATAAGTCAAGAAGATGTTATTCTTCCTGGTTAGTTCTTTCCTTTAGAAAATAATTTTGAAGGTCCTATAGAGACGACCAGACAATCTAAGGTCATGGCCTAAAGTCAGTATGGCTCTAATACAACCTCTGTCGGGCCCCGAATATGCAAATTCGGACCCTCTGTGTATTCAGCACTAGTCCAGGATCACGCTAGTGCACACAGTCTCAACATAGATGAAATATCACAATCATACATAGCGGAAAAAGATAAAAGACATCATATATTAAATACAACTAGTTACATGACCTTATGGTCAACTTACATGATTTTGCCTTATAAGGCTGAACAACAATTTAAACAGCAGTGGAAAGAAAACGTAGATGACCCTCAAGATACCACGCATAACCGATAAGGCTCAGACTCCTAGATGCTCGCCCTTCGCAATACTTCTCCTCCATGAATGGCGTAGTCTCTTCTTCTTCTGAAGTGGTTGTTGTGGGGTGAGTACATAAAGCACTCAACAAGTCGTGCACATAATGCAATTCTAACATAACTATATGCAAGGCTTATTCCAGAGAAATGGCTAACATGACTATTTTGTAATAAGCAGCATTTGTAAATGAATACAAGATATAAATTGATAGACAAGAAACAAATAATCAGATAGATAGATTCAACATTTGTCAAGTAAACCAAGTTTCCAATCCTATGTCAAGTTCCAACCTTTCATGGCAATCCTGCCATCCCATTCCATGTTTTCATTCCCAAAGTCTAGCCCTTAACTGTAATTCCCGAGCTTTGCTCAATATCGTGAGCACGGCTATTCAATAGGTTTACACTGCAGAGGTTATGCACTTTACCCACACGACGTGATATTCTCTTTGTGCTCGCCATTAGCACACTTCCTTTGGTGTGCCTACAGAGAAATCACGACAAAGCCTTCAGAACCTCTACCTTATCCAAATAACCTCCCAGTATTGCCTTCACTATTACTCCTCTCACGCGGAGCCAAGTATAGGATGTGCCAACACCGCTGGATGGGCACCAAGCCGTAGCACGTACGCTCCCCACACGATACACTTACGTGTCGTCACCCCGAGGTATCGAGGAAAGATATCGTAACCCTAATCATCTAGGTCCGTCCCATACCGCATATGTGGTCGCATGATTGACTCAGTCAAAGGTTTGCAAGGTTAAGTCCTTAAGATGATCGAGGAAAGACTTCCACATACCCCGCCCATCGGGCCCACCTTGGCATTCTCGCCTTGCCACTTGCCCCAATCTAAATCATAACCACCACGCTTGATTACCAAGCACCACGTGCATCGCAATTTAACCTCGCTATGCGTGACATCCTCTCGCCACCACAACTCAATCTCATCGTGACCACACATGACACACAAGTTCATAACATCGTTCCATATTCAATTAGTCAAGATTATTTATCAAAGACTAAAGTACATGTGATGACGTGGCATGGCTAAGCAACTAATACGGTCTAACCATCCCATGTTGATTATTATTACTAACCAACTATAATGAACCAATCTAGGGTGACAATATATCATGGTATACAAATGGCAAGGTAGGGTATAGATCAATTGGGTATAATAGCTAAGTCCCAAATTTAATTGAAGACATTTGTACATGCCAAATAATATGCAATAAAGTAAAACAATATAGCAGATTTTGTAATCGTAGGTTCAACATGATCAAAGCACAACTTGCCTGGCACTTGCTATAAACTGCTTTTTACTATTTTTAATTGATCTTCGGCTTCCTCAACCTTTGGCTCTTCAATCGAATGCTTCGACTTCCTCGTCCTTCAGCTACTTCGGGTAACTTTTGGACGACACGTCTAACGACAAAGAAGCACAAATACAACAAAACTCAAAAGCAATTCAAATAAACTCCAATTTAATATTAGATTGGTACTGAACGGAAGGGATTGAATTTAAGAACTTAGATTTGATCGAAGATCGGATGAAAGAGAACAGGCTTTCAGAAGATTTATCGAGAAGGTTACGACTGATAATTAGGGAAAGACGGAGTATATTCCAGGGGATATCCTTCGAGATTAATTAACTCGATTGGACAGATATTGACATATGGGCTCTTGATCTATAGATCGGGTCCATAAAGATATGTTAGTTCATGATGAACTAAACTGATGCTCAATGTTGACTTTTGTTGACTAAACAAATACACAGCCAAACAAAAAAAGATAGACTAATAGAATAGATATGGCACCAGGATATGACATATGGCTAATGGTCTGTTGACCAAGTCCACGAATGAATTCTAGGTTAATGGCAGATTAGATTTTCAGGGATAAGACAAGGACGGATGGAATCGACATTCAGTGCGATCCGATCTGGGGTTCACTCATACATCAAAGAAGAGACTTGACGATAATGTATGATGACGATATGTAGTAAGAGAGTACAAATATCTTACTACGGTGGACACAACGAGGAAAACCGCAATACGCAAGCAATACTGCTCACGATGAACTCATCCATCGAACCGGTCTTGTTAGGTTTTGGTCCGCTTTGCGATGATAGAAAGATAAAGCCGCACTCACAAGGAATGGGGTTAGATCACGATGGACGATAGAAAGGATAATGACATCACGCCACGCCTTGCCGGAATGCGCGATACGGCGATAGTAAAGCGAGAGCAAAGCGTTAACGGCGAACGTTAACGAAGAAACGTTAGCGATGGGAAGTTAACGATGGAACGTTAACGGCGGACGTTAACGACTTTAACGTTAACGGCGGAACGTTAACGATGAAGGTGAAGCGCTAATGTAACACTTATGAGATTATAAGGTGGCAACCCTCGCTGAAAGATAGGGCAATGAGGTCATGACATGGCTCAAATTTTGTTTGAGATCTGCGGGTACACATATCGTGACGCAACAACAAATTGGACCAAGGGTTAAGTCCGGTTTGAGCGAAACGATTCAAGGATGAATACACTTGGCATAGGGTAGGATGGTAGGGTTGGCTCACGATTAAAGGTTACCAAAGATGGCGAACCAAATGCGCACCGACACGGCGACTAAGCCAAAAGACGCCGGTAGATTCTAGAACATGGCTTTGACGGCAACCGGGGATCAATGAACTTCAACGGTGGACAAAACAGGGGATAATGATCTTCTGGACACAATGACATGGCCACGACAAACCAAAATGGTTGGTGGCACAAGACGACGCGCGACGGTGGCAAAAAGGCGACGGTAACGAATATTACACTTTTCGGAGGATGAAACAGCAAAGGGAAAGTAAGCACCACGTAGAACGCGGTGACACGAACTCAACGGTATATCCAGATTTGGAAGCAACCCAACGGACAGATCACAAACTGTCGACGAACGGCTGCCGGAGCCAATAGATCAAACGATCATAACTATTAAAATAATAGATTGCTCCTAACCAAATTATACAGAGAGCTATCTGGGATCATTTGGCACAATATGACGCGAACGGATCTGAGTTTTACATTCTGGATCATCGGGGAACGCGCGACGAAGTTTTCTGCCGTTGGAACGCAGTCTGATGGGGGAGGATTGATTTTTCTGCACAAATCCCGCTGGTCAAACCTTGAGTTAGGATGAGCACCGTGTAGAGGACACCAAGAGGAGTCTACAGAAAAAATGTAACGGTCAAAATCGCAAAAACCGAGGAGAACGGGCAGCAGCAAGATTTGAGATTAGAATGGCCGTAACTTTTGATTCCGCTGATGGAACTGTGCCAAATTCGGTGGAGAGATTGATCTGACCATTAGGCACGCGATGACATGGTTGTATCTTAGAAAAACTCAATCAGCCGGAGAGGAACGCGATGCCAAAACCAGCCGACGAGAGGGGTGCCCGGGAGAGCTCGTCGATGTTGCAGGAGAAAAGGGTCGCCGGCGGTGCTCTGTTGGGAATTTTCCAAAACTGCTGCACAGAGGTGTTGCAACCTTCATGGGGGTGCTCCACAAAAAATTTGAGGATGAACGGAGTTCGGGAGCGCCTAGTAGAGCTCGCCGAAGTTCTCACCGGAGTTGGGGAAAAAGGCTTGCCGAGGGAGCTTCGTTGCGATTCTGATGCTGATCTTTGAGTATGATATGGGGAATGAGGAGAGGCGTCTAGGGTTCAATTCTCAGCTACAAAGGAGCAATGGATCAACGGGAAAAGCTCGCCGGAGTTATGGCTGAAAATGCCTGAGTTACTGTAGCTGTTAGAGTTTATTTAATCCGAATTATTAAGTATCACCCATAAAATCGAAATAAATATCAAAAAACTATTTAAAAAAATCCAGGAAAAATCTGGAACGTGACCCACAGCCTTAGTAACACAAATAAAATATTATTACATAAAATAATAATTTTATTCGTGTACAGTAAATACTTTTATATTGTTTTTAATATCTTTTTAATCTGGAAAATACTAAAACAACCCCAAAAATTCTTAGAAAATTCAGGGAGTTTAGTTAGGAAATTTTGAGATCAACTAAAATATTTTGGTACCACCAAATATTTTATTTTTATATCCACATATATTTTTATTTTGTTAAAGCTTTCGGAAAGGCTTTAGAAAATATATAATTTGACAAATGTAGGAAATTTCGCAGAAATTCCCTTAGGTTTATTTATATTAAATAAGATAGTTTTAGCAAAACCAAATCTTTTATTTTGTCTCCAAACTATATTTTTAATTGATGAGACTTTTGGAAAGATTTTGAAATCAGGATTTTAACAAATAATGGGAAAATTCACCGAAGTTCCTTGTGATATGTTTTTTTTAAAAAAATTAATTCCAACTTAAATAGGGTTTTTATTTTTGTAAAGGAAATAGTTTTAAGTTTTTCTAAAAATAGGCAAAAGTCTTTTTCTTTTGAACTCTAGAGAAATCCAGAAAATAAAGAGGAGACAAATAAACTTGAGGCAACCGATAAAAATAATAATTTAAATAATTTTTTATCCTATTTTTGAAATGAAATTTTGGGATGTTACATTATACTGATCTCAACAAGGCATATCTGAAGGATCCGTTTGGGCTACCCCGAATCGATCAGGTGGTTGACTCGACCGCTAGGTGCGAAATTTTGAGATTTCTCGATGCCTATTCAGGCTACCACCAGATTCGCCTAAAGGCGAAAGATCATATCAAGACTTCGTTCATCACGCCTATCGGAGCCTTTTGCTATACCACGATGGCGTTCGGGTTGAAAAACACCGTGCAACGCATCAAAGACGTAATTCAAATGATGTTTTTCGTGCCCACTGGACGCAACGTCGAGGCATGTGAGACCCCGTTCTGATGAACAGGAAACTCCATGTGATTACTGTGCTATTCCCTGGATCAGTAGCTAGCACTCACATGTTTACAACATTTGTATCAAAATCATACACGCAAACATACAGAAGATCTTACATAACTGAATAATTATACAAACTTCAGTACAAATTTAAACCATTTTAACAATGAAATAAAATGTAAACCAAAAAGGAACTAAAACTCCAAACACCTTGTGGTTGCCCACTAAACCTCGTAATCGACTAGGCAACCTAGAAGAGGCTATCACAAAACCCCGAGACCTGCCTCGAAAGAAAGCGTCGTCCCAGAGATCGCAATCTTCTTCCTCCGAGACAAAGAGATGCAAGATTGAGTACATTGGTACTCAAGAAGACTTATATTGGTTCACGATGCAAATAAATAATTATGCAGCTTAGCAATGGATGTGCTATGGTTATTTTGCATTTGCATGAAACATTAAAAAGAGTAAGCATAATAGATTGCAACATCGCATTTTAATAAAAGCAATTGAAAGACAGAATTGTAAGCAAATATTCCAGATTTTCAACCCAGCCTACCCGACTGCATATAAACCTCGGTGTCGGTCCTTTGACACAAAAGATGGTTGAAAAACAGTTTCCAAAAGCCCAACCCATTTTGGAAATCACCCAAAACTCTAGCATTGGAGGATTTTCCCCAAGTGCCCATTACCGCGGGCGTGGCTAATCGATCAAATTTTTCTCTCTGCAGAGGTGTACACTTTACCCACAAGGAATGATCAACCTCTTTCGCCAGGCCAGTTAACACACTTCCTTTGGTGTGTCGGCAAGGAGATCATACAAAGTCACATTATCTAGACATGGCTTTACACCACCGACGTTAACCTCGCCCAAGACAGAGACACTCACCCAAGCCGTGGATCCACATTTATCACACACACACCACGCCTCTGCCTGGGCAAGGCGCATAACGTTGCATTGGTATGTAGAAACCCCTACAGCATGACTGACCGGACTGCCTGTGCATCTCCCGCCTTCCATAGATGCAAAGCCAAGCCTAAACAACTTATTAAGCTAAGACCCGCCCATAGAAGCCCTTGTGGTTGCACGAATACATGGTTCTACAACATCCCATTTGCTCGGTCCTTACACGGGCGATACTCCACCCTAGCTACGTGCAAATCCTTTTGCACAACCGGCTAGCGCCAAATAACCACCCGCGTCAAAACATAGTTTTGTTTGAGGGTTTTTAGCAAATTATCATCAACCAGTTCCCAAAAGATCATATGACAGTTGAAAAGACTGAAAATACCAACGAGAGACTTAAGCAGGAATATTATTATGCTAGCGGTTATACCCAAACATGACATTAAGTATGTCTAGCTCAATCTAAGGTTTACAAGGTTCACAAGTCCATACAGATTGAGACAAACCATAATTTACAGGATTAGCTACAGTTCTAACCCAAAATAGCACTTTTAGGAGAATTATCCGATGCACTGTATATAAGCAAAAACAACATATAGTAGGTGAATTATCAGGATCAACGTGATCAAGGAGTTGCTTGCCTTGCAAATCACTGTCAGGAATAAAATCTGGATCTGCAGAACAGTCTTCTTCTTCTTCGATGATGTCGGTCTCTACTCATTGCGAACAAGAAGAAAAAGAGGATATCAGCAAACTCCAAATGGCAAAAAGAAAATGCATGATAAACAGTAAACACAATTTCAATCAAACAGTAATCGCTATTCATGACATATTTGAATTTAAACATCGAATTATAGATGCTAAAATTGTTTTGAAAGAATTGATTGATCATTTGCTTCTTTGGAGGATGCTACACTCAAAGAAAACAGAGCTTCTCTGGTTTTTCTCAAAATTTCCAAGAAGAGAGCACCTGAAAAACTATATCATCTAGGGTTATAAACCTAACAAGATTGATGTGCATTAACTACAGAAATTAGAATGTAAGACTTGAATTAGCTAGAGCATACTCTAATTATCAAATCTAACAACTTCTTTTAGCTTTTAGGGTTTGGATGAAACTTGAAAACTATTGATGAAAAGGCTTGGTTGAATTCTAGACTTAGCTACAAAACTGGCTAAGGAAGAAGGATTAAACCATATCACATAAGGTTATTACACTTATGGAAACTAAGTGAACCAAAGCACTAAAACAGAATATTTTTCTGGAATCTGACAGAACAAACTTTGGTTATCATTTCTACACTATTCTTCCAAAATTTCTTACTTGGATGAGTTATTTTACCCATGGTTGAAAAAGCTTGATTGTTTCAATCATTCAGCAAAACATAAAAAGTAGACTCATTCCCTTAACTTGTTTTGCATACAAACCTTAACAAAATGTCATTCTCTTCCCAGAATCTACTAGATTATACTTTTTGAAGTATTTCTATACCATTTTTACATTCTTCCTTATTCATATAATCCATTTTATCATATGTTGAAAAGGGCTATATGAACATAAAAACTAACTTATAACCTTTCAATTTTTCATTTTCATTCATTACTAAACTATTCAACATCTTTTATCCATTTTCTTCCTGAAATCAGGGCATGATCTTAAAAACATTTTAAAAGTGAATTTGAGTTATTTTGAACTTGTTCATAGCCAATTACATCTATTTTGGTTATAACTAGTATTGTTTTTCTTAATTGAACAACTATCACAAATACTTTTCCCAAAGTATTCTCACATGAGCAACTCCCCATGATACATACCTAAATAGAATGAACTTTTAAACATTCAAATTTTGGTCCTATCTTTCATTTACTCAATTTCATTTTTCATGCTTAATATTCATTTTTAAGTAAACATGATATATAATAAGTTATCATGGAAACATTTTGTTTATTTGGAATACTCATAACTCAGAGACTCAACAAAAACTTACTTTTCCTTAATTGGATCATCCCAAAAATATTTTATTCATAACACCCTATTTACACTTAGGCTTCTCTTTAATTTTTCCTAAAATCACATTTTACTCATCTACAGAAATTTTTATATATTCAGAAACTACAGAATTTTATACGAATTTAGAAATTAGTTTCACTCAATTTGGCCAGATGATTCAAAAGTTACAAGCATTTGAATTTTGGCGCTTCAAAATCAACCGAATTGCAAAATACGCTTCGCTCGTAAAACGGCTTTCGCCCGCGTGCAAAAATTGGGTTCAAACCCGCGCCTCGCGACATCCGGTCCCATCGCCGCTGACCTGCAGCAGGGCACCGGGACTCTTGCTCGCCGCCGCGAACTAGCTCCGTCGCGGCGAATGGCAAAGACCATGGGCACCAAAGACACCCGCGCGCACCCATGGGTGGTATCCATTTGCCGGGAGGTGGCCGAAAAGGTGGCCGCCACCGTGAGGGTGCGGCGGCGCCATGGTCGCGACGGCGAAACCTCGACTAACGACTACCATCCCTGAACTAGGGCTAGGCGAGCTACAAAGACCCTAGGGATTCGAACTCACCGGATGGTCGGGTCGGAGAAAGCTTGCACCGAAGCCGCCACCGCGCGCCGCCGTGAGGAAGAAGAACGGCGGCGGCGCGCCACGAGCAAAAAGGAACCAAAATAGCGTGTGATCGCGAAACTGGGGCACTCAGATGCTTCGGTGGAATCGATTCGATGGATTGAGGAGAACTCACCCGATTCGACGATTTCCCGCTTTTCGTTCTTGCGGACGAACGGGAAGAAGACCCAGACAAAGCTCTCCGCAGTGAAAACCGAATGGATAGAGGGGCAATGAACCCGCTGGCGAAGGAAAGGCTCGTGGCTTAAGGGATGCGACCGAGGGCAATGAGCTCGCTTCTCGCGCGACGCCTGGCCGGCTTCTCCGTGTCGAGCATAACCGAGCGCACCGCGCCTGGCGCTCGGCGGGATCAAGTAGGCACAGCGAGGAGGAGGTGGCCGCGACGTGGAGGGCGGCGAGCTCGACCGGACGGGGCGGTGATGATCGGGCGCGAAGGATCGGCGAAGTCGCGACTCGCCGACCAGTGGGAGAAGAAAGGAAGAGCAAAACGCATGTGAGATCGACATGTGGGACCGGGGCCCACTGGCAGCGAGACACCTCGCCTCGGTGACCAGCGTCAATGCTTCAACAGGCCGGGCCCACTTGTCAATGAGATAACCGATTTTAATGCGATAAGACAGAACGGGAATTCTCTAGATTTCGCATTAGTTTAAGCTCTAAACTAATTCCAGATTTTCTCAAACTTTTTTACTACGTCTCACTGAGAGTCACACGTCTACTGCAAAATTTTGAGACAAAAACTCCTTTTTGGAAATTTATTAAAATTCTGACACTCTACCCTGGTTTTAAATTTCGTTTTCGGTTTTTGATTTAATTACAGGTTCATTCTCTAGGATTTATTTTTGAAACTTTTTGGAGAGGTTCAAATCCTTATAATTGGATCACTGTAAAATTTGGAAATCAAAAAAATAAGCCATTATTTTATACAAATTCTGACAATCGTTTTCCTTACATTCTGGACCCACTGTATTTGAATTTTTAAGAGGCTTATTTCAGTTCATTTAATTATAAAAATTTTACCAATGGTGAATCATATCTACAGGGATTTATATAAATTTTCTTGGCTTTTCATGACATTGGTTATTTTTCTTCCTACTTTTTGGTTCACTGTTTTTAGCCAAAAAGTAGATACATATTTTATTTATCTTGACCCTAAGTTTATAAAAATTCTACTCACTGGTAAAACATTATGACCAGCTCAAATAGGACTCATGATAAAATTTTCTAAATTTTATTTTCATCTTTTTACCTTTTTCTTTGTTTTTCCCTTTTTATTAAATTTTTTTCTCATAACACAAAATCTAAGAAACTCTAATTGGAGCAATAATACCTAGAATTTCAAAACCATTTATATTAAAGATTAAACTGTTTATTTTTCATTGTTCCAATTTTCGTGTCGTTATGATCCACTTCTTACGTAAATCTCGCCTCTAGATTTGACAGCTAAAAGGAAAAAGGGTTTAGAAGAAATCCGAATTCTTCCTAAGGCGATCCTCTCGCTCCCATGTCGCCTCTTTCGAATGATTACTCCATTGCACTTTTAGCATCTTATGGGCTTTATTTTGGTATGGCGCCCGCTTCTTCAAGAATTTTCACCGACGCCTCGGTAGGTTAAGTCAGTCAAGATCAAGATCTTCCAATTGGGTAAGTTCACGAATACGGAGGCACTTCTTCGCCATGCGACACATGAAAGACATTATGCACATCGGATAACCGAGTAGGCAATCGCAATCTATATGCCTTCTCCCATCTTTTCCAGATGCAATAAGGTCCAATATACCGAGGAGCGAGCTTGCCTCAACTCGAATCGATTTAACTCGACGAAGAGGCAAAACTTTAAGGTAAACATAATCGCCAACCTCAAAGCTCAAGTCACGCCGACGAGTGTCGGATAACTCTTTGGCGAGATTGAGCTTCCTCAACCGGCTTCGATTAAATCCACTTGCTCTTGGGCTTCATTAATCAAATCAGACCAAGAACTGCTTTCACCCACTTCGACCGTAAAAGTGGTGTTCGACATTTTCTTCCATAAAGCGCCTCAAATGGCGACATCTGCAGACTAGCTTGAAAGCTATTGTTGTAAGAAAACTCGCAAATGCGAGGCACTTCTCCCAATTCGTGCTATAAGACAAAGACACAAGCCCGCAACATGTCTTCAAGAGTCCGATTTGTTCTTTCGCTTGCCCATCACCAGGATGGTAGGCGTAATCAATTTCAAAATGGTTCCCAACAATTTGTGCAATTGTTCCTGTAAATGAGATGTGAATCGTGATCCACGGTCGACACAATCGCCTTCGACACCATGCAAGCGCACAATATTTGAAACATAGAGCTCGCTAATTTAATCAGAGAGTCTCTAGTCTTGACAGTATGAAATGAGCTACCTTTGTCAGCCTGTCGACAATAACCCAAATGGAATCACTCCCCTTCTGGGTTTGAGGAAGACCAGTAATGAAATCCATACTGATATCATCCCACTTCCATTCTGGAATTTGCAATAGCTGAAGAAGTCCAGCGACGCCGATGTTCACTTAACTCGCTGACATACATCACACTTTGCGACATATTCAATGACATCCTTCTTCATACCGCCACCAATATTCCTTCTTAAGATCCCGTACATCTTGGTACTACCAGATGAATAGATAATGGTGACTCATGAATTTCTCGCAAAATTAGTTTCTTGATCTCAAGATCATTCGCACATATATCCGAAGTTCCTCTCAAGATTATCCCATCGTGGCTTTCCAAAACTCGTAATCCGCGCCTTCTTTCAACCGATTTCAATCTCAACAACTACTTCATCTTTATACTGCGGCTTTAATTTGATCCTTCAAAGTTGGTCAGAATCGCAGAGTGGCCACATAACCATTCTCAACTAAATTCAGATTCAGTTTTTGAAACTCGTGAACTAACCTGCATCGATTTGAACCCAACATGCAATAAAGCTTATGGCTAAGAGCATCGCCACAACATTGGCTTTACCAGATGGTAGTGAATGCCGAGATCATAGTCTTTGATTAGCTCTAGCCATCTTCTTTGCTTTAGATTCAGATCTGGCTGAGTAAAGAAATATTTGAGGCTCTTGTGGTCGGTGTAAATTTCCGCTCTGTTTCCAATGAGATAGTGCCGCCAGATTTTCAAGGCGTGCACAACTGCAGCTAGCTCTAGGTCATGTGTGGGATAATTCTGTTCATGAGGACGGAGTTGTCGAGAAGCATAAGCGACAACCCGACCCTCTTGCATCAACACACAACCCAGGCCGTGAAGCGATGCATCACAGTACACTTCAAAACTCTTATTAATATCTGGCAAGATGAGCACCGGAGCAGATGTTAACTTTTCTTTCGGTTTCTGAAAACTTTCCTCACAACCAAGAGTCCATTCAAATTTCCTTTCCTTTTTCAGAAGCTGAGTTAGCGGCTTAGCAATTTTAGAGAAATTTTCAATAAACCGGCGATAATATCCGGCGAAGCCTAGAAAACTCCGAATCTTTGGCACTGACTGCGGCCTTTCCCAAGCCAACACTGCTTCTACTTTACTGGGGTCGACGGCAATTCCGCCTTCTGATAGAACATGCCCCAGAAAAGCGACTTCTTTCAACCAGAACTCACACTTCTCAAACTTGGCATACAACTTGTTCTCCCGAAGCTTACTAAGAACCAAGTGCAAATGTTGCCTATGATCTTCCTCGTTTTTGGAATAAATGAGGATGTCATCAATAAAGACCACCACAAATTTATCTAAGTACTCCATAAAGACCTTGTTCATCAGGTTCATAAAGCTTGTTGAGCATTTGTCACCAAACGACATTACGGTATACTCATATAAACCGTAACGCCAGAGTGAGGGCGGTCTTTGGAATGTCAGAAGGTCTGATTTTCAATTGAAAATATCCCAACTTTAAATCTATCTTGGAGAAGACTTGCGCCCCATTCAATTGATCAAACAGATCATCTATCCGGGAAGCGGATACTTATTTTTAATCACACTTCATTTAAGGCACGATAGTTCACGCACATACGCAGCTATTGTCCTTTTCTTTACAAAAGAACCGGACTTCTGTGGTGAAGAATCGGGACGAATGAACCCTTATCAAGCTGTTCTTGTTGCTTTTTCAATTCTACCAATTCATTTGGAGGCATCCGATATGGTCGTTTTGATATTGGTGCGCTCCCGCACCAAATCAATCACAACTCCATATCGCGATCCGAGGCACTCCGCAATTCAAAGAGAAAGACATCCGAATTCACTAACAACCGCCACTTCACTTAAACTAGAAACAGATGCGTAATACTGCATCGTCGAGGTGTTGAAATTTCAGATTTGAGGTAAATTCTACACGCACCCTTCTTGATTTTCAAGGGTTATGGATCGCTTAGCACAATCTATGCAACCCTTACTTTTAACTAACCAATCCATACCCAGAATCACATCCAAACCAGATGTTTCTATCATGATGAGATCAGCATAAAACATAACTCCATTGATTTCTATGCCAACCCCAGAACAGAAACTAGTAGCTCTAATAGTAGCTCCAGGTGATTGCACAATCATATGAACAGGCAAAAGAGAGATCTCCAAATTATGTTGCTCAGAAAACTTCTTTGAGATGAAAGAATGAGAAGCTCCTGAATCGAATAAAACCAAGGTAGGAATAGATTGCACGGGAAACATACCAAGCACGACTCCTCAGTCGTCACGTGATGAAGACGCCCCACATTACCACCTTGAGTAGGTGGTGGAGCCGATCCTTGTGATTGCCGCCGCCCCATCTTGTGAGCGGCCCGAGCTTGAGGTCGCCGTCCACCTTCTTCTTAGGACAAGCGTTGCCGTGAGTGCCCACGCCGCTGCAATGAAAGCAAGTGACATTAGCGGCTCGCTTCAACAACAAAGAATGATCTCGCTGTCGCCTCGACGGATCGCGCGATGATCGCCAAACAAAGCGGGAGTCCGATCAACCCGCCAACTCGACGCTGACCCTTTGGGCCTGGATCGGTGGTGGTCGACAAACATTAGTCGACTGCCACCCTGGTGATCGAGACGATCCAGCTCCAGTGGAACTACGCACAAGCCACTTGCGCTTTCGGCTTTCCAGCACATTGCGGCTACCATGTTCCACCCTCACCGCTTTATCAACGAGGGTCTGGAAGTCATCGATGTCTTGAGCAACCAAAACCCACTTAATCTCCTCATTTAGGCTTTCCCGAAACCTTTCAATTCTTCTCGCCTCATCAGCTACTTCATATGTGGCATATCTGGATAGCTGATTGAAGCGATGAAGGTACTCCATCACTGTCATTGACCGCTTAGGTCCAGAAATTCCGCTTTTTCACCTCAATCACACTAGCCGGAATGTGAGTGCGGCGAAAGCACCAACTCGTGCCATAAGACCACTGACCTTCAGAAGCATCGCTGGTAGTTCTCCCACCAAACCATCATGGTCCCTTGCAACCGATAGGAGGCATACAAGACTTTCTCCCTATCATCACACTGCAATGGCCAACTTGCTCTCCACAGCTCTCAACCAATCATCAAGATCGAGAGGCTCGCAAGAGGGGAGAAAACTCGTGGTCGTGGTCCTTAGGAACTCACTCAATTTAGACACTTGAGGTGCTCCACCATTTCCCCCACGAACCACATTCTGAGGCGCCGTATTCTGGGCTATCTGCTGAAGCAACAGGGCATTCGCCTGCCTTCCTTGCTCGATCATAGCCAGGACTTGCGCCATTGTAGGTGGTGCGCAACCGATCCTCCGAATATCCCCTGAATAGGCGGCGGATCCGGAACATCATGACGAGCAGCTCGTGAAGAAGAGGCCCGCGTCGTGGGATGTTGAGGATTTGGTTGGGCCGGCGTAGAAATACTCGCTCGAGGGTCACGAGCATCCTGAGCCGCACCAGACCCCAAAATCTGATTAAGGGATCTTGTCGACCTCATCCTGTAATTTCAATATTTTAGCATACTAAAGAAAAGAATATTGCTTTAAGATTTATGGCTGGCACAATATTTCACATATCTAACTCATGCTCACTTAATTGTCGTGAATGATTATCTCATCGAAAACTTCCACTACAAAGCTAAAATTCGCGAGAGAAAATCACCACTATTAATTCACACAAAAAGAAGCAACTCGAAAACTTTATACTGCAAAACATGATACGCACATACACATAAGCAAATTCATATCTTAGTTACCACTAAAACATATGTATGCAATTTATCTTCACACAACAGTCAACTCCACCTCCCTGTCATATAGGTTCATGCTTCCAAACATATGTATATACATGCTTTAGCAAACTAACACTACTACTCTTTCCTGCAATTCAGGTTCTCATCATCTGAATACTAACCAACACAACACTCCAAACTTACAGGGAGAAAAATTCACAGCACAAACCCTTCCCAGATACACTCAAAGTATTAAGCAACTAGGAAATTTCAATTTCCATCTAACTCTTACTGCTACCAGCACACATGCATTCATCTAATTTTACAATCTATTCAAAGGTACTAAACAAACGCAGGGAATTTTAATTTCCTTTCATTCTTACTACTTCTTCTCTGTGACTTTAATCCTAGTTCCAGAACACCAACAAATATTACACAAGCAACTACACAACAAGAATTCCAAAACATTCTCCCTGTCATTTGATCCTACTTCCTGAATTCATGGTTACACATGGACTAATTTACCCATTAACTAGTCTTCCCAGAAATTTGGATTTTCACATTTCAAAACACATACATATATATTATCTAACACTTACTACCAGCACAACACAAAAATGAACTTTCCCGTAGCATTTCGGCAGCACCTTCCCAGAACCACAGCCAATTCATCACAAACACAATATAGCAAGACTATCAACTATTCTTCTCACAAGCACACATACAATTTACTAATCTAACAAAAGAAGCTTTAAACATCACTTGGTATCTACACTTAACAGGGAGCTTCATGCCACCATTTCCAGCAATTTGACACTTTGTTTAGAAGCATACGAACTAGTTTGATCACATAGAGCTTAATCTCACACTTACATTTTTACAAGTCCTATTCTTAGTTACAAAATGAGACTACTTTAACTACTAATTTCAGCACAACCTCAATATTTACAAGGTTCTTGCAACACTTATATTACATCAAAATCACATCTTAGCAACTACATTACCAATACACTACCAAAATACTTCTTCCATACATTACCACATACTACTAGATTTTTCTACATTCCATTCCACTACCTCATATTCCCACATTCCTAACCACACATCTCCTTCGATACACCCGTGGAGTGCTAGGGCGGTAGGTGCAAATACTATATGGATTGATGCCCTTGTCATTAATGAGCCTAGGCAACTCCCAATAGTTGACATCATGGCATTTGCACCCACTCCCGGCGAGGCACATAGGACATAGGTGGAGGGCGTTGCGCCGCCGAATCCCTGAGCCTCATTAGTCAACACCGCGCGTGGTAAGGCACGCCTTGCCACACACAATGTCACTCGACTCCAAGAATGCCACACGACGCCGAGTCTCAAGCAACTCTTGCGCCAATCTCACGTAGTGGCTATCTAACCTATTAGTAAACTCCACCATGACCTTTAAATTGCCATTACCCACTCCAACGTGATCCTATACACATTACTCCCTACCAACGGTCTCCCTGTAGGTAGTAATGGTGAGGGCTCAAGTCGTAGCACGTGCCGAGTCGCACTATGGCTAGGTATGCCGCTTCATTCATAGAAGCGCCTATCGACGACCCACTACCCATATAGCTCCTCTCTCCTCACCGTGGGCCGCCTAGGAGGAATAAACACACGAGCAGCGACTCTTGGTCACCGGGCTCAAGCACGCCTAGAAAACCACGATCTCGGCACCCTCAAACCGACAGCTCTCAAGCAACGATCGTAGCACTCCCATCATACCCGAGTGCTCGGGACTCTCGACTCGTGGCAAGGAACAAACCGGCCATCTACAAAATACAAGACAAGATAAGTTTATAAACATAATTAGAAGAGCTAAGGAACTACAAACAAGAAAATTAGCAGTAGGCTAAATTTCATTATTAGTAGTGGACAGAGTTTTGTTTACTTCCAAATTAAGTTTTCACACTTCTAACTAGCGACCATTTCTCCCCAAGGTTCCTACAACAAGATGGCTCGATACCATCACTGTGAGACCCTGTTCTGATGAACAGGAAACTCCATGTGATTACTGTGCTATTCCCTGGATCAGTAGCTAGAACTCACATGTTTACAACATTTGTATCAAAATCATACACGCAAACATACAGAAGATCTTACATAACTGAATAATTATACAAACTTCAGTACAAATTTAAACCATTTTAACAGCGGAAATAAAACAGAAACCAAAAAGGAACTAAAACTCCAAACAGCCTTGTGGTTGCCCACTAAACCCTCGTGCAATCGACTAGGCAACCTAGAAGAGGCTATCACAAAACCCCGAGACCTCGCTCAAAGAAAGCGTCGTCCGGTAGATCGCAATCTTCTTCCTCTGATACAGCAGATGCAAGATTGAGTACATTGGTACTCAGCAAGACTTATATTGGTTCACAGATGCAAATAAATAATTATGCAGGCTGAGCAATGGACAGGCTATGGTTATTTTGCATTTGCATGAAACATTAAAAAGAGTAAGCATAATAGATTGCAACATCGCATTTTAATAAAAGCAATTGAAAGACAGAATTGTAAGCAAATATTCCAGATTTTCAACCGAGCCTACCCGACTGCATATAAACCTCGGTGTCGGTCCTTTGACACAAAAGATGGTTGAAAAACAGTTTCCAAAAGCCCAACCTATTTTGGAAATCACCCAAAACTCTAGCATTGGGAGGATTTTCCCCAAGTGCCCATTACACAAGCGCGCTAATCGATCGATTTTTCACTCTGCAGAGGTGTACACTTTACCCACAAGGAATGATCAACCTCTTTCGCCAGCCGCTTAACACACTTCCTTTGGTGTGTCGGCAAGGAGATCATACAAAGTTACATTATCTAGACATGGCTTTACACCAGCCCGGACGTTAACCTCGCCTCAAGACAGAGACACTCACCCAAGCCGTGGATCCACATTTATCACACACACACCACGTCTCTCGCCTGTGCAAGGCGTACACCGCTGCATTGGTATGTAGAAACCCCACAGCAGACTGACCGACTGCTGTGCATCTCCCGCCTTCCATAGATGCAAAGCCAAGTCTAAACAACTTATTAAGCTAAGACCCGCCATACAAGCCCTTGTGGTTGCACGAAACATGGTTCTACAACATCCCATTTGCTCGGTCCTTAATCGACACTGCGATACTCCACCTAGCTACGTGCAAATCCTTTTGCACAACCGCTAGTGCCAAATAACCACCAGCGTCAAAACATAGTTTTGTTTGAGGGTTTTAGCAAATTATCATCAACCAGGATCATATGACAAATTGAAAAGATCAAAATACCAACAAGGGACTTAAGCAGAATATTATTATGCTAGCGGTTATACCCAAACATGACATTAAGTATGTCTAGCTCAATCTAAGGTTTACAAGGTTCACAAGTCCATACAGATTGAGACAAACCATAATTTACAGGATTAGCTACAGTTCTAACCCAAAATAGCACTTTTAGGAGAATTATCCGATGCACTGTATATAAGCAAAAACAACATATAGTAGGTGAATTATCGTGCTCAACGTGATCAAGGAGTTGCTTGCCTTGCAAATCACTGCACAGAATAAAATCGATCTGCGAGCAGTCTTCTTCTTCTTCGATGATGTCGGTCTCTACTGCAAGTAACAAGAAGAAAAAGAGGATATCAAGAAACTCCAAATGGCAAAAAGAAAACAGATAGATAAACAGGTAAACACAATTTCGAATCAAACAGGCAACTGCTATTCATGACATATTTGAATTTAAACATCGAATTATAGATGCTAAAATTGTTTTGAAAGAATTGATTGATCATTTGCTTCTTTGGAGGATGCTACACTCAAAGAAAACAGAGCTTCTCTGGTTTTTCTCAAAATTTCCAAGAAGAGAGCACCTGAAAAACTATATCATCTAGGGTTATAAACCTAACAAGATTGATGTGCATTAACTACAGAAATTATAATGTAAGACTTGAATTAGCTAGAGCATACTTTAATTATCAAATCTAACAACTTCTTTTAGCTTTTAGGGTTTGGATGAAACTTGAAAACTATTGATGAAAAGGCTTGGTTGAATTCTAGACTTAGCTACAAAACTGGCTAAGGAAGAAGGATTAAACCATATCACATAAGGCTATTACACTTATGGAAACTAAGTGAACCAAAGCTCTAAAACAGAATATTTTTCTGGAATCTGACAGAACAAACTTTGGTTATCATTTCTACACTATTCTTCCAAAATTTCTTACTTGGATGAGTTATTTTACCCATGGTTGAAAAACTTGATTGTTTCAATCATTCAAGAAAACATAAAAAGTAGACTCATTCCCTTAACTTGTTTTGCATACAAACCTTAACAAAATGTCATTCTCTTCCCAGAATCTACTAGATTATACTTTTGAAGTATTTCTATACCATTTTACATTCTTCCTTATTCATATAATCCATTTTATCATATGTTGAAAAGGGCTATATGAACATAAAAACTAACTTATAACCTTTCAATTTTTCATTTTCATTCATTACTAAACTATTCAACATCTTTTATCCATTTTCTTCCTGAAATCAGGGCATGATCTTAAAAACATTTTAAAAGTGAATTTGAGTTATTTTGAACTTGTTCATAGCCAATTACATCTATTTTGGTTATAACTAGTATTGTTTTTCTTAATTGAACAACTATCACAAATACTTTTCCCTAAGTATTCTCACATGAGCAACTCCCCATGATACATACCTAAATAGAATGAACTTTTCAACATTCAAATTTTGGTCCTATCTTTCATTTACTCAATTTCATTTTTCATGCTTAATATTCATTTTTAAGTAAACATGATATATAATAAGTTATCATGGAAACATTTTGTTTATTTGGAATACTCATAACTCAGAGACTCAACAAAAATTTACTTTTCCTTAATTGGATCATCCCAAAAATATTTTATTCATAACACCCTATTTACACTTAGGCTTCTCTTTAATTTTTCCTAAAATCACATTTTACTCATCTACAAAAAATTTTATATATTCAGAAACTAAAGAATTTTATACGAATTTATAAATTAGTTTCACTCAATTTGGCCAGATGATTCAAAAGTTACAAGCGTTTGAATTTTGGCCGGTTTCAAAATCAACCGAATTGCAAAATACGCCATTACGTAAAACGGCTTTCGCTTGCGCCAAAATTGGGTTCAAACCCGCGCCTCACGACATCCGGGTCCCATCGGCCGCTGACCTGCAGCAGGCACCGGGACTCTTGCTCGCGCCGCGAACTAGCTCACCACGGCGAATGGCCAAGACCATGGGCACTAGCACACCGCGCGCACCCATGGGTGGTATCCATTCACGGAGGTGGTCGGAAGGTGGCCGCCACCGTGAGGGTGCGGCGGTGCCATGGCTGCGACGGCGAAACCTCGACTAACGACTACCATTCCGGAACTAGGGCTAGGCGAGCTACAAAGTGACCCTAGGGGATTCGAACTCACCGGATGGCTGGGTCGGAGAAAGCTTGCACCGAGCTGCCACCGTGCGCCGGCCGTGAGGAAGAAGAACGGCGGTGTGGCGGCGCTACGAGCAAAAAGGAACCAAAATAGCGTGTGATCAGTAAACCTGGGGCACTCAGGATGCTTCGGGTGGAATCGATCCGATGGATTGAGGGAGAACTCACCCGATTCGACGATTTCCCCTCTTTTCGGTTCTTGCGGACGAACGGGGAAGAAGACCCAGCACAAAGCTCTCCGCGCAGTGAAAACCAAATGGATAGAGGGGCAATGAACCTGCGAAGTGAAGGAAAGGCTCAGGGCTTAAGGGATGCGACCTAGCTGCGTTGGATTCAGTTTCCTCGCGCGATGCCCCGGTCGGCTACTCCTGTGTCGAGCACAAACCGAGCGCAGCCTCGCCTCCGAAGCGGCTCGGCCGGGATCAAGTAAGCACAGGCGAGGAGGAGGTGGCCGCGACGTGGAGGGCGGCGAGCTCGACCGGACGGGGGCAGGTGATGACCGGGCGCGAAGGACGGCGGAAGCTGCGACTCCGCTCGACCAGGGGAGAAGAAAGGAAGAGCAAAAACGCATGTGAGACTGACATGTGGGATCGGGCCCACCGGGCAGCGAGACAGCCTCGCCTCACCGACCAAAGCGTCAACGCTCAACAGGACGGCCCACCGTCACGAGATAACCGATTTTAATGCGATAAGACAGAACGGGAATTCTCTAGATTTCGCATTAGTTTAAGCTCTAAACTAATTCCAGATTTTCTCAAACTTTTTGACTAAGTCTCACTGAGAGTCACACGTCTACTGCAAAATTTTGAGACAAAAACTCCTTTTTGGCAATTTATTAAAATTCTGACACTCTACCCTGGTTTTAAATTTCGTTTTCGGTTTTTGATTTAATTACAGGTTCATTCTCTCGGATTTATTTTTGAAACTTTTTGGAGAGGTTTAAATCCTTATAATTGGATAACTGTAAAATTTTGAAATCAAAAACATAAGCCATTATGTTATAAAAATTCTGACAATCGTTTTCCTTACATTCTGGACCGACTGTATTTGAATTTTTAAGAGGCTTATTTCAGTTCATTTAATTATAAAAATTTTACCAATGGTGAATCATATCTCCAGGGATTTATATAAATTTTCTTGGCTTTTCACAACATTGGTTATTTTTCTTCCTACTTTTTGGTTCACTGTTTTTAGCCAAAAAGTAGATACATATTTTATTTATCTTGACCCTAAGTTTATAAAAATTCTACTCACTGGTAAAACATTATGACCAGCTCAAATAGGACTCATGATAAAATTTTCTAAATTTTATTTTCATCTTTTTACCTTTTTCTTTGTTTTTCCCTTTTTATTAAATTTTTTTCCCATAACACAAAATCTAAGAAACTCTAATTGGAGCAATAATACCTAGAATTTCAAAACCATTTATATTAAAGCTTAAACTGTTTATTTTTCACTGTTCCAATTTTCAGGTCGTTACAAGGCATACGTAGACGATGTCGTGGTAAAAACTTGGGAGAAGAAGGACCTCATCACCGACCTAACCGAGACATTCGAGAGTTTAAGGGCCTTCAGCATGAAGCTCAACCCCGAGAAGTGTGTTTTCGGAGTATCTTTGGGAAAACTGCTCGGGTTCATCAAATCACAGCGAGGCATTGAGGCCAACCCTGAGAAGATCAGGGCCATATCAAATATGGAACCGTCGACTTGCCAAAAGGACGTCCAAAAGATCACAGGATGCATGGCCACACTCATCAGGTTTATTTCTCGGCTGGGTATGCGAGGCATGCCATTCTTTAAGCTCCTGAAGAAGCAAGACAAGTTTCAGTGGACTCCAAAGGCACAACAGGCGTTTGAAGATTTGAAGACCTTCCTGACGACACCCCCGGTCTTAGTTTCACCAATGTTGGAGGAACCTCTTCTACTTTACATCGCGGCAACAACTCATGTAGTTAGTTCTGCGGTCATCGTAGAGAGGGAGGAGCCGGACCACGTGCAGAAGATTCAACACCCGGTCTACTTCGTCAGTGAAGTCCTGAGTGAATCCAAGGTGCGGTATCCGCAAATCCAAAAATTATTCTACGCCGTACTCCTGACGTCTCGCAAGCTCAAGCACTATTTCGAAGAGCATACTATTTCGGTGGTCACCTCCTTCCCGATAGGAGACATACTTCACAACCAGGTCACTGGGAGGATTGCAAAGTGGGCGGTCGAGCTTGGAGCTTTCGATATCTTATTCAAGCCTTGTACTGCCATCAAGTCTCAACCGCTCACCGACTTCACAGCCGAGTGGACAGAGCTTCAAAGCCCGACGATTACCAAAGAACTCGAGTATTGGACGATGTACTTTGATGGTTCCCTCATGCTCAGCGGCGCGGGGGCTGGTATTGTGCTCATATCACCAAGCGGGAAAAGGTTGATGTACGTTCTGCAGATATTTTTTCCTACATCCAACAACGCCGCCGAGTACGAGGCACTCATCCATGGGCTCTGCATTGCCATATCTCTCGGTATTCGACGTTTGATGGTCGCAGAGATTCAATGCTCGTGGTCAATCAAGTGTAGAAAGAATGGTCCTGCATTGAAGACAGCATGGCAGCCTATTGCCAAGAGGTACGCAAGCTGGAGGGTAACTTCGACGGCCTGGAACTCATTCATGTGCTCCGCCGAGACAATGAAGCAGCCGATGAGCTAGCAAAAATGGGATCTTGCCAGTCCACAGTGCCTGTGGGAGTATTCGTCGAAGAAATTCGCAAACCCACAATAAACACTTGGCCTAAGTCAGATGTCCCAATTGAGAAGAGCGAAGAGGCAGAAGTCTTGGTCATTACCCGCGATTGGACAAGTCCGTACCTGGATTACCTGATGAAGGACGAGCTACCCGAAGACCGTGTAACATCCCAAAATTTGGTTTAATTAAGTTTTTATTTCTTAAAAGTGCATTTGTGATTTTCTGGAATATAATTGGATTTTTCTAGATTTAATTGAATTAATTCCTATTTCAAGTTTATTGCCTTCTATTCAAATCTATTTAAATCTGTGCAAAGTCCAAATAAAGTTTTGCCACAAATATTTTATTTGAGTCCAGAATGTCTCAAAGTATTTTTGAGATTTTTATTGTATTTTTCCTGATTATTTTATTGCCTAAAACAAATTAAATGAATTTCAGGAATTATTTTAAATGAGAAATCTTTTAAAATCCTTAGAATAGTGTTGGGCCGAGCCCAACACTGGCGCTGCTGAAGCTTTCGCCGCTATGCCCAAGTCGGGCTCACGAGCCGCCTTCCGTAAACCCTAATTCATGGCCGCTCGATCATGATCGGCGCCCGTAAGAAGCCACGGGGACTTCGTGTCCCGCCGTCGGATCGACACGATAGCGCTGTGGGTTGTCGTCTTCATTCCGGACTGAGTCCGCCGCCGTTCGCTGGGACTTCCTCGCCGTAGAGCTCTGACGCCGAGGCTTTAAATAGGGGTAGCACCCCGAGGTTTGTAGTCAAACGCCGCCTTTTGGTCGGATAGATTTCGCGAGAGCGTCAGAGAACACCGCCGCAAGCTCGCCGGAGTTGAAGCGTGGGACCGCCGCGGTTTTTGCTCGCGCGCCACGGATCGCCGGTTTCGCGCTTTGGTTCAAGATCCGAACTCGCCGAGGTGTGCCGCGCCGACTACGCTTACGCCTTTCGAATCGCGCGAACGCCGCCATCTCGGTCTTCTTCCTCGCCTCCGGTGGTCTTCGCCGCGCCGCCATTTGCTTCGTAAGCTTGTGATCGCGGATCTTCAAATAAGGGCCGGATCGTGCCACGCCGCCGCGAAAAAAGTGAACTCCTCGCAAGCCTTAGCCGTTAGATTGAATTGGGCAATGTGATTTAGCCACGAGGTGGAGAACGGCAGCCGTTGGATGCAATCTGTGCGGTGGGTTTCCGCCGCGCGTGTGGACCAATCAGGAGTCGACATGTGTCAGGCGCAGAGGTCGAGGCGCCATGGACCGGGTGCACCGTGAACTCGAGGGAGTCGTGGACCGGGTCTATGCGCCGAAGACACGTGGCAGCCTCTAATTTGTTCGGTCCAGGGCTGACGTCACGCTGACGTCATAAATCGGTTTTTCAGAATAAAAATAAATCTGTTAAATCTGATTTTCTTATTTCAGTATTTATTTCAAACTTCAAAAGGCTATATCTTTTGCATCGTAACTCGGATTTGAGTGATTCCAGTTTCTAAAAATTTGTAAAATTGAGATCTATTTAATGGTGAATTTTATTTGATTTTTTGAGTTCAATTGCTCTCTGTTTTGGTATTTATTTGCTTTTCTCCTTCGGTACGCGTAGACGTTGAATTGTGCGACGCTTCGGAGGAAGATCAAGCAACTCAAGAGCAAGTTCCAGAACCAGATCAGGACCTATTCCAAGGCAAGTTGTGCTTTGATCATGTTGAACCCATGTTTATAAAATTGCTATGTTTGTTTTACCCTATTGCATATATTTCAAATATACAATTGTTTCAAGTTAGATTGGGCTTAGCTAATATACCAGATTGATCTATACCCTACCTTGTCATTGTATGCCATGATCCATTGTCACCCTAGATTGGTTTAATATAGTTGATTAGTAATTATGATCAGCATTGGAGGTTTAGACCGTATTAGTTGCTTAGCCGTGCACGCCATCACATCCGTCGTAATCATTGATAATTAATCTTGATTAATGGAATATGGAACAATGTTATGAACTTGTGTGTCATGTGGGATCACACGATGAGATTGAGTTGTTGTGGCGAGTCATGTCATGCAACGATGTTGAATTGTTGATGGCACGTGGTGCTTGGTAATCAACTGGGTGATAATAACTTAGATTGAGGCAAGTGGCAAGGGGCGAGGAGGCCAAGGTGGGCCCGATGGGCAGGGTATGTGGATGTCTTGCCTTGATCACACTAAGGACTTAACCTTGCAAGCCTTTGACCTGAGTCTATCATGCAACCACATGTCTGGTATGGGCCAGCCTAGCTGAGTAATTTGCAATGTCTTAATTTTGGTACTATCGTGGTCGGTGTGAGTTCCCGAGTTATGGAGTAATTCACATGGCGCAAGAGGGGGGCCCTGGATGTGGTAACTAGTCCCACCAGTGTTGAAACCTTAGCGGATAGTATCGGGTTAAGTCAGAGCATTGTAAAGGCTTTGTTATAATCACTCGCCTTGGTGGTGTTTGGTTGTATCACGTGGTTAAAGTGCATAACCTCTGCAGAGTGTGAAACTATTCGATAGCCGTGTCATGTATTGAGCAATGCTCGGGAATTACAGTTAAGGGTTAGCTTAATTAATTGGACAACATGGTTAGGATGGCGGAATGCCATATGGAAGATGGAATTTGACTTAGGTTGGAAACTTGGTTTACTTGAGAAATCCTGAATTTATTTACTATTGTTATTTGTTTTACATTATTTACAATCTATTTACTGTATTTGTTTATAAATGTTGCTTATTGCAAAATAGCCATGATAGCCTATCCATTGGAATAAGCCTTACATATAGATACATAGAATTGCATTCTGTGCACAACTTGTTGAGTGCTAAAAGTACTCACCCTTGCCAAACAACAATAATCAACAGTTGAGGAATCTACACCTGTGTTGGAAGATGAAGTCCAGAAAGACACGAGTCATTAGGGTCCGAGCCTTGTCTGTTGCTCGTGGTGAATCGATGAGCTATCTACGCTTTTCTATTTTCCGCGCTTAATCATTAGTTATATTTTCGCCTTGCCCTTCGTGGCTTAATAATGTAAGTTGGTCATAAGATCGCACTTTAGTTATATCAATGAATGAACTATTATTCTGTTATCGTTGAGTATGATGTGATATGTACCAATGTTGAGCTGTGTGCACTAGCGTTGATCCTGGGAATAGTGCGGTAAACACAGTGGGTTCGAATCAGTGGATTCGGGTCCTTACAGACCGCGTGTAAGCTGAACGAATAAATCGCCGAAGCAAGAGCTATGCAATGATCAGGGGGGAACTCTATCGCAAGAGCTCCTCCGGTGTACTACGACGGTGCATATCAGAACAAGAAGGAAGAGATATCCTCAAGGAAATCCACTCGGGAGTTTGCGAGAATCACGCGGCATGATCAACCCTAGTTGCAAAGCTTATCGTCAGGGTTTCTTCTAGCCGACTACAGTCACTGAAGCGGAAGACATCGTCCGAACATGCGAAGGATGTCAATTCTTTGCGCGTCAGATGAACAAACCGGCACAGGAACTACAGACCATTCCCATAACCTGGCCATTTGCGGTCTGGGGGCTCGACATGGTGGGACCTTTGAACAAGGCCCAAGGCTGTCATACCCATCTCTTCGTGGCCATTGATAAATTCACCAAATGGGTGGAAGCCAAGCCAGTCGCGACAATAACAGTAGCAAAAGCCAAAGAGTTCTTCAACGAAATCGTGGTTAGGTTCGGAGTTCCAAATCGAATCATCACGGACAACGGCACCCAATTCAGAGGCGGCGTATTTCAAGACTGGTGTGATGAACTCGGAATAAAAATCTGCTTTGCTTCAGTAGCGCACCCCTGGAGCAACGGGCAAGTCGAGCGAGCCAACGGCATGGTGTTACTACGACGGTGCATATCAGAACAAGAAGGAAGAGATATCCTTAAGGAAATCCACTCGGGAGTTTGCAGGAATCACGCGGCATCATCAACCCTAGTTGGCAAGGCTTATCGTCAGGGTTTCTTCTAGCCGACTGCCGTTAGTAACGCAGAAGACATCGTCCGAACTTGCGAAGGATGTCAGTTCTTTGCGCATCAGATGAACAAACCAAAGACAGAACTACGTACCATTCCTTAACTCCGCCGCTTATGTCCGGGGCTCGACATGGTGGGACCTTTGAAGAAGGCCCAAGGCGTTTATACCCATCTCTTCGTGGCCATTGATAAATTCACCAAATGGGTGGAAGCCAGGCCAGTCGCGACAATAACAGCAGCAAAAGTCAAAGAGTTCTTCAACGAAATCGTGGTTAGGTTCGGAGTTCCAAACCGAATCATCACGGACAACGGCACCCAATTCGTAGGCGCGATTTCAAGACCGTGTGACGAACTCGAATAAAAATCGCTTTGCTTCAAAGAGCGCACTTCGAGCAATGGGCAAGTCGAGCGAGCCAACGGCATGGTGTTACAAGGCCTGAAAGCAAGCATTTTTGATCGGCTAAAGCCATACGCCAGTCAATGGGTGAAAGAACTGCCTTCAGTCCTCTGGGGGCTGCGAACTACCCCCAGCAGAGCAACCGGGCAGTCACCTTTCTTCGTAGTGTACGGCTCATAGGCAGTCCTCCCCACTGAGTTAGAATTCGGATCCCCGCGTGTCCGGAGCTATGAAGAAGTCGCCTCGGAAGAAAGCCGGCTAGAAGACCTCGATCGACTGGAAGAAGCCAGGGACGTCGCGACAATTCGGTCGGCAAAGTATCTCCAAGGCCTACGGCGCTATCACAGTCGCAATGTGAGGAGCCGCGCATTCTCTAAGGGAGATCTGGTCCTTAGAAAGAATCAGAAATGCGAGCACAAGCTCTCCCCAAGCTGGGAAGGCCCTTACATCGTCGATGAAGTGGCACGCCCTGGAGCTTACAAATTCAAGCGAGAAGACGGCATGGCAGTCAGCAACACTTGGAACATAGAACAGCTACGTCGTTTTTTACTTGAACTCTGCAATTCAAGTTATTCCTTTATGAATGAAAAAGATCGATATTAAAGTTATTTTTCATGTAATCCTCTCGAGATTTATGCGTCCGAGTGTTCTGCTCCAACGATTTTTTAGACTCTGAGACATGCGTCGCAAACCATGCCTCAGAGCCTGGGGGCTAGACTAGTCGGACACGATATGTCAAAACCACTCGGCAAATATGCACGTTTGGAATGATAATGCAAGAACGAGGAAACACCTTTATATACATTCAATTTACAGGTTTAAGTTTCCACAATGGACAAAGAGGTGTCCTTGACCTCCTCCCAGAGCTCGGCGGCCCGGTCTTCATCCACGTTGCGGGCGAAGCCTTCCTTAATAGCCTCAAGATCCACTCGGGGATAAAGCGACTTGGTGATTGCCAAAGCCTGGCTAGCACCATTGGACGATGTCTCCTTCAAGAGACTCTTGACCGCCTCGGGGGCTTCCTTCAGCCGAGAGATGACATTGTCCCTGCTGAGTGGCTTCTCGCCCCCGGGATGAAGCGAACTCAGCAGCGGCTCGGAGGCCTCCTGAAGCTTGGCGCAAGACGTCTCAAGGGCTTCAACCCTCTCATTGAAGACAGCATACTGCGCCCGCATTTTGAATTTATAGTCTGCAAGATAGAAACATCAAAGAAGGCAACGAAGACATAGTAGGGCCAAGTCGCCGGTCATACCTTCAAGCTCCTTCTCCGACTTCGCTCTGAAAACCTCCACGACTTTGAGTTGTTCTTGGAGTTTCACGACGGTGGAATCTCGAGCTGACATGGAGATAAGAAGATCAAGAAACCAAATGATTAAATTAAAAGCATGGGGTAGCTCAGGAAATAGCTACCTCGAAGGGAGCCAACGACGTCCAGCTTCTCCTGGCGTAGGGCCTTCTACTCCTCTCGCAACGCCTGGACCTCTGAGCGAAGAGATCGCTGCACCGGCCGCATGCCCGACCTTGATGCGCTCCAATGCGGCCAGATATTCCTGGCGTGTTCGGATTTCAGGGAGCATCTTCTGGAAGTATTTGGCTTTCTTTTCAGAGCGCTCCCCTATTTTCTGAAATCGTCACAGGGAAAGGTAACTACATGGTAAATGACTCAAGCAGGAAGACAGCGAGTGCAGAGAAATGCTTACCCAGGCCAGGCGCGCGCAAGCCGTGGCATGACTGTAAAAGTCATGTCTCTCCTTCTCCTCCTCCTCCGGATCGTCCAGGAGCTTTAGGCTTTCCTCCTATCAACCCACGCGGCTTGCATTATGAGCTGGGGGCGAGCAGGAGTCGACGGAACTCAGAGGATCTCCTCGATCTCGGGGGACGGGTGAGAGGCCGGCTCCGGAACAGCTGGGCTTGATCCCAAAGCGGGAGGAGTCGGAGAGGGTGCCAGTGGTTCGGGAGGCACTTCGGTAATCCCGGGCATGGCCCCCACGACCAGGATGCAAACCTCTGGGGGCTCACCCCCCGCAGGGGCCCTAGACGGCGGCCCGACAGGAACATCAAGCGAAGGATCCCTACGAGAAGAATTGTCAGCAAGCTAGCGAGACGTGTCAAATAAGAGTCGATAGGGCAACAAACCTGTCGGACTTCCTCATTTTCATCGGAGGCTCCCCCAGAAGAACCACTCGGTGCATTGCCGATTGGCACCCGGGGCTCCTCCAGAATGCCCGAGTCCTTCGGCGTTGGACTCGGCTGAGCCGCAGGCTCGCAAGAGAAGGGAGCCGAAGGAGTTGGGGCCCGTGCTGACGGGTCCCGGATCTTAGGACCGCCAGTGAGGCGCCGGGGCTTCGCGGGGTCTTTGGCCACCGTCTTTTTCCCCTTCTTGATGGCAGGATCTCCCGCAGGAGAGCTCGCTCGCCGCTTCGGGGAATCGCCTAGGCGAGTAGGCATTTCCGGAAGGGGTGCGTCACTGAAGAAGGCAACGCGATCCTGAAAAGGAAGGTTAAAAGTGAGAAGCCATTTAGAGATGAAGGCAAGAATCTGTCAGCAAAATAGTTCACCTCTAGGGGAGGATTCAGCGCGGAGATGGCCTTGGGGAATCTGGCAGGCATCTCGACGCTCGGTATGAAGAAATCACCAACTCGAGGATGAATCGCCTCGCTATTAAATCGTGCAATTCCCTGCAGGATCGCCTCGCCCTCGAATCAAAACCCTGTGGTCGCGCTCCTTTAGGGGCTAAACCCCCAGGCAACAAAGTGAATGGCCAGGCCAACCCCTGTGAGGCCCCCTTCCTTCAAGTTGCCAATGAGCACCAGGAGGTCTTGTACTTGATCCATGTTGCTGGCGTCGCCGACAGAGGACCAAGAGTCGGACACCTTCGGCCGGCGCCCAAGGAAGGAAGGAAGAGCGGGGTCAGGATTGGCACAATAAAACCACTCTTGGTGCCAACCTTTATTCGAGGACTTGAAGGGAACAGCGAAATATGACTTCTTTAGCCCCTCGGTTAGAACTGCCCCAATTACTTTGGGGTCGCTTGAGGATAGGGCTTCGTAGGCAAAATGGCGGAAAAGATCAAAATGGGGGCGGATGCCCAAGAAGGCTTCGCAAAGGTGAACGAAGATAAAGATTAGCAAAATAGAGTTGGGATTCAAGTTCACTAATTTGATTTCCTAAAAGAAAAGGAGACCGTGGAGAAAAGCACAGGCCAGAAGACCCAGCTCGCTCTGGAAGAAAGACTCAAAAACCACTACCTCTTCAGGACGAGGAGTGGGGACGGATTCGCCGGCAGCCGACCGGGCGGAGATCAAGGCCAAGTCTGGGAGAATCCCATCATCGATCATGGGCCGTAGTTTCTCTTCTATTGTAGTCGAAGTCATCCAATCCTGGGGCAAAGGCTGCGAGGAAGAAGAAGAAGACATCTTCGAAGGAGCAATCAATGGTGGCGCAAAGGAGCAAGCGCGACGGCGGTTAACCCTAGCGGCGAAGAAGTCGGAGGGACAAGGAGATAGGAGGAGCAAGGGCGCGGTAAGAAAATGAACCGGCGGGCGATGCATGGCCTAACCTTTAAAGGAGGGAAGCAATTAGGTTTTCGCCGAACCGGCGGGAAAAAGGTTGCGAAACGTCTGGCACTTCTGGATTCCCCATAAATGATTTGCAGGCCTGACGTTCTGACCCACGGAGTCAGATGTGGTTTGACCAAGTCATGTTTGGGAAACGTCGTTCCCCATGATGGGATGTTTTCTCCACTTACCGTGCTAAGCGGGTCATGGATGTCCTCCAATTTGGATTAAAAATATGTCTTCTCGTGATATGCCCCACGCTGGGTCGTTAGGTGGTTACCGCATGACGCGATCATATACCACGGGTCGAGCCCAAATGGGCGCGAATCCAATGGTATGCCCCATGAGGGTCGGAAAGCTGTGCATCGTAATAAACGAGTACGGATAGCACTCGGATAAAACCTTGATATGTCCCAAGTTGGACCAAAGCTGTATCCTACACCAGTCGGATATGGGTATCACTCGGCCAAGAGCCACGTAAACATGATACGCTCCAAATCGAGCCTGAGCCATGTCCTAAAGACATGGGTATCACTCGGCCATGAGCCAGGAGAACCTTGATACATCCCAAGTTGGACCAGAGCTGTGTCCTGCACCAGTCGGATACAGGTATTACTCGGCCATGGGCCATGGAAAATCTGGTACACCTCAAGTTAGGTCTAAGATATATCCTACGGCAGTCGGATATGGGTATCACTCGGACAAGAGCCACGTATGTTTGATATGCTCCAAGTTGGGCCTAAGTTATATCTGGCAGCCATCAGGTGTGGATATCGCTCGGTCACGAGCCAAGCAAATACGATATGACCCGAGATGGACCGGCACAATATCATATAGCAGTCGAGAGTCAACATTGCTCGGAGGATAATCGCGTAAATCCTAAAGTGTCCCAAGTCGGATGTAAGGTGAATCTCGCAGAGTCAGATCGGGGTGCCGCACGGCCAAGAGTCGCGCAAGATGTGATGATCTCAACGTCAAGCCTAAGCTATGTCCTACAGCAGATGGATGCGGACTTCATCAGATTCAAGAGCCATGAGAGTTTCGAGACGCCCTAGTATGGGTCTAAACCGTGAACAAAAGATAAACAAGAACTTCATTGGCAAAAGGTACTTTTTTATTATATATAAAATTCCCCGGGCACCATGCCCGGGAAGATATTACATTTGCAGGGGGACCTACACTTCACCCCGACGCACGCGACCCAGCGCCTCCACGAGGGCTTCTCCTGGCCCTATAAAGGGTAGGAAAAATCTCGAGGAAGGTATCGACGACGACGCGGTCGGGGGCGGCGGCGGTATCCTCCATTAATTCAGCCACGGCAAGCTTGAAAAGCTCCCATTCCTCGGTGAGCCTGGGATCCTGAACGTGCCCGACGTTCCTCCTCCTTCTCCTCAGCATGAAGAAATTGGAAATATGAAGAATCGAATGTGAGAGGATAAATTCTGCAAACTCTAGTTCGCTTTTTATAGCCGATACAGTAGAGACGAATTAAATGCATCAGGAGCCGAAGAGATTTGGGGTTTATGTAATTTCAGAAGCCAAGGAGTTTTTAAGCAAAACGAGTTGACACAGAAAATCAAGATGACCTCGAAGACTGTCCGGTGGTTATCCATAAAGAGAAAAGATATTAACGCTTCACTTTGGGCGAAAAGAAATATTCAATTCACGTCTGAAATATGGGTCAGGTCCACAAAGCCGTTCACAACAAATCTGTTCGACAGACGATCGTAATCAACTGAGGCAAAATCAAAGGTTATATTCGAGTCCTTCATGATCCACTCGCTGCAAAGAGAAGCCTTCAAAACAAATGAAGAAACCAGTCGGGAGTTCGCACAAGAAGTTCAAAACAATGATTCAAGTCGAGACCTGGCTGGAAGCATAGCAATTGGATCATGAATCACTCGGGGGCTACTGTGGAATATATGAAACCAGGTATCTCCATGATCGGCCCAACATCACCAGAGGAGGAGACAGGCCCCAAGATTCTGCCCCGCGCCAAGCCTTGCTACAGTATGGAAAGGGGGGCACATCCCATAAACAGTTATGTATATTTAGATATAAAAGATACAGTTGTAATCCGAGTTGTGGATAGGGTAGACCAAGATGTAAACTCTATCCTGTAACCGACTAGAATCTAATAACCGATCGGGATCTCCTAACCGATCGGGACTCTGTAAGCCGCCCCACCCCCAGTATATATGGGAGAGGGCAGGTAACATCATAGGCATCCAATCATCGAATCATTGAGCAATCAAGCCTTAGAGCACAGCACACAGGATTAGGGTATTTCCTCCATCGCTGAGGGCCTGAACCTGTCTAATCCCTTGTCTTGTGTGACCATCGAGTTTGAGATCTAGTGCCTGCCCCATAGTTTTATTGCCGACTACGAAAGTCGACAGCATCCATTTCATCTTATGAGTCGATTGATGAGATCCGCAAATACCTTCATGTACTTCGCCCATTGCCACCTGTGCTTCTTCGGTTCTAAGACATCTCAACAGCAAGCCTTCCATCTTCCGATAATACAACGTGTCGTCCATAACTACGTACTTTAAAGCTTGTTGCCTAATCTTGCGTTCTGTCAGCTTAGATGGGTCGATCAGGTAATTCTTTATTTACGTTCTCCAATCAACAATGTCTATGCACATGACAGCTTTGTCTACTAGTTCGCCATACGACATCGCCAAAGTCTTTGTACCCTGACGCCTGTTGAGCTAACGCGTTAACTCTATCGTTCGATTCTCGAGGGATATGACCGATAGAAAATGATGTAAATGAGCTGATAATCTCGGAGCACTGTTCTAAATATTTAAGTAATATTTCGTCTCGGCATTGGTATTCTCCTTTTATTTACTGTATAATCAACATGGAGTCCCCGTATGCCTCAACAGCACTTACTTCGATATTTTCTAACAATTGTAAGCCTTTGAACAATGCTTCATACTCTGCCCAGTTGTTGGAGCATCGACTTTTTAGCCGAAACGCAAATTCAAAATTATATCCTTTGGGTGATATGAGTACAATACCGATTCCATCACCTTCTCTGCACACCGATCCGTCAAAAAACAATTGCCAAGGGGTGACAGACACCAAATCGGTAGCAGTATCATGCCCTGTTATAAAATTGGCCAGAACTTGTCCCTTAACTGCTTTAGCCGATTCGTAAATCAGGTCGAACACTATTAAGGCATAAGCCCATTTGCCAAGTCGACCTCGTAAAATTGGAGCTGATAACATATATTTTATAACATCGGTTTTACAGACCACCTTACAAGCCGATGCTAAATTATAATGTCTTAGCTTTGTACATGAGAAATATAAAGACTAGCACAATTTCTCAATGAAAGGGTACCTGATTTCAGCATCAAGTAGGCGTCGGCTTAAATAAAAGATAACCCTTTCCTTACCATCGACTTCTTGTGCTAAAATAGCTCTAATTGTTTCCTCCTTAGCCGATATATATAACCTGAAAGGAATCCCTTTTCATGGTGCGCCCAAAACCGGAGGATTAGTTAAATATTCTTTGACGTCGTCAAAAGCCTTTTGCTGATCGATTCCCCACACGAATTCTTGATTATCCTTTAATTTCAACAGTGGGGTAAAAGCACGAATCTGATCGGAAAGGTCTGATATAAACCTTCGAAGATAGTTAATCTTGCCGATCAGCTTTTGTAATTCGTTTTTACCTGTTGGTGACACTGTTTTGACTATAGCTTTCACCCTTGTTTGATTGACTTCGATACCTCTTTCATGTGCCATAAAGCCCAAAAATTGCCCAGCCGACACGCCAAACGCACATTTGAAAGGATTCATCTTCAAGCCATGCGATCTTATGTTATGGAAAACCTTTTCTAAATCGGCCAAATATTGCAAGTCATCTGCAGATTTTACTACGACATCATCGATATATATTTCGACAATATGACTGATTAAGTCATGAAAAATCATATTCATGGCTCACTGGTAAGTTGCCCCAGCGTTCTTCAAACCGAAAGTCATAACTGTCCACTCGAATAAACCTATCGCACCAGGACATCTAAAAGTTGTTTTTGGTATATCGGCTTCTACCATGAATATCTGATTGTATCCGGCATTTCCATCTAGAAAACTTATGATTTTATTCCCTGATGCAGCATCGATAAGCATATCGGTTATGGGCATCGGGTATTCATCTTTTGGTGTTGCCTTATTCAAATCTCTAAAGTTGACACACACCCGAAGTTTTCTGTTTTTCTTCATGACCGAAACGATGTAGGAAACCCATTCCGCATATCGGCAAGGCCTAATGAATTTTGCCTCCAACAATTGTTCTATTTCCTCTTTTATAACATTATACAGGGCCGGATTAAAACGTCTAGGGTACTGTTTAAACGGTCGATATCCTGGTTTAATACGTAGCCGATGTTCTACCAACTGTCGGCTTAAACCAGGCATCTCGTGATACTTCCGAGCAAAACAATCCTTATAATTTCTAAGGATTTTGATCAACCTTTCTTTGTATTTTACATCTAATTTTGCACTAATAAAAGTTGGTCTTTTCCTATCACCACTACCTATATCGACTTTGTAACATTCCAAAATTTGAGTTTTAGAATGTTTAAATTTGAAAATTCACCATTTGCATTTTTCTTGAATTAATTTCAGCTTAATTTGAATTTTTTATTTATGAAATTATTTAATTTGGCTAATCTATTTATCAAACAAAATTCACCATTATGCTGCAAGGAATTTTTTTGTATTTTTAGAAATTTTTCTGAATTTATTTTCTATTTATTTGGATTTATTTGCTTTTATTTGAATTTCTGGAAATTTCCTAATTCGAAAAATGATTTCTATTCCGAAAATTCCTTCGGGCCAAATCCAACTCCGCGGCCCGTTTCCTCCCCGTGGCCCAGCTCCTTTCGCCCTCCGATCGGCCCGCTTTCCTTCTCCCGACCTAGCTCGCATGTCGGCGGTCCGCGTCGCGCCACGGACGGACGACGCTGGGCCCCTTTGTCGGCGATCGGCGCTATCGTCCCCGAGCTGGACTCTGCTGCCCGTTTCGCCCGCAACCGCCGCCGCGTTTTCCGCGCCCGCCGCGCCGTATCCGTGCTGGATTCCTTCGGCGTTCGCACCTATTTAAAGCGCCGAACCCGCTCCTCTCCCGTTTCCCGAGTTTCACCGCCTATGCGCCGTTAAATCGCAAACCCTAGCCATCGTTTTGCCCCGCCGTCCCGAGCTCTTCGCCGCCGTCCCTCTCCCTCGCCGGTGAGCCTCTGCCACCATCTCTTGCACCACCGACCTCCTCGCGCCGCGCTCTTTTGGTTGCCCCAGATCCTGCCCCGATCCATCGCGTTTTGCGCCTCGGCCACGCCGTCTTCTCCGCCTCTGGCGTGTCCGCGCCGCCGCCGTGCCTGCCGACGCCCTCCACCGCGTCTCAGCCGTTCAATCTGCCTCGGCCGCTGGATGCACGCCTCGTGGACGGTTGGGATGCATCCGCCGCCGCCCTCGCGCCGTGTCAAGACCGCCTCGGTTTCGTCGGCGCGCCGCGTCACCGCCTCGGTGGCCCGCGTGGCTGCCACGTTAGGCCTAGCTGCCGCGTGGCCGCCACATCAGCGTAGTCCGCCACGTTGGCATCTCCTCCTTTGTGAACGCAGTTCACCGTAGACTGGGTCTCAGACTCGCGGGTCCCGCTTGTCAGCCAAATTCTTTTTCGTTTTATTCTTTTCCAGAAAATCCCGAAAATCCAACCAATCACGTGTTGCCACGTGTCGGCCTCTCTGATTTTCTTATCTGGAATCTTCCAGTAGCCCGTTCTCCTTCGTTTGAGCTCCGATTCGAGTGATTCAAATTTCTAAATTCATCTAAACTCATGATCTATCTTCCAGTATGATTCTTGTTAAATTTTGAATTTCATTTGAATTTGTTTTATTTATTAGCTCTCGTTTCGCGTGTAGACGACGCAGTTGAACATCAGTCGAATCAACAATCAGAGGTAGAACCAGCAAGAGGCAGCGAAGGCAAGTCTTCCTTGAACATGTTGATCCCAAATTTTATGAAAACGTTATGTTGTTTCTAAATTACGCATTTTTACTTTTATGCAAAGTACTTTAAATGTAGTCTTTAAGGTTTAGTTAGATTCCAGTTTGTTATACCCTCATTGGTATTGATCAAGTCGAACCTTTGACTCCCTAGATGATATATACTAGCTATTTTATTTGGTGATATCCAGTAGATTAGCATGGAACGGTAGAATTGCTTAGTCCTGCTTAAGCGTTTCGGTATTGTGCCATTATGGGAATCATTTCAAATGTTGTTTAAACTTATTTGTGAAATTGCGGCAATTGGTGTTGCTACTGTGGTTTAAGTAAAATAAAGTGGAAATGGTTTAGACCGGGGCGGATGGATGTTTGGCGGGTGCAGAAAGCATGAGACCTTGGTATGTGAATGTTCTGCCCTAGTCAATTAAGGACCAAGCGTGTGTTACCATGGACCGAGCACTACCGCACAACCACAAGTCTATATGGGTACGACTGGCTAAATAATTTGTGCGCCCCATTATTAGCTTCGCTACTTGGTGAGTGCGATGTTGGCAGCGCAAGAGGGGCTTCAGATCGGGCGGCTAGAACCCTAACAATGTGAAACCTTAGCGCGAGGTTAATAGTGGGGTTGAACATTGTAAAGGCCTTGTCATGATCTCTCTGCCGACACACCAAAGGAAGTGTGTTAATTGCATGGCAACAAGAGTAGATCATGTCTTGTGGGTAAAGTGTACACACTCTGCAGAGTTAAAACTACTTAAGTAACCGTGCCCACGGCCAAGGGCAAGCGAGGTACGCTCGCACATTGTAGATTTCATGGTTTTGTTTTAAAGGAGAATGATGGTTTGTGAATCCGTGAGCAGATGAAACTCTCGTGTTATGGTTTGGCGGATGGAGCCAGTCAGGTAGATGGAACCTGCTTTATTTGTCATATCAAATTCAATTACTATGCTATTACCTTTTGGTGAAATGATGCTTTATGAAATTACTATTGGTATTTACAGTTAAACTTTGCTTTATGCTAAAAGAGCCATATTATGCTTTCTATTGTTTAGCCTTGCATATAGTTATCATGCATTATGTTTCCAAGACTTGTGGAGTACATTTTGTGCTCACCCTTGCAACATCCCCAACCTTCCGCAGAAGAGTTCGCGGAAGCTGAAGGTGACTACGATTTCTACGCTTGTGGTTACGACGAAGGTGATCCGGAATGCTAGGACGCGAACCCCAGTCGATTGCTTGTTGGGCAAATGGATGGGCTTATTCTGCTTTTGTTATTTCGTTTCCGCAGTTTTTTTGTTGAACTCAGGCTATGATGCTTCTTATTTGTAATAATTGGCCATAAGGCTAATACTCTTTTGCTTAATTAATATTATATGCTTCGTGATATTGATGTGTGGTCATCACTGTTTCTACTGTGTGTGCTAGCTTTTCCTGGACTAGCACATGTTATACATAGAGGGTTCGGATTCGGAAATCCAGTCCCGACAGAGGTGGTATCAGAGCCATATCGACTGCAGGTCGCATTCCTAGTTAGTCTGGTCTTCTTATCAAGAACTTCAAAATTATTTTCTAAATCAAACCAACGAATTGCTATGAATAGATTATCTCATCTCATCTTATTCTGAGGTTCTTACTTCTTTCCTTTGCTAAAATGTTGTTTTAAAATTTTAATTTGATCTTATCTCTTGAAACTTCTCAAAGCCTCGAGCCTTCTGCAAGAATCCAGATCAAGGAAGAAGATGATCAAGCCGTCAAAGAGTATATCCGAGAAGACTACCATATAAGATAAGTTAGTAATGCTCAATAGTGTTGGAGCGTTTTATCCCATTCTAGTTTAGCACGTATAGTTCGAGTGTATTAGAATTTTTGTTGCTTGTTTGTTGGGTGTGTTGTACACTGCCCTAGCATTGTGTTGCAGCCACCTTTCATTTGGAGTTTTATCGCTTGTTTCGTCTTGGAATGGCTACCTCCCTAGTCTTTTCATCTTTTGCTCTTTCCCTCTCATCTATTGCTAACCTTTCCCTGGCCGTTGCTTCAAATGGAAGGTCAAGGAAGAGGTCGTGGAGCTGGTCACAGAGTAGGTCGTGGTCGTGGCCAGGCAGAGCCACAAGAGCAGCAGGATGTTCAAGATCAGCAAGAGCAGCAGGATGTTCAAGATCAGCAAGAGCAGCAAGTGCCGCCGCCGCCAGTCCAACCCCCCGTCGCGGATATCCAGCAGATGATGGCAATGCAGCTTCAGTTGTTGCAGGCCCTTGCTCAGAATGTGGTAAACAATCCGCAGTCAGCACCAGCCGCAGTACCAATGATGCCGCCCCAATCAAAGTTTGGAGAATTTATGAGAACTAGACCACCTACCTTCACGGGAGCAGGTGAACCCTTTGAGGCAGATGATTTGTTGAGGGATGTGGAGAAAAAGCTCCAGTTGACACAGTGTGATGACCGTGAAAAGGTTCTCTACGCGAGTCATCAGTTAAATGGAGTAGCTGCTACTTGGTGGGATAATTTCTGTGCTGCCCATCAGAATGCTCAAGCTATAACTTCGGAGGAATTCTCGGAAGCCTTTCGTATTGCTCATGTGCCTGCCGGCATTATTGAAATGAAGAAAAGAGAATTCCGCAAGCTGTATCAAGGGAACCAGAGTGTTTCTGAGTACCTTAATCGGTTCACTCAATTGTCAAGGTATGCACCAGAAGATGTGGCAACTGAAAGTGCCAAGATCTGGAGGTTCATGGAGGGACTTGACCCAGACATCAAGGTGCAGCTAGTTGCTTTGGATTTTCCGAATTTTCAGCATATGTTGAACAAGGGACTAGTGCAAGAAGATGCTCAACGCCAACAGCGGGAGTCCCACAAGAGAAGGATGGCATTCCAGGCTCAGCATGGAGCAAGTGGTTCTCGTCAGCGCTTCCAATCTCAGCAGGCCAATAGGACACCTATTCAAAGAGCACTCCATACTCCTAATTCTGGACCACGCCCAATTGCTCAAGGACCCCAGCAAAACAGCGCCAGTGGTCAACAGCAGAAGGGGAATTCAAATGCAGCAGGAATTCATTGTTTCCATTGTCATCGGATGGGACATTATGCCAGTAACTGTCCCCAAAAGTGTCAGCAAGTGACCCCAGTGCCGTTCAAATTGGGATCCAATTCCGCCAGAGCTCCTACGCAAGGACATGGTCGTGGAACACCCCAGACGCCAAGAGCTCCGCAGTCCTTTGGGAGAGGACGTGTCAACCATGTGACCGCCGAAGAAGCTCAGGAGGCATCAGATGTGGTTCTGGGTAAGTTCGTTGTTAACTCAATACCTACCTCAGCATTATTTGATTCTGGAGCATCGCATTCTTTTATATCGAAGAATTTTGTTGAACAATTCGGTAGGGAAACCTTTACCCTTAAGAGCCCTATGATAGTTCAATCACCGCAAAAAGAATTGAGAACTAGTTCAGTATGCCCAAGTGCAACCATAAAAATCAATGGGGTAGAATTCCTAGTGAATCTTATCATCTTGGATTCTAAAGGAATAGATGTCATCCTAGGGACGGATTGGTTAATCAAGTATAAAGGTCAAATAGATTGTGCTAGTAGAGCCATCACCCTTACCAATTCAGAAGGCATTCGAGTGGAGTATATGCCTGATGAGTCTTCAAGTAAGAAGAGCACTTTAACAGTTTGAAGGAATCAACATTGGAAAGTATGCATGTGGTGCAAGAATATCCAGATGTATTTCCTGAAGATTTGCCAGGTATGCCGCCTGATCGAGATGTAGAGTTCGTCATAGAGCTAGTCCCTGGTACGGCTCCTATTTCGAAGAGACCCTACCGCATGCCAGCCAATGAACTCGCCGAGATGAAGAAACAGATTGAGGAGTTGCAAGAAAAAGGATACGTTCGTCCAAGTTCGTCACCTTGGGGAGCGCCAGTTCTTTTTGTAAAGAAGAAGGATAATAGTTTGCGCTTGTGCGTGGATTATAGAGCCCTGAATGAAGTCACAATCAAGAACAAGTATCCATTGCCCAGGATTGATGACTTGTTTGATCAGTTGAAAGGAGCATGTATTTTCTCCAAGATCGATCTTCGATCCGGATACCATCAATTGAAAATAAGGTCACAAGATATTCTGAAGACAACTTTTGCTACCCGATATGGATTATATGAGTTCACAGTTATGTCATTTGGTCTGACCAATGCACCAGCCTATTTTATGATCCTGATGAATAAAGTGTATATGGAATACTTGGACAAGTTTGTGGTAGTATTCATAGATGATATTCTTATCTATTCCAAAGATAAAGCGGAACATGAAGGTCATTTGAGGATGGTGTTAGAAAAGCTCAGAAATCATCAGTTGTATGCTATGTTCAGCAAGTGTGAGTTTTGGTTGAAAGAAGTTGCTTTCTTAGGTCATATAATCTCTGCTGGAGGTGTCTCAGTAGACCTTGAAAAAGTGAAAGGTGTACTTGATTGGAGGCAACCCAATTCAGTGCCTGATATCAGAAATTTTCTTGGTTTAGCGAGATACTAGCGAAGATTCATAGAAGGATTTTCAAAGATTGCAAGACCGCTTAACCAGTTGGTGAAGAAGGAAAAGAAGTTTGAATGGTCTGAAGCTTGTGAGCAAAGTTTTCCGGAATTTAAGAAAAGACTGACCTCAGCCCCAGTGCTCATTTTACCAGATATTTGGAAGAACTTTGAGATTTTCTGTGATGCTTCAAGACAGGGACTTGGATGTGTCTTGATGCAAGAAGGCAAAGTAGTTGCATACGCCTCACGGCAATTGCGACCACATGAGGAAAACTATCCAACCCATGACTTGGAAATGGCAACAGTTGTGCATGCACTAAAGATGTGGAGGCATTATCTTATTGGGAATCGTTGTGAGATCTTCACAGATCATAAGAGTTTGAAGTATATCTTCACTCAACCAGACCTCAACCTAAGACAAAGAAGATGGTTGGAGTTAATTAAGGATTATGATGTGGGAATACATTATCATCCTGGCAAGGCTAATGTAGTTGCCGATGCCTTAAGCCGGAAGAGCTACTGCAATAATATGATGATTGAAGAAGGTCAACCTGATCTTCACAAGGAGTTTCAGCGTTTGAATTTGGAACTAGTGGATGAAGGTTCCGTTGCTGCTTTGGAGATTCAACCAACCTTGGAGGATCATATCAAAAAGATGCGGAAGTCAGATAAAGAAGCTTCTAAGATCAAGGATAGAATAAAGGAAGGTAAAGCCCCAGGATTTTCAGAGGATGAAGAAGGAACAGTTTGGCTTGGAAAAAGTATATATGTGCCAAATCAAAAAGAGATCAAGCAGTTGATATTAAAGGAGGCTCATGAGTCAGCGTACTCAATTCATCCAGGCAATACTAAGATGTATCAGGATCTTTGTGGTATATATTGGTGGCCAAGAATGAGAAAAGAAATCGCAGAGTACATAGCTATGTGTGATGTATGCCAGCGAGTTAAAACTGAACATCAAAGACCCACAGGATTGCTACAGTCGTTAAAGGTGCCTGAATGGAAGTGGGAAGAAATTGGAATGGATTTCATTACAGGACTTCCGAGAACCAGATCAGGTTATGATTCAATTGGGTTGTAGTGGATCATTTGACAAAAGTTGCACATTTCATTCCTATGAGAACAACTTACCAAGGAGATCAACTTGCAGAGTTGTATATGTCAAGAATCGTGTGTTTGCATGGCGTGCCAAGGAGAATTGTATCAGATCGAGGCACTCAATTCACTTCAAGATTCTGGCAAAAGTTGCAAGAAGCATTGGCTACCAATCTGAATTTCAACACAGCTTATCATCCTCAGACTGATGGACAAACTGAGCGAGTAAACCAAATCCTTGAAGATATGTTAAGGTCTTGTGCTTTGTCTAATGCGGCAAGTTGGGATCAAAGTTCACCTTATGCAGAATTCTCATATAACAACAGTTATCAAGCAAGTTTGCAGATGTCGCCATTTGAAGCCTTGTATGGGAGAAAGTGCAGAACACCTCTTTGTTGGAATGAAACAGGAGATCGCCAAGTCTTTGGTCCTGATATTTTGCAAAAGGCTGAAGAACAAGTAAAAATGATTCAAGAAAGATTGAGAACAGCGCAATCTAGGCAAAAGAGCTACGCTGATAATCGTCGGAGAGAGTTAACCTTTGCTCCTGGTGATTATGTGTATTTGAAAGTCTCACCGCTCAGAGGAATGAGTCGATTTCAAGTTCGTGGAAAGTTAGCACCAAGATTTATTGGACCGTTCCCAATCCTAGCCAGAAGTGGACAAGTGGCTTATCAGTTGGAGCTGCCATCGCAGTTATCAAATTGTGCACAATGTGTTCCAGGTGTCGCAGTTGAAAAAGTGTCTCAGGGTACCAGAAGAGCAAATGCAGTTTGAGAATGTTGAGCTTCAGGAGGACCTTACCTACCCAGAGTATCCGATCAGAATTTTGAATGAGGCAGAACGCAGAACAAGAAACAGGACGATTAAGTTTTGCAAGGTTCAGTGGAGTAACCATTCAGAGAAGGAAGCAACTTGGGAGCGAGAAGAAGATCTTAGAGAAGAGTACCCCATCCTTTTTCCCTAGTCTGTCCAAATCTCGGATCGAGATTTCTTTTAAGAAGGGGAGGTTTGTAACATTCCAAAATTTGAGTTTTAGAATGTTTAAATTTGAAAATTCACCATTTGCATTTTTCTTGAATTAATTTCAGCTTAATTTGAATTTTTTATTTACGAAATGATTTAATTTGGCTAATCTATTTATCAAACATAATTCACCATTATGCTGCAAGGAATTTTTCTGTATTTTTGGAGATTTTTCTAAATTTATTTGCTATTTATATGGATTTATTTGATTTTATTTGAATTTCTGGAAATTTCCTAATTCGAAAAATGATTTCTATTACGAAAATTCCTTCGGGCTGAATCCAACACCGTGGCCCGTTTCCTCCCTGCGGCCCAGCTCCTTTCGCCCTCCGCTCGGCCCGCTTTCCTTCTCCCAGACCTCGCCGCGACGGCCGGTCCACGTCGCGCCGCGGATGCTGACGCGTGGGCCCCGCCTGTCAGCGACCGGCGCTGTCGTCCCCGAGCCGGACTCCGCCACATGTTTCACCCGCAACCGCCGCCGCGTTTTCCACGCCCGTTGCGTCGTATCAGTGCCGGATTCCTTCGGTGTTCACGCCTAGTTAAAGCGCCGCACTCGCTCCTCTCCCGTTTCCCGAGTTTCACCGCCCGTGCGCCGTTAAATCGCAAACCCTAGCCACCGTTTTGCCCTGCCGTCCCGAGCTCTTCGCCGCCGTCCCTCTTCCTCGCCGATGAGCCTCTGCCCCATCTCTTGCACCGCTGACCTCCTCGCGCCGCGCTCTTTCGGTTGCCCCAGATCACGCCCTGATCCGTCGTATTTTGCGTCTCTGCCACGCCGTCTTCTCCGCCTCAGGCGTGTCCGTGCTGCCGCCGTGCCTACCGACGACCTCCGCCGCGTCTCAGTCGTTCGATCCACCTCGGCCGCTGGATGCACGCCGCGTGGACAGCTAGGATGCATCCGCGTCGCCTCGCCTCCGTCTGCGCGTCGCCGCCGCCTCGCTCTGTGCTAGCGCCGCGTCAGCCGTCGCATGGCAGCCGCGTGGCTGCCACGTGGCCGCCACGTCAGCGTGGTCCGCCATGTTGGCATCTCCTCCTCTGTGGACGCAGTTCACCGTGGACCGGGTCTCTGACTCGCAGGTCCCGCTTGTCAGCGAAATTCTATTTCCTTTTATTCTTTTCCAGAAAATCCCGAAAATCCAACCAATCACGTGTTGCCACATGTAAGCCTCTCTGATTTTCTGATTTGGAATCTTCCAGGAGACTGTTCTCATTCGTTCGAGCTCTGATTCTAGTGATTCAAATTTCTAAATTCATCTAAATTCATGATCTATCTTCTAGTGCCATTCTTGTTAAATTTTGAATTTTATTTGAATTTGTTTTATTTATTTGCTCTCGTTTCGCGTGTAGACGACGCAGTCGAACATCAGTCGAATCAACAATCAGAGGTAGAACCTGCAAGAGGCAGCGAAGGCAAGTCTTCCTTGAACATGTTGATCCTAAATTTTATGAAAATGTTATGTTGTTTCTAAATTATGCATGCTTACTTTTATGCAAAGTACATTAAATGTAGTCTTTAAGGTTTAGTTAGATTCCAGTTTGTTATACCCTCATTGGTATTGATCATGTCGAACCTTTGACACCCTAGATGATATATACTAGCTATTTTATTTGGTGATATCCAGTAGATTAGCATGGAACGGTAGAATTGCTTAGTCCTGCTTAAGCGTTTCGGTATTGTGCCATTATGGGAATCATTTCAAATGTTGTTTAAACTTATTTGTGAAATTGCGGCAATTGGTTTTGCTGCTGTGATTTAAGTAAAATAAAGTGGAAATAGTTTAGACCGGGGCGGATGGATGTTTGGCTGGTGCAGAAAGCACGAGACCTTGGTATGTGAATGTTCTGCCCTAGTCAATTAAGCACCGAATTGTGTGTTACCATGCACCGAGCACTACCGTACATCCACAAGTCTATATGGGTACGACCTGGCTAAATAATTTGTGCATCCCATTATTAGCTTCGCCAGTTGGTGAGTGCCAGATGTTGGCAGGCGCAAGAGGGGGCTTCTGTACTGGGCAGCTAGAACCCTAACAGCGGTGAAACCTTAGCGGGCGAGGTTAATAGTGGGGTTGAACATTGTAAAGGCCTTGTCATGATCTCTCTGCCGACGCACCAAAGGAAGTGTGTTAATTGCATGGCAACAAGAGTCGATCATGTCTTATGGGTAAAGTGTATACACTCTGCAGAGTTAAAACTACTTAAGTAGCCGTGCCCACGGTCAAGGGCAAGCGAGGTACGCTTGCACATTGTAGATTTCATGGTTTTGTTTTAAAGGAAAATGATGGTTTGTGAATCCATGAGCAGATGAAACTCTCGCGTTATGGTTTGGCGGATGGAGCCAGTCAGGTAGATGGAACCTGCTTTATTTGTCATATCAAATTCAATTACTATGCTATTACCTTTTGGTGAAATGATGCTTTATGAAATTACTATTGTTATTTACAGTTAAACTTTGCTTTATGATAAAAGAGCCATATTATGCCTTGTATTATTTAGCCTTGCATATAGTTATCATGCATTATGTTTCCAAGACTTGTGGAGTACATTTTGTGCTCACCCTTGCAACATCCCCAACCTTCCACAGAAGAGTTCACGGAAGCTGAAGGTGACTACAATTTCTACGCTTGTGGTTACGACGAAGGTGATCCGGAATGCTAGGACGCGAACCCCAGTCGATCGCTTGTTGGGCAAATGGATGGGCTTATTCTGCTTTTGTTATTTCATTTCTGCAGTTTTTTTGTTGAACTCAGGCTATGATGCTTCTTATTTGTAATAATTGGCCATAAGGCTAATACTCTTTTGCTTAATTAATATTATATGCTTCGTGATATGGATTTGTGGTCATCACTGTTTATACTGTGTGTGCTAGCTTTTCCTGGACTAGCACAGGTTATACATAGACGGTTCGGATTTGGAAATCCTGTCCCGACAGACTTCTTCAAGCAGATCAGTGGACGTGAAGCCTTGACCCAACTTTTCAATATCTTGAAAATCTTCTATAGCTTCACAGCTATCTGTTATTTGCCGATAGCTTTGCATTTTATCTTGTAACGCCTTCATTGTTTTTCTTGTCCCCATCGGCGCAATACTTCACTTGTCCGATCAAACGTGCCTGGCTTGACACTGATCAGCATAAGTCCTGTCTTACTCACGCAAATGAAGTCACAGTCATCCAGTGTTTTCCCCGATATAAATCCAGCATCTTCGTGTTGCCAATTCGCATCAGAACTAGCCATGGCGATATGAGCCGATGTGTCGGCTGTGACAACTTCTACTTCCCCTCCATTCCATTGAACACGCGCTTGATGCATAGTCGACGGAATGCAGTAGTTGGCATGAATCCAATCTCGACCAAGCAGAACATTGTAATTTCCCTTGGCGTCAATGACAAAGAGTGCGGTCGGCAAAGTTTTACTACTGACAGTCAATTCTGTAACCATGACGCCTTTGGCCTCTATGGGATCACCTGTGAAGTCGTTTAAAACCATATTTGTCTTAATCAAGTCTTTGTCGGACTTACCCAATTTCTTGCAGGTGGTGTACGGCATCGGATTTATTGTAGCTCCACCATCCACTAGCATCCTTGATATCGGCTTGCCATTTATATACCCTTTCAGATACAATGGTTTTAGATGCCGATGGTCATCTTTCGTTTTTTCGAAGATTGCATTTTGGACACCTGAACACGACTGAGCAAAAGTTTCTTTAGCCGGCAATGTGAACACCATATTGATATCCATCGGAGGTGTATCATCCCTAATCATAGGGGAATTCAGGTCATCTACTGACTCAAAATCTTCCTCGACCTATTCTTTTCTCCTCCATTCCTTCTTGATAATCATGATCGGACGAAGCTCATTAAAAGTATCATCCCTCTGTTTTTCTGCATTAGCTTCTCTGATCTCTTGTGTCCTTAATCTCTGAAGCCGTGTGCGATGTGCTCGGCTAAGGCCAGGTGGGCACCACCTAGGTTTGGGTTCTACTGGCTTACGTATTTGGCCAGCCAAATTTTCCCGATCTGAACTAGGCTTTTGTGTTACAACCTGGTCCGATGCCTGATTTGGTTAAGATATTCTTTCGTGAATAGGTCTTCTGCAACTTTTGTTATGATCTCGAATCGGCCCAGACAGCCTATCTCTAGCCGTTTTTTTAGACCAATCATCTTGGGGATAATGCTCTATCGGGCATGTATACGGAGATGGCAATGCTACTCCCCTTTCCCAACAAAACTGCCAAAAAGGACATCTTCTATGCGCTCTCTCCACGTTCTCAGTGTGATACAAATTATCCGATCGACGAGCAGGATATCGCGGTCGATTATTCATTCTCTCATACTTCTCCATTAACCGAGAAAACGTCGGTCCTGGCTTTTTCGTTGGCTGTCTTGATGGTGATTTTTCGACTTTACCATCTACCCACCTGAGGATTTCCTTTGGGTTTAATGGTTCTTGAATTCTTCCCTTCATGATCGGCTTCTATTTGTAACGAACTGATTGTAATCTTCAATGTCTGACTGCCGTTTGAAGTTGACTGAATGTCAACTTGCCGATCCCTTTTTGGCTCATCATGCATCGGCTTTTTTACTTTGCCCAAACATTGAACCATGTTAATAGGGAATGGATCAGCATCAACTTGCATAGTCGGCTCATCAACGAATTTTAACCGACCATCATCGTTAGCCGACTGGATCTATTGATGGAAAATATTGCAATCATTATTGTTGTGAGAAAAAGAATGATGCCACTTGCAATACCTGCGTTTCTTGATCTCGTCAGCCAATGGTATGACGTGTCCTCGGGCAACCATATTATCTTTTCATGCAACAACAAATCAAAAATACAATCATACTTGGAGACGTCAAAGGCGTACTTAATTTTCGACTTATTCCTAGTCAGCTTGAGCCAAGAACAGACTAAGGACTTTTTAGACCCTTTTATCCATTCAGCTATGTTTATTTCTCCTTCATCGTCTTCTGAAGAATCGCTCGGACAATAGTCGACCATATTAACTTTGGCTTTATACTTTTCTTTATTATTACTATTTTTAAATCTATCTTTAAACACTTTATTATATGGGAATCAGCTTTCCTGAGCCGATACATGATGAAGCAGATGACTTAGATCGGTGAACTCTTGTCCTCCAAACTTCTCTCTAAGTGGTGGAATTAACCCTTGAAAAGCCAAATCAGCGAGTTGGTTATCGGGTAATGTGACACTAAAACATCGGTTTCTTATTTCCCTAAATCTTTTAATATAATCAGCCACCGATTCTCCAAATTTCTGCCGAACAGAGCTTAGATCGGAGATTCTGAGTTCTAAACTGCCTGAGAAAAAGTATTCATGAAATCGGCTTTCCAAATCGTTCAATAAATGGACCGAATTTGGAGGCAGATAAGTGAACCAAGTAAAAGCTGCTCCTGACAATGACAATGGGAACAGTCTTATTTTCTATCCATCGGACTGAGCCGCTTTGCCGCATTGCGCGATAAAGCGTCTGATATGCTCCAGGGTAGTAATCGAGTCGTCACCAGAGAATTTTGCAAAATCTGGGACTTTGAAATTGTGGGGGTAAGGCATGCGATCTATGTAATCAGGATACGACTTTCTATAGCCGATAACCTTTCCTTTCGGCTGTATTCCGAATTGATCCCTCAAGACGGCAGAGATTTGATCGGCCCAATTCGCATTATCGGCCACTGGAATAGTAGGCCCTTGATAATGCTGGTCATAGTTGGCATTCTGTCCCCCGAGTGCGAACTCGGGTTGCCAATTAGGCTGAGCCGATGGAAGACGGGTGTACTGATCGTACCTATTATGTCTAACTTGGGGTTCTGGCACTGGAACAAAAGGTTATGAATAAGTCAATACCCTATGCGGACCTAGATTCCTAAGCAGGGTAGACTCATGTGGGTACCTCTCAGACCCAATCGGCTGTGAAACCGATTGCGGAAACACTACAAGAAACAGTAAAAAATTCGTGGGTTTTTTTATATTCATGGGCCAAAACAAAACCGACAAATTTAACCCACGAATTTATATATTTAAATTTGTCGGTTTCTAAAAAACCTACGTATTTAATTAAATTCGTGGGCCAAAAAAACACCCACGAATTTATATATTTAAATTCATCGGTTAATGCAAATACCCACGAACATAAGTAAATTCGTTGGCAAAACAAACTCACGAATTTATATATGAATTTAATAGCCCCGTGGGCTTCTCTCTCTCTCTTCGCTCCTCTCACTTCCCTTGCGCGCCCGCGCCCGCCCGCCACACCCGCTTCGCCTCGCCTGCCCACCGCACCCACCGCTTGACCGCCCGCCATCTTGCCGCCGCCCGCCCGCCCGCCACCACGCGCCACCACCCCACCATCGCCAGCGCCACCCCGCCATCCCCGGACCCTCCGCGACGCCCCCACCGGCGTTGGAGAAGGTATATTTCATCTCATTTTATATTGGCTGCATATGGTATATATATTTTTATTCTCTCGCTGCCGTTGTATATAACGTTAGAGTTTAGGGTTTTTGTCGAACAGTAGAGAGCCTAGGCGTCACCCGTTCGGGAACGGCGCATCTCACATTTGCTTGTGAGGTGCGCGGTTTTGGAATTGTCCAACGTATTTTGACAGCCCGAGAATGTTGGTTGTTGCATGGGGCCTATGACGTGCGAGCGATCCAAACATGATTTCGGCCACATAACCCTGTTGTTCTCCGCCGCACCAGCATCAGGCGTGCGTTTGGAGAACAGCGGGGTTATGCCGCCGAAATTTTGTTCGGTTCGTAGCGCACGTCATAGGTCACATGCAATGGCCTCCACTCTTGGGTGGGTTTAGAACACATCTTTCCTAAAAGGGTTGTCTTTGTCACCTAAGCCACAGTCGTACGTTGACATCGTTTCATTTGTTTAGCTTTGAGAATGGGTGACGATCGAAGGGCGATGTATGACGGATGGAGGAGTGATGGGGGGCACTCAAGGAATGGGGCGGATCACGGATGCTTTCTTGAAGGAAGCATTCGCTGGAGGAGCTGAATATGTGTATTGCCCGTGTACCCTCTGCGAGAATAACAGCTACTACAGCAAGGATATAGTGTAGTATCACATTTGCAAAAACGGGTTCATGCCTAACTATTTTGTGTGGCACCGTCATGGAGAGGCCGCAGGGCAGGCCGTTGAGTCGGACCATGGGGACGATCACGACCGGATGGAAGAGATGCTGGATGATCTTGGCAGGGGGATTGAATTTAACTCCTGGGAGGGGTCAAAGCCGGAGGAGGTTAAGGAATTCTATAGGCTACTTGACGCCTCGGATAAGAAGCTGCAAGACTTGACCATTGTGACCGTCCTGCAGGCGGTTACATGGCTTATGTCGATGAAGTCGAAGTTCAACTTTTCGAACAAAAGCTTCAACGCTTTGCTTGAACTTATGAATGATGTCCTTCCGCCTAACCACAAGATGCCAAAGGATTTGTACCAATCAAAAAAGTTGATGGCCGGCCTCGGGACGAATTACCAGAAGATTGATGTGTGCGAGAATAATTGCATGTTGTTCTGGAAGGATCATGACATGCATTCAAGCTCACGCACGGTAAAAAGATCACATTCTTCGATTGCCATCGACTGTGGCTTCCGGCGAGGCACCCTTTTAGGAACGATGCCAAAGCATTTCAAAAAGGAGAGAAAGTTAAAAAAGTTGGTTTAAATGGAAATGAGAGCCAGCCACGAGCTCCATACTGTGTGAAGCCAGAAGACCGTAAACAGATTTTGAGGTGGTTGAAAACTCTAAAGTTTCTTGATCGCTATGCATCTAACATAAAACGGGCTATGAATGTCAGCACCGGTAAGCTAAACGGGCTAAAGAGTCATGATTACCATATTATCATGGAAAGACTTGTTCCGATAATGTTTTGTGGCTATTTTGATAATGAGTTGTGGAGGATATTAGCTGAGCTCAGTTACTTCTATAGGCAGATATGCGTTAAGGAAATCTCGAAGACGGTGATGCAGAAGTTAGAGAAGGGAATTCCATTGCTTGTATGCAAGTTGGAAAAAACTTTCCCACCTGGTTTTATGAATGTGATGCAACATCTGCTGGTGCGTCTACCTTGGGAAGCGAAGGTTGGAGGTCCTACGCAGTTCAGATGGATGTATAGTCAGGAAAGGGAGTTGAAAAAGCTTAGAGCTACAGTGCGCAACAAGGCAAGGGTAGAGGGGTGTATCGCAGAGGCTTATGCAAGTAAAGAGATTACAAACTTCTCAACAAAGTATTTCACACTCAAGCACAACGTGAATGCCCCTACGAATCGGTACCGTGCCGCGGAAGAAGAACCGTTGTGCGAATTTAAGCTTTTTCAATGCAAGGGCCAACCTGTTGGGTCGTACACTGCACACCATGTTAAGTATGAGGAGTGGAACATGGCCATGCTTTACATGTTCACTAACATGGTAGAAGTTGAAAAATATTTTGAGTAAGTGACTTTCTAAATTATGTTTTCAACATTTTAGTGTAGTGTCCTTTTTAACCCGAGAATAAATGACGCAGAGTGTTTGACAAAGAAAATTGGAAGTCAACTCGATAACCCACAACTAAGCAATTGGATAACCTACGTCGTGATGGGTTGAAAGGCGGCCCAAGCTTCATGCAATGGTTCCATCAGCATGTAATTTGACTACTTATTCATTTTTTTAAAATGAATTGTTGTAGTAACTTAATATTAGACTAACAGTGATGCATATTGCTATATAGTGTATGCGTGATGCCTCCGTCCCTGAGGATCTTCGATAGCTCTCACATGGTGATGTGATGGCAAGGAGCTATAGTCGTTATGATGTGAATGGGTTCCGTTTTCAAATAGTGAAATTAGAAGCTAGCCGTCCACTTGCGGCCACTTCAAATAGCGGAGTAGTCACAACGTCATCCGATTCCAGCAGTGATATATTGGACTACTACGGTGTTGTACAAAACATAATTGAGTATACCTTTGGGGGTGCCAAAGAACTGAAGGTTGTGTTTTTTGATTGCCATTGGTTCGATCCATACAACGGCACACGTGTCGATGACTTTGGGATGGTGGAGGTGAAGCACGTCATGCTTCAGGGCCACATCAATAACATTGTGCTTGCACATCAGGTTGAGCAGGTGTACTACCTGAGCTATCCTCACCGTAGCTTGAAGGCTTGGTGGGTTGTATTTAAAGTTAACCCTGAAGTATATCCTCCTGGGGATGTTTCGTATGTGGCAAGCAACGTAGAGGATGATGTGGGTGATGTATATCAAGAAGAAGCTATGGGGGATTCTTTCCTTGTCTCCGACAGGGCAGGACTCGATCAATTACCTACCGATGCCACAAACGTAATAACAGATGAACCAGGCCCTTCACGAAAACACCCTCAAAAGTCAGTAAGGATTGCACGTCTTCAAGCACATCTCAATAAAATACGAGTCGCAGAAGCAGATTCCGACGCCGAAGACTTTTGATATGTATATTTTGTAAGATTATTGTTGCCTCGTTCATTTGTACAAGTCATTGTTGTCTCCTTCATTTTTTACAAGTTATTGTTGTCTCATTCATTTTTGTAAGTTATTGAAAATTATTTGTAAACCTGTATATTAACTCTTGTTAAATTTGAACAGATGAGTATGTTCAGGCATCAGGTTGACAAGCTTAAAGGCAAGTTTAGCGGGTCGTCCTCCAGAAGGTCGAGGAGCAAGGGTTCTGATGCTCAGGACTCGACGGCCGGCAGCGACATATTTGCTGGGGCTGTGCAGATTAGACAGCGGTAGGAGCAGCTCCAGAGGTGCTTCGATGAGCAGGCACGAGAACAGGCGCGGGAGCAGCCATAGGAGGAGGAGGGGCAGGTGGGGGTTGAGGAGGGGTAGGTGGGATGTGAGGATGAGGACATGGGCAAGGCAGACGACGAGGAGGTCATTGGGGGTGGTGGCGGTGGGACGACACATACAGATGCAGACGCCGAGGCTGAGGCAGCGACAAATGCAAAGTTGGCGACGACCTTAGAGCCAGTTGAAGAGGGCGGGTCTTCTTCTGGTACCATCAGGTATATGCGTAGTATTGGATTATCATTTAATGTCCATATTTACATTGTAATGTCTATGAACTAATGATTTGCATTTTAGGTTTCGTAAAACCGTCTCAGTTCGTCCGAGATGCAACCCGGCCGATAGGAGGTTGATAGAGCTACACGGGACCAGGTAACAGTTAATATCTTTCATGTCTTTTCTTTTAGCATGAGCTAAGTGACAACTTATTGTTTTGATGCATCTTTGTCTTGTATTTTGTTGTAGGCACTGGAAAGAGCCGGGTTGGACTGGGACGGGCCACATTACAAAGGTTAACGCCGTGCTGGGAGCCCTTGGCCGCTACTACTACCCTGGCATGGTTGAGTCAGGCGGGGATAGATTCGCGGTCCACAACTGGAAGCACTGGGTGTTGAAGGAGAACGTGGAAGGAGGCGAAGACAACCAAACATGTCAGGGCGCAGTGTGGGTTGGCTTCGGGGTGAGTTTGCGTTATGTATTTACTCTATTTGAGTATTGCTTTAAATGTAAATACAATTTGACAATGTGTGATTATATGCAGGAGAGGTTCTGGCTTGAGAACGAAGACGATTACAACGCTTTGAAGAAGGCCAAAAGCGTCTTCAATAGGGCGGCACAAAAGGTTGTCGGAGATTCGTTCAGCAATGCACGAATTCAAGCTGTCATCAATTTTTACAAAAGGGTGAAGAAGGTGAACATGAGAAGAGGACAAGAGGCGACGAGGATACACCTGACAGAACAAGAGTATCTCCAGAGCTCGGTCGATTGGATAATGAAGGACATGGAGGCTTGGAGGTGGATGTGCCGGTACTGGGCGTCGGAGGATTTTCAAGAAAAATCAAATAGAAATCGAGGGAACAGAAGAAGTAGATTGGGGAAGCACAAGTACGGCACAGACGGACACATTGGCCTAGAGCAACGCATGGTAAGTATCGGTATTATAATTCTTAGTGAATTTGTCACTATGTTTCTAAGTTTGCACCGTAGGAGGCTGAAAGTGGGAGTACTCCCACTTTTGTGGAAGTTTACATCCGGGGGCACCAAGGCGAGGATCCACAGAACCCGGATGTTTTGTGCGACGACGGGGCTAGTGAGAGGATGGTAAGTATAAATGACACAATATGTTTTGTGCAAATTTACATCCGGGAGCACCAAAATGCTGTTTTGCAGGCATCATATGCAGAACAAATGACACAACGTCATGGGCCGGAGTTTGATTGGAGGGCCGTGCCGGTCGATGTGGAAGCATTGTACCACGCTGGAGGGGGCCTAAAGCATGGGATGTTCGTTAATAAAACTGATTTTAATTGTTTTCGCTCTACTAAGGAAAAAAATGTTGGATGGTCACATTTCAGTATATATCGTTTGTAGGTGGGCCATGGGGGACGGAGTTGTGGACTGCGATCGTCTTCCACGAGGCTCGGTTTCCTCACAGGGGAGTGCTCGCTCGTCGAGGTCCGCACGGGAAGCACAAGCGCTCGAGGAGGCTCGTGAAGCGCGAGAGGAGGCTCGTCAAGTGCGAGAAGAGTCTCGTCAAGCACGAGAGGAAGCTCGTAGAAGCCGAGAAGACTCGGAATACAGGAAAATGTATCCGCAGGTACAATCTCAACTTTGAACAAATCGCTCAATTGTACATTTGTGATTAAAATCTAACAAACAATCTATATGCAGCAACTGTCACAATCTCTTGGACCTAACGTGCCAGTGTTTCTCCCTCCTATTATGCCCTAGGTAAAGATACTTGAATTCATTACTCTCTAATTCAGTTAACTCATAAAATCATGTTTCTCACAAACTTGACTATTATGTCATAGGGCTCCTAGCCACCTCCCTTCTGCATGTTTTCTCCGCACATGCAGCCACCACCACAAGGAGAAGCATCACAGGGTGCTCAGCCTCCCCCGACGTCCTTCATAAACCCTACTGGGATGCAGGCACCACCCCTAGGAGATGCACCTCAGGTTATATGAAATTCTCATGCATTCTTTATTTTTAAAAAACTCTATTCTGTATACTTTATATCACAAACTATGATCCACAGAGCTCCTAGCCTCCTCGTCCTTTCTACATGTTCACTCCACAGATGCAGCCACCTTCTGTAGGAGAGGCACCACAGGTAAAGACGGATCGGTTAAATTCGTCATTCAAAATTTGAATGAATGATTTATATGTGGCATAATGTACCTGTCTATGCCTTACAGGGCTCCCAGCCTCTAAACCCATTCTATATGTACCTACCACCTATGCCAGGCCAAGGAATGCCTATGTACTTCAACCCGTGGGCCCTGCAGCCACCTCAGACGACACCACAAGTGTGGATGTCAAAAACATTCTAAGTTTGCGAAACGAGCTAAGTTTGTCAATTGTGAGCCAAACCAAGTCAAATTGAGCAAATTGAGCTACCTTCACAAAACTTAGTCAATTATATCACATTTAGGCAAATAAAGGTTAATTCACAAAGTTGAGCGGACTTAGTCAACTTGAGCAAATTTAGCTATACGTGCAAAACTTAGTCGATTTTAGAACATTTAGGCAACTCTTTCTTAAACCTTGCACAAATCATCTCAATGTTCATACTTGAAAAGGTTTACTTGTGTGCTTATGAAAGTTCATTCTTTGTGCTCTGTAGATATGTGATGGTTTACCAAATTATTAACCCATTACGTGCTATTTGATTTTTCTTTACACAATAACTTTTCATTTGGAACCTTATATTGTGCTAACTTGTTGGAATTGAAAAGTTATCTTAAGACAACTTGTTGAATTGTAAACTTATGTTTTAAATGCTTTATATGGCATCCTTGTAGAATGTGTTGTTTGCCCATGTACAATCTGATTGTTTATCCTTGTAGAATGCTTTATATTTGTACTTTGTATACTGAACTCTTAAAATGACTACCTAAACTCTTAATTGCTTCTTTGAACTATTTTCACTGTTTGTTATCTTTTGAATACTCTGTGATGCAATTAGGGTCTTTGGAAGTTGAATTAAATAATTTTAGTTGTAATCTTGGCCTTGAACTAGATGGTTAACTTCTGTTAATACTAGAGAGTATTATTTTGATGCTTCATTGACTATGAGATTGATTTTCATATGATTATCACAGCATATCTTGACTAGCTCATAGTTGTAGTTCTTATATATAGTATCTATTCTTGTTTAGCTTGACCTATCATATTGATATTCTCATATTGTGTCTTGGTCGAATAGTACTATTCTGAACTTGTTTCATGTGAATCAACATAATTTAGGTAAGGAAAGAGTTAAATGCCTTATTTGCTAAACTCTTGCTAAATTACTCGATTATAGCACATTTAGCAAAAACCGACGATATGTTACTTGTAACACAACCTAAGTTAATCTTTAACTTGCAGGTTTCTGGGTCACGCCCTCCAGCACGTACTAATGACGACATCATAGAAGACATCTTCAACAGCGCCGGCGGTGGTGGTAGCGCCCACAACTCCAACAACCACGAGGCATGAATTCCATTATGAGCTCGATTGGTGTATTACTATTGTACTTTATGACTTGTTGTGATGGATAGATTGTGATCGACTTATTGTGATGGACTTATTGTAATGGAATGTGGATTGTATCTATTGCGGATGTAATGTGTTGTACGTCATTGCGTAGTTTACAAATTGCCGTTGAATGTGTGATTGATTATCTAAGGATCTGCTAGAATGTCTCCTTCTGGTTTGAGAGATTGATATATATATTATAACTGCAAATGTTTTTTTGTCTGCTGAGTGGATGTCCTATTTACTAGAGAGGTCATGCCGAAATTTTGTACATTTCGGTGACTTAGTTTTAAGCCGGTTTTAAAGAGTTAAAAGGTTGGTTTCAGTCTTTTAGTAGAGGTAATAGGTTTGGTGTCTCGTTTGTTAATTTTTCGTTCGCTTGAACTTCGTTGTGGAGTTTGATGACCTTGGTGAGCTAGCTGCCCCCTCCCTTCCTTCCTTCCTCTTGCTCAAATTTAGGAACATTAGTTGCAATTTAGTCGATGTGCAGCGGATGGACAGATGCTTTTGTAGGAAATTTAGTTGATTCTTTTAGTATATATAATCTGAGTAATCTGTTGCAATAGTGATAATTTAAGTTGAAATGCATAAATCTGGATTGATGATGTTGCCATATGAGTTGCATATATATGTTTGTGATCTAGTCATTTGTATTCTTGTTTCAATCATTTTGTACATTCAGAGTTGTTTTTGTCATTTTCTTGCTTTTGTCATTTCCGATTTCTATGGCAAATGATGATATTGGATTTTGATATGTGACTTGTTCTGAATGAATGACAGAAACACATTCATCTTCAAATGACAGAACAAGTCATGTCAATGTAGTTTCCCGTTTCCAGAGTTGGATCCAGCTGCTGAATGCCATTGCATTCGATTGATACTTTTGCATCCAGCTCTGGAAATGGAACTGCTGCCAATGGTATGTATTGCCATAAAAAATCTGATGCTAACTACTTTTCTTTTTGCTTTTAATTTGTTCTTTTGTGTTAGTGTTTCTGATCAGATTTGAACAAAATAGATGATCCTTCTTATTCTTCTCTTAGTAATTTTTAGTTTCAATTTTCTTTTTTCCTTTTCTTTTGTTCTTTAGTTGTTATATGTATTGAGTGCGATGCATATGGATATATATATATATATATATATATATATATATAGAAGCCTTTTCCGTACTCCCAGGAGTACATACTCCCACCTCTAATATACCACTTAAATGAACGCTTTATACACCTTTATCACTTTCGGTATACTCCATAATAATTCTAATATACTCCAATGCGACATAGTTAAAAAAATTTCATCATAGCATTTTATTTTTTTGCTACATACCTTTTTCCATATGTAAAACAAATATATAAACAAATTATGCTATAAATGGTGGACTTTAATGAAATTTTTCATGAAACTCACTTTGGAGTATCTTACAATCCGTATTAGAGTATACTCAAAAGGATAAAGAGGTATAATAACATCATTTAAACGGTATACTAGAGGTGGGAGTACGTACACCCAGGAGTATGAAATCATTTTCCTATATATATATATATATATATATATATATTTGTGTATAAATGATTGATAAATTCGTGAGCCATTAAAAACCCACGAATTTATCTGGGCGCTCCAGATAAATTCGTTGGTTCCTTGAGCCCACAAATTTAACAATTAAATTCGTGGGATTATTAAGCCCACGAATTTAACAAATTAACTTTTTGGGCTATATAACCCACGAATTTATGATTAAATTAAGTAGGCTCGTTAACCTAATTTAATCTGTTAAATTAGTGGGTTTCCCGAGCGCACGAATTTAACTCAGATTCCCAGTTAAATTCGTGAGCTTGGCAACAACCCACGAATTTAACTTAAATTCATGGGTACCCACGAATTTAATTGATTAATTTCATCGAGTTAAATTAGTGAACTAAATTCGACGGTTTGCCCACGAATTTAACTTAAATTCGTCGATTTTGGCCTAAATTCGTGGGTTTCTGGTCCACGAATTTTTCCCTGTTTCTTGTGGTGTTTGGAGGGCTGGAGATGTACGAGCTGTTTCTTAATGGATTGCTCGGAGGGGCGCCCACACCGAGGTGTTGGGAGTCATGTTTGCTGATACAACGGTGTACGCCGTACTATGGAGGGCTCCATCATTTATATGCTGAGTTCTTCTGCCATAGTATGGGTTTAACGTCCCGGACTGGTGCAAAGTTAACCTAGGTAATGTAAAGGTTTCCGTCATGAACATTCTGGCCACAACGCCAAAGATGCGTGAAATATTCGGCAAAATGAAAAGGTCATGACTTGTGGGTAAAGTTGTATACCTCTGAAGAGTGTAAAACTAATCGATTAGCCGCACCCACCGTTATGGGTACTTGGTAAAGTCATCACATAGTTAGCTATTTTATTTTCATAAAATTTGGTTTCTACCATGTGTCGATGATTTCTACCATGTGTTGGTAGAAAATGGTTCGTGGATATGGTCATGATACCTAGGTTGGTGATTTTACTTATTTGTACTTACATACTGTTATTTTATTTATTAAAACTGCTTTTACTTAAAATTCCATTTGCAATCTACTATTCTGTATTTACATTCCAAATTGGCTTTATGCAAACTAACCATACTAGCCTTTCCTTTGAAATGGCTTACATATATTATAGGTTTTGCAAAAGTCTTGCGGAGTACAAAAGTACTCACCCTTGCTTAATTGTTGTTTTTAGGTAAAGAATCAGATTAGCCCGATGAAACATATTTGTCGCAGGATTCGGGATATTGACGATGAGTTTCTAGGGATTATGCCTTGTCAGTTGCCTGAGAGTTGGATGGGCACACTACAAAATTTTTAATCCTTTCCACTGCATTTCACTCTGTATTGAAGAACCTTATTGTATAAGTTACCATAATCATTTGTAATAAAGAGTATGGATGTGATATCACTTGTCGTAAATGTGCGTGCTAGCCACTGATAATGGGACTAGTACTGTATGCACATGAGATTTCCATCTTTGCATTTATGTGAAAATGGGGGTCATTACAGACCCTCTTTGGAATATAACTACCGCTTCACAGGGCAGTAGTGCTCCTGCCAGGCCAGCAGTACCGCCCCAACATGGCCGGTACTACCGCCCCTGGCAGACACAACTCAAATTGCTTCATTTTGAAAATCAAATTTAAATCAAACTCAAACCAGAGCTTATCAAACTCAAATTCAGTTAAATACTCATCACCAACATGGGTAGACCTCCACATGGTCTTTCAATGATTGTTGGGATTGATCACAGTCTTATACTATTAAGTTTAGTGAGCCTTGTATAGTCATTTATTGGATTGTAGAGGTGGAATATCGTGTGTCTAGTCAATGAGGAAACAAATAAATTTGGTGATCCTACAATTTGTAATTCACATGTTTGCGTATCAAATTAGTATATCTTTATAAATTATCATGCCTAGTAAATGATGGTGGTTGGGTTTGATCACAATCATGTTCAATTAATTTAGTAAGTTATGCACAGTTACATGTTGGGTTATATAATGTGAAATGTTGCGAGTGGTTAATAAGGAGATAAATTAATTAGATGATTCTTTAATTCATACTTTATGAGATTGTGCATAGTGAGTAACATTGGAGGAAATCGTTTAGTTAGACATGCATGTTAAATTAGTGGGACTTTCGTAGATCATGGCACCTAGTAAGTGATATGGCTTGCTTAGAAGTTACATGTCCTTTATAGTGGATGTTCTAGGAGTTGTAGGATTGGCTCTCGCATCATTCTCATGTATATGCATCATTCTCTCATGATCACTCTCATAAGTATTATTCTCATATACATGAACTTGTATAATGCTTTTATGTATGTTGTTTTGTGCCGATGAATAGTAACATCGAATTTGTTTGCTTTTATGTATGTTGACGTGTGAGACCCCGTTCTGATGAACAGGAACCTCCATGTGATTACTGTGCCATTCCCTGGATCAGTAGCTAGCACTCACATGTTTACAACAATTGGAATCACAACCATACAACAAAATATTAAGCGGAAGCTATTATGCAAAGAAAGCTTTACAACTCAGAGATATAGCAGCAAAAGAAGCAAAGTCTTGTAGTGTGCCCATCCAAAACCAACAGGCAACTGACAAGGCATAATCCCCAGAAAGATTCGACGAAGAAGAAAATCCCGCAACCTACGACGAAAGAAAACCTTGGAAGCTTCGCTAACTTATCCACCTAAAAATAACATATAAGCAAGGGTGAGTACTTTCGTACTCCGCAAGACTTGAGCAAAGCCTATAATATATGCGGGCCATTCCAAAGGAGGCTACTATAGTTAATTTGCATAAAGCAGAATTGACACTGTAAAACAAGTTATTTGCAAACGGAATTTATAAAAGCATAATTGACTGATATGAAATAACTAAAGCATAAGTAATATTCACAACCCATCGTGAATATCGAATAATCCAGAAATGGAATCCATTAATGTCGATCCTTTAACATGAAAACAAAAGCTGCTAAACAAGTTCCAAACCACAACCCAATTTTAGAAAATACCAAAGCATTCTAACATTGGAATGACTTCACCAAGCGTCCATAACCGTGGACACGGCTAATTAATTAGATTTACACTCTGCAGAGGTGTACACTTTACCCACAAGGAATGATCAACCTCTTTTGCCAGATCAATTAACACACTTCCTTTGGAGTGTCGGCAAGGAGATCATACAGAGCCGTTACATTATTTAGATGTGGCTTTGAACCAGCCCGGGACGTTTGACCCTCGCCATGAAAACAGAAACACTCACCCAAGACGTGGATCCTTTCACAACACACCCAACACCACGTTTCTGTCCACGGCAAGGCGTACACCGTTGCATTGGTAAGTAAACCCCTTACAGACAGACCGAACCGGAATGCCTGTGCATTACTCCTGCCTTCCTTAGATGCAAAGCCACACCAAAACAACTTAATAGGCTAAGACTGTCCCATACCAGCCCTCGTGGTTGTACGAAATTCTTGGATCTATAGCGTCCCATTGCTCGGTCCTTAATCCGACACGGGCGATACTCCACCCTAACTACGTGCAAATCCCTCTGCACCTCCGGCTATTGCCAATAATCGCCCGCATCAAAACCATAGTTTTATTTTGGGTTTTTAATCAAAATACCCATAACTAACAGCTTCATTTCCAACATTTTTCATTTCCTAAGAAACAAATTTTGATCTGATCATCATTCTCATTTGTTCTAAAAGCATGGCTAAGCATGGATAAAAGTAATCGCATATACCCACAATGACATTAAGTAATTGTCTAAGCTCAATCTATGGTTATCAAGGTACACATATCCGTACTTATCAAGGAAGTTTCATGAGACAACAGGTATAACTACCAGTACCACAAAATAGCGAATTTACTGAAAGTAAACGTATGCATGAAACATTTTAATAAATACAATGCAAATTAAATTCTGGGGTCAAGATGGTCAAAGGAGGGTGCTTGCCTTGCTTATTCATTGCTTACGACGAAGACACGGCCGCAGATGACGGAGGCAACGATGGAGGAAGGGACGTCGGATTCTACACGTCGATCAATCGGAAAATATAGCAAATAATAAACTTCAATAAGGGCAAAAAGAAAATAGGTAGAAAATCAAATAAAGATTCATTGCAGAAAACAAGAACACTTTAGAGTTTGAATTTTTTAAGAAATTACTTTATTCTTAAACTTAATGACTTAATGACAAACAAAACAGGGTTCCTTTTATAGATTATCAAATCTCGAATTACGAATTCAAGAGGCTAAAATTATAAATTCTAGTATTTATGATTTCGAATTATAGATGCTAAAATTATTTGGATTAAAAGAATTGAAATACTAATTTAAGGGTTATGCAAATAGCACTTGGCCTTAAGTGATTTTGCATACGAAAGGTTTTAAATAAGTTATGATTGATAAGTTAGCTAAATAGATTTATTTATGGTTATTAAGAAGGTTCTGGTGATACAAATATATTAATTATAACTTCATTATTACAAGGTTCACTTAATCTTATTGTGAAGTTCATAAAGCATAACACTTAGGGTTATTCGACTATTAAAGTTTATATGCAAAACATGACGAAATAAGATTATTCCTTCGGAACTTGATAGCATATACTTAGAAGAAATTATCTACGCTGATTTCATACATTTTGGTGTTTAGACGAGACAATATTTTCATAACTGAAAACGCTTATGTGATATTAAGGGTTACGACAAACATACTTTTTAAGGGTATTCAGCTAGCAAGATTTAATTGAAACGAAAATTGTAAATGAAATATTTTTCCAGAATATGGTAGACCATATCCCAAATATCATTTCTAAACTGATTTCTATAATATTTGCATTTAGACGAGAGGTTCTACGGTCGATGAAAAAGCTTGAGGTTCAATTAACTACCGCTAAGGATTCAGTTTTTGATATAAGATTGCGACTACACCGTCTAGGATAATCTACTCATTTTTCAGGCATTAATAGGGTATGACACTAGAAGTGATTTAAAGTTGGTTTCGCGACAATTGGCTTTTATCCGAAATGTTTTTCCCATAAGCGATCATTAGGGTCTAACATTATTTTATTTCATCCAAGCACAAGCATAAGGTATTATTGAATAAACAGCAAGAGTACTATTTTTCGAGGTTATAAGATTTGGTTTCATCAGATTTAGAGTTTATTTATGAAAGTTATGACTATTCAATTTATGCAAGTATTAACACTTTGACTATTAAACATTTCTTGTTTTATATAGTAAACTTTAAATATTATTTTATATCTGGAAACCTTGTAATGACAGGAGTACTACAAAACTGATTTGGTGATTTATTTGAATTCATTTGATCTATATTACAACCATTTGACTTTCTATGCTATATGTATATACACATTTTACATTTAAGTTATTCACACTTTTCAAGACAGTTCAAATCAAATTCACTTATTAGTTATTTTGGCAAATTAAGGTATTCTAATGTCATGCTAATATTTAGAAATCAATTTTACTTATTCCATATTTCTTTTATTCAAACTATGTTTATTTGAATTTCTATTGCATTGAATACAATCTTTAATAGAAAGTAATTCAAACATAAATGAAATTTAAATATTTTTATATAATTGAACTTCTGTAAGTACAAGGATTTCACTAAAATTAGTTTCATTCCACCCTAAGTTTGTTTACATCATTTTAATATGTAGCACTTCTTTTAGTCTTTTCTTTAAATTTGAATTTCAAAATTATCCAGTGAACATTTTCAAAATGTTATTGCATATTCTGAAACTACTTGATTTTACATGAATATAGAAATTGATTTCACTCAATTCGGAGTTATAATGCAAAATCTACAAGCATTTGAATTGGCTCGGTTTTGTAAAATGAACTGAAAACTGGAAATACGTTTTCAGAACTCAGAAAGCGTATTTCACCGAGTGAATCAAGACGTTTTGACCGGTGTGAGCAGGCCCATCGCAATGGACCGGAAGCAGAGGTGGCGCTAGGGCTGCTCGCCGGCGGCGAAGGAGCGGCGGAGGGGCTTGGCCGAGGGTACTGAGAGCACCAGTGGGACGTCACGCACACGGGGGTGGGGTCGCTCACCGGCGGGGACGGCCGGAGTGGGCTGCCACCGGTGGCATGCGGCGGAGGGAGGTGCGGCTCGCCGGGGAAGAAAAGGAAGGGAGCTCCGGTTGGATCGGTAGCACGAGGACCTTCAGTGGGTCACTGGGGTTCCATTTTGGCGGTTGGCTGGGCCGGAGCTTGGCCGAGGAGCTCCACCACCGTGCGCCGGAGTTGGGGAAGAAGGGTGCCCGGTGCGGCGGTTGCTCAGAAGAAATGGGTTGAAATTGGCTAGTGGGACGAGTTTAGCGATGCGTAGAGGTGCTCTAGGTGGGAGTAATTGGAGCGAATCGCAACGGAGCGGCTCAATTTGATGTTCTTCCCCTTTTCGGGTTTTCAGTGGAAATGGTGAAGAACAAGGTTTCAGACTTCTGCGCTTTGTTCTGGGAGTAGCTGGGGAAAAAGGGAAGCCACAATGCGACGCCCAAGTGGTATTTATAGTCGGCAAAGGATGAGTTCACAGTGTTTAAACTCGAGAGGAAATTGCGGCTCGGTTCTGAGAGGTAGCGCGCTGTCTGGCCGGCATGGAATTGACGCCAAGCTGACCGGAGTATGGCGCGGATATCCCGAAGCTTGGCGCGAGTCCCAAGGATGGTCGTGGCGCCAAACGAGCGCAGGGCGGCGTAGATCTGGCGAAGACTCGGGAGCGGTCGGTGTGAGGAGAAGAAGAGAGGAGAGGGAGATCGGTCTTGTGAGTGGACCCGGGACCACCGGCAGAGACTGAGGGTTTTCCCGTTGCTTCCAGCGAACCGTTACGGAAAAAGGGGTGGTCCCACATGTCGGTGAATGAAGGCGAGTCAGAGTGATAAGCTTCAGCTGGACAGCTCCATGTGACCATTAAAATGGCTATCAAATCACCGTTTAATTTTGTGAAACTTTTTTACCAACGTCTCCTGGTAGTTTTTAATCTCCAGTAAAAATTTCAGGTTAAAATACCGCATAGTTAAATTTTAGAAATTCTGACACTGTGGACTTGTACAGGATTTGAATTTCGGTATTCTATTTATTTTGGGGTGTAAATCATAGTAATTATTTTCCAAAATTTTTATAGAGATTAATTTTGTCATAAATATATCTCCATAAAAATTTCAAGTCAAAAACTCAAGCTAATATTTTATAAAAATTCTGACATTAGGATTTCTAGTTTTTGATGGTCTCTGTTTTTGAATTATTAGAGGGATTTGCCGACATGATCAAATCCTGATATTTTTATCATGTGTAAAAACTGCTATAGGGGTGCTATGGTAATTTTTATGGGTTCAGATAACTTTTGAATATTTTACACAAATTCTGACTTTCACTGTTTCTAGTCAAAAGAGGTGACATTAATTTTATTTATCCACTTTTCTGTGCATAAAAATTTTACTTGTTGATTTTACTGACTTAACAGCATGGTTAGGGCTCCATGGTAATTTTTATTATTTTTAATTTTACCTCTTTACATTCTTACCCTTTCCCATTTGATAATTCTATTTGTTGGACTTTTCATTCAATACAAAAATCCAAGGAAATTCAAATAAAGTTAATAATGCCAAGTGAACTCAGAAATAAATATTTTAAAATTTAAAATATTCATTTTCACTTTATTGTACTTTTCAGGATGTTACAAATCTACCCCCCTTACAGAAATCTCGTCCCCGAGATTTGCAAGGACTAAGTGGGTTTGGGAATTCTTTCTTGGATGTGGTCTTGTCGTTTCCTCGTTTTCTTGTTTCCAGTATAGTCGCTTTGCAAAACATCGTTCTTGCGATTCCAAAGTAATGTGGCTAGAATGGAGAAGATCTCTCTTTGGGTTTCGCTTAAGCAGATGAGGAATATTGCTATATATCTTTTTTGATTGCATAACTAGGATTGTTAATAATGATAATGTAATTTAGAGAGTGACACGCGATATGTTTAGAATATTTGAGGGGAAAGAATTAATGTTTGTTACTCGATTCATTTGGGAAGAATTAAATGTTATCATCAAGAAATGATATTTGAATATAATGGTTGATCTGCACGATTTAACAACAGTTGATAGTATTAGGTGAGAATAAATATTATTGTAGATTGTCTTTAGATTGAGAACAAGGTAAGATAATTCAAGAATTTAGGTTGAGGTGGGAGGATTACAATATGACCCTGATGATTTAATTCACTTAATCATCTGGGTAAACAGAGGGTTTTGATTTTCTTTATATTTGGCAATTATGAAGGAATATAATGTACAAAGTCAAAAGGTTGATTGTAGGAATTGCATATATAAAGGACGTTTTCGATATTACATTAAGTATCGGGTGTAATTACATAAGGAAGATCTTTACATAAGCCTGACATCGAGGCAGGGGTCGTTCTAGGTACTTGATGCTTTCTAGGTCTTGATACACTTGGAAATCACTGGTGTCATCCTCGACGAGATGAAGAACTTTTCTCGGGTAGATTTTGGCAAAGTGATGAGATTCTTCTTGATCGACGCAAGCGGCGATGTCCATCTTATTCAAAACAATAGAAGATTATTCACTGATGTTATAAAACAGATAGAGGATTGATCGAGCAACGGTTAAAAATGAAAACTGGAAGTTTAGCATTTGATATCTTACTGGCCATTTGAAGGATTAAGATAAGATATATTTTGATGAGAGTTCAGTTAAATTCATAAGGCAATATTCCGCTTATCGAAATATTACTTTAAGATTAGACACAATGATTTCAAATTAATCTAAGTTCTGACAGAAACTATATTTATATGAGATGTACCTGGCATTGTGTTAGGTATGCCATGATTGATATCTTGAGTTGGAGTAAATGCAGGGATAGGGGCTTGTTGGCCTTGAGAACGAAGTTGATCTCTCTTCTTCCTTGGGCATTTGTTGGCATAATGTCCACACTCACGACATAAAAAGCATGTAACATTAGTTGCCTGGTTTTGGATACCAGATGGCTATTCACAAGTGTTGTTGGAGGAATGAACAAATGATGGTTGAAATTCAGGATGGAATTGAGCAGAATTCCTCTTGGGGCAAGCGTCTTCATTCAAGCGCCTCTTCTTGAACTGATTCTTCGAGTAAACTGATTTAGATTTTGTTCCTCCTACTCTTGGAGTTATAATCTTAACTGATGTAACTTCTGGTATGACCATAGTTGCAGAAAATATTTGTTCTTCTTGCGGGCATCGCTTAGCAAGATGACCCTTCTTGTGACAGTTGAAGCACTCACACTTCTCTTGTGGCGTCTTGATGGGTATGATTGGATTCTCAATACTATCTTCCTTTTTAATCTCAGCTTGCGGACATTCCCTTGCCCAATGACCTTCTTCACCACACAAGAAACATGCTGATGGCGATGGCCATTTATTACTTCCTGGATGAAGGCGATCAAAGTCTATGTGTTGCTTCTTCAACTCCTTAGGTATTATTTTCTGTGTAGCTAGTTTTTCCCTTCTGATTGCCAAATCTTGAGCAACTAAGGCCCGGAATTTCTCTCGCTGATGCTGAATTGTATTGGCAACTATCGGACCTAGGGGACATTGAGCTGGGCAATGGTCATGACCTTCACAAAGGTAACAAGTGATATTGCTCATGGGACATTTTCCAGGAGAATGATTTTCTTCACAGCTGGAGCAATTTATTGCATGCTCATCAGCAGTATGTCCTATTTCTCCACAGCGAATGCAAGCACGATCTTCGGATTGGCTGGGTTGGCAACACTTCAAAGAGCATCGCTTAGGTATCGAGTGAGATGTAGGAGTAGGTTGTTTCTTTAAACCATTTCCTTTTCTGACGAGAATTACACCAAGGTTGGGGTTGTTCTGTACAGGATGTTGGGAATTTCGCTGGACTAAGGTAGGATTATCATTAGGTGGCTGAAAGATTAGCATGGCCTCACTTTCCAAGACTTTGCCGAGGGATCTTGTCACAGGTATCTTGCAACAATGATTGTTAGGACAATGTTATTTTGACAGAATTCTGTTGGGTTTCATGAAGTGAATCATGAGCGCTAGCAATTTATACCAAGATTCTTTAGTAATAAAAAGCTAACTTAAAGAGAGGCACACGGCATATTAAAATGCTTGAGATGACTGAAAGAATGCATTTCAACTAGAGTTATTTGGGAAGAGCCTAAGGTTGATTATAAAGGCCGAAAATTTTATAATTCATTACATTCAGTAGATGCATTAATGGATTGTGTCGGAGGTGTCTTCAAGATGTCGAAATTGTAAGGATATGGTTAGATGAAAGTTATCCGTTTTACAAAGCAACATTCTGTTGATTAAAATATTATTTTGAGAATAGCCTATATATGGATTAGGTAATTGCTGGTTAATTTATAAGGCAGTGTCTCCTTCATTGAAACATTGTCTCAAGGTTGGTTATTGGGTTAGTTATTAGTTCATAAGGCAACTTTTCGTTCCTTAAAATATTCTTAATTAAATTTTCTTATTAAATAAGGGTTGGCACATCGTAAATTTCAACCTATTGGTCTAATATTTACGAGAGTAACCCGAAAGCAATACAGAAGTTTCACAACAAAATTGCAATAACACAATAAAGCTATACATATTTACCTAGTATGTAGGAAGGGTATCTATTATTTTTTTTTTACTATCCTAACCATATGTGTCTCTGTAAAAGAGGTTTATTATGTAGTTAAAAGAATGTGTCATATGGATAGTACTATCTTTAAAATAGGCTATTTGACGATGAGTTTCTTTTAATCTTTATACTACTTGCTGTGTCGATGATCCAAAGTTTCTGTGAAGTCGGAGAAGTTGGATGCTTCATTATTTCCATCTTCTTAGAGTTTGTTGATGTAGACATCACGATGTTGTTGACTTGTTGGCGAAATTATTTCTCAAAAAGAATTTGTCTTTTTTTTATATACTTTTTAGAAAATAAGACTTTCGATGTTCCCAGTTTTCCTTTCGACGACCATTCAAAATTTTAATCTGAAAACATAAGACTATTTTGATTCTTACTTAATTTCATGGTATAAGATCTAAACAATTAAGTTTTGAGGCATAGTCAAAAGCTGCTGTGGGTAGAATCAGATTTTGATTATCCAGAAGCGACTTGGTAAATTTGCGGTTACTAATATGGTGAGATATTGGTATTAGTATATATACGGATGGTGTGGTTTCAAGAAGTCAGTAGTATTGGTAACTATACTATTAATCTTGATTAAACTTGATTTTGCGAAAAGTTAATGATCATAATGATTTACACAGACGAAAAGTTCTTCAAAAGAAAAGATAAGTTTGGAAGAAATCTTATAGAAAGGAGAGATAAGCTATCTTATGATTTCCAATTTATCCTATGGGTTAAGTTCTCCGTATTTATACATAAGGATAACTTATTGTGGAGCTTTAACCTAAAGGTTAAGTTCACACATAAATCAATCGACAAATGAATAAAAACAAATTTTCAAGTAGCGAGTTATAAACACCAGATAAAATGCTTTATATAACTAGAGCAAAATGAAATGCTATGCGTAAGGGTTCTTATCTTAGGGTGGGTCCTAATATATTCTAATCTTCCGAAATTTACTATCAGGTGATGCTATCTCTTCGTGAAGTAGAATCTTCGAGTTTTACATCTGCTTTGTCGAGGTTAGTGAAGCATTGTCGTCTTCCTTAAGAATGTTGGCGTAGACCTGGTAATCTTCATTTGTCGAAAATTATCTTAAGGAAAGAGGAATTTGTTTATAAATCAAAATGAAAGTAGTGGTAAGAGGAGAATCTTAAGATAGAGGGAAGAATAGCAAAATCTACATTTTACAAATATGATAACTTTGAGACATAAGATTTTGAATTTGCTTATTCCAATGCTAACGACCATTCTATCTAGGGTTTATCCTACAGTCAGCATAGCTCTGATACCAATCTTTGTGAGACCCGTTCGATGAGCAGAACCTCCATGTGATTCTTGTGCCATTCCACGGATCGAGAGCTAGCACTCACATGTTTACAATAATTGGAATCACAACCATACAACAAAATATTAAGCGGAAGCTATTATGCAAAGAAGGCTTTACAACTCAGAGATATAGCAGCAAAAGAAGCAAAGTCTTGTAGTGTGCCCATCCAAAACCAACAGGCAACTGACAAGGCATAATCCCCAGAAAGATTCGACAAAGAAGAAAATCCCGCAACCTGCGACGAAAGAAAACCTTCGAAGCTTCGCTAACTTATCCACCTAAAAACAACATATAAGCAAGGGTGAGTACTTTCATACTCCGTAAGACTTGAGCAAAGCCTATAATATATGCGGGCCATTCCAAAGGAGGCTACTATAGTTAATTTGCATAAAGCAGAATTGACACTGTAAAACAAGTTATTTGCAAACGGAATTTATAAAAGCATAATTGAATGATATGAAATAACTAAAGCATAAGTAATATTCACAACCCATCGTGAATATCGAATAATCCAGAAATGGAATCCATCAATGTCGATCCTTTAACATGAAAACAAAAGCTGCTAAACAAATTCCAAACCACAACCCAATTTTAGAAAATACCAAAGCATTCTAACATTGGAATGACTTCACCAAGCGTCCATAACCGTGGACACGGCTAATTAATTAGATTTACACTCTGCAGAGGTGTACACTTTACCCACAAGGAATGATCAACCTCTTTTGCCAGATCAATTAACACACTTCCTTTGGTGTGTCGGCAAGGAGATCATACAGAGCCGTTACATTAATTAGATGTGGTTTTGAACCAGCTCGGGACGTTTGACCCTCACCATGAAAGCAGAAACACTCACCCAAGACGTGGATCCTTTCACAACACACCCAACACCACGTTTCTGTCAACGGCAAGGCGTACACTGTTGCATTGGTAAGTAAACCCCCTACAGACAGACCGAACCGGAATGCCTGTGCATTACTCCCGCCTTCCTTAGATGCAAAGCCACACCTAAACAACTTAATAGGCTAAGACTGTCCCATACCAGCCCTCGTGGTTGTACGAAATTCTTGGATCTATAGCGTCCCATTGCTCGGTCCTTAATCCGACACGGGCGATACTCCACCCTAACTACGTGCAAATCCCTCTGCACCTCCGGCTATTGCCAATAATCGCCCGCATCAAAACCATAGTTTTATTTTGGGTTTTTAATCAAAATACCCATAACTAACAGCTTCATTTCCAACATTTTCCATTTCCTAAGAAACAAATTTTGATCTGATCATCATTCTCATTTGTTCTAAAAGCATGGCTAAGCATGGATAAAAGTAATCACATATACCCACAATGATATTAAGTAATTGTCTAAGCTCAATCTATGGTTATCAAGGTACACATATCCGTACTTATCAAGGAAGTTTCATGAGACAACAGGTATAACTACCAGTACCACAAAATAGCGAATTTACTGAAAGTAAACGTATGCATGAAACATTTTAATAAATACAATGCAAATTAAATTCTGGGGTCAAGATGGTCAAAGGAGGGTGCTTGCCTTGCTTATTCATTGCTTACGACGAAGACACGGCCGCAGATGACGGAGGCAACGATGGAGGAAGGGACGTCGGATTCTACACATCGATCAATCGAAAAATATAGCAAATAATAAACTTCAATAAGGGCAAAAAGAAAACAGACAGAAAATCAAATAAAGATTCATTGCAGAAAACAAGAACACTTTAGAGTTTGAATTATTTAAGAAATTAATTTATTCTTAAACTTAATGACTTAATGACAAACAAAACAGGGTTCCTTTTATAGATTATCATATCTCGAATTGCGAATTCAAGAGGCTAAAATTATAAATTCTAGTATTTATGATTTCGAATTATAGATGATAAAATTATTTGGATTGAAAGAATTGAAATACTAATTTAAGGGTTATGCAATTAGCACTTGGCCTTAAGTGATTTTGCATACGAAAGGTTTTAAATAAGTTATGATTGATTAGTTAGCTAAATAGATTTATTTATGGTTATTAAGAAGGTTCTGGTGATACAAATATATTAATTATAACTTCATTATTACAAGGTTCACTTAATCTTATTGTGAAGTTCATAAAGCATAACACTTAGGGTTATTCGACTATTAAAGTTTATATGCAAAACATGACGAAATAAGATTATTCCTTCGGAACTTGATAGCATATACTTAGAAGAAATTATCTAGGCTGATTTCATACATTTTTGTGTTTAGGCGAGACATTATTTTCATAACTGAAAACGCTTATGTGATATTAAGGGTTACGACAAACATACTTTTTAAGGGTATTCAGCTAGCAAGATTTAATTGAAACGAAAGATGTAAATGAAATATTTTTCCAGAATATGGTAGACCATATCCCAAATATCATTTCTAAACTGATTTGTATAATATTTGCATTTAGACGAGAGGTTCTACGGGTCGATGAAAAAGCTTGAGGGTTCAATTAACTACCCGCTAAGGATTCAGTTTTTGATATAAGATTACGACTACACCGTCTAGGATAATCTACTCATTTTTCAGGAATTAATAGGGTATGACACTAGAAGTGATTTAAAGTTGGTTTCGCGACAATTGGCTTTTATCCGAAATGTTTTTCCCATAAGCGATCATTAGGGTCTAACATTATTTTATTTCATCCTAGCACAAGCATAAGGTATTATTGAATAAACAGCAAGAGTACTATTTTTCGAGGTTATAAGATTTGGTTTCATCAGATTTAGAGTTTATTTATGAAAGTTATGACTATTCAATTTATGCAAGTATTAACACTTTGACTCTTAAACATTTACTGTTTTATATAGTAAACTTTAAATATTATTTTATATCTGGAAACCTTGTAATGACAGGAGTACTACAAAACTGATTTGGTGATTTATTTGAATTCATTTGATCTATATTACAACCATTTGACTTTCTATGCTATATGTATATACACATTTTACATTTAAGTTATTCACACTTTTCAAGACAGTTCAAATCAAATTCACTTATTAGTTATTTTGGCAAATTAAGGTATTCTAATGTCATGCTAATATTTAGAAATCAATTTTACTTATTCCATATTTCTTTTATTCAAACTATGTTTATTTGAATTTCTAATGCATTGAATACAATCTTTAATAGAAAGAAATTCAAACATAAATGAAATTTAAATATTTTTATATATTTGAACTTCTGTAAGTACAAGGATTTCACTAAAATTAGTTTCATTCCACCCTAAGTTTGTTTACATCATTTTAATATGTAGCACTTCTTTTAGGCTTTTCTTTAAATTTGAATTTCAAAATTATCCAGTGAACATTTTCAAAATGTTATTGCATATTATGAAACTACTTGATTTTACATGAATATAGAAATTGATTTCACTCAATTCGGAGTTATAATGCAAAATCTACAAGCATTTGAATTGGCTCGGTTTTGTAAAATGAACTGAAAACTGGAAATACGTTTTCAGAACTGAGAAAGCGTATTTCACCGAGTGAACTGAAGACGTTTTGACCGGCTGACAGAACGGGCCCACTGCGCAGCGACCGGAAGCAGAGGTGGCGCTAGGGCTGCTCGCCGGCGGCGAAGGAGCGGCGGAGGGGCTTGGCCGAGGGTACTGAGAGCACCAGTGGGACGTCATGCACACGGGGGTGGGGTCGCTCACCGGCGGGGACGACCAGAGTGGGCTGCCACCGGTGGCATGCGGCGGAGGGAGGTGCGGCCCACCGGGGAAGAAAAGGAAGGGAGCTCCGGTTGGATCGGTAGCACGAGGACCTTCAGTGGGTCACTGGGGTTCCATTTTGGCGGTTGGCTGGGCCGGTGTGAGACCCCGTTTTTGCAAACAGGAACCTCCATGTGATTACCGTACTAGTCCCATGATCAGTGGCTAGCACTCACATGTTTACAACATTCATATCACAACCACAAGATAAATATTTGTGAGCATATATTACAAGCGGTAATAATTATCTGAGTTAAATTCTTACAACAATGGAAAAATAGAGGAAATTAGAACTCCAAAAGCCACGTGGTTTGCCCGCTAACCCTCGTGCAACCGACTTGGCAAACCTAGGAAACTCATCGTCAAAAGATCCGCACCTGCGTGAAAGTAAAAGTCGTCGGGCGCTTGCAGCCGTCCTCGAGACAAATAGATGCAAGATTGAGTACTTTGGTACTCAAGCAAGACTTATAGTGTTTGGCGATGCATTTAAGTAATTATGCGAGCTAATCAAGGCAGGTTAATGGTTATTTTGCGATTGCATAAACATTTTAAGAATACAATATAATAAATTGAAAACACCGCATTTTCAAATGAGCATTGAAACATAAAGCGATAAGCAAAAATCCAAGTCCTTCAACCCAGTCTACCCGATTGCATAGACCCCGAGTCGTCCTTTGACCCAAAGAGCTAGGTGCAAAATGGTTTCCTTTTCAAACCCAGTTTTCGAGAAAAGTACCAAAACATTCTAACATTGGAATGACTTCACCAGCGTCCATAACAGTGGACACGGCTAATCGATTAGTTTTACACTGCAGAGGTGTACGGCTTTACCCACAAGGAATGATCAACCTCTTTTGCGTGCCAATTTACACACTTCCTTTGGTGTGTCGGCAAGGAGATCATCTGAGCCGTTACATTATCTAGATGTGGCTTTGAACCAGCCGGGACGTTTGACCTCGCCATGAAAAATGAAACACTCACCCAAGACGTGGATCCTTTCACTTTACACCCAACACCACGTTTACGTTCACGGCCGGCGTACCGTTGCATTGGTATGTAGAAACCCCTACAGATAAACGAAACGGAATGCATGCGATACTCCGCCTTCCTTAGATGCAAAGCCACACCTAAACAACTTAATAGGCTAAGACTGTCCCATACCACCCTCGTGGTTGTACGAAATTCTTGGATCTATAGCGTCCCATTGCTCGGTCCTTAATCCGACACGGCGATACTCCACCCTACACTACGTGCAAATCCTCATGCACCTCCGCCACGCCATTAATCGCCGCATCAAAACCATAGTTTTATTTTGGGTTTTTAATCAAAGTACCAGCAACATTTCCCAAATAAGGATCATACATTTGTTGAAAAGATTGAAAGTACGATCTACAGCTTTGAGCAGATATTCTATACCAACGGTTATACCCAAAATGACATTAAGCATGTCTAGCTTTTCCAGCTAAGGCTTACAAGGTTCACATGTTCATACAGATTGAGGCAAACCATAATTTACAGGACTAACTACTGTTCTAACCCAAATTAGCATTTTTAGGGAGAACTATCCGGATGCACTGTACATAAGCAAAAACAACATAGTGTAGGTAAATTATTAGGCTCGACATGTTCAAGGAGGTGCTTGCCTTGCAACTCGCTGTCTAGCTCTGGATCTGGATCGGCGATGGCGTCGTCTTCCTCTTGAGGACGTCGGACTCTACGACGATCAAGCGGAAGAATAATAAATATCCAAATTCGGAAAAGGGCGAAAAGAAGATGCAGACGATAAGTCAAATAAAGAAAAAGCTAGAAAACAGGTTATCCTTTTGAGGATTGAATCATGACTATTAAGGTTTCACGAGGTAATTGATTATGCATTTAAAACATTAATACTTCTGAATGAACATTATGAGTTTTTCATATGGACTATTTATTTGAAAATTATGAATTCAAGAGGCTAAAATTGTGAATTCTAGTATTTATGACTTGAATTATAGATGCTAAAATTATTTGAATTAAAAGAATTAGACACTAATTAAGGGTTACGCTAAACACTTAACCTAAGTAATTTGCATAGAAAAGGTTTTAAATAATTTGTAACGGTAGCTAGCTAATTAGATTTATACTTGATTTTTGAGAAGGTTACGGTGATACAAATTTATTAACTACAAATTCTTTATCAAGCTAAGTTGTTAGGTTGTTTATGGCTTGAATCAAATAAACTAGATTTTAGCTATTTAACCTACAAAGCACATATATATACATATATATGTGTGAGTGCATTAGGCACCATAATGATTACATGCTTTAGAGTTAATTCAACCCAAAATTCCTACTTAATCAAACTTAACTATGCTACTGCCATCTTGCTATTTATAATTAAACTTTTGTTTCTTTTATATTTCCTTTAATCTTTATTATAAATATTTGAATTGCTAGTGTATTGGAAACAAAGCCTAAATAAAAAGTAATTCATATAAGCATGAAAATTAAATATCCTTGTATATCCGGGTTCCTGGTAATATAAGGATTCTAGAAAAATTAGTTTCATAAATTTCCAAATTTATTTACGAAATTTTGTATAGAGCATATCTTTAGCCTTTTAACTCAAATTTGAATTTCAAAATCTTCCAGAGAGGATCTTCAAAATATTTTTGCATATTCGAATCTGCGAATTTTCATGAGTTTAGAAATTGGTTTCACTATTTTTGGCGGATGATTCAAAAGTTATGGACTTCGAGTGGCTCGGTTTCGAAAATTAACTAAAATGCCAAAATACGTTTTGCGGCTGGAAAGCGTATTTACGGGTTTTAGCTACAGGCGTTTGAGCGCGCCCGCCAGCATCGACAGTCGGCCTTTGCCGCCAACCGTCTTGGCGCACCGGCGAGCGGCCTAGAGATCGACGGTTGGGCCCGCTTGCCGCGAGGCGTGACACGCGAGAATCCCACCGAGTGGTGACGGTACCCGCACCGTGACCAGCGAGCATTTTGTCCAAGGCTCGCCACGGCGAACTAAGTCCGGTCGCGGCGAGCGGGTAGGACCAACAAACACCAGCGTGACAAGGTGGTCCTAGGGACACTACCCATTCGCCGGAAGCGGCGGAAAATAGGTCGCCACCGTAGAGGCGGCGGCACTACTACCGAGCGAGCCACGGCTCGCCGCGACCATATTTTCACCGGGCAAGGACGGTGTAAGCACCAGTGAACTAAGGGAGACCCATTTCACCTGCTAGCGTGGCCGAAGAAGCATCGGAGGTGGCTGCCCACGATCGCCGGAGCTGCGGAAGAAACGCGGCGGAAAAAGGTGGGCTACAGCCAAAACAAGTAAAAACATTGGTTGGTCAGCATCCCACTGGGCACTGCGAAGCTCTAGGAAGGACCAATTGCACAATTTGTTACCGGATGAGCTTGATTCGCTATCCCCCTTTTACATTCTTCTGCGAAAATGGCAAGGAGCGAGAGATCAATTTGCTAGCTCTCCGCTCAGAGTGTGGATGAAGAAATGAGGGACCTCAAGCAACGCTCAGATGGTATTTATAGCCAAAGTTGGATAGCATTACAGGGTGTGAATGGGTGAAAAGATTTGCGGCGGCTCGGTGCGCGCGAGGCGAGTTGGCACGGGATTTTTCAGCGCGGGACAGCGGGTATGGCCATGGTGTGGCGTGGGCAGGCTAAGGCGAGCCGAGGTGACTCGCGAGACGTGGGCTCGGCGGATTTTGGTGAGAGAGGCGGAGGAGAGCCGGCGAAGTCTCGCGATGCATCGGGCTCTCCTCGGGTGAGAGGGAAATGGGGCGAGAGCAGCGGAGGGGGAGGCTGACAGGTGGGTCCGGCCCCACCGGGCAGCGAGAGGAAGTGTCCACGCTGCTTGCCAGCTCGCCAATTCACTGCAGTGTCCGGGCCCGCATGTCAGCGAGGGAAAACGAGTTAGAGGATAGCTCTGGCCGGGACAACTCCCATGTGGGCATTAAACTACCATCAAATCACTTTGAAAATTTTCCAAACTTTTTGACTGGGTTTATCTGGTAGTCCTCGGCGTTCAGTTAAATTTTCAGAGTAAAATACATTATGGTTAATTTATAAAAATTCTGACACTGTGGACGGGTACAGAAATTGAATTTCGGAATTATATTTATTTAAAGGTGTAAAAATTATTAATTATTTTCCAAACTTTTTGGGGAGGTTCATTTTGTCATAAGTATGTCTTCATAAAATTTTAAGTCAAAAACTCAAGTGAATATTTTATAAAAATTCTGACATGAATATTTCTTGTTTTTAATAGCCTCTGTTTTTGAATTTTTAGGAGGCTTTGCCCACATGATAAATTGCTGAGATTTTTACCAGATGTAACTACTGCTCTAAGGGTTCTTTGGTAATTTTTGGGGCTCCTGGTCAATTTCTATTGTTTTGGATTAATTCAAACTTTACTGTTTTTAGTCAAAAGAAAGAATTAAGATATTTATTTTTGCTCCAATTCAGCACTAAAGATTTTTACTAAGTATTTTTACTGGTTTACCAGATTGGTCATGGTCAATGGTAATTTTTATAATTTTTACTTTTACCTTCTTACCATTTTTCATTTGATCATTCTATTAATTGGATTGTTCATACAAAACATAAATCCAAGAAAATCCAATAAAACCAATAACATCAAGAAAATCCAGAAATAAATATATTTTAATCCAAAATATTCATTTCCATTTTATTATATACTGTTTTTCATTTTTGGGCTGTTACAAATCTACCCCCCTTACAGAAATCTCGTCCCCGAGATTTGGCGGGTCTAAGGTAGAAAAGGTCTACAAGAAATCAGGGAATTCTTCTTTAAGCTTATCCTCTTGTTCCCAAGTCGCTTCTTCTTCCGTATGGTTGCTCCACTGTACTTTTACCATCTTATGAACTTTATTCCGAGTACGCCTTTCTGCTTCTTCAAGGATTTTCTTTGGGTGCTCACGATAGGTTAGATCAGTGAGTTCAATCTCTTCCAATTGGGTAAGTTCAATTTGGGATGCGAAGACACTTCTTAAGTTGTGACACATGGAAGACATTGTGTACACTAGATAATTGGGATGGCAGCTCTAACTTGTAGGCTTTTTCCCCATCTTTTCCAAAGATCGATATGGACCAACATATCGAGGGCTAACTTGCCTCGAACTTGGAATCGACGGATCCCGCGAAGAGGTGAAACCTTGGATAGACATAGTCATCAATTTCAAAACTCAAGTCACGTCGGCGAGTGTCGGCGTAACTTTCTGGCGGGATTGGGCTTCCTCAATCGGCCGTATCAAGTCTACATGTTCTTGGGCCTCATTTATTAAATCTGGGCCAAAGAACATCTTTCCCCACTTCGACCAAAAAGTGGAGTTCGACACTTTCTTCCATAAAGGGCTTCAAATGGCGACATTTGCGGACTAGCTTGAAAACCATTATTGTAAGAGAACTCCGCAAATGCTAAGCACTTCTCCCAATTGGTGTTATAAGTTAGCACACAGGCCCTTAACATATCTTCGAGATTTGATTCGTTCTTTCGATCGACCATCGATGCAGGGATGATAGCGATCTTGAAAGTCAATTTAGTTCCCAAGAGACCATGCAATTTTTCCCAAAAGCGGGATGTGAATTGCGATCCCGATCCAAACAATTGTTTTGGAACCCCATGCAAACGCACAATATTGCTAATGTAAAGTTCTGCCAACTTGTCTCCAGAATATGTGGTCTTGATGGAATAAAATGAGCCACTTTGGTTAGTCGATCAATGACAACCCAAATGGAGTCATTTCCTTTTGAGTCGGGAAGGCGATGTGAAGTCCATCCGACATCATCCCACTTCCATTCCGAATTCGCAATGGTTGGAGTAGACCACCGACGTTGATGTTCGGCTTTGACACGCCAACATACATCGCATTTCGCGATATATTCGGCGATATCCTTCTTCATACCAGGCCACCAATATTCTCCCTTAAGGTCTTGATACATTTTGGTACTACCCGGGTGAATAGACAATGGTGACTCATGGGCTTCAGACAAAACTAATTTCTTGATATCAGAATTGTTGGGCACATACATACGAGTTCCCTTCATAATTATTCCATCTGGACTTTCTGTGAACTCTGAATTTATGCCCCCAATTGAAAAATTCCGAATTTCCTTAATGGCTTCATCTTGGAGTTGAGCGTCTTTAATCTGGTTCTTAAGAGTTGGCTGAATTTGGAGAGCGGCCACATATCCATTTTCCACTAGATTCAAATTGAGCTTTTGGAAGGCATTGATTAGGTCGGACTGGCGAGGATCCAAAGACACAATACAACCGACTAAGGCGTCGGCTACAACATTGGCCTTACCAGGATGGTAATGAAGACCTATGTCATAGTCTTTGATCAGCTCCAGCCACCTTCTTTGTCTCAAATTCAATTCTGGTTGGGTAAAGAAGTACTTAAGACTTTTATGATCAGTATAGATCTCTGTTCTATTCCCAATAAGATAATGCCGCCAGATTTTAAGAGCATGAACCACAGCGGCCAATTCAAGGTCATGAGTAGGATAGTTCTGCTCATGAGGACGAAGTTGTCGAGAGGCATAAGCGACAACTCGGCCTCCTTGCATTAATACACATCCCAACCCTTGGAGTGATGCATCACAATATACTTCAAAATCCTTATGAATATCTGGTAGTATGAGGACTGGGGCAGAGGTTAGCTTTTCTTTTAACTTCTGGAAACTCCGCTCACAATTGGAAGTCCATTCGAACTTCTTTTCTTTCTTTAAGAGTTGCGTGAGTGGTTTGGCTACCTTAGAGAAGTTCTCAATAAACCGGCGGTAATAACCGGCAAAGCCCAGAAAACTTCGAATTTTTGGGACTGACTGTGGCCTTTCCCAAGCCAACACCGCTTGCACTTTACTTGCGTCGACAGCAACTCCGCCTCCTGATAAAACATGCCCGAGAAATGCCACTTCTTTCAACCAAAACTCACATTTCTCGAACTTGGCATATAATTTATTTTCTCGGAGTTTGCTGAGGGCCATGTGCAAATGCTGCTTATGCTCTTCTTCAGTCTTGGAATATATCAGGATGTCATCAATAAATACCACTACAAACTTATCCAGATACTCCATGAAAATCTTATTCATTAAGCTCATGAAGCTTGCCGGAGCATTAGTGAGCCCAAAGGACATCACGGTGTATTCATATAATCCATAACGGGTAGTGAAGGCAGTCTTGGGAATGTCCGATGGTCTGACCTTCAGCTGGAAATACCCCAACTTCAAGTCTATCTTGGAAAAAATTTGCGCCCCGTTTAGTTGATCAAATAGATCATCAATCCGGGGTAACGGATATTTATTCTTGATGGTTACTTCATTTAAGGCACGGTAGTCTACACACATGCGCAGACTATTGTCCTTTTTCTTGACGAAGAGAACCGGACTTCCCCAGGGTGATGTACTGGGGCGAATAAATCCCTTGTCCAGTTGTTCCTTGAGTTGCTTTTTCAGTTCCACTAATTCATTGGTGGGCATCCTGTATGGACGCTTTGATATTGGTGCCGTTCCCGGCACCAAGTCAATGATGAACTCCATTTCTCGATCCGGAGGCACTCCTGGCAATTCAGCAGGAAATACTTCTGGAAATTCATTAACTATTGGCACATTTTCCAATTCAACTGTGGATGCTAGACACCGGACTGGCTGGGATGCTAACTCATTGGCACTTGAGGCAAATTCCACAGATATACCATCATGATTTACCAAAGATATCGATCTATCGGCACAGTCTATGCAGCCCTTATGTTTGGCCAACCAATCCATGCCTAAGATCACATCTAGCCCAGATGTCTCTATTAGGATGAGATCAGCATAAAATGTAACCCCATTGATTTTTATGCTAACTCCAGAACAGAATCTAGCAGTTCTAATGATGGCTCCAGGTGATTGCACGACCATGGGAGTAGGCAGCAGAAACTTCCAACTTGTTTTGTTGAAAACTTCTTAGAGATAAAAGAATGAGAAGCTCCAGAATCAAACAACACCAATGTAGGCACAGATTGTACAAGGAACATACCAAGCACAACGTCTGAGGCCTCCTGCGCCTCCTCAGTCGTCATATGGTGAAGGCGTCCAATATTCCCGCCTTGCGCAGGTGGCGGCGTCGATCCTTGAGTCCGGCCTTGAGCTTGTGGACGAGGTTGTACAGTCTTCTTCTTGGGACAGGAATTGGCGTAATGTCCACGCTCATTGCAATGAAAACACGTGACATTGGGCGCCTTCTTCTGGGCAACAGCGGCAGTCCTAGGCTGTTGCACTGGGCGAACAGACTGCTGCGGCTGCCGCTGTACAAAGCGAGTAGCTTGCCTCGATTTCAGAGTGCGGAAAGCGGTCATTGGGTTCTTGGTGCTGGTGATGGTGGTGGTGGTCGACGGAAGCTAGTCGACTGCCACCCTTGTGGCCTAGATGATCCAGCTCCAGATGAGCTACGCGCAAGCCACTTGCGCTTGCGGCTCTCCATCACACTGCGACTGCCATGCTCCACTCTTACGGCCTTGTCTACCAGAGTCTGGAAGTCGTCGATGTCTTGGGCAATTAAAGCCCACTTGATCTCTTCATTTAGACTTTCCCTAAATCTCTCAATCCTTCTTGCCTCATTAGCTACCTCATAAGTGGCATATCTTGACAGCTGATTAAAGCGGTGCAGGTACTCCATCACTGTCATCGATCCTTGCTTAAGATCTAGGAACTCCGCTTTTCACTTCAATCACCTTGGTGGAATGTGGGTGCGGCGAAAGCGACTCTAAACTCGAGCCATAAAACCACCCGACCTTACGGTAGCACCGCCTGGTAGTTCTCCCACCAAACTGCTGCAGTCCCTTGCAACTGATAAGAGGCATATAGGACCTTTTCCCTCTCATCACACTGAGCAATATCTAACTTGCTTTCCACAGCCCGCAACCAATCATCTGCATCAAGAGGCTCAGAGAAGGGAGAAAGGCGGTGGTGGGTCCTTAGGAACTCATTCAACTTGGACACTTGAGGAGCTCCACCATTCCCTTCACAGGCGACACCACGAGCTGCGGTGTTACGGGCTATCTGCTGCGATGTCGTAGTATTCGCTTTGCCTCCCTTGTTCAATTAAGGCCAGCACTTGAGCCATGGTAGGGGTGGAGGCACTGTTCCTCATGAACCTCTTCCCTAGCCGGAGATGGGACAGGGCATCTTGGCGGGCTGCTCGAGATGTCGAGGCTCTTGTTGCGAGGATGTTGAGGATTAGGTTGTGCGAGCGTTGAGACACTCGCTCTGGGATCGCAAGTATCTGCGGTGCATCCGTTTCGAGATCCGATTGAGTGACCTGGTCGGCCTCATCCTAAAATTAGTACCACTTTAGTACGCGACAAAGACTAGAGTAAGATTTCAAATGTACCCGACATGTTCGCTCTAAAGTTTTTTTTTTTTTGGATTTTCTCATCGAAAATTTTCACCCCATAGTTACAATTTGCGAGGAAAATCCATTATTATTATTCATGCAAAGAGATACAACTTAAAACTTACAATACCAAAAGCATTTCATGCAATCATTAGGGATACATACACACACTACTTATTTTACAACTTATTTCTATGGCCTAAAGTTTCTAGGAAAGCCTATCCACTACTATCCCGGAGGTGGCGATGGCGATTCGACGTCACAACTACTCCCAGGCGGAGAGTTCGAAGCGGCTCGGATTCCTGCCGCTAAACCCACGAGATACTCTTGTCTATTTCGATTCTGCGCCTCCTAGGCCCGATTCGGCATCTTGGACACCTATCGCGCTTCATATGGCGCACGTATGCACTCATATCCACATGATGTACTTGACAAATCTTTCTTGCTAGCTTACGACTTGTCTCTTGGACAGCTTGGACTCTATTTGAACTAAAATGCTTAACTTGATGGCGCACGCGACGCTCCTCTTTATAGTAGTAGCGTGCGCATACACTTTAAACCCATCAACTATCGCCTAATCGTGAGCATGGGCGATGCTTTTCTTGCCCATAATTTTCCGCTAAGTCCTAGCTATAGCTGCCCAACTGGAGGGTTGGTCATCCGAAATTTTAAAGTAAGATGAATTAGCATTAATATAATGCCAGTAATAATAAAGAAGTAATGGCTGTGCTACTTTTTTTGCATGGGTCGAATTCATATCACAATTCTTATATACTTACTTCTTACAGCTTTTGTGAACTAAGTTATTTCTATATTATTCTTTATCACATGGTTCTCAACCTTCATTTAACTGATTCCACATTTACTTACAGCAAAAGTACCACTTTATTTATTTCACACTTCCCATATTTACAACAACTGTTACATCCATGCACTCCTATCTATTCTATCTCATCTAAAGTCCTAACGGTGTAGGCTCTACGCCTATACACTCGAGGGGCTTCAGGCTGAAACTCACAAGTGCTACGGGGATTTATGCCCTTATCATTAATAAGGCGCGGGCAACTACCTATGCAGGACATCCTGGCTCCTCTGGGCACACCAGGTGTGGGTACATAGGAGTCAGGTGGAGAGCGCTGCGCGGATGGAATTTGGGAAGTCCCCTCGCTTAGCACCGTGCGTGGTATTGTACCCCTCGCTACGCACGGGGCCAGGCGGGCCTCCAGAAATGCCATCCGTCGTCGAGTCTCCAACAGTTCCTGTGCTAACTGTACATAGTGCTTGTCTAGCTTGTTTACAAAGTCCAACATAACCCTAAGACCATTATTTCTAACTCTAGTATGGTCCCTATATACATTATCTCCCACTGGGGGTCTTCCAGGAAGATAGCGATATGCAGGATCCAGGTCTGGAATCACATGACGGAGGTGGATCACGGCCTGATAAGCAGCTTCATTCATCGAAGCATCGATGGATGATCCATATCCTTCAAAAGTTCTTTCACCCTCATTAAACGCCGGTCTTGGAGGTATAAAGACTCTAGTAGCATATTCCTTAGTCTCCGAGCTCAAATATGCTTGGAACACCACATATCTCGGAACACTCTCGTATTGACAATCCTTTAGCAGATAATGTAGTACCCCCATCATCCCACCTAGCTCTGGAGTGACCGACTCATGGCAAGGTACATAACGTGCCATCTACAAAAGAAAAGAGAAGGGGAGATTAATAATGATTATTTATGAATAGCTAAGAGACTACAAATAAGAAATTAGCATATATGCTAAAATTCATTATTAGTAGAGAGTAGAGTTTAGTTTTATTCTTCAAATTCAGTTCTCGTTCTATTAACTAGCGACCATTCACCCAAGGCTTCTACGATCGGTGTGGCTCGATACTAACGCTTGTGAGACCCGTTTTGCAAACAGGAACCTCCATGTGATTACCGTACTAGTCCCATGATCAGTGGCTAGCACTCACATGTTTACAACATTCATATCACAACCACAAGATAAATATTTGACAGGCATATATTACAAGCAGTAATAATTATACAGAGTTAAATTCTTACAACAGCGGAAAAATAGAGGAAATTAGAACTCCAAAAGCCACGTGGTTTGCCCGCTAACCCTCGAGCAAGCGACTTGGCAAACCTAGGAAACTCATCGTCAAAAGATCCGCACCCTGCGTGAAAGTAAAAGTCGTCGAGCGCCCAGAGCCGTCCTCTGAGACAGCAGATGCAAGATTGAGTACTTTGGTACTCAGCAAGACTTATAGTGTTTGGCAGATGCATTTAAGTAATTATGCAGGCTAATCAAGGCAGGTTAATGGTTATTTTGCAGTTGCATAAACATTTTAAGAATACAATATAATAAATTGAAAACACGCATTTTCAAATGAGCATTGAAACATAAAGCGATAAGCAAAAATCCAAGTCCTTCAACCCAGTCTACCCGACTGCATAGACCCCCGGAGTCTGTCCTTTGACCCAAAGAGCTAGGTGCAAAATGGTTTCCTTTTCAAACCCAGTTTTTCCAGAAAAGTACCAAAACATTCTAACATTGGAATGACTTCACCAAGCGTCCATAACCGTGGACACGGCTAATCGATTAGTTTTACACTCTGCAGAGGTGTACAGCTTTACCCACAAGGAATGATCAACCTCTTTTGCCAGGCCAATTTACACACTTCCTTTGGTGTGTCGGCAAGGAGATCATACAGAGCCGTTACATTATCTAGATGTGGCTTTGAACCAGCCCGGGACGTTTGACCCTCGCCATGAAAATAGAAACACTCACCCAAGACGTGGATCCTTTCACTTTACACCCAACACCACGTTTCTGTTCACGGCCAGGCGTACACCGTTGCATTGGTATGTAGAAACCCCTACAGATAAACCGAAGCGTAATGCACATGCGATACTCCGCCTTCCTTAGATGCAAAGCCACACCTAAACAACTTAATAGGCTAAGACTGTCCCATACCAGCCCTCGTGGTTGTACGAAATTCTTGGATCTATAGCGTCCCATTGCTCGGTCCTTAATCCGACACGGGCGATACTCCACCCTACACTACGTGCAAATCCCTCTGCACCTCCGGCTACTGCCATTAATCGCCCGCATCAAAACCATAGTTTTATTTTGGGTTTTTAATCAAAGTACCAGCAACATTTCCCAAATAAGGATCATACATTTGTTGAAAAGATTGAAAGTACGATCTACAGCTTTGAGCAGATATTCTATACCAGCGGTTATACCCAAAATGACATTAAGCATGTCTAGCTTTTCCAGCTAAGGCTTACAAGGTTCACATGTTCATACAGATTGAGGCAAACCATAATTTACAGGACTAACTACTGTTCTAACCCAAATTAGCATTTTTAGGGAGAACTATCCGGATGCACTGTACATAAGCAAAAACAACATAGTGTAGGTAAATTATTAGGCTCGACATGTTCAAGGAGGTGCTTGCCTTGCAACTTCATTGTCTAGCTCGGATCGGATCGGCGATGGCGTCGTCTTCCTCTTGAGGACGTCGGACTCTACACGACGATCAAGCGGAAGAATAATAAATATCCAAATTCGGAAAAGGGCGAAAAGAAGATGACGATAAGTCAAATAAAGAAAAAGCTAGAAAAACAGGTTATCCTTTTGAGGATTGAATCATGACTATTAAGGTTTCACGAGGTAATTGATTATGCATTTAAAACATTAATACTTCCTGAATGAACATTATGAGTTTTTCATATGGACTATTTATTTGAAAATTATGAATTCAAGAGGCTAAAAATTGTGAATTCTAGTATTTATGACTTCGAATTATAGATGCTAAAATTATTTGAATTAAAAGAATTAGACACTAATTAAGGGTTACGCTAAACACTTAACCCTAAGTGATTTGCATAGAAAAGGTTTTAAATAATTTGTAACGGTAGCTAGCTAATTAGATTTATACTTGATTTTTGAGAAGGTTACGGTGATACAAATTTATTAACTACAAATTCTTTATCAAGCTAAGTTGTTAGGTTGTTTATGGCTTGAATCAAATAAACTAGATTTTAGCTATTTAACCTACAAAGCACATATATATACATATATATGTGTGAGTGCATTAGCACCATAATGATTACATGCTTTAGAGTTAATTCAACCCAAAATTCCTACTTAATCAAACTTAACTATGCTACTGCCATCTTGCTATTTATAATTAAACTTTTGTTTCTTTTATATTTCCTTTAATCTTATTATAAATATTTGAATTGCTAGTGTATTGGAAACAAAGCCTAAATAAAAAGTAATTCATATAAGCATGAAAATTAAATATCCTTGTATATCCGGGTTCTGGTAATATAAGGATTCTAGAAAAATTAGTTTCATAAATTTCCAAATTTATTTACAGAAATTTTGTATAGAGCATATCTTTAGCCTTTTAACTCAAATTTGAATTTCAAAATTTTCCAGAGATGATCTTCAAAATATTTTTGCATATTCTGAATCTGCGGAATTTTTCATGAGTTTAGAAATTGGTTTCACTATTTTTGGCGGATGATTCAAAAGTTATGGACTTCAAGTGGCTCGGTTTCTGAAAATTAACTAAAATGCCAAAATACGTTTTGCGGTTGGAAAGCGTATTTACGGTTTTTAGCGCTACTGGCGTTTGAACGCGCCCGCGCCATCGACAGTCGGCCCTTTGCCGGCGACCGTCTTGGCGCACCGGCAGCGAGCACAGAGGCGACGGTTGGGCCCCGCTTGCGAGCGAGACGTGACACGCGCAGAATCCCACCGAGTGGTCGATACGGTACCCCACCCGTCGACCGACCGGCGAGCGTTTTGTCCAAGGCTCGCCGCCGTAACTAAGTCCGTCGCGGCGAGGCGGGTAGGACCAACAAAGACCAGCGTGACAAGGTGGTCCTAGGGACACTACCCATTCGCCGGGAAGCGGCCGGAAAATAGGTCGCCACCGTAGAGGGGCGGCGGCACTACGGCCGAACGAGCCACGGCTCGCCGCCGACCATATTTTCACCGGGCAAGGACGGTGTAAGCACCAGTGAACTAAGGGAGACCCATTTCACCTGCTAGCGTGGCCGAAGAAGCATCGGAGGTGGCTGCCCACGATCGCCGGAGCTGCGGAAGAAACGCGGCGGAAAAAGGTGGGCTACAGCCAAAACAAGTAAAAACATTGGTTGGTCAGCATCCCACTGGGCACTGCGAAGCTCTAGGAAGGACCAATTGCACAATTTGTTACCGGATGAGCTTGATTCGCTATCCCCCCCTTTTTCTGTTCTTCTGCGAAAATGGCAAGGGAGCGAGAGATCAATTTGCTAGCTCTCTGCTCAGAGTGTGGATGAAGAAATGAGGGACCTCAAGCAACGCTCAGATGGTATTTATAGCCAAAGTTGGATAGCATTACAGGGTGTGAATGGGTGAAAAGATTTGCGGCGGCTCGGTGCGGCGCGAAGGCGAGTTGGCACGGGATTTTTCAGGCGCGGGACAGCGGGGTATGGCCACGGTGTGGCGTGGGCAGGCCAAGGACGAGCCGAGGTGACTCGCAGACGTGGGCTCGACGGATTTCGCGCTGAGAGGCGGAGGAGAGCCGGCGAAGTCTCGCGATGCATCGGGCTCTCCTCGGGTGAGAGGGAAAAGGGGCGAGAGCAGCGGAGGGGGAGGCTGACAGGTGGGTCCGGCCCCACCGGTCAGCGAGAGGAAGTGTCCACGCTGCTTGCCAGCTCGCCAATTCACTGCAGTGTCCGGGCCGCATGTCGTGAGGAAAACGAGTTAGAGGATAGCTCTGGCCGGGACAGCTCCCATGTGGGCATTAAACTACCATCAAATCCCTTTGAAAATTTTCCAAACTTTTTGACTGGGTTTATCTGGTAGTCCTCGGCCTCCAGTTAAATTTTCAGAGTAAAATACATTATGGTTAATTTATAAAAATTCTGACACTGTGGACGGGTACAGAAATTGAATTTCGGAATTCTATTTATTTAAAGGTGTAAAAATTATTAATTATTTTCCAAACTTTTTGGGGAGGTTCATTTTGTCATAAGTATGTCTCCATAAAAATTTCAAGTCAAAAACTCAAGTGAATATTTTATAAAAATTCTGACATGAAGATTTCTTGTTTTTAATAGCCTCTGTTTTTGAATTTTTAGGAGGCTTTGCCGACATGATAAATTGCTGAGATTTTTACCAGATGTAACTACTGCTCTAAGTGTTCTTTGGTAATTTTTGGGGCTCCTTGTAAATTTCTATTGTTTTGGATTAATTCAAACTTTACTGTTTTTAGTCAAAAGAAAGAATTGAGATATTTATTTTTGCTCCAATTCAGCACTAAAGATTTTTACTAAGTATTTTTACTGGTTTACCAGATTGGTCATGGTCAATGGTAATTTTTATAATTTTTACTTTTACCTTCTTACCATTTTTCATTTGATCATTCTATTAATTGGATTGTTCATACAAAACATAAATCCAAGAAAATCCAATAAAACCAATAACATCAAGAAAATCCAGAAATAAATATATTTTAATCCAAAATATTCATTTCCATTTTATTATATACTGTTTTTCATTTTTGGGCTGTTACAGCCGGAGCTTGGCCGAGGAGCTCCACCACCGTGCGCCGGAGTTGGAGAAGAAGGGTGCCCAAGCGGCGATTGCTCGATGAAATGGGTTGAAATTGGCTAGTGGGACGAGTTTAGCGATGCGCAGAGGTGCTCTAGGTGGGAGTAATTGGAGCGAATCGCAACGGAGCGGCTCAATTTGATGTTCTTCCCAATTTCGGGTTTTCAGTGGAAATGGTGAAGAACAAGGTTTCAGGCTTCTGCGCTTTGTTCTGGTAGTAGCTGGGGAAAAAGGGAAGCCACAATGCGACGCCCAAGTGGTATTTATAGTCGGCAAAGGATGAGTTCACAGTGTTTGAACTCGAGAGGAAATTGCGGCTCGGTTCTGAGAGGTAGCGCGCTGTCTGGCCGGCATGGAATTGACGCGAAGCTGACCGGAGTATGGCGCGCGGATATCCCGAAGCTTGGCGCAGAGTCCCAAGGATGGTCGTGGCGCCAAACGAGCGCAGGGGCGACGTAGATGCGGCAAAGACTCGGGAGCGGTCGGCTGTGAGGAGAAGAAGAGAGGGAGAGGGGAGATCAGTGCTGACGAGTGGACCCCGGGACCACCGGCAGAGACTGAGGGTTTTCCCGTTGCTTCCAGCGAACCGTTACGGAAAAAGGGGTGGTCCCACATGTCGGTGAATGAAGGCGAGTCAGAGTGATAAGCTTCAGCTGGACAGCTCCATGTGACCATTAAAATGGCTATCAAATCACCGTTTAATTTTGTGAAACTTTTTGACCAACGTCTCCTGGTAGTTTTTAATCTCCAGTAAAAATTTTAGGTTAAAATACCGCATAGTTAAATTTTAGAAATTCTGACACTCTGGACTTGTACAGGATTTGAATTTCGGTATTCTATTTATTTTGGGGTGTAAATCATAGTAATTATTTTCCAAAATTTTTATAGAGATTCATTTTGTCATAAATATATCTCCATAAAAATTTCAAGTCAAAAAATCAAGCTAATATTTTATAAAAATTCTGACATTAGGATTTCTAGTTTTTGATGGTCTCTGTTTTTGAATTATTAGAGGGATTTACCGACATGATCAAATCCTGATATTTTTATCATGTGTAAACACTGCTATAGGGGTGCTATGGTAATTTTTATGGGTTCAGATAACTTTCGAATATTTTACACAAATTCTGACTTGCACTGTTTCTAGTCAAAAGAGGTGACATTAATTTTATTTATCCACTTTTCTGTGCATAAAAATTTTACTTGTTGATTTTACTGACTTACCAGCATGGTTAGGGCTCCATGGTAATTTTTATTATTTTTAATTTTACCTCTTTACATTCTTACCCTTTCCCATTTGATAATTCTATTTGTTGGACTTTTCATTCAATACAAAAATCCAAGGAAATTCAAATAAAGTTAATAATGCCAAGTGAACTCAGAAATAAATATTTTAAAATTTAAAATATTCATTTTCACTTTATTGTACTTTTCAGGATGTTACATGACGTTAGAGTGTACGTGCGAATCGTGGGACTATGTGAGAGGTTCTGGACTAGGTTACGTAATTGGTACTCCGATCAACCAAAGCAAGTGTTTAACAAGCAAGGCAAGCACCCTCCTTTGATCATGTTGATCCCACTATTTTATGGAGTTAATGTTGTTCTATGAAATGATATATGCATGCGTGTATGTTTATATTGAACTTGCTATGTTGTGGGTACTGCTAGATACTTCATATTTGTATGCATTAATTTTACCTTGACACCTGTTTACCTGCTATCGTAACCTTAGTTTTATGGTTTAGACATTAGTTAATGCCACTATGGGTAACGTTTGTGAAATACTTCACACATACGCTTAGCCATGCTAACTTAGAATATCATTTAAATGTTGTTGCACTTTCATTCAGACTTGAGAAAAGTTTAATGGTACGGAGCCGAGTTATTGTCTCCGGGTATTTTAATAAAAATCCAACCTGAAAACTTATGGTTTAGACGAGGGTGAGTTACTATTTAAACTTGAGGCGTGACGAGGGACATCACGTGTAAACAGGGGGAGATCCTCGCCCGGGTTGATTAAGGGCCGAACTTGACGCTATCACCTAAGTAAAATAGTACAACCACATGTGCTAGTATGGGATAGTCTTAGCTTAGTAGATTAGATAAGGCTTAGCCTTGCATTTTGGTAGGCCAAAGTAGTAAGGGCAAACCGGGGAACGGTGTCGCTCGGAGGTGCTCCCTTTACCGAGGTGTTGGGGTTAAAGCATTCTAATATAACGATGTATGCTTTGCCATGGGGGAAAGGACGCGATGTGGCGTAAACCATCGCTAGTACAGTATGTTTTTCTTAAGAACAAAAATCAAAGAAAATCATAGAAAAGATGGAAAACCAAAATAAAATCATAACCACAACTGAAATTTATGTTTTATTTATTTTAAAAATTTTGGTCTGTTATTGCCAAAAAAGGAGGGTCGTCACACTCGACAATAACATTCGTCAAGGTCACGCACTTCCTTAATCCAACCACAATAAGAGACCTGAAGATATCTCCCCCGTTATATAGGTGGGGCAAATTCCATCTTGATCGCTCATATTCTTCCGTATGTTTCGTAGTAAACTCGAAAACTATCTTTGACTACCTAGTTACGATGGTTCACATTGAGAGTTGTATAAGTAACATCCTAAGGTGGTTTTACACAGGATATATTGTCATTAAGGAAATCAAGCAATCATTTGGAAGTACTACTGCCATTTTTATAAAAAGAGCGCTGTTTATTGTACGACAAATTAAATTGTCGTGCACCTAACCTAATAAGGGATACGTCAAAGCAACTTTGCTTCCTGAACACCACCAATGGGATCGACCGGGCATGCATGTACAGTGTAGTTACACGCTGCATGCATGCATGTGCTGCAACCGTGACGATCGAGATCATATCGACCGGTGCGTGATCAAATCAACGGACGGCATTAATTCGCGACCTGCAAATTCGGCGCCAACAGTTAGCTGACGTCTCAGATCATATCAGGCAGTCTGCTTTTTCCTTCATCGAGCTGTATGATCAATGCAGACGCCTATATAAACCATGCATGGCCTCTCCTTGCTCTCACATCCACCTCCACTACCACTCCACAGAAGCCATATATAGCTATCTGGGGTTGCACAATGGGAGCTGCACCAAGAGGCCTAATCTATGGTGTTTTCGCCATCTTGATGGGGATGTCTGTTGCGAACGCTGCAGACGGCGAGGCGACGTCGACCGTCGTCGGCTTGGCTAAGTGTGCTGACTGCGCGAGGAAGAACATGAAATCTGAGGATGCTTTCAAGGGTATATAGATTTAATTATAAGCCACCTAGCTAGCTAGTCATCTCCTTCACTTGCTAGCTAGTTGGTGACGTACAGATGATCCTACTGAGTACTGATCAAGCTCTAATTAACTGTTGCCACGTTCAGGCCTTCAAGTAGCCATCAAGTGCATGAACCACAACGGCGAGTACGAAAGCAAGGCCGTCGGCGAGCTCGACCGCTCCGGCGCCTTCAGCATCCCCCTCTCTGCCGACTTCCACAGCACCGACTGCTTCGCGCAGCTCCACAGTGCAGCGAGCACGCCGTGCCCTGGGCAGGAGCCGTCCAAGATCGTTCCGGTATCCGAGGACAACGTCGACGGCAAGAACACCTTCGTTGCCGTCGCCGGCAAGATGCACTACTCGTCTACCGAATGCACCTCGGCGTTCCTCTGTGACCACCCGATCATGAAGCACTTCTTCGACTATTTCCACAAGAAGCCCGTGCCTCCGAAGCCCGACCCCAAGCCGGTGCCCAAACCGGACCCCAAGCCTATGCCCAAGCCGGACCCTAAGCCGATGAAGCACTTCTTCCACTATTTCCACAAGAAACCTGTGCCTCCCAAGCCGGAACCCAAGCCGGAGCACGGTAACGCATCACCGTCCCCGAGTTCTCCTATCTACCACTGATTAATCCGTTTCATCCGTACACCTACTCCTTAGCTTGCAAAACTTAAGGAAGGTCAGTGATGTTGCATTCATCAGTCGCGCGCATGGATCGTATGGTCTTTGCATTATTTCCAGCCTTGTTTATCCCTGCGGAATAAAGGTTGCGATTTGTAAATGTGTGAGACATACATGCAGTGAGTGCATGCATGTATCTACAACAGTGATGTGTCTATTTATTGGATCGAGATAGTGCATACGCTTTGTTCTACAGAAGTGTGCGTGCGTGTGTGTTTTGTATCTATTTATTGGGATATGTAAGTTCTGTAAGTTCGTTTTGTTCAAATTAATTGTCCGTAAAGTAATTTCTCTATGAGAATGATTTTCCCACTTGTGTATTGATACCCATATACTATCACTATCATGAAATGTACATTGATTTTGATAAAAACTTTGAATGTTCAAAGCACCAACCAATATTTCTTTTTGTCGTTTGTATATCTCGAGGCACATTGGAGATACTATAAATATGCATGTGGAGTTGTTTTTCTCTTTGTTCTATTTAAGAAAAAGCAGAATGTCACAAGGTAAAAATTCTTGAAACTCCATGCTTTGCTTCCTATAGCTCTATAGTACTATTTTTGTCTAATGGCAAAATTGGCCTTGGAGAAAAACATGTATAAGAAGCACAAAAATGCACACTACTACAGAACGGCATATCACAATCGCTTTATCTGTATCGGTTCTTAAGTTTTTAAGAAAAAAATGATTGTGATAAATAACTTCGGAGGGGTGTTAGTAATAATCACTATCGGTTCTGAGATTATAAGTGATTGTGATGTAGCACAAGACATATCAGAATCGGTTCTCAACTAAAACGCGATAGTGATGTGTACGGTCATCACTATCGGTTCCAACAAAAGAAGTGAGAGTGATGATCACATCCACATCAATATCGGTTCTTTTGATAGAAACGATAGTGATGTGAATATACATCACTATCGGTTCGAAGAAAAGAAGCGATAGTGATGCTGTAACATCCCGTAAAATTCAAAAATATGAAAAATAAAATTTTTAAATTTAAAAATGGAATTGAATAAAAATTTCAATTGGGATTGAGATTTTTATTTTAAATAACATCTTTTCCTCTTTCTTTGTATTCCAGTCTTAAAGAAAAGAAAGATTTTCCTTATTAAAAATATTTCTTCCAAAACAAACAAAATATAAAAATAAGTTTGAGATGTAACCTTTAATTTGAATTTTAATTTCCGAGTTTCTGAATTATTGATTTTCTTGAGTTTTTGTTTAAAAAGAAAAGTCTCATAAATTGAAATGGTAAAATGGTAAAAGTAAAATGATAAAAATACAAAATCAATAAAATATGTAAAAATATCAGATAAATCTCAGATCTATCTAGAATCATGATTATACAACTTGCACAGATCTGGAATAATTAAATAAAGTAAAAAGACAAAAATGACCCTATCTAGATTCTCTGGACCGAGCTTGCAAAATTTATCCAGAATTCTGTCGAGCTTAAACAGAGTTAAAACTTTAACCTTGCCAACATGCTTATCTTATCTATGTCTGGTAAAAATATAAACAATTTATCCCATAGTTTAATAATTTTAGAAATTCATAAACAGATAATGAGGAAAGTTGAAAAGTTCAATGTCAGAATTATTAAAAATAAAATATACAAAATAAAATTCTGAAAATTTTATATCACGTAAATAATGTCATTTAAGATCTTGTGAAAAAGTTTCATAAAATAATAATCTTATTTCGATCCTCAATTAAATGTAAAACAGAAGGGTCAGAAAATGAAAATCATGCATTGTCAGCTTTTTATAAATATTTTTTATTAATAATATTCATCTGAAAATTTTAACACGACTTTATCTCATCCTTGCTGACCTACATAAAATCTTCATAAAATTTCGAGCCTGTCTTTTGTCCTAATCTAGTGGATTTCCCTCAGCCTGTCTAGAACTCTCTTGCAACTTAACTTCACCTTTCTCTGACATGCGGGCCCATTCTTTATCTTGGCCCCAAAAGCCAGACCTGAACCGCCATTCATCTCAGCCGCTGCCAACCGGGACCCACCCGTCAGCTCGATCCCCTCCAGCCTCCTCCCGATTTCTCTCGCATTCAGCCGCCCGAGCCAACGCCGCCTCCTCGCCATCGCTTGTCGCATTGCCGCCGCAATGGCAAGTAGCCCAAGACGCTGACCAGACACCCCTCTGTCACACCTCTGTCGCCACTGCCTCAGACCGCCGCAACTCTGCGCCTGTGTCGAGACATGCCCGAGAGATCTCTGCCGTCCGTCTCTCTCTGCCATGTCAAGGTTTTGCTTGCGATTTCTCTGGCATGGCATGAGTTGGGCAGCGAGTTGCGACACAGCCCAACCATCGACCGCTCCAAGCTGCCGCGATAACCTTTCCTCCAGAAATTCGCCGCCACGCAGCAATCAGCTCACGCACGTCTCGGCCATCAATTGCAACAGAGTTCACATCTTGCCCTAACCGACTTCATCGCCTATTTAAGCACCTCAAAGCCTCATGTACCACTTCCACCTTTCCTCAGCCTATTCCACTGCCAAACGCTGCAGAAAACAGCCTCATCTTCTCCAACTCAGGCGAGAACATAAAAAAGGGGGGAAACTTCCAATTCGGACAAACCAATAATCTTCCACCCGAACCAGTGGAGCTAGAGCTTCCTCAGCACATCTAGTACTTGTCCTTGACCCTAATTGAAGCTCATCCTCTCCGAAAATTCCCCGCACCGTGCTCCCTCCGCCGCCTCTGTGCTCGCACGGTGAGAGCTCAGCCCGGTATCTCCTCTTTATGTTTGAACCCAAAAATGAAGACCTCTAATCCTACTGATGCTCATGCCGGTGTTATTTCGCCGCGAGAGCTCCTATTTTTGCCTCGCCACCAACCGGCCATGGCGCCGCCGCCCCTCTCACGGCGGCGCACCGTCTCTGTCCATCTCCGACCGAATCAACTCCGCTCCCGTGTGCGCATGGACATGATGATGCCCACGGAGGAGCCCATTCATCCTCTCCGGCGAAGTTTTGCCGCCGGCGGGCCCAAGATCGAACGCCTCTGTTCTGTCTCTCTGCCCCGCGGGTCCCTCGCGTCAGTTGCTTGCTCAGCCAGTCACTGCCAAGCCGGGCCACCTTGTCAGCCCCTCAGCCCAGCCCAAGTCCGAAAGGGAAAGCGTAATCCCAGTTGGATGGCGCACTTTCCGATTTTGGTATATTTTCTATTTTCTGCATTTACCTAAACCTAGCACATTCATTTGATTATATCTTTTGCATTTTAGCTCCAAATAAGATGAAATAAATTTCTAAATTCGTGATAAATTCATTACCTTCAGAATATACAATAATGTTTTGAAAATAATCTACGGGTAAATTTGAAATTCAAATTTGAATAGAAGGCCCAAAGATGTGCTAGAGATAAAAATGTTGCAAAAGAACTTAGAATTGAATGAAACCAATTTTAATGTATTACTTATGTTACCAGCAACTCAAATGTATAAAAATATTTAGGTTCTAACTTTGTTTGAATCATTTTCCATTAAAGATTGGTTTCAATACTATAAATATTCAAAAAACGCATACTTGGTACAAAAGAAATCTAAATTAAGTCAAATTGATTTCCAAATACATGAAGACTACCTTATCATGCTGAAACCAGTAAAGTATGAACTTGATTTAGATTTGTTTTATGATTAGTAAATGATCCAAATGGAAAAGGGTATATATGTGTATAATTGCATAGAATAATCCGTAGCAATAAATAGAGGCATATGCAAGTATCTAATAAATTCACAAACACAAGAATGAGTAAATTATCACCATTTAAATGTTTGAAATGAAATATCACATATGCATAAGTTTGAATTACATTAAAAACATAAGCCTTGTAAATGTAGAAAAATATATACATGTAGAGATAATGATAAGTATGATCATGATAAGAATCTAGATTCCAAAACATCTAATATAATCAAACTATTTTATTTAGCAAGAATCATTGTAATAAAGCCATAATCAATACTTAACCAAATAGTGTATCTTTTGCAAACCAAATTAAAATATTGATAAAACCAAGTCCTGGTAACCTAAAATGTATGAAATTAACTTGGAAATGTTCTTTAAAGTATAGAATATAATATTATGAAGGAATAATCTTATTTCATCATGTTTTGCAAATAAATCCTAATAGCCAAATAACCTTAAGTAATATGTTTTATGGACTCAATTATATGATTAAGCGAACTTTGAAATAATAAACAAATATGTAATTTGTATCACCAGAACCTTCTTAAAAACCAGGAATAAATCCAATAACTTAGTTCAATGGATCTAACAAATTCAAAGACACTTCTTATGCAAAATCAATTAAAAAGGATTAAATGTTATTCATTTATGGCTTTTAGCTCAATTGTCTAATATGTTAATTCCATTAATCCAAATAATTTTAGCATCTATAATCTGAAGTTATAAATGCAAGAATTCATAATTTTAGCCTCTTGAATTCGTAATTTAAGAATAGATAATCCATCAAAGAAACCATGCTTTCTTTATCATAAGTCATTAACAATATGTTTGTATAATCTAAATTATAAAGATCTTGAAATCATTCAATCCGAACCCTAAAACATTCCTGTTTTCCCTAATGAATCTTTATTTGGTTTTCTGTCTGTTTTCTTTTTGCCCTTATTAAAGTTGAATATTTGCTATACTTTCCGATTGATCGACGTGTAGAATCCGACGTCCTTTCCTCCGTCGTTGCCTCCGTCAACCATGGCTTCGTCTTCGTCGTAAGCAATAAATAAGCAAGGCAAGCACCCCCTTTGATCATATTGATCCCAGTTTTATAAATGTTTTCATTAAATGTTTTACTGCATACTTTATTTTACTAAAGTCTGCTATGTTATGGGTATTGGTAGTTGTACCTATTGCTTCATAGAACTTCCTTGATAAGTATGGATTTGTGAACCTTGATAACCCTAGAATAGTATAGACAGTAATTGATGTCAATCTGGGTTGCTCACACATAGTGTTATGCTTAGCCATGCTTAAAGAAACATAAAACTTTGACATGATTAAAAATGTTGGATATGACATTCAATGGGTACGACCTTTATTTATGGTTGGTATTTTGATCAAAAATAAAAATAAAACTATGGTTTTGATGCGGGCAATTATTGGCAATAGCCGGGAGTACAAGGGACTTGTACGTAGTGTAGGGTGGAGATTATTGTCCGTATCGGATTAAGGACCGAACTACGTGTTTGTTAAACCCAAGAATTACCATACAACCACAAGTGCTGGTATGGGACAGCCTTAAACCAATTAAGTTATCTGGTTTAACTTTGCACATTGGTAGGCCAGAGTAGTACGAGTTTCTTCACTGACTGGTTGCTCGAAGGGGCGCCCACACCGAGGTGTTGGGAGTCACGTTTGCTGATATAACGGTGTACGCCATAGTATGGATATGCTTATTCATTATTGTGCAGTGACTGTACAAACATTTACACCATAGTACGGGTTTATCGTCACCGGGCTGGTGCAAAGTTAGCCTAGATAATGTAAAGGTTTCCGTCATGAACATTCTGGCCACTACGCCAAAGGTGTGTGAAATATGCGGCAAAAGGAAAATGTCATGACTTGTGGGTAAAGATATACAACTCTGCAGAGTGTCAAACTTTTCGAAAAGCCGTTCCCGCGATTATGGGAATCTTGGTGTGCCAGCACTAGTTAGCTGTTTTTATTTTCATAAAACTCTGGATTTCTACCTGAGACTAGTAGGAATGGTTCGTGAATGTGGTCATGATACCAAGGTATATGAGCTTTATTTATGCTTATATTCTGTTACTTTCAGTATTAAATTGCTTTTACTTCAATTTCATTTTGCAATCTACTATTCTGTATTTACATTTCAAAATAGCTTTATGCAAAGCAACCGTCAGCCTTTCCTTTGAAGTAGCTTGCATATATCATAGATTTTGTAAAAGTCTTGCGGAGTACGAAAGTACTCACCCTTGCTTAATTGTTGTTTTTAGGTGAAGAGTCAGATTAGTCCGATGCAACATATTTATCGCAGGATTCGGGAATGATAGCGATGAAAGTTTTCTAGGGATTATGCCTTATCAGTTGCCTGAGGGATTGGATGGGCACACTACAAGACTTTGCTTCTTTGCTGCTATAAACACTGAATTGTAAGATTATTATGTATATTAGCTTCGGCTTTAATAATATGATGTATGGTTGTGATTCCAATTGTTGTAAATGTGCGTACTAGCTACTGATCATGGGACTAGTACTGTTTGCACATGAGATTTCCATTTTTGCATTTATGTGAAAATGGGGGTCATTACAGATGCGCACGTGATCATCACTATCGCTTCTATAAAAAGAACCGACTATCGCTTTTTAGTTGAGAACCGATTCTGATGTGTACGTGCTCATCACTATCACTTGTATAAAAAGAACCCATAGTGATAACCGTGCACATCACTATCGCTTCTCGAAAAGAACCGATTCTGATGTCCACTTTCTCATCACTATCGCTTCTGTAAAAAGAAGCGATAGTGATGACCTTTCACATCAATATCGCTTTTTATTTGAGAACTGATTCTGATGTGTATGTGCTCATCACTATCGCTTCTATAAAAAGAACCGATAGTGATAACCGCGCACATCACTATCACTTCTCGAAAAGAACCGTTTTTGATATCCACGTGCTCATCACTATCGCTTCTATAAAAGGAAGCGATAGTGATGACCTTTCACAACACTATCGTTTCTGGAAAAGAACCAATTCTGATGTGCCTCGCTAGGTCATATATACCACTCGCGCTGAACTCTTCTCTGTTGTTGCTCCAGAGCAGATTTCTCCGCCGCCACCCGAGAAAACAGCTCATGTTGTGTGGTTGGAAGTAATACTTGGGTGAGAAAATTTGAAGTCCTCATGGGTGGGTATTTAGAGGGCAAATTTGAAACTCTATCTTGAAGAGATTCCCCTCTTTTGGCCCTCATTTGCGGTTTTCTTCAAAATGTGAGCAATTATTTAAACCCCTTCAATTTTGCACAAGATAATTTCGATATGTCGTGAATAAAGTTTAGCTTGCACTGGAATTGTGTACGTGCTTTTAGATTTCGCACTCTTTATTTGACAAGCACACATCTTTTTAATTATTGTAGTGCTCGCGTGTTAATATGGAATTATTGTTGCTATCATGTGATAAATGTTAGAGTTTAGGCTGCGGAACCTACGTCTCCCATTCGAGGATGCTTGTTTATATATATGCCGAACGAAATAGCATATTTATAAGCCAGCAGTCTCGAATTGTCCACAGTTTTTGGACGGTTCAAGGATATGTGGTTCGGGCAAGTTCCTGAGCTGTGTTATACAACTTCAGGGTAGATTTCGGTAGTGCCTCCCTAGTGTTCTCCATATGCACACCGCTCTTGACCTGTTGTCGAGACGTGTATATGGAGAACAGCGGGGAGATGCTGCCGAAATTTTGTCGGACCTCAGATTTGCTATCTAGAATCCCCTGTGTATTTATGTACTAGTCCCAGATCAACGCTAGTACACACAGTTCATAGTGATGAATAATAACCGAAAAGCACGAATTAAAATGATAAATACTGAGTACTGGCCGAAAAGCCATTATTACAAAACCAGGTCACATGACCTTTAAGTTTACAGCAGCAGAAATAAGAAGCAAAATGGTAAAGCCAATAAACACCACAGGCAGTCGACTGAAAAGAAACGTGTGCCTAGCTCTCTGGATTGTCTTCATCGTACTCCACATCGTAGAACTTACCATCATTCGTGGCATCTTGGAAAGCTTCTGACGAAATAATTTATTGTAGCTTGTGAGTACAAACGTACTGAGCAAGTAGGGGAAATATGCAAGATGCAAGGCCTTTCAAAGATGGCTTAATATGGTTCTTTTGCACAAAGCCAGATTTAACAAACATTATTAATAACAATTTTCACAAAGCAGTTCTAACAATAATTTGTACAATTAAAATTCGTTGGTTTCCCGGGCGCACGAATTTAACTCAGATTCCCTGTGAGACCCCGTTCTGATGAACAGGAACCTCCATGTGATTACTGTGCCATTCCCTGGATCAGTAGCTAGCACTCACATGTTTACAACAATTGGAATCACAACCATACAACATAATATTAAGCGGAAGCTATTATTTAAAGAAAATCTTACAACTCGTAGATATAGCAGCAAAAGAAGCAAGGTCTTGTAGTGTGCCCATCCAAAACCCGCAGGCAACTGACAAGGCATAATCCCTAGAAAGATTCGACGAAGAAAAATCCCGCAACCTGCGACGAAGAGGAACCTTCGAAGCTTCGCTAACTTATCCACCTAAAAACAACATATAAGCAAGGGTGAGTACTTTCGTACTCCGCAAGACTTGAGCAAAGCCTATAATATATGCAGGCCATTTCAAAGGAGGCTACTACAGTTAATTTGCATAAAGCAGAATTGACATTGTAAATCAAGTTATTTGCAAACGGAATTTATAAAAGCATAATTGACTGATATGAAATAAGTAACGCATAAGTAATATATTCACAACCCATCGTGAACATCGAATAATCTAGAAATGGAATCCAATAATGTCGATCCTTTGACATGAAACAAAAGCTGATAAAACAGGTTCCAAACCAAAACCCAATTTTGGAAAATACCAAAGCATTCTAGCATTGGAATGACTTCACCAAGTGTCCATAACCGTGGACACGGCTAATCGATTAGATTTACACTCTGCAGAGGTGTACAGCTTTACCCACAAGGAATGATCAACCTCTTTTGCCAGATCAGTTAACACACTTCCTTTGGTGTGTCGGCAAGGAGATCATACAGAGCCGTTACATTATCTAGATGTGGCTTTGAACCAGCCCGGGACGTTTGACCCTCGCCATGAAAATAGAAACACTCACCCAAAACGTGGATCCTTTCACTTTACACCCAACACCACGTTTCTGTTCACGGCAAGGCGTACACCGTTGCATTGGTATGTAGAAACCCCTACAGACAAACCGAAACGGAATGCCTGTGCAGTACTCCCGCCTTCCTTAGATGCAAAGCCACACCTAAACAACTTAATAGGCTAAGACTGTCCCATACCATCCCTCGTGGTTGTACGAAATTCTTGGATCTATAGCGTCCCATTGCTCGGTCCTTAATCCGACACGGGCGATACTCCACCCTAACTACGTGCAAATCCCTCTTCACCTCCGGCTATTGCCAATAATCGCCCGCATCAAAACCATAGTTTTATTTTGGGTTTTTAACCAACATACCCATAACCAACAGCTTTATTTCCAAAATTTCCATTTCTTAAGAAACAAATTTTGATCTGATCATCAACCCCTTTAGTTCTAAAAGCATGGCTAAGCATGGATAAAATGTAATCGCATATACCCATAATGACATTAAGTAATTGTCTAAGCTTAATCTATGGTTATCAAGGTTCACATATTCATACTTATCAAGGAAGTTTCATGAGACAACAGGTATAACTACCAGTACCACAAAATAGTGAATTTACAGAAAGTAAACGCGTGCATGAAACATTTTAATAAACACAATGCAAATTAAATACTGGGATCAAGATGGTCAAAGGGGGTGCTTGCCTTGCTTATTTATCGTTTACGACGAAGACGCGATCGCAGACGACGGAGGCACGACGAAGGAAGGGACGTCGAATTCTACACGTCGATCGATCGGAAAATATAGCAAATAATAAACTTCAATAAGGGCGAAAAGAAGACAGACAGAAAATCAAATAAAGATTCATTGCAGAAAATAGGAATGATTTAGTGTTGGGATTAAATGATTTCGAGATCTCATGATTTATATAAACGCACATTCATAAAGTTAATGGCTTTTAGGATGAGCAAAACATGGTTTCCTCTGATAGATTATCTATTCTTGAATTACGAATTCAAGAGGCTAAAATTATGAATTTCAGTATTTACGATTTCGAATTATAGATGCTAAAATTATTTGGATTAAAAGAAATAAAACACAATTTAAAGGGTTATGCGAATATCACTTAATCTTAAGCGATTTTGCATAAGAAGGGTTTTCGAATAAGTTGGATCTATTAAGCTAGGTTACTAGATTAATTTATGGTTTTTAAGAAGGTTCTGGTGATACAAATATATTAACTACAAACTTCTTCATTAATACAAAGCTCACTTATTCATATTATAAGGTTCATCAAACATAATATTTGGGGTTATTTAACCAACATGATTTATATGGAAAACATGATGAAATATGATTATTTCATCATAATAGTATAGTATATACTTTGGATAATGATTATAAACAACTTTTATGAATTATAATGTTTAGCCGAAAAGCTAAACGCGTTGCTAAAAAGCTTTCGTGACACTAAAGTTTACGCTGAACGAAATCGGCTAAAAAGGGCTACAACTATCCTTATCATATTAGGGTTTTGCATAAGCAAAAACTATATGAAACGTAAGTTATAATTAAAATATTTTCTCAGAACATAGTAGTACATATCCTGAACATCGTTTCTGATTTATTCTACATGGGATTCGTATTAGGACGAGGTATTCTACAGATTGATGAAAAAGCTTAAGGGTTCAATTAACTCAACGATAAGGGTTTAGTTTTAGTTCTTAGTTTGCGACTGATTCTTACATGATTACTTATTCATTTTCCTGGCATTAGCATGGGATGACCCTAAGAGTGTTTTAAAGTTGGTTTCGCAATATTTCGCATTCATTTGTGATGTTTTTCACCTACATGATCTTTAGGGCTAAATATGGCCTAACCCATAATTGTTCAACAAGTTGCCATTACTGTACAGCAAGTTATTATATGCTATTTTAAGGTCATAGCATTTGATTTTGTCGGATTTGAAGTCCGTTTGCGAGAGATATGATCATTTGATCATTTTGCCGATTGAAGGTTTGAGCACTTAGCAAATTGATTAAACTAAACTAAAGTCTAAATACTTTTGGTTGTTCATAATCTATGCAAACCCAGGAATACATCTAAACTGGTTTAATCTAATTTTGAGCTCATATGAACATTATTCTAACCACTTGAAACTTGAATGTTATTAAGGAGTTAAACCAACAATCTTTGATTCAAAATACATTAAAATTTAAATGTTTTTGCATAAATGGATTGCATACTATTGCAGTAACTTATGCTATTTATTTCACGATTTATGGATCAATATAAAATGTATTTTCTTCATAACACCTATTTAGGGCCTAATATTCAAAACCTAATAAAAATATTTTCCTGCAAGAAACATATGACTTTTTATTTCAGATTCTAATTCCTTATTTCAAAACTTAAATTTAGAAACTAATTTGACTTCATTTGGACACTCTAGCAAAAAGATATGGAGGTTGGAATGCAAGAGGCAAAATAAAAATTTAAAAGGCTCCAGGGGGGATTCGAACTCCAGACCTGCCGGTTGGAGCAACAAGGCTCTACCACTGGGCTACGCTCTGGCTTGTGACAAAAGGGCCAGCCCAAATAGATGACGTTTACCCGAGGTCAAAACAGAGGATAACTAGGGATCGCCGGCGTCGCTACTCCGGTGGGTCTCCGGTCGAGGCGATGGCACTGAGAGCATTAGGGGGCTATTTCGCACACGCCGGTGGGTTTTATTGCCGGCGGTGATGGCCAGGGCAGCGCGCCACCGTGAGGTCGGGGCGGCGCTAATGGCGGGCCGGCTGGGAGCAAGAACGGAGGCATAATAGGTTGAATGGATAACGAATTTAGCATCCACGTGATACCTGTATTCCGTTTTGGCAGTCAATCCAATGAGAGAGGCACCGAGCTGGGCTGCCCACGCACGCCGGCCGTGGGGAAGAAGGGCGCACGTGGCGACGGTGCTCCGGCGAGACTTGGGTCTGGCCGAGGGCAAATAAAGCTATAGCATGACGAGGAGCTCCCGCTGATATTGTTGGTTGGTTCGGAGAACGACTAGAGCGGGCTGCCACCGATTGCCGGTTCTGGGGAAGATGAACAGCAACGAAAGGAGTTCTCCAGTGAGCGAAAATTAAGGGAAAAGAGGGGAAATTAATTGCTGAGTACCCAGGAGGATTGACCGCAAACGAATTTGGCATTGGCTTACCGAGTGAGGCAATTTGCTTTTCGACCTCAAGGCTCAGGCTTCTCTTGGCAATGGCGGCTTCCAGAGAAAAAAGAAGGCTTCGGCTTAAAAGAGGTTCAGAGAAGTGGTGGAGGGTCTCAATGGCGACGCATTGGTAGTATTTATAAGCGGTGCAACCGGCCTCACAGGGTTTGAACGACCGATCAAAGTCACGGCTGCTCTGGTCTTCGGCGTCAGCACAACGGTGGAACAGGTGAGGTACTTGGCGTGAACTCAGCTCGGCTCAGGACGACGCACGCTGGCCAAGGTATGGCACGGAAAGCCATGCGTGCGCAAGAGGATTGGGCGAGGCGGCATGGGCAAGACAGTATGGAGAGGGCTCCAGAGAGCGCGAGCTCATTCTGATCGGCAGAGAGGAAAGGGAGGGAAGGAGTGAAGCTAGCGACTGACAGCGGGTCCAGGGACCACCAGGCAGAGGCTGAGCCCTTTTCCCCGTTGCCGTGCCAGCAACGTTACGGTAAAGAGGCTGGCCCCACATGTCGGTGAGTGTAGTTGAGTCAAAGCGATAAGTATGGCTGAGACAAGCTCCATGTGAGCATTAAAATGGCCATCAGATCAAGTGGGAGAATTGTGAAACTTTTTGACCTGCGTCTCCTGGTAGTCTCTAACGCCCAGTAAAAATTTGAGATTAAAATATCTTACACTGAATTAACTAAAATTCTGACACTGTACATCTACCAAAATCTCCCTTTCGGATTTTTATTTATTTAAAGGTTCAAAACTTATTATTTATTTTTACAACTTTTATGAGAGGTTATATTTAGATCAAGGATGTCTCTGTAAAATTTTCAAGTCAAAACATTGGGTAGTTATTTTATTAAAATTCTGACATTACAATTCCCAGATTTTTAAAGCCTCTGTTTTGGGAATTTTTATAAAGTATTAATCGCGTGATAAAATCCTGAAATTTTTACCAGAGATAAATTATACTATGAGGGTGTTATGGTAATTTTTCAAGCTCCAGATAAACTTCGAATATTTTTCATTAATTCTGGCTTGTACTGTTTCTAGTCAAAAGTGGTGACATTAATTTTATTTACCCATTTCTCTGTGCATAAAATTTTACTTGTTGATTTTACTGAGTTACCAAAGTGGTTAGGGTTCCATGGTAATTTTTCCAAAATTTATCTTTTAACTTTTTATCTTTTTACCATTATCCATTCTTTAATTCCATTTCTTTAATTTTTCATTCAATACAAAAATCCAAAGAATTCCAAATAAATTCCAATCATGTCAAAAAAAATCATAAATAAATATATTCAAATTCAAAATATGAATTTTCATATTATTGCATTTTTCGGGATGTTACAAATCTACCCCCTTACGTAAATCTCGTCCCTGAGATTTGCAAGGACTAAATGGGTTAGAAAATTCTTTCTCGGATGTGGTTTTGTTGTTTCCTCGTCTTCTTGTTTCCAATATAGTCGCTTTGCAAAACATCGTTCTTGCGATTCCAAAGTGATGTATCTAGAATGGAGAAGATTTCTATTTGGGTTTCGCGTAAGCAGATGAGGAATATTACTAAATATCTCTTTTGATTGTATAACTAGGATTGTTAATAATGATAATCTAATTTAGAGGGTGACATGCGATATGTTTAGAATATTTGAGGAATGAATTAACGTTTGTTATTCGATTCATTTAGGCGAATTAAATGTTATCATCAAGAAATGATATTTGAATATAATGGTTGATCTGAATAGTCAACACTAGTTGATTTAGATTAGTTTAGAATGAATGTCATTCAAGTGGTCTTTAGATTGAAAACAGGTGAAGATAGTTCAAGGTTTAGGTTGAGGTAGGAGAATAAAATGATCCCGATGATTTAATTCGCTCGATCATCTTGGTAGACAGAGGGTTTCAGTTTTATTTGCATTTAGCAATTATGAAAGAATATAATGTACAGAGCGAAAAGGGTTGATTGCAGGAATTGAATATATATATAAGGGACATACTTAACATTGCATTAAGTGTCGGGTATAATTACATAAGGAAGATCTTTACATAAACCTGACATCGAGGCAGGGGTTGTTCTAGGTACTTGACGCTTCCTAGGTCTTTGATATAACTTTGGAAATCACTGATTTCACCCTTGATGAGATGATGAACTCTTCTTGGTCAGGTGTTGGCGAAGTGATGAGGTTCTTCTAGATTGACACAGGCGACGTTGTCCATCTTATTCGAAACAATAGAAAGATTATTCACTGATGTTATAAAATAGATGGAGGATTGATCGGACAATGGTTAAAAATGAAAACTGAAAGTTTGACACTTAACATCCTACCGGCTATTTGGAAGGATTAAGATAAGATATATTTTGATGAGAGTTCAGTTAAATTCATAAGGCAATATTCCGCTTATCGAAATATTACTTTAAGATTAGACACAATGATTTCAAATTAATCTAAGTTCTGATAGAAACTATATTTATATGAGATGTACCTGGCATTGTGTCAGGTATGCCATGATTGATGTCTTGAGTTGGAGTGAATGCAGAGATAGGGTCTTGCTGGCCTTGATGTCGACTTTGCGACTGCTGTTGTTTGGCTTCATGGGGTTGAGGTGGATTTTGCTTCTTCTTTGGGTACTTGTTGGCATAATGCCCACGTTCACGATAGCAAAAGCAAGTAACAGTGATTGCCTGGTCTTGAGCACCGGACGGCTGTTCACTGATGTTGTTGGAGGAATGAACAAATGATGGTTGAAATTGAGGGTGGAATTGAGCAGGATGCTTTTTGGGGCAAGCGTCTTCGTTCAATCGCCTCTTCTTTAACTGATTCTTCGAGCAAACTGATTCAGATTTTGTTCCTCCTATTCTTGGAGTTATAATCTTAACTGATGTGACTTCTGGTATGACCATGGTTGTAGGAAATATTTGTTCTTCTTGCGGGCATCGCTTAGCAAGATGAACCTTCTGGTGACAGTTGAAGCACTCACGCTTCTCTTGTGGCGTCTTGATGGGTATGATTGGATTCTCAATACCACCTTCCTTTTTAATCTCAACTTGCGGACATTTCCTTGCCCAATGACCTTCTTCACCACACAAGAAACATGCTGATGGCGATGACCACTTATTACTTCCTGGATGAAGGCGGTCAAAGTCTGTGTTGTTTCTTTAACTCCTTAGGCAATATTTTACGTGTAGCTAGTTTTTCTCTTCGATTGCCAAATCTTGAGCAACTAAGGCTCAAATTTCTCTCGATCTTTGAATTGTATTGGCAACTATCGGATCTAGGGACATTGAGTGGGCAATGGTCATGACCTTCACAAAGGTAATAAGTGATATTGCTCATAGGACATTTTCCAGAGAATGATTTCCTTCACAGGTGGAGCAATTTATTGCATGCTCATCGTGATGTGTCCTATTTCTCCACAAATAATGCAAGCACGATCTTCGAATTGGTGGGTTGGCAACACTTCAAAGAGCATCGCTTAGGTATTGAGTAAGATGTAGGAGTAGGTTGTTTCTCTAAACCATTTCCTTTTTCGCAAGGATTGATCCAAGGTTGGAATTGTTCTGCGCTAGATATTGGGAATTTGGTTGGACTAAGGTAGGATTATCCGTTGATGGCTGAAAGCTTAACATGGCTTCACTTTCCAAGATTTTATTGAGGAATCTTGTCACAGGTATCCTGCAACAATGATTGTTAGGAAAAGTTATTTCGATGGAATCCTGTTGGTTTTCACAAAGTGAATGAGAAGTGCTAACAATTTATACCAAGATTCTTTAGCAATAATGAGCTAACTTAAGGAGAGGTACATGGTATACTAAAGTGTTTGAAATGATTGAAAGGATATATCTCAACTAGAGTTATTTGGAAAGAGCCGAAGATTGATTATAAAGGCTGAAAAACCTATTACTTATTACTTGTAGCGGATGAATTAATGGATTGTCTCGAAGGTGTCTTCAAGATATTGAAATTGGGAGGATATGGTTAGATGAAAGTTATCCACTTTACAAAGTATCATTCTGTTTATTAAAATATTATTTTGAGAATAACCTATATATGGATTTGGTAATTACTGGTCAATTTATAAGGCAATGTCTCTTTCATTATAACATTGTTTCAAGGTTGGTTATTTGGTAGTTATTAGTTCATAAGGCAACTTTCCGTTCCTTAAATTTTTTTAATTAGATTTTCTTATTAAATAAGGGTTGGCACATCGTAAATTTCAACCTAATGGTTTAGTCTTTGCGAGAGTAACCCGAAAGCAATACAAAAGTTTCATAACAAAACTGCAATAACACAAAATATATATATATATTCAACTTAGTATGTGGGAGGGGTATCTAATATTTTTCTTCTACTGCCCTAACCATATGTATTTCTGCATAAGAGGTTCATTATGTAGTTTTAAAAATAATGTGTAATTTGGATAATACTATCTTTAAAATAGGCCATTTGATGATAAGTCTCTTTTAACTTTTGCACTACTTGTTGTGTTGATGATCCAAGTTTCTATGAAGTCGGAGAGTTGGATGCTTCATCATTTCCATCTTCTTAAAGTTTGTTGATGTAGGCATTACGATGTTGTTGACTTGTTAGCGAAACTATTTCTCAAAAAGAATTTGTCGTCGTTTTTTTTTTTTTTTTTTGAAAATATGGCTTTCGATGTTCCCAGTTTTCCTTTCGACAACCATTCAAAATTTTAATCTGAAAACATAAGACTATTCTGATTCTTACTTAATTTCATGGTATAAGATCTAAACAATTAAGTTTTGAGGCATAGTCAAAAGTTGTTATGGTTAGAATCAGATTTTAATTGGCCAAAAGTGACTTAAGTAAATTTGTGGTTACTAATATGGCGAGATATTGACATTAGTTCGTATGTGAATGGTATGGTTTCAAGAAGTCAGTAGTAATGGTAATTATACTATTAATCTTGATTAGACTTGATAAGTTAATGATCATAATGATTTACACAAAGGGAAAGTTCCACAAAAGAAAGGATAAGGTTGGAAGAAATTTTATAGAAGAGAAGAGATAAGCTATCTTATGATTTCCAATTTATCCAATGGGTTAAGTTTCCCATATTTATACATAAGGACAACTTATTGTGAAACTTTAACCTAAAGGTTAAGCTCACACATAAATAAATCCTGACAAACAGAATAAAACCAAATTTTAAGTAGTGGGTATAAACACCAGATAAAATGCTTTATATAATTAGAGCGGAATAACATGCTATGTATAAGGGTTCCTATTTTAAGGCAAGTCACAATATATTCTATCCTTCTGCACTTTACTGCTAGGTGAAGTCGTCTCTTCATGCAGTAGGTTCTTCGAGCTTTGCTTCTGCAATGTCGAGATTAGTGAAGCGTTGTCGGCTCCAATAAGATTGTTGGCGTAAACCATGTAGCCTTCATTTGCAAGCAAGATAGTGACATACCTCAGACATCTTCAGAAACAATAGCGAGGATAAACTATCTTTAAGGAATGAGAAGAATTTGTTTACAAATCAAAATGAAAGTAGTGGTAAGAATAAGATCTTAAGAATGAGGAGAGAATAGCAAAATCTACATTTTGCAAATATGATAACTTTGAAACATAAGATTTTGAATTTGCTTATCCCAATGCTAACGACCATTCTATCTAGGGTTTATCCTACAATCGAGATAGCTCGATACCAATGTTTGTGAGACCCGTTCGATGAACAGAACCTCCATGTGATTACTGTGCCATTCCCTGGATCAGTAGCTAGCACTCACATGTTTACAACAATTGGAATCACAACCATACAACATAATATTAAGCGAAAGCTATTATTTAAAGAAAATCTTACAACTCAGAGATATAGCAGCAAAAGAAGCAAGGTCTTGTAGTGTGCCCATCCAAAACCCGCAGGCAACTGACAAGGCATAATCCCTAGAAAGATTCGACGAAGAAAAATCCCGCAACCTGCGACGAAGAGGAACCTTCGAAGCTTCGCTAACTTATCCACCTAAAAACAACATATAAGCAAGGGTGAGTACTTTCGTACTCCGCAAGACTTGAGCAAAGCCTATAATATATGCAGGCCATTTCAAAGGAGGCTACTACAGTTAATTTGCATAAAGCAGAATTGACATTGTAAATCAAGTTATTTGCAAACGGAATTTATAAAAGCATAATTGACTGATATGAAATAAGTAACGCATAAGTAATATATTCACAACCCATCGTGAACATCGAATAATCTAGAAATGGAATCCAATAATGTCGATCCTTTGACATGAAACAAAAGCTGATAAAACAGGTTCCAAACCAAAACCCAATTTTGGAAAATACCAAAGCATTCTAGCATTGGAATGACTTCACCAAGTGTCCATAACCGTGGACACGGCTAATCGATTAGATTTACACTCTGCAGAGGTGTACAGCTTTACCCACAAGGAATGATCAACCTCTTTTGCCAGATCAGTTAACACACTTCCTTTGGTGTGTCGGCAAGGAGATCATACAGAGCCGTTACATTATCTAGATGTGGCTTTGAACCAGCCCGGGACGTTTGACCCTCGCCATGAAAACAGAAACACTCACCCAAGACGTGGATCCTTTCACTTTACACCCAACACCACGTTTACTTCACGGCAAGGCGTACACCGTTGCATTGGTATGTAGAAACCCCTACAGACAAACCAAACGGAATGCATGCGATACTCCGCCTTCCTTAGATGCAAAGCCACACCTAAACAACTTAATAGGCTAAGACTGTCCCATACCACCCTCGTGGTTGTACGAAATTCTTGGATCTATAGCGTCCCATTGCTCGGTCCTTAATCCGACACGGCGATACTCCACCCTAACTACGTGCAAATCCTCTCGCACCTCCGGCTATTGCCAATAATCGCCGCATCAAAACCATAGTTTTATTTTGGGTTTTTAACCAACATACCCATAACCAACAGCTTTATTTCCAAAATTTCCATTTCTTAAGAAACAAATTTTGATCTGATCATCAACCCCTTTAGTTCTAAAAGCATGGCTAAGCATGGATAAAATGTAATCGCATATACCCATAATGACATTAAGTAATTGTCTAAGCTTAATCTATGGTTATCAAGGTTCACATATTCATACTTATCAAGGAAGTTTCATGAGACAACAGGTATAACTACCAGTACCACAAAATAGTGAATTTACAGAAAGTAAACGCGTGCATGAAACATTTTAATAAACACAATGCAAATTAAATACTGGGATCAAGATGGTCAAAGGGGGTGCTTGCCTTGCTTATTTATCATTTACGACGAAGACGCGATCGCAGCAGCGGAGGCACGACGAAGGAAGGGACGTCGAATTCTACACGTCGATCGATCGGAAAATATAGCAAATAATAAACTTCAATAAGGGCGAAAAGAAGACAGACAGAAAATCAAATAAAGATTCATTGCAGAAAACAGGAATGATTTAGGGTTGGGATTAAATGATTTCGAGATCTCATGATTTATATAAACGCACATTCATAAAGTTAATGGCTTTTAGGATGAGCAAAACATGGTTTCTCTCGATAGATTATCTATTCTTGAATTACAATTCAAGAGGCTAAAATTATGAATTTCAGTATTTACGATTTGAATTATAGATGCTAAAATTATTTGGATTAAAAGAAATAAAACACAATTTAAAGGGTTATGCGAATATCACTTAATCTTAAGCGATTTTGCATAAGAAGGGTTTTCGAATAAGTTGGATCTATTAAGCTAGGTTACTAGATTAATTTATGGTTTTAAGAAGGTTCGTGATACAAATATATTAACTACAAACTTCTTCATTAATACAAAGCTCACTTATTCATATTATAAGGTTCATCAAACATAATATTTGGGGTTATTTAACCTACATGATTTATATGGAAAACATGATGAAATATGATTATTTCATCATAATAGTATAGTATATACTTTGGATAATGATTATAAACAACTTTTATGAATTATAATGTTTAGCCGAAAAGCTAAACGCGTTGCTAAAAAGCTTTCGTGACACTAAAGTTTACGCTGAACGAAATCGGCTAAAAAGGGCTACAACTATCCTTATCATATTAGGGTTTTGCATAAGCAAAAACTATATGAAACGTAAGTTATAATTAAAATATTTTCTCGAACATAGTAGTACATATCCCGAACATCGTTTCGATTTATTCTACATGGGATTCAGTATTAGGACGAGGTATTCTACAGATTGATGAAAAAGCTTAAGGGTTCAATTAACTCAACGATAAGGGTTTAGTTTTAGTTCTTAGTTTGCGACTGATCCTTACATGATTACTTATTCATTTTCCTGGCATTAGCATGGGATGACCCTAAGAGTGTTTTAAAGTTGGTTTCGCAATATTTCGCATTCATTTGTGATGTTTTTCACCTACATGATCTTTAGGGCTAAATATGGCCTAACCCATAATTGTTCAACAAGTTGCCATTACTGTACAGCAAGTTATTATATGCTATTTTAAGGTCATAGCATTTGATTTTGTCGGATTTGAAGTCCGTTTATAGAGATATGATCATTTGATCATTTTGCCGATTGAAGGTTTGAGCACTTAGCAAATTGATTAAACTAAACTAAAGTCTAAATATTTTTGGTTGTTCATAATCTATGCAAACCCAGGAATACATCTAAACTGGTTTAATCTAATTTTGAGCTCATATGAACATTATTCTAACCACTTGAAACTTGAATGTTATTAAGGAGTTAAACCAACAATCTTTGATTCAAAATACATTAAAATTTAAATGTTTTTGCATAAATGGATTGCATACTATTGCAGTAACTTATGCTATTTATTTCACGATTTATGGATCAATATAAAATGTATTTTCTTCATAACACCTATTTAGGGCCTAATATTCAAAACCTAATAAAAATATTTTCCTGCAAGAAACATATGACTTTTTATTTCAGATTCTAATTCCTTATTTCAAAACTTAAATTTAGAAACTAATTTGACTTCATTTGGACACTCTAGCAAAAAGATATGGAGGTTGGAATGCAAGAGGCAAAATAAAAATTTAAAAGGCTCCAGGGGGGATTCGAACTCCAGACCTGCGGTTGGAGCAACAAGGCTCTACCACTGGGCTACGCTCTGGCTTGTGACAAAAGGGCCAGCCCAAATAGATGACGTTTACCCGAGGTCAAAACAGAGGATAACTAGGGATCGCCGGCGTCGCTACTCCGGTGGGTCTCCGGTCGAGGCGATGGCACTGAGAGCATTAGGGGGCTATTTCGCACACGCCGGTGGGTTTTATTGCCGGCGGTGATGGCCAGGGCAGCGCGCCACCGTGAGGTCGGGGCGGCGCTAATGGCGGGCCGGCTGGGAGCAAGAACGGAGGCATAATAGGTTGAATGGATAACGAATTTAGCATCCACGTGATACCTGTATTCCGTTTTGGCAGTCAATCCAATGAGAGAGGCACCGAGCTGGGCTGCCCACGCGCGCCGGCCGTGGGGAAGAAGGGCGCACGTGGCGACGGTGCTCCGGCGAGACTTGGGTCTGGCCGAGGGCAAATAAAGCTATAGCATGACGAGGAGCTCCACGATATTGTTGGTTGGTTCGAGAACGACTAGAGCGGCTGCCACCGATTGCGGTTCGGGAAGATGAACAAAGAACGAAAGGAGTTCTCCGGTGAGCGAAAATTAAGGGAAAAGAGGGAAATTAATTGCTGAGTACCGGGAGGATTGACCGCAAACGAATTTGGCATTGGCTTACCGAGTGAGGCAATTTGCTTTTCGACCTCAAGGCTCAGGCTTCTCTTGGCAATGGCGGCTTCCAGAGAAAAAAGAAGGCTTCGGCTTAAAAGAGGTTCAGAGAAGTGGTGGAGGGTCTCAATGGCGACGCATTGGTAGTATTTATAAGCGGTGCAACCGGCCTCACAGGGTTTGAACGACCGATCAAAGTCACGGTACTCCCGGTCTTGGCGTCAAGACAACGGTGGAACAGGTGAGGTACTTGGCGTGAACTCAGCTCGGCTCAGGACGACGCACGCTGGCCAAGGTATGGCACGGAAAGCCATGCGTGCGCAAGAGGATTGGGCGAGGAGCGGCATGGGCAGCACAGGGCGGCGAGGGCTCCAGAGAGCGCGAGCTCATTCTGATCGGCAGAGAGGAAAGGGAGGGAAGGAGTGAAGCTAGCGACTGACAGCGGGTCCAGGGACCACCAGGCAGAGGCTGAGCCCTTTTCCCCGTTGCCGTGCCAGCAACGTTACGGTAAAGAGGCTGGCCCCACATGTCGGTGAGTGTAGTTGAGTCAAAGCGATAAGTATGGCTGAGACAAGCTCCATGTGAGCATTAAAAGGGCCATCAGATCAAGTGGGAAAATTGTGAAACTTTTTGACCTGCGTCTCCTGGTAGTCTCTAACGCCCAGTAAAAATTTGAGATTAAAATATCTTACACTGAATTAACTAAAATTATGACACTGTACATCTACCAAAATCTCCCTTTCGGATTTTTATTTATTTAAAGGTTCAAAACTTATTATTTATTTTTAAAACTTTTATGAGAGGTTATATTTAGATCAAGGATGTCTCTGTAAAATTTCAAGTCAAAAAATTGGGTAGTTATTTTATTAAAATTCTGACATTACAATTCCCAGATTTTTAAAGCCTCTGTTTTGGGAATTTTTATAAAGTATTAATTGCCTGATAAAATCCTGAAATTTTTACCAGAGATAAATTATACTATGAGGGTATTATGGTAATTTTTCAAGCTCCAGATAAACTTCGAATATTTTTCATTAATTCTGGCTTGTACTGTTTCTAGTCAAAAGTGGTGACATTAATTTTATTTACCCATTTCTCTGTGCATAAAATTTTACTTGTTGATTTTACTGAGTTACCAAAGTGGTTAGGGTTCCATGGTAATTTTTCCAAAATTTATCTTTTAACTTTTTATCTTTTTACCATTATCCATTCTTTAATTCCATTTCTTTAATTTTTCATTCAATACAAAAATCCAAAGAATTCCAAATAAATTCCAATCATGTCAAAAAAAATCATAAATAAATATATTCAAATTCAAAATATGAATTTTCATATTATTGCATTTTTCGGGATGTTACATTCCCAGTTAAATTCGTGAGCTTGGCAACAACCCACGAACTTAACTTAAATTCATGGGTACCCACGAATTTATTTGATTAATTTCGTCGAGTTAAATTCGTGAACTAAATTCAACTGTTTGCCCACGAATTTAACTTAAATTCGTCGATTTTAGCCTAAATTCGTGGGTTTCTGGTCCACGAATTTTCCCTGTTTCTTGTGGTGTTTGGAGGGCTGGAGATGTACGAGCTGTTTCTTATTGGATTGCTCGGAGGGGCGCCCACACCGAGGTGTTGGGAGTCATGTTTGCTGATACAACGGTGTACGCCGTACTATGCAGGGTTATATCATTTATATGCTGAGTTCTTCTGTCATAGTATGGGTTTAACATCCCGGACTGGTGCAAAGTTAACCTAGGTAATGTAGAGGTTTCCGTCATGAACATTCTGGCCACAACGCCAAAGATGCGTGAAATATTCGGCAAAATGAAAAGGTCATGACTTGTGGGTAAAGTTGTTGTAAGGACCCGAATCCACTGATTCGAACCCACTGTGTTTACCGCACTAGTCCGAGGATCAACGCTAGTGCACACAGCTCAACATTGGTACATATCACATCATACTCAACGATAATAGAAATAGTAGTTCATTTATTGGTATAGCTAAATGTATGATCTTATGACCAACTTACATTATTAAGCCACGCAGGGCAAGACTGGAAATATAAACTAATAATTAAGCAGCGGACAAAAGAAAACGTAGATAGCTCATCAGTTGACCACAGGCAACCGACAAGGTTCGGACCCTAATGACTCGTGCCCTCTTGGACTTCTTCTTCCAACACAGGTGTAGATTCTTCAACTGTTGATTATTGTTGTTGTCAAGGGTGAGTACTTTAAGCACTCAACAAGTTATGCACAGAATGCAATTCTATGTAACTATATGCAAGGCTTATTCCAATGGATAGGCGATCATGGCTATTTTGCAATAAGCAGTATTTATGAACAAATACAGTAAATAGATTAAAAAAGACTGTAAAACAAATAACAGTAATAAATAATTTCAGTACTTCTCAAGTAAACCAAGTTTCCAATCCTAAGTCAAATTCCATCTTCCACATGGCATTCTGCCATCCCAACCACGTTTTCCAATTAATTAAGCTAACCCTTAACTGTAAATCCCGAGCATTGCTCAATACCGCGAGCACAGCTATCCGAATAGTTTCACACTCTGTAGAGGTTATGCATTTTACCCACGTGATACAACCAAACACCACCAAGGCGAGTGATTATAACAAAGCCTTTACAATGCGCTGGCTTAACCCGGTACGACCCGCTAAGGTTTCAACACTTGTGGGACTGGTTACCACATCCAGGGCCCCCCTCTTGCGCCATGTGAATTAATCCATAACTCGGGAACTCACACCGACCAAGATAGTACCAAAATTAAGACATTGCAAATTACTCAGCTAGGCTGACCCATACCAGACATGTGGTTGCATGATTGTCTCAGGTCAAAGGCTTGCAAGGTTAAGTCCTTAGACTGATCACGGTGATGTGCCGACAACCAACGCCGAGGTAGTGTGCACATGTCAATTTCTTAGTACTTACACTTTAATAATTACATGTCCAGAGATTTATTTACCTCCCGCTTTGTCAGCCCAACATCGATGTGCAAGACGTGATCCCGCCGCACCGGGTTGCAGCAATCCAAGAACAACTCATCGGCTTTATTGTCGACGAGATTATATCCACCAAAGGCGAGTTCCACGCAAATGGTTGGAGAGATTGTCCTGAAATAAGGACAGGTGAACTGACATCAACGTCGACCAAGGGCACAAAGAGCGACGCACGCAAGAAATAAGCTCAAGATTCGCCCTTTTATTCTTTGAAACTTGTAGAAGTGGCTTATTATTTCATGTGTTCATCAACTTGTTCATTTTTTAGTCTGTAATTATCTGAATGAATACTCATGACTAATATATATATATATATATATTTAAGTGTGTCAAAAACTCATGAAGTTCTATTTATTTTAATTGTCAAAATCTATATCAAAACCCTCTGAAAACATATTCTATATTGAATATAATCAAACGCTACTGTTGTCGGACTCTTCACAAGCGCTTGTAACTCCAACCGCTTGTGGAGAGAGGTCTTCACAAGCGGTTCGTAACACCAACCGCTTTTGGAGAGAACCTCTCCTGGCGGTTGGTAACACCAACCGCTTGTGGAAATGTCGAACCACAAGCGGTTCGGGGAACCGCTTGTGATACCCGACGGGGTATCACTCCCGGTTGCTTACAAGCGGTTCTAAAACCGCTTCTGAAAGCGGTTTCGAACCGCTTGTGCATGCCCGATCCGCAGTAGTGAACATCCTAAGGTGGTTTTACACCGGATATATTGTCATTAAGGAAATCAAGCAATCATTTGGAAGTACTACAGCCATTTTTATAAAAAGAGCGCTGTTTATTGTACGACAAATTAAATTGTCGTGCACCTAACCTAATAAGGGATACGTCAAAGCAACTTTGTTTCCTGAACACCACCAATGGGATCGACCGGGCATGCATGTACAGTGTAGTTACACGCTGCATGCATGCATGTGCTGCAACCGTGACGATCGAGATCATATCGACCGGTGCGTGATCAAATAAACGACGGCATTAATTCGCGACCTGCAAATTCGGCGCCAACAGTTAGCTGACGTCTCAGATCATATCAGGCAGTCTGCTTTTTCCTTCATCGAGCTGTATGATCAATGCAGACGCCTATATAAACCATGCATGGCCTCTCCTTGCTCTCACATCCACCTCCACTACCACTCCACAGAAGCCATATATAGCTATCTGGGGTTGCACAATGGGAGCTGCACCAAGAGGCCTAATCTATGGTGTTTTCGCCATCTTGATGGGGATGTCTGTTGCGAACGCTGCAGACGGCGAGGCGACGTCGACCGTCGTCGGCTTGGCTAAGTGTGCTGACTGCGCGAGGAAGAACATGAAATCTGAGGATGCTTTCAAGGGTATATAGATTTAGTTATAAGCCACCTAGCTAGCTAGTCATCTCCTTCACTTGCTAGCTAGTTGGTGACGTACAGATGATCCTACTGAGTACTGATCAAGCTCTAATTAACTGTTGCCACGTTCAGGCCTTCAAGTAGCCATCAAGTGCATGAACGACAACGGCGAGTACGAAAGCAAGGCCGTCGGCGAGCTCGACCGCTCCGGCGCCTTCAGCATCCCCCTCTCTGCCGACTTCCACAGCACCGACTGCTTCGCGCAGCTCCACAGTGCAGCGAGCACGCCGTGCCCTGGGCAGGAGCCGTCCAAGATCGTTCCGGTATCCGAGGACAACGTCGACGGCAAGAACACCTTCGTTGCCGTCGCCGGCAAGATGCACTACTCGTCTACCGAATGCACCTCGGCGTTCCTCTGTGACCACCCGATCATGAAGCACTTCTTCGACTATTTCCACAAGAAGCCCGTGCCTCCGAAGCCCGACCCCAAGCCGGTGCCCAAACCGGACCCCAAGCCTGTGCCCAAGCCAGACCCTAAGCCGATGAAGCACTTCTTCGACTATTTCCACAAGAAACCTGTGCCTCCCAAGCCAGAACCCAAGCCGGAGCACGGTAGCGCATCACCGTCCCCGAGTTCTCCTATCTACCACTGATTAATCCGTTTCATCCGTATACCTACTCCTTAGCTTGCAAAACTTAAGGAAGGTCAGTGATGTTGCATTCATCAGTCGCGCGCATGGATCGTATGGTCTTTGCATTATTTCCAGCCTTGTTTATCCCTGCGGAATAAAGGTTGCGATTTGTAAATGTGTGAGACATACATGCAGTGAGTGCATGCATGTATCTACAACAGTGATGTGTCTATTTATTGGATCGAGATAGTGCATACGCTTTGTTCTACAGAAGTGTGTGTGCGTGTGTGTTTTGTATGTATTTATTGGGATATGTAAGTTCTATAAATTCACTACCTTGAAAAAGGCCATCAGTGGCGGTTCATAACTGCCATCAGTGGCGGTTTTTGAACCGTCACAGATTTAGTGCCACTGATAATCGAGGATTATCAGTGGCGGTTCTAGAACCGCCACAGATAACACTATCTGTGGCGGTTTTTGGCTAGAACAGCCACTGATATTCGGGTATTAGTGGCGGTTCGAGCCAAAAACCGCCACTGATAATACAATTATCAGTGGCGGTTGTTGGATAGAACCGCCACTGATACTCAAATATCAGTAGCGGTTCTAGACCAAAAACCGCCACTGATAATACGACTATTAGTGGCGGTTTTTGGCTAGAACTGCCACTGATACAACTATCAGTGGCGGTTGTATATAAAACCGCCACTGATAGACCTAGTATCAGTGACGGTTTCTTGATAGAACCGTCACAGATATTACTTCAGTAGCGGTTTTGGGCTAAAACCACCGCTGATAATCTCACACACGAAAATAAAAAACTGGCATTTCTGGTTAGCCTCAGGCAGCGCTAGCCATGCCTCTTTATTATGTACAAAGGCAGTAGGAATACATTGAATTATTGAAATTTGAGTATACATATTAGTACCTATTGCTGTTATAGACTAACCAATATAATCCGAAATAACATGTATTGCTAATTGCTGATACAAACCATCCAGGAAAGAAAGGAGGAAAAAGAGAGCTGCTTACCTCTAGCTGCATAGTGCAAAGCTCATAAATGATATGGATAACACAGAGCAGTGAAGTTTGCAGGAAGAGACACAAATTTCTAGAAATACAAAAAATGAAGAATCTAGGAGATAGTACATGGTAGCAGTTAAAGTGACTGAAGAATCCAATATACTGTACCTGAAGAAAGACAGAGGCATGAGCTAAATACGAAAATTCCATACCTCCGTAGCAGCAAGGTTCTTTTTTTGAGAGTTCCTTTACAGACCACTTTGACTGACATGGTTTGCCATTGTTTCATACATCATAAACTGAATTGATGGTTTACATACATAACAATTTACACGGTTCAACCTATGGAACTACATATATAGCCATTAAATTTTGGTTCTGATGTTCTGTACAATAGACAACCAAACATGATTACTGTCACAACAAGTCCTTTTCAGAATCCTCCTATGCCTGCCAAGCTTGCAATTCTTGCACACAAATTTCATGCAGCAGTGAGGACCTATGCACATGCGTATATGGATTGCCATGTCAAAGATATTGTATTTAAGTAAGTGAACCGATCTAGTCCTCTTTTTGTTTATTAAAAAACAGACCTATAAAAAACACATAATATTTGGTTGTAGCCCACTGATTTGTAATATAAGTATGGCTTATTTGCACATAATATCGCAGACATGATATACATAAACCAACTAACAATTATAAATCTACACTCATGTATAAGATTGAGTTGTCTTATTTGCCTCCAAAAACAATTTTACATATGTAACCAAACGTAGTTTTGGAACCACAATACAAACATAGCAAACTTTGAAACGTGAGGATTGCGAACATCCTGGAAGATCAAAGCATCCAAGTAGCTTACTAAAAATATGAAATAAGAGATCGTTCATCTTATATGCACAACATACCCACACACTAACATATGCCCTACATGGTATGCCCATACCTATGGTTGTTATATAATTAAGAAGATAACCTATAAGAAGATGCATTTTGATTACTTGTACCATGCTATTCCATTAGCTCCTTCAGTGTGATCTTGGAAATGTAGAAATTTTTCTCTACTCCACAAAGCAAATATATAATATAGAACTAAAAGAGAATGGCAAATACAACTCCATATTCGATTTATTTGGACAGAGAAACAACAAAGCTCTACCTTAGCAATCAACTGTATAAAGTCAGCGTTTATATGCAATAGGAAAAAGAAGTAACAAACTGAGTAGCTATTGCATTAAACACAAACAAAACATTAGTCTTGACAATAGAATATCAAACTAACCATTCCTTTCTCTATAACCCTCCAAAAAATGAAGCGATCGATCCATGTACCATGCATGTAATCGCTGCATCATGGGTGTTAGACTTTTTAACTTCGAAGCAGTGACTAAGAGCTTCCCTACATCTTGTGCATGATTCTCAAGACATGGATTGCTGGCAGGAATTGATGGCGCTTACCATAAAAGTTGAGTTTACAGAGCATAGACCTTGCCAAATTTGCATGATGTTTATCTTCATCGATGACCATGACACTAAGCCCATCAGTAGTGCGTCCTTCTGTTCTTCGAGCCATGAGTTTCTCCATGCTAGAGTTATTCTGGTTTTTGAGATTTATTTGTGTGTGTGAAGCACTTGATCCTGATGAGCAATTATTTCTAAGAAGAAACCAGCATGATAAGCAAGAAAAGCATGATTCACTCAAAAAGTACATGCTACACTAGCACAACCACTAAGAAAAGACGTGGCATTGACGAAAGTACATGCTACACTCAGAAAGTATATTTAGAAGTGTCACTCGCATGTGTGTGTTCCTGAAGAAGACAAAAGTACATGCTACACTACCACAACCACTGACAAAATAAGTGACATTGGCAAAAGAAGGGGCCTCTATTTGAAAGGAACAAAGAGTTATTTACACTTTGTAATGAAACAGAATTGAAGTAAAAAAGCCTAAACTAGTGGAGGTAAACTAGAAGCCTACGGGTCTTCGGAGGTTGAAGACATGTGATTTGGGACAATAGTATGGATGACTGGATCGTTGTTGTCTTCGTCATAAAACTCGCCATTTTTGTTGATTATTTCCTTCATGATGAAGTAGGCGAGCTGGCCCTGAATGCCTTGGATTTCAGAAGGAAGCAGTCCTACCGTAGACAACTTGAGGCGCTGTAAGTATAAAAAAACAAAATTAAGAGAGAATATAGAAATTGAGTGGTGTGAATCAATGTGTCATGTCAGCATGACTGACCTCTACGTCATTGTCTTTTATTGTGCATGATAAGATTTCGCGCATGTACTAGCACACGAAGTACCCACATAAATTTGTTCCTTTCGGCTGCTTGTGACACTGCAAAAATCGAATGAACTAAGATGTCGTCGAAGGAGCTATTTACTATGAAATATGACATAAGAGTATTCCTTTTGTGCATACCGGAAACTTCGTACGGATTGTAAGGGGTTTGTGGTATGGGCGGTATCTCGAGCTCTTCTGACAATATCTTTTGAACGCCTCATTCACTAAATGTGTCATCTCTTCAAAGTCTTTTTTAGGTTTATCCAGTGGATCCATGATCAGCATCTTGCTCTTTTCTGGATGAATTATTACGAGAATCCAATGGAAGCTACATACACATGCATGATGCCAGTCATTAGTCCTTACATCAGAGTAAATAACGAAATAAACGAGTAATTTAACTAGCTAGTGAGCAACTTACTTAAAATTGTATGGCAAAAGTATAAACTCCTTGTCTTGTAGTTTAATCAAAACTTTATATACGTACTCCTCGACCTCCTTAATTTGGTACTCTTTTGATTTCATGTTGGCAAACCGTTCCCGGGTCGAGGAATCCCACTGGCCCCTTGGTTCTTCGTACTTCAATCATCTCGTATCTATATAACGAATTAGTTAGACATGAAATTTATCGGTATTACGTGAATGTAGGCCAAGATTAATATATTAGACACTTACAGTGACCAGCATCTCAAAAAAGATATGTCGAGGGCGTCGTGATAGAACAAGTTGTGCAAGTTATCGAATTCTATTAAGAAGTAGCCATGGCCCTCATGGTGAAAATGATCCTCACGAAAAATTGCAATGATCATCTTTGGGAGTACGTCTTGGTTCGATCGATCTAAGTACCATGCGTGTAATCGCTGCATCATGGGTGTTAGACTTTTTAACTTCGAAGCGGTGACCAAGGGCTTCCCTACCTCGAATTTCAATCTTTCTTGATCATCTTGGTCATCAGACTGCGCCTTGCCCTTAATTTTTTGTCGCACGACATCATACTTGGTCCCGCCTCGCTTTGATCCGGGCCGACATGACTTGTCTAATGTGCCAATTTTTGGGATCAGAGGTTGTAGGTTTGTCATTTGATGTACCAGGTGTTATAGGTTTCTGCTTTGGAGTACTAACAGTGGCCATCTTGATGGGATCCTCAATGCATTTCTTTTCTACCTCATTTTGCTTCTTCCCCGTTTTACTCTCGGTCTTTGGTGACGGATGCGAGGATTGTACTGCAGGAGAGGATGGCACTGCATGGTCCAAGACGATGTCACGCTTGCGCCATTGGATGAATGAGTGGACGGCACTTCTTAGAGTAGTTATCTCATCATTGGCGGGTTTTTCCATCCGATCTCAAAGAAATCGTAAATACCGTGTCCACTTGGACCTTTGCATAACTGGCGCTTATCGGGTATTGTGCAGACACCCCTTCTTGGCACGGATAGACTACCCCCGTAGCGGCTGCACAAATATGTTCATCACGGCACGTTGAGTGACAGGTGTGGGGTCCTCGTATGTCGCCCACGGGATAATGGTTGTTGTCCTCTTCGCCAATGGCGTGGACGCAAAGCGCCGCGACGACACTGTAGGATCGAGAAAGCGCTGTGGGCTGCGATCGACTCAAGGCTTGTTGTACTTGTCGCTCAACTTGTTCTTCAATGGTGCCTTGTATTTCTCGCAACCCTTTCCTTCATCATTTCCATTTCCTTCTCACCCGCTCATCTTTAGCTCTCTTCCGACTCCTATAAGAGTCTCCGTGCTCGAGGAATCCACTCCTCCATGGAACCTTGACCCGACGCCGTGTCCCACTGTGGTGCTCTTTGTTTCCTAGGGCGGCTGTTAGCTCGTCTTTCTCCCTATCCGGTGAAAAGATCCTTGGGTGGATGGGCGTGAAACTCATGAACTCGTTGCGTCATTGCTTCGCCTTCATCGCTCTTGAATGATAAACCCCAATGACAACATATCCGCCCTTGCTAGCACGTAGTGCTTCACTCGGTCCGTAGTCCGATCAAGGGACTTGTGCCACCAATTGGACCGCTTCTAATTCTTGCCTCTCCGTTGAGCAATTTTACCGCGTACCCACTCGTGCAAGTCCGTGGGGTGAGTATTCCTTCTTGCGATGCTAATGTGGTCCTCACCGACTTCCTTGTCGCTCCGATTGCTTCATCGCCACAAACTCATCCCAATATGGCTCCAATCTTGGGTACTCTCGATTGTCGACCGGTTTTGCTTCACATAATTTGTGTTCACCGCCTTGAAGTTTCTCCACGCCGCATCCATGGTCATCAATGTGTCGCGACGCACAAGATCTTCGCTCCTTCGGGAATTCAAGGTTTCTTTGAGCTCATCCACGATCCTCTTTGGTGGCTCGGGGCACTTTATGCCAATCCGAATAGGTGATTGGCACTTTATCCTTACGATGCACCCGCATGTTGACTCAGTATTTGGTCTTTGATTTTCTCGATGCAACAGGGCCCCAGATCTAAGATCTCTAAGATGGTGTACCGCCTTGAGCTTCTTAGTTTTCCCTCGTCCTCGGCGTCTTGCAACAGAGCATCATCTGCAATGTGGTGGAGGCCTCGGCACCATCGGTGGTTGGGTGGAGGGTAAGGTACCGCTGGGCTCTCCTCCACTATAGGATCGGTTTGGGCTCCATTAGAACTACAATTCGACCAGAAACATAATTTCCATCAATTACTATAGAATCATCTCACGGAATTTCAAAGTATAGAATCATCTCATGAAAATTATTTTGCAAGTACAATTATTTGTATGTGGAGGGGGGGAGCTTTTTATTTGTATGTGTAACAAGTGGCGTACTTGGACGAAGAAAAGGAAGGAAGGTAAGGAAGTTGGAGAGAGGAAAGAAGGATAGCATGCATGTGGGTCCTCTTTAATAATTAATTCATTTTGAGTCTTTTAAAAATAACCTTTAGTAACAAATTGTTGGAGTTTTTTTATCTAAAATCTACCTCTCCTCTCTAATATATAGCAAACATTGTTGACATGTTATCTTCTTCATAGGGTTCTAAGTTTCTTTATTAAGGCAAGGAAATGCCAATTATTATTTTTGTATTACAATCTAGATGAGTTGAAACAAATTATTTATTCCATTCTTTTGTGATTAGGTATTAAATACTTTCATAACATGACAATTCTATTAGTACATATCATGTGTGTAATATTGTGTGGTGCTAACACGAAAATGATTTTGCAAGAGCAAGAGACTTAATTAGATCAGAATAAGTGGAAGAATGCAAAGTTTTACTTAGCCAATTAAAAGCTATGTTCATTTTAGTACCTGCTGTTCAGAACTAAGACAACGAGGCCATACTGCAGTCATTGATCATATAGTGCAATGACTTCCAGTCCAGTCCGCTGCGTATCTTACCACTCAAGGATATACCAACTGGCCAAAAGGATTACAATGTCTAAATTACAAGAGCTACTCCTAGTTGTTTGATTGATTGTTGGTTTTTGGCTCACTTCAGATCCACTTTTTATAGGGCATAGACCGACTATGTCCTTCTTCGATCTATTGTAAATCATAAACTGTGTCGGCTCTAACCTCTTAAAGATAAAATTCCTTATTTAACCAGATATTGGCTAAATATCCAATTTTAATTTGACTTTGCAAATCAACGGCATATCTTGCCTAATTTTGGTGCTAACAATTACTTTTCTTTTTCACTAGAAAAGCTTGAACCATACATTGTAGTAAGGGTAGAAATCAGCCGCATATCTTGCCAAATTTTGGTGTTAACAATTGCTTTTCGTTCTCACTAGAAAAGCTTGAACCATACATTGTAGTAAGGGTATCGTTTGGTAGTTATGCTGTAGATTTTTATTTCTGTATGTTTGTCATAATTGTGTGGAAAAGCCTTTATTGCTTCTTCTGCTGTCACCAACATGTCACTGGACTGCTACAACACATTGGATCGATGATGTGTCAGTGTTTCATTAGTAATTATTTTCGTCTCAATGAATAGATATATTATTTTATATTTTAAACAAAGGGAGTGCTCCTTTCTTACATATTGATGTCGATATTGAAATCCAAATTCGAGTATAAGTCATTAGCCAAATGTAAAACAGGTGGAACAGGACTTCTCTGCGCAGATAAGTCATTAGCCAAATGTAAAACAGTGGAACCTTGCCGGGACGGCGTCGGCACGCAGCGTGGGGCGTCGGGCAAGGGCGCGGGGCGGCGACCGTGGCGGCGTAGGCTGGTGCGGCGTCGTCGAGTGAGGGCGCCGACGGGGCGGCGTCGTCGGGGCGGGCGTCGTCGTGGGGGCGGCGCTGCCGAGGACGACGCGGCGCGCGAAGCGAGGGCGTCGGCGGGAAGGCGCCGAGCGCGGAGTTTAAGGGTTTAGGCGCGGAGAAGGGCGGAGTTTAAGGGTTTAGGGTGAGTTAGAAGCGGCGGTATCTATTATTTATAGACGGAGCATTATCAGTGGTGGTTCTAAAAAAGAACCGCCACTGATACAGTTATCTGTGGCGGTTCTTTATACGAACCGCCACAGATAATTTATCAGTGGCGGTTCTTTGTACGAACCGCCACAGATACATATATTATCTGTCGCGGTTCTTTATACGAACCGCCACAGATAACTGTATCAGTGGCGGTTCTTTTTAAGAACCGCCACTGATAAATATATTATCTGTGGCGGTTTTTTATTTGAACCGCCACAGATAACTGTATCAGTGGCGGTTCTTTATACGAACCGCCACAGATAATGTTATCAGTGGCGGTTCTTTTGAAGAACCGCCACTGATGTGCCTCTATACCCTGAAATTTGTTTCTGAACCCAATTAATAGTAATTAAAAAACCAATCTAATTACTTATCATCTAAAGGAGCTAGATAATAAATTCATCATGTATCAAATTAACTTAAAATGCAATTAATATTAAATATATGCTTAATCATAATTCATCATCTATAAAAGGAACACAACATCATCTAATGAACCTAGCTAGGAAATAAATTCATCAACTACAAAATGGTAGCTAAATAAAAATAAACAAAATCTAAACTTTTCATCTCATCTACATATAAACACTAATTAAACTTGGTTTAAAAATTAAATTGCAACAAGATTAACACAAATCAAGAGAGGAGAAAAAATAACTCACCAAGGAACAACTAGAGGAAGTACAAGCACAAGAATTGGAGAAAACGAAATCTGAAATTTAGAAGTTTTGGTTTGCTCTCGGGAGGAAGAAGACCAGTGCTGCTACTGACCACCTATTTATAGGCAATATTATCAGTGGCGGTTTTTAAATAGAACCGCCACGGATAATCCAATAGAATCAGTGGCGGTTGGAGGATAGCACCGCCACTGCAACACCGGCAACCAGCGGCCGCCCGAAGCGCGCCAATGCTCGGTCCAGCTTGGCCCTCCCGCGAAATCCTTGGCTGGCACAATACACATGTGGCCGGGGCCATCAGGCCGTAGCCTTCTTGGACCGCGCCCACTGACCTCTCCTTTTGCTGGCGCTGCCTTCGCTGGCTCACCGGGTGGCCCACCCGCGCCTCTACAACAGCAGCAATCGGTGCCCTACATTGTCTACCACACGGTACCCGGTGGCATGGGCTCCCCGGCCCAGCAGGCGCAATTTCAACCCACCACGCCGCCGATGGGTTGGTTCGATGGTCCACCATCCCAGTGGGATCAAGCATCTCTCGCCGGCTCCTTCAACACCACGATGCTGCCTCAACCCGCTACAAACGAATGGTATATGGACACGGGTGCCACTGCACACATGACCTCGGATGCCGGTACCCTTTCTTTCACCCACCCTCCCAAACCGCATAATCCCTCACACATAGTGGTCGGTAATGGTTCCACAATTCCTATTTCCTCCATAGAAAACTCCCATATTCACCACCAAAATCGTTCTTTTACTCTTCGCGATATCCTTTTCTCTACGCACATCATTAAGAATTTAATTTCTGTTCGCCGTTTTGTCATTGACAACTGGTGTACGGTTGAATTTGACCCTTTTGGTTTCTCTGTGAAGGATCCTCGCACCAGACCGTGATCGCCAGATTCAATAGCTCCGTCCCTCTACTCCTCTATCATGCTCTGCGCCACGCCGTCACCATCGCTTCGCTCGCCAAAGACAATCGACACCTCTGGCACCGCCGTCTTGGTCACATTGGCCACGATGCGCTCGCTCTCCTTGCCACCGTCGTTCCTATGACCAAAGGAGGCCTCACCGGAGTCTGTCACGCTTGCCAGCTTGGTCGTCATGTTCGCCTTCCTTTCACTACCTCCTATCGTAGGGCCTCGGCCATTTTTGAGTTAATTCATTGTGATCTGTGGACATCTCCTGTCATTAGTGTTTCGGGCTTCAAATATTATCTTGTTATTTTAGATGATTGCTCTTACTTCGTTTGGACCTTCCCGCTTCACTTAAAATCCGACACCTTCTCCACCTTGTCACATTTTTTTTGCTTATGTTCACACTCAATTCGGCACCACCATCCGCACCGTCCAACGCGACAATGGCCGCGAGATCGACAACTCTGCTGCCCGCACTTTCTTCCTCACCAATGGTATTCACCTGCGGATGTCATGCCCCCACACCTCTTCCCAAAATGGCAGGGCCGAGCGTATTCTTTGTTCTCTCAACAACATAGTCCGCTCTATCCTTTTTCAGGCTAGCCTCCCCGGATCCTTTTGGGTCGAAGCTCTCCAAACCGCCACACACCTCATCAATAGGCACCCCACCAAAACCCTTGCACATCACACGCCTTTTGATGGACCATGTGGAGGTCCATCCATGTTTGTGATGAGTATTTGACTTTATTTGAGCAAGGTGTGCTCAAGTTTGAGTTTGATTTGGATTGATTTTCAAAATGAAGCAATTTGAGCTGTCTCTGCAAGGAGTGGCAGTACCGGCTGTATGGGCGCGGTAGTGATGAGTTGGATGGTTTATTGCATATCATTGTGGGCATTGCTATGTGAAAGGTTTTTCCTTGTTTTTGATGGTTGCAGGACGACGGTGCTAGGTCATGGTGAGGCGAAGGATGACCGGGACTAGGCGAGGAGCGTCGGAGGTCCAGACGGTTGGGAGATCGCCGGAAGATGATCGGAGACGGAGTCCGGGCATGTCAAGAAGACAAGGAAAGGAGATGATGCTAGCTAGATGCCGCGTGGGTCAATGAGGGCCGTCGGATTGAGGTCTAGTTGATAGGTTAGCGGGTCTAGGTAGTATGCTTTGAAAACCGTGCAAGAAAACCTAGTATGTGTGTGGGTTTTGGGTTAGCCCTTGCATGGCTGTGTGTGAGGGTTAATCCTAGCCCTTAGATGAGTGCTCTAGGGTTGAGGGACTCATCCAAGGGTGGTAGGTGGCCCAAGAGTAGTATAAATAGGGGTGGAGGGGTAGCCTCCTTCCCTTGAAGGTTTTGAGGTTTGTGAATGCTCCTTTGAGCTTTGCCCACATGAAAGTGAGGCTTTGTAACCTCTCCATCCAGAAATGAAAGTTTTATCCATCCAACTCTGAATTTATTTTGAGCATTTGCATTATGTCTTTACTTTACGCAATTTAAATTCAACATTTACTATCCCGCAATTACTTTCTCGCAATTTACTTTCATGTAATTTGGATTTGCCTCCCCTCCTTCTAAATGCTGCTGATCTTGGATGTTTTGAGTGTGTTCATATGGTTTTACATCTCTTTTGCACTCTTGGATTGAGTAAAAACATCTTTTCTTTCAAGTTCCAACTTTGTTCAGAACTTGTTCTTCGCGCAGCAGTCAGTGTATGATTTATATAAAAATATAGAAAAATATTTTTCAAGTGATTCTTGTTGGAGGAGGTGCGAGACTCTGATATACACATGAATAAAAATTTTGGAGTTCATTTGTTGCACCGTTTGGGCGCCATGAGGTGAAAACCGAGCCCCAAACTTTCTGCTCGAAGTTCTTGACCAGACTGTGTTCTTAGATTTTTCCTGTTTTTTCTGTAAGGATTTTTGTGGAGAAATTTGGTGGAGTTCTTCATGACTCTGATGCTCATAGGGAGAAAAAGGCTCAAAATTTTGTGAGCTGCAGAAACCCACCAACCTCCTGTGCAAATTGAGGACAAGTTCTGAAAATTCTGCTTTTGCTTTTCTGAAAGTGACTTTTGTGATTTGAATTGATGTCCTTTCTAAAAGCAAGAGTTTGAATTGATTCCTCTTTATCTTGGACACTAGACAACCAGTATTGTGACTCAAAAATCCCCACATATTTTATGGTACTTATCCATGCAAGCTTGGGGTACACATAGTTGTCTAGTTTTTCAGGTTTTTCACGATTTCCTTTGAGGGATCTTGTTAAGGTTTTTGTTGGAGTATTTTGGAGGAAATTTTATTTGCGACCATTCACCCCCCTCTGTTCGCCATCTCGGTCCTTCAATTGGTATCAGAGCCGGTTTTGCTCTTCCATAGATCTTGACCGGTCTCAAGAGCCATGGCGACGGACAAATATTCCACGAAGCCTCCCATCTTTAATGTAGTTGATTTTCCTTTTTGGAAGTCCCGGATGGAGTCATACATCACTGCCCAGGGTTACCTGATGTGGTAGAAGGTGAAACTCCCGTATGAGGTTCCTGCTGATGAAAATGTCACGGCCATCAATATGGTTGACGTTGAGGCGAATGCTAAGGCAAGGAACATTCTCATACGTGGTCTTAGCCATGATGAGTATGATAGATTTTCACCTTCGCTCCGCTCACGAGATTTTGGTAACCCTCGATGCTTACCATGAGGGCTCTACTCAAATCAAGACTGTGAGGCCGGACCAGTTCAAGCGCGAGTACAACAAATTTGATCAACGTGCTGGTGAGAGTCTCGACGAGTGTTTTGGTCGGTTTACAAAGATTTTGAGCGACCTTCGAGCAGTTGGTTGCATATACCCTGACTCGGACAATGCTCGGCATTTCTTGACCGCACTCAACCTTCGGGTTTGGGAGATGAAGGTGACCACCATTAAGGACACCACCGACTTATCGACTCTGACTCTTGACGGGCTTTATTCCCGCCTCAAGAATCATGAGATCGATGTCGTCTCTCGGAAGACGAAATCTCAGTCGATAGCTTTGGTCACCGATCCCATTGGATCTTCTTCTTCTGATCCTTCTATTGGTTTCTCTCTTTCCACCCTTTGCGAGCTAAGCGATGACCAACTGGAAAAATTTCCAAAAAATGAGCTTGCTCTTCTCGCTCACAAGTTTTCTCATGCATACAAGAGGGTGAGAGAGAGGAAGAGAGGTGGCATGATCACCTGCTTCGAGTGTGGTGGCCCCAACCACATTCGGGCGAACTGTCCCAAGCTGGAGAAGGGCAAGAACGACGTTGGCGGTTCGGGCAAGAACGACTACACCGACAAGAACCGCAACAAGAAGCCTCAAGTTCGTGAACCGGCACACGAGAAAAGTACCGCAACTTCTCCAAGAACAAGAAGCTCTTCCACCGCGTCCTCGCCGTGCTTGACGACATCAACCTCTCCGACACGGAGACATGAAGCGACGAGGGCGAGGATGATCCGCAAGAGAAGAAGGGCGGCGACGACTTCTCCGGCATGTGCTTCATGGCCGACACCAACGACATCAGCGACTCCGAGCTCTACAGCGACTCGGATGAGGTACCCTCCTATGACCAACTCAACGAAGATTTCTGCAAATTAGGAAAATTTCATGCTAGAGCTAGAGCTAGGTGTACGAAGCTTGAGAAGGAAGTAGGTACCTTGACTCGGGAGTTAGCTTCACTTAGATCTTCTCCCTCCCGAGTCACTGATGATTGCTCTTTGTGTGATGCTATTCTTGTGGAGTTGGAGAACCTAAGGACTATACATGATAGTGTGCTTGTTGAACTTGATGGTCTTAGGTTGAAGAATGCTAGCACTAGTTCTGTTGATGCTATTCCTGTTTGAGGCTAGTTTTCTTCATGCTCACTCCACTCCATCATGTGCTAATTGCCCTAAATTGCTTGCCGAAATTGATGCCATGAGCGAACACCTTAGAAAGCTTTCTGCTAGAAATGATGAACTTGAATTGCATGCTTCTAAGGACCCAACACTCATGTGAGGGTCAGAGGCAACTAAAACTTGACAATGATGCTTTGAATGTCAAGTGTGATCAATTTGCTACGGACTTAGTAGTTAAGTCAAAAACTGGTTGCTTGCTGTGTGTTGGGGTTAAGGATGATGTGGATCAAATCCATGTCGAGCTTAGGAACAAGTTAAAAGACCAAACCCTTAGGATTAGAGATGCTCCTTGCGTTTCTTGTGATGCCCTCAAGATTGAGGCAGCCATGCTAGGGGAATAAAAAGCACGTGCTGAGAGATCTTCTCTTTCTCTTTCTGGTTCTTCTTCTTCCTCTCCTTCCCCCTGTTCTTCTTATGCTTCTTTCTTCCGAGATTGCCAGTATCTTATGAGCACTCTCAAGAAATTTGTTGGAGGCAAGAAGAAGCTCAATCTTATTCTAGACCAATCCAAGATTAGTAGATTCAATCAAGGTCTAGGATTTGATCCCTTGGAGCACGCTCGGGCGCATCCTCCCACCATTGTGCGCGACTCCAAGAGTGGTGAGATTGTGGTAGCTCCCAGAGTGAGTACCACCGTGTTTAGGTCCACTGGGTTGTCCATAGGACTTCGACCGTAAGGGTGTTACTCCTATTGCTTCGCCTCTAGCAAGGCGAAGTACACATGCACCTTCCAGTAAGAAGGATGGTCACCTAGTAGATTTCGCTTGAGCGCACCAAGATCACTCGACGTGAGCGTGTTGTTTGCTCTTAGGGGTATTCGTGGTCATGCCCGCACTTTGAGTGCTCCTAAGACACACACCGCTTCTAGACAAAGTTAGAGAGTCGCTGTTTTTGGGCAGCGTCCGTGACTTGGTTTTCATGCTAGTTCTTCGAGTTTTAGTCCCGTCGTTCGTAGTCGGCCTTTCCGCCGTCCTCTTGATATTCCTCGTTTTTCCAATCGAGGTAGATATCAGCAACGTGAGGTGTTTTCCGGTAGGAGATCCAGGCAGCCTTACTGGGATGGTCCGGCTTTTGCACCACGGCGTGCCAACCAAGTTTTAACTCCTAGATTATCTACCAGAGTTGCTCCTGATCGTGTGAGAGTTAAGCGTCAGAGAGACACTCGAGTCCGCCTCTTCTTACGTGGTCGGTACTGAGGTGTCGTATGGTTCAGTATTGGGTTCCTAAGTCTTCACTCTATCCCAGTACTGAGTCATCTTTCTCTCTTGTGTCTTGATCAGGTTCGTCGGATGGGGAAGGGCGATGTTTGGATTGTTGACTCCGGTTGTTCTCGTTATATGACCGGAGATTCTCGTTGGTTCTCTTCCCTAGTCCGAGCCCCCGGTGATGAGTTAATCACTTTTGGGGATGCATCTTCAGGTAGAGTCATTGCTAAAGGTACCATCTGCATTAACCAAAATTTCATTCTTAAAGATGTTGCCTTAGTAAGTAAGTCGCAATACAATCGCTCTCTGCTTCTCGGCTTATCGATGACTCTTTCGAGGTAAGCATCAAGAGTAATGCCCGAGAATTCTTGATTCATCAGGAGGGTTAGTTTGCGAGATTTCTAGATTTGGGAGAGTCTTTCGTGCTGATTTTTCTGCTTCTTCTGGAGACTCTCTTCGATGTTTGATTGCTTCTGAGTCCCGTGATCTCTCCTTCTGGTATAGGAGACTTGGTCACATTGGTTTTGATCATTTGACCTGAGTTAGCAGCCACGATCTCATTCGGGTTTGCCCAAACTCAAGATGGTCAAAGACTTAGTTTGCTCTCCTTGTCGACATGGCAAGATGGTTATCGCTTCTCATCCTCCGATCATCGTAGTGATGATCGATGCACCAGACAGCTTTTACATATGGACACCGTTGGTCCAAATAGAGTGCAATCGAGAGGAGGGAAGTGGTATGTTCTTGTCATCGCTGACGATTTTTCTAGATACTCTTGGGTATTCTTCATGGCCTCGAAGGATGAGACTTTTCTCACTTCAGAGGTTTGGTCAAGAGGTTGTCTATTGAGCTCTCGTGCATTACGAGCTATACGCAGTGATAATGGCACTGAGTTCAAGAATTCCTACTTTTAGAGTTTCGTGTGGAGTCCGGTTTAGAGCATCGCTTCTCTTCTCCCTACGCCTCAGCAGAATGGCGAGTGGAAAGGAAGAACAGACCTTGGTTGAGATGGCCAGACGATGCTAGACAGTCAAGACTCTAGGAAGTTTTGGGTGAGGCTATAGCTACGCTGCCATGTTTCTAATCGCTGTTTTTGAGAGCACATATGCATCGCACTTCTTATGAGTTGAGGTATGGGCGAAAGCCCAGTGTCTCGGGCCGCATTTTCGGTTGCAAGTGTTTTATCTTGAAGTCTGGTAACCTAGATAAGTTTGAGTCTCGCTCTTCTGATGGTATCTTTCTAGGTTACTCGACTTCTTCTCGTAGCTATAGGGTCTGGAGTGTTAATGCGCATAGGATCATAGAGACCTGTGATGTGACCTTTGATGAGGCTAGCCCAGGAGCTAGACCTGATGTTTCAGGCTCTTCTTATCCCTCCGAGACAATCTTTGTAGAAGATGAGGATGATGGAGATGATGGTGTTCCACCGGATCCAATCCCCTCTTCACCTGAGGTGCCTCCTGTTTCCATTTCTGCACCTCAGGGAGACCAGCCCTTGCCTTCCGACTCTCCTTCAGCTAGTGGCTCTGCTCCTACCTCTTTTGTGCATGAGGTAGAGGCCAATTCTGTTTTTGGACCTCCCCATCATATTCAACGTTCTCATCCACCTGATCAGATCATTGGTGATCTGTTTGAGCGGGTCACTCGATCAAAATCAGGTTTGTCCAGTTTCTGCCTCCACTCTGCCTTCGTTGCCTCGTTTGATCCGAAGGATGTTTCTCATGCATTATCCGATGAATCGTGGATTAATGCTATGCATGAGGAACTTGAGAAATTTGAGAGGAACAAGGTATGGTAGCTTGTCGAGCCCCCATCTGGTCATAATGTCATTGGGACCAAGTGGGTGTTCATAAACAAGCAGAGTGAGGATGGGGTTGTCATTCGCAACAAGGCTAGGCTAGTTGCACAGGGCTTTTCTCAGGTTGAGGGTCTTGACTTTGAGGAGACCTTTGCCCCTGTAGCTAGACTAGAGGCTATTAGGATCCTGCTTGTATTCTCTGCATCCCAGGGCTTCAAGTTCTATCAAATGGATGTCAAGAGTGCATTCCTCAATGGCTATATTGAGGAAGAGGTTTATGTCAAACAACCTCCAGGATTCGAGAACCCCAAGTTTTCGAGTCATGTATACAAGCTCTCCAAAGCTTTGTATGGACTCAAGCAGGCCCCCAGAGCATGGTATGAGAGGCTCAAGTCTTATCTTCTCAGCCATGACTTCAAAATGGGCATAGTAGACAAAACTCTGTTCATTAGACACCATGAGTCTCATTTTCTTCTTGTCCAGATTTATGTGGACGATATCATTTTTGGTGGCTCATCTCATTCGCTTGTGTCTCAGTTTTCTGAGGTGATGAGCACAGAGTTTGAGATGAGTATGATGGGCGAGTTGAGCTACTTTCTTGGCTTCCAAATCAAGCAGACTCGGGAGGGTACTTTCTTGCATCAAGGCAAGTATACCCGTGACGTCCTGAGGCACTTCGATATGTCTGATGGGAAGCCGGTGATGACTCCTATGGCCACCACTGCTGTCCTCGAGCCCGATGAGGATGGTGAGCCTGCTAATCAAAAGGAGTTTCGAAGCATGATCGGCTCCCTCTTGTACCTCACTGCTTCGAGGCGGGACATACATTTCGCTGTGTGTCTGTGCGCTTGACTTCAAGCTTCTCATCGTGCCTCTCACCGCCAGGCGGTCAAGCGCATCTTCAGGTACCTTCGTTCTACCACTGATTATGGTATTTGGTACTCTTCGTCTTCTTGTCTGACATCCACTTGCAGAAAAATTTTGGAGTTCACTTGTTGAACCGTTTGGGCGCCATGAGGTGAAAACCAAGCCCCAAACTTTCTGCTCGAAGTTCTTGACCAGACTATGTTCTTAGATTTTTCCTGTTTTTTCTGTAAGTCTTTTTGAGGAGACATTTGGTGGACTTCTTCACGACTCTGATGCTCATAGGGAGAAAAAGTCTCAAAATTTTGTGAGCTACAGAAACCCACCAACCACCTGTGCAAATTGAGGACAAGTTCTGGAAATTCTGCTTTTGCTTTTCTGAATATGACTTTTGTGATTTGAATTGATGTCCTTTCTAAAAGCAAGAGTTTGAATTGATTCCTCTTTATCTTGGACACTAGATAACCAGTATTGTGACTCAAAAATCCCCACATATTTTATGGTACTTATCCATGCAAGCTTGGGGTACACATAGTTGTCTAGTTTTTCAGGTTTTTCACGATTTCCTTTGAGCGATCTTGTCGAGGTTTTTGTTGGAGTATTTTGGGGGAAATTTTATTTGCGACCATTCACCCCCCCTCTGTTCGCCATCTCGGTCCTTCACCTTTCTTCGCACTTCATGGCGTCCACCCCACCTATATGCACCTTCGTGTTTTTGGCTGCAAATGCTACCCCAATCTCTCTGCCACCCCCCACAAACTTGCACCCTGTTCCACGATGTGTGTCTTTCTTGGCTATCCACTCCACCACAAAGGGTATCGGTGCTTCGACCCCGTGACTAACACGGTTATTATTTCGAGGCATGTTGTGTTTGATGAGCACTCCTTTCCTTTTTCCGAGATCACGTCTAACACTGCTGCTGATCTCGATTTTTTGGAGGATTTTTCCGCCCCCGTACACTCACCCATCGGCGCTTCTCGACGACATGCATCGACGTCCAGGCCACCAGCACCCCCCGAGTCTTGGGCACGGACTACCTCACCACCGGGACTTGCACCGTCTACTGCCAGGGCGACGCCCAATGGACTGCCTGCATCCGCTGGGATGCCTACCTCCGCCGGGCCGGCATCCCCTACCCACTCGACGCCTGGGCAGGTTCCCGTCGCTAGCGCCAATAGCCTGTCGTCACCCGAGCCTCGACGCTGCCTCCACACGTCGCCGTGCCGACGCGCCCCCGCTCGGCTCGCCAACCCGGTGGGCCCACTTTGCCTCTCCAATTCGGCGTCTCCCCGGTCATCAACAAGTACGCCATGACGACCCGCGGCAAGACCGGCGTCCGCAAGGGCGTCACTCGACTGAACCTTCATGCCACTACTCTATCACCAATTCCGCGCACATATCGGGCCGCCTTGGCTGATCCGAACTGGCGGACGGCCATGGAAGAAGATTTCGATGCTTTCCTTGCCAACCGCACGTGGATCTTGTCCCGCCCTCCGAGCCAACATCGCACCAAAGAAGTGGATCTTCAAGCACAAGTTTCACGCCGACGGTACCCTCGATCGTTACAAGGCTCGCTGGGTTCTGCGTGGCTTCACGCAACGCCCAGGCATCGACTACGACAAGACCTTCAGTCCAGTTGTGAAGCCCGCTACTGTTCGCACAGTACTTGGTTTGGCGGTTTCTCGCGACTGGCCCGTCCATCAGCTCGATGTGAAGAATGCCTTTCTCCATGGCACCCTTCAGGAGATTGTCTATTGCATCCAGCCACTAGGGTTTATTGACTCCTCCCACTCCGACATGGTGTGCCATCTCAACAAGTCCCTATATGGTTTGAAGCAGTGTAAGGACCCGAATCCACCGATTCGAACCCACTGTGTTTACCGCACTAGTCCCAGGATCAACGCTAGTGCACATAGCTCAACATCGGTACATATCATATCATACTCAACGATAATAGAATAATACTCCATTTATTGATATAGCTAAGTGTATGATCTTATGACCGACTTACATTATTAAGCCACGCAGGGCAAAACTGCAAATATAAGCTAAGAATTAAGCAGCGGAAAGTAGAAAACGTAGATAGCTCATCAGTCACCACAGTAACCGACAAGGCTCTGACCCTAATGACTCAAGGCCCTCTTGGAACTCTTCCTCCAACACAGTGTAGATTCTTCGATCGTTGATTATTGTTGTTGGCAAGGGTGAGTACTAAAAGCACTCAACAAGTTGTGCATGTAATGCAATTCTATGTAACTATATGTAAGGCTTATTCCAATGGATAGGTTATCATGGTTTTTTTGCAATAAGCAAGATTTATGAACAAATACAATAAATAGATTGTAAAGATCAGAAACAAATAACAATAAATAGATTCAGCATTTCTGAAGTAAACCAAGTTTCCAATTCTAAATCAAATTCCATGCCATTCCGCCATCCCAACCAAGTTGTCCATTTAATTAAGCTAACCCTTAACTGTAATTCCCGAGCATTGCTCAATACCGCGAGCACGGCTATCCGAATAGTTTCACACTCTGCAGAGGTTATACACTTTACCCACATGATACAACCAAACACCACCAAGGCGAGTGATTATAACAAAGCCGTTACAATGCGCTGGCTTAACCCGGTACGACCCGCTAAGGTTTCAACACTGGTGGGACTGGTTACTACATCCAGGGGCCCCCTCTTGCGCCCTGTGAATTACTCCATAACTCGGGAACTCACACCGACCAAGATAGTACCAAAATTAAGACATTGCAAATTACTCAGCTAGGCTGGCCCATACCAGACATGTGGTTGCATGATTGTCTCAGGTCAAAGGCTTGCAAGGTTAAGTCCTTAGAATGATCAAGGCAAGACATCCACATACCCTCTGCCCATCGGGCCCACCTTGGCATACTCGCCCCTTGTCACTTGCCCTAATCTAAGTGATTATCACCCAGTTGATTACCAAGCACCACGTGCCATCAACAATTCAACATCGTTGCGTGACATGACTCGCCACAACAACTCAATCTCATCGTGTGATCCCACATGACACACAAGTTCATAACATCGTTCCATATTCCATTAGTTCAGATTAATTATCATTGATTCAATCACATGTGATGACGTGGCATGGCTAAGCAATTAATACGGTCTAACCAAACCCATGTTGATTATCATTACTAACCAACTATAATGAACCAATCTAGGGTGACAATAAATTATGGCATACAATGACAAGGTAGGGTATAGATCAAATTGGTATAATAGCGAAGTCCCAATTTAATTTGAAACAATTGTATACTTGAAATACCATGCAATAGAGTAAAACAATATAGCATTTGTATAAACATGGGTTCAACATGATCAAAGCACAACTTGCCTTGGAATAGGTCCTGATCTTGATCTGGACCTTGCTCTTGAGTTGCTGGATCTTCCTCCGAAGCGTCGCACAATTCAACGTCTATGCGTACCGAAGGAGAAAAGCAAATAAACACCAAAAAAGAGATAAAATGAACTCCAAAAATCAATTAAAATTCACCATTAAATAGATCTCAATTTTATAAATTTTTATAAATTTGAATCACTCAAATCCGAGTTAAGATACAAAAGATATAGCCTTTTGAAGTTTGGATTAAATACTGAAATTGCAAAAATCGAAATTCGAATTAATGAAATTATTTTTAAACTGAAAAACCGATTTATGACGTCAGTGTGACCTCATGATGATGTCATCATCACAGAATTTCCAATCGGATTATTTTCCAATTGAAAAATTCAATTATGACGCAAGCATGACGTCAGCCTTGATCTGGAACCAATCAGAACGCGACACGTGTCTCGGTGTATGGACTGAGTCCACGGCGCAGCGCTGGACCACGGTGAACCCAGTTCACGACACCTCGGCACCAGTGCTCAACACGCGGTGGCACGCAATTGGTTACGGCGACGGTGCGTTCCGATGCGTTTGAATCCGATCGGACGGCTACGGAAAGGGGTGCACGTGGCACAATCTGCGCCGTTCTCTTGGATCCTATGGTCATGAACACACCCGAGACCAACGGCGAAGCGGCGGCGAGGGATTCACCGGAGGCAAGGAAGAAAACCAGGGCCACGGCATTTCGCGCGCTCGACGCGAAGAAAAGGCGAGCGACGCGCAGACACCTTGGCGAATTCAAATCCGAACCAAGGCGCTTAAGACCACAGATCGGCGATGATCCAAGGCAAAACCGCGGCGGCTACAAGTTTTGACTGACGAGCTCCTTGCGCCACCACGACGTTCCTCGCCAGACGGGTCCGACCAAAGTGCGCGGCTGCTCAAGAGGAACCTCGGGCGAGTACCCCCTCCTTTTATAGCCTCGGCGTTCGAGCCCTACACGGCGGGGAAGTCCGGAGTCGTTACGGTGGCGGACTCCGAGTTTGCATCGGAGACGAAGGACGACGGCGCGACGCGTGTCCCTGATCCGACGGCCAGGACGTGAGCGCAAACGTGGCCTTTCCTGAACCGTTGGATCGCACGCGAACGGCCACCGATCTAGGGTTTTTCCGCCGCAGCGGTTCGCGGGCTGCACTGGGCCGCGCCGAGGCAGGCCGAACGCGCACAGTGTTGGGTTTCGGCCCAACACTGTTCAAATGATTTTTAAACTCTTTAATAATTAAAATAATTCCAGAAATTCATTTAATTGGTTTTAGGCAAATAAATTATCAGGAAAAATCCAAGAAAAATCTCCAAAATACTTTGAGACATTCTTGACTCAAATAAAATATTTTTGCCAAAACTTTATTTTAACTTTGCACAAATTTAAATAGTTTTAAGCAAAAGGTGAATATTCTTAATTTAAAATTAATTCAAATAAATCCAGAAAAATCCAAATAAATTCCAGAAAATCAACAAATGACAATAAAATAATATTTGAGCAAATTTTGGGATGTTACAAGCAGGCGCCACGCACTTGGTACAACCGATTCGCCTCTGTCCTGTTGACTCTTCGGTTCATCGAGGCCAAGTCCGACAACTCTCTCTTCATATCTCATCACGGATCTGACACAGTATACTTGCTCCTCTATGTCGATGATATCGTCCTTACCGCATCCTCCAGCAAGCTTCTTTAGTGGACTATCTCATCTCTTCAGTCTGAGTTCTCCATGAAGGATCTTCGACTTCTCCACCACTTCCTCGGAATTAGCGTGTCTCGACAGTCCTCCGGCCTGCTCCTCAGTCAACGGCAGTACTGCATCGACATCCTGGACCGCGCCGGCATGGCAGATTGTAAGCCTTCCAACACTCCGGTGGATACTTGTGCTAAGCTCTCTGGCAGTGAGGGTACCCCGGTTGCCGATCCGACCGATTTTCGTAGTCTCGCCGGTGCACTCCAGCACCTCACCTTCACTCGCCCGGATATCTCCTATGCTATACAACAGGTCTGTCTCCACATGCATGATCCCCGTGAGCCTCACCTCAGGGCTCTCAAACGGATTCTGCGATACATTCGTGGTACATTGGACCTGGGACTCCACATTCAGCGTTCTACCACTGCCGACCTCGTCGTCTATTCTGACGCCGATTGGGCTGGTTGCCCTGACACTCGGTGCTCCACGTCTGGCTATGCTGTCTTCTTCAGTGACAACTTGGTGTCTTGGTCATCCAAACGCCAGAACACGGTCTCTCGTTCCAGTGCCGAGGCCGAGTACTGCGCCATCGCCAACACTGTTGCTGAGGTCACATGGCTTCGCCAGCTTCTCCATGAGCTTCATTCCCCTCCGCCCAAGGCCACCCTGGTGTATTGCGACAACGTCAGTGCGATCTATCTTTCTTCCAATCCCGTGCAACATCAAAGGACGAAGAAGGTCGAGATCAATCTCCACTTTGTCCGCGAGAAGGTCGCCATCGGAGCTATACGTGTCTTACACGTGCCCACGTCATCTCAATTTGCCGACATATTCACTAAGGGACTGCCTTCGCCGGTTTTCACTCCAGTCTCAACGTCCGCTAGCTCGCCGTTGGGACTGCGGGGGGATGTTAGACAATCTTTCGAAATCCTTTCCTTCCTTATCCTCCCGATTCTATTTCTATAAATCGGTTGAGTGATTATGGTAGGAGATGGCCTATATATGTTAGACAATCTTGATTATGGTAGGAGATAGCCTATATGTGTTAGACAATCTTTTCCTTCCTTGTCCTCCCGATTCTATTTCTATAAATTGGTTGAGTGATTATGGTAGGAGATGGCCTATATATATGTAGGCTCTCCGTGACCAATATACTCATTGTGTTGAGTCAATCCTTCTCACATTTAGTACAAATTAAAACATTTAACAGCGGAAACAAAAGAGAGTCGAATAACTCCAAACAGCCTTGTGGTTGCCCACTAAACCCCAGGCAACTGACTAGGCACCATAGAAGAGACCATCGTCGAAACTCCCGAGACCTGCCTGGAAAAGAGCGTCGTCTGGCAGATCGCAGTCTTCGTCCTCTGAGATAGCAGATGCAAGATTGAGTACATTGGTACTCAGCAAGTCTTATAGTGGTTCACAGATGCAAATATTTAAATATGCAAGCTGAACAATAAACAGGCTATGGTTATTTTTGCAGTTGCACAAAAGCATTAAAAATATATAAGTATGCTAGATTGCATGGTATTTTTGGAGTTGTACAAAAGCATTAAAAATATATAAGTATGCTAGATTGCAACATCGCATTTTAATAAAAGCAATTAAGAAACAATATGTTAAGCAATTATTCCAGATTTTCAACCCAGTCTACCCGACTGCAAAGGTCCCCGGTGTCGATCCTTTTACACAAAAGCTAGTTGTAAAACGGTTTCCAAACCAAGACCCAGTTTACCAAAACGACCAAAAGAACACTAGCATGGAATAACGTCACCAAGTGCCCTTGACCGCGAGCGCGGCTAATCGATTAGATTTTTCACTCTACAGAGGTGTACAACTTTACCCACAAGGAATGATCAACCTCTTTTGCAAGGCCAGTTAACACACTTCCTTTGTTGTGTCGACAAGGAGATCATACAGAGCCGTTACATTATCTAGAAGTGGCATTACACCAGCCCGGGACATTGGCCCTCGCCCTAAAAACAGAGACACTCACCCAAGTCGTCGATCCACATTTATCACACACAACACCACGTCTCTATCCAGGGCAAGGCGTACACCGTTGCATTGGTATGTAGAAACCCCTACAGGCAGACCTAACCGGAATGCCCGTTATATCTCCCGCCTTCCATAGATGCAAAGCCACATCTAAACAACTTAATAGGCTAAGACCCGCCCATACAAGCCCTCATGGTTGTACGAAAACTTGGATTCACCGTCCCATCGCTCGGTCCTTAATCTGACACGGGTGATACTCCACCCTACACGACGTGCATATCCCTTTGCACAACCGGCTATTGCCAATAATCACCCGTGTCAAACCATAGATTTATTTGAGGGATTTTATAGCAAACTATAAGTAACCATTTCCCAAAAAGGACCATACATTGGTTGAAAAGACTAAAACACATAATGAATAGCTTAAGCAGGAATATTACGCTAGTAGTTATACCCAAAATAACATTAAACATGTCTAATTCAAACTAAGGGTTACAAGGTTCACATGTCCATACAGATTAAGGTAAACCATAATGTACAGGATTAACTACAGTTCCAACCCAAATTAGCACTTCTATGGAGAATTATCCGGATGCATCATACATAAACAAAAACAACATAAGGTAGGTAAATTATTAAGCTCAATATGCTCAAGTGCTTGCTTGCCTTGCAGCTCACTGTCTGGTACGAAATCTGGATCTGCGATAGAGTCGTCTTCCTCCTCGAGAACGTCGGCGTCTACCCATCGAGAAAACGAGGAACAAAAGAACATCAGTAAACTCCAAATGGGCAAAAAGAAAACAGACAACAAAGATAAATACAAAACCACACCAAGACAGGGATCGCTCTAAATGATTTATTTCTAATTAAATTTCGGAATTAACATACAATTATTAATTAGATTAAGAAAAACTAGTTCATTAGCTTCTTTAAAAGGTGACATGGAAGAGCAACACTAGAAGAACATAGCTCACTGCCTTGTCACTACTTCAAGAAGTCAGCACTCAAAATTCATAACACTTAGGGTTATTCATCTAATAAGATTTATGTACAAAATCTAATAAAATCAAGGTTTTAACCTTGAACAAGCTAGAGCATACTTTGGTTAACAATTCAAATGGCTTCTCTTAATCTTTAGGGTTAAGACAAGGCTTGAAATCTACTGTTAAAAGGACTGAGTTGAAATCTTGACTTAGGCTATAAAATTGGCTAAGGAAACAGACTAAACAATATCACTTAAGGTTATTACACTTATGAACACTGAATGATGCATAGCTTGCTAATAAAATATTTTTCTGGAATCTAGTAGAACAAACTTTGGTGATCTTTCTACATTATCCTCCCTAATATTCTCTCTAGGATGAGCTACTTTACAAGCTGTTGAAAACGTTAAGTGTTTCAATTATCCTAAAAACTATAACAGTTAGGCCTATTTCACTAACTTGTTTAATATACAAACTTTAACAAAATGGCTTAATTTCTTCAGAACCTATTATTATATAATATGTGGGGTGTTTCTATACTATTTCTACATTATCTTTCATTTATATATTCTATTTTATCAAATGTTGAAAAGGGCTATATGATCACAAAATCTGCCTTAAAGCCTTTCAACTTTCACTTTCATTTTCTACTAGACCACTCATCAACTTTTATTTATTTTCTTCCTGGAATCAGGGCATGATCTTAAAAACATTTTAAAACTGAATTTGAACTATTTTGAACCTGATCATTGTAGGTTACATCTATTTTTGCCATGATAAGTGCTGTTTTTCTTTATTAAATAACCATCACTTATACTTTTTCTTAGGTATTTCCACATGTACCAGCTCCTATTGGCATATGCCCCTTCAAAGTGAATCTTAAACACCTAAACTTAAATTCTTACTGGTTATTTACATAATCTCTTTTTTATGCTTAGCATTCACTTTATTTAAACATGATGTACAACAAGGTGACATGCGAACGTTTTTGTTTATTTGAAATCCTTATAAACATGAGACTCGAAAAAAACCTATCTTACTTTAACTGAACTTACCAAAAAATATTTTATTCACATAGCCTTATATCTACCCGTGAGCATGTTTCAATTTCTAGAAATTACACAGTGCTCATATTTCATTTATTTTTGGATATTCTGAATCAATAGAATTTTACACGAATTTAGAAACTAGTTTCACTAATTTTGGCCAGATGGTTCAAAAGTTATTAGCATTTAAATTTTGGTCGGTTTAGGAAATTCAACTAAAATCCGAAATACGCTTTCGCAGCTGGGAAGTGCCTTTCTTCGCACGCGTAGAGACGCGTTCAAACGCGCTGACCCGCTGACATACCTGACCCACCGGTCAGCGACAGGGGTCAGAGCTCCTCGGTTTCTTGCTCGCCGTCGGCGAACCAGCTCCGTCGCGGCTGAATGGGTTCCACCAACACCTACAGCACGCCAAGGCGAACCTAGAGGTGGCACCAATTTGGCGGAAGAAGATCGGGAAGATGGTCGTCACCGCAGAGGTGCGGCGTCGCCATGACCGAGCGCGCGAAAGCTCTACTAGAGGCCAAGATTCCGACGAACTAGGGTTCAGCGAGCTACAGTGACGTGAGGGAATTCGGACTCACCTAACGGTCAGGTCGGAGAAGGCCTGTGGAGAGCTAGCACCGTGCGCCGGCCACGAAGAATAAGGGCGGCGGCGGGACGGCACTGGAAGCAAAACGAAGCCGAAATGGAGGTTGATCAGTAAACCTGGGATGCTAAGAGGGCTCAGGGTGGAGTTGATTTGAAGGATTGAGGAGAGGTTGACCCGAATCGCCGAGTTCCCCTCTTTCGGGCTCTTCCGGACGAACGGGGAAGAAAGCCCCGCGTGAGGCTCTCGATTCAGGAGAATGGCAAGGAAGAGATAAGGGAGCACAATGCGACGCAAAAACGGAAGACTTAAGGCTTAGGAAATGCAATTACATTGAGCTCGAGTGCACGGCCACGGTCGCGTTCTTCTGTGCCAAGCGGCAACCATGGCATAGCCTTGCCTCCCGAGTGGCTCGACTCAGGACGATCAAGCACATGCGAGGGAGGGCTCTACGCGTGTGGAGGGTGGTGATCGCATCGGACGAGAGCAGTTGGGGACGGGACGACGAAGGACGGAGGCGACATCGCCTCGCCTCGGCCGGGCGAAGAAAGGGGAGAGGAACATTGCGTTTTGAGGCTGTCAAGTGGGACCGGGACCCACGGGCAGCTGCCCAAGGCTTCGCCTCAGCCATGCCAGCGCGGAGAGCTTCAACAGGCATTGGGCCCACTTGTCGGTGACAGTAGACGATTAATGTGATGGGACTGGACAAGAATTCTCTGGATTTTGCTTTAGTTTAAGCAACATCCTCAGTCAAACTTTTACCAAAATTTGTGACCAAAACTTAATGGGAGTTATACATCTCCTGTAAAATTTTGAGATAAAAACTCCCTCGAGATGATTTATTAAACTTCTCACACTGTGCCCGGCCCTAAAACTTAATTTTGGATTTTGATTTAATTAAAGGTTTATCTTTCAATATTTATTTTTGAAACTTTTTTATGGCTTAATACCATTCTAAATATTTTATCATAAAATTTTCAAGTCAAAAAAGTAAGAACTTATTTTATAAAAATTCTGACAGTAATTTTTCCCATTTTCAGGAGTCTCTGTATTTGAATTTTTGAAAGGCCTAAACCAGTTTATTAAATTATAAAATTTTTACCATTGATGTTTTATGCAGTCAGGGAATTATATAAATTTTCTTAGCTTTACCTTGACATAAACTCTTTTTCATTTACATTTTTGATTTACTGTTTTTAGTCAAAAAGCAACTACATGTTTTATTTACCTTGATCCAAAGCATGTAAAATTTTATTTACTGGTCAAACTGTATTACCAGCTCGGATAGGTCACATGGTAAAATTTTCTGAATTCTTACTTTCACATTTTTCCATTTCTTATCCTTTGTCTTTCTTTTGTTTAAACTTTTCATACAACACAAAAGTCCAAGGAAATTCCAAATAGAGCAAATAACAACAAGAAAATCCAGAAATATTTATATTCAAATTTAAATTGTACATGTTTTGCTATTCTAGCTTTTCAGGATGTTACAGATCCACCCCTACAGGAATCTCGCCCCCGAGATTTAACGGGTTGAAAGAAAAGGGGTCTAAAAGAAATCCGGAAATTCTTCCCTAAGTCGATCTTCTCGCTCCCATGTCGCTTCCTCTTCTGTATGGTTACTCCATTGCACCTTTATCATCTTGCGGGCTTTGTTTCGAGTATGGCGTTTCGCTTCTTCAATAATCTTTATGGGATGCTCTCGATAAGTCAAATCAGGTTGAAGATCAAGATCTTCTAACTGGGTAAGCTCAAAAGGAACGCGGAGACATTTCTTCAGTTGCGACACATGGAAGACATTATGCACGCTGGACAATTGAGTAGGCAACTCCAATCTATATGCCTTCTCTCCCATCTTTTCTAGGATGCAATAAGGTCCAATATATCGAGGGGCTAGGTTGCCTCGAATCTGGAACCGACGAACTCCGCGAAGAGGCGAAACTTTAGGATAAGCATTATCACCATCCTCCAAACTTAAGTCACGTCAACGAGTGTCGGCATAACTTTTCTGACGAGATTGAGCTTCCCTCAACCGGCTTCTGATTAAATCCACATGCTCTTGGGCTTCATTAATCAAATATGAACCAAAGAACTGTCTTTCACCCACTTCAGACCAAAAAAGGGGTGTTCGACATTTCCTTCCATGTGCTTCAAATGGTGACATCTGCAGACTAGCTTGAAAGCTATTGTTATATAAGAATTTTGCAAATGCAAGGCACTTTTCCCAATTGGTGCTATAAGATAGCACACAAGCCTGCAACATATCTTCCAAGATTTGATTTGTTCTTTTAGTCTGCCCATCAGTCTGTGGATGGTAGGCAGTACTAAAATTCAACTTAGTCCCCAATAAATTGTGCAGCTGTTCCCAAAAATGAGACGTGAATTGTGACCCACGATCCGACACAATCATTTTTGGGACACCATGCAGGCACATAATATTGTTAATGTATAGCTCTGCCAATCTTCCTCCAGTATATGTAGTTCTGACAGGGATGAAATGGGCTACCTTTGTTAGTCGGTCGACAATAACCCAAATGGAATCATTCCCTTTTCGGGTTCGAGGAAGACCAATAATGAAGTCCATACTGATATCATCCCATTTCCATTATGGAATTTGCAATGGCTGAAGAAGTCCAGCTGCATGCTGATGTTCAGCCTTGACTCACTGACATACATCGCATTTCGTGATATATTCAGCGATATCCTTCTTCATACCGGGCCACCAATATTCCCTCTTAAGATCTTGATACATCTTGGTACTACCAGGATTAATAGATAATGGTGACTCATGAGCTTCTATTAAAATCAGCTTCTTGATTTCAGGATCATTAGGCACATAAATACGAGTTCCTCTCATGATTATCCCATCAGGGCTTTCCATGAACTCAGAATCTATGCCTTCTTTCAACTGATTCTGGATCTCAACAATGGCTTCATCTTTGAACTGTGCAGCTTTAACTTGACTTTTAAGAGTCGGCTGCAACTGCAGAGTGGCCACATAACCATTTTCTACTAAGTTCAAATTGAGCTTTTGGAATTAATTGACTAACTCAATTTGACTTGAACCCAACATGCAGTAAAGTTTGCGACTAAGAGCATCGGCTACGACATTGGCCTTACCAGGATGGTAGTGAATGCCAAGATCATAGTCTTTAATCAGCTTTAGCCATCTTCTTTGCCTCAAGTTCAAAACTGGCTGAGTGAAGAAATACTTGAGGTTCTTGTGGTCGGTGTAGATTTCCGTTCTATTACCGATAAGATAGTGCCGCCAGATTTTAAGGGCATGCACAACAACGGCTAGCTCAAGGTCGTGTGTAGAATAATTCTGCTCATGAGGACGGAGTTGTCGAGAAGCATAAGCGACAACCCTGCCCTCCTGCATCAACACACAACCCAAGCCGTGAAGTGATGCATCACAATATACCTCAAAGCTCTTGTGAATATCTGGCAATATAAGTACTGGAGCACATGTTAACTTCACTTTCAGTCTTTGGAAACTTTCTTCACAATCAGGAGTCCATTCGAACTTCCATTCCTTCTTCAGGAGTTGAGTCAGTGGCTTAGCAATCTTAGAGAAGTTTTCAATAAACCGGCGATAATAACTGGTGAAGCCCAGAAAACTTCGAATCTTTAGAACTGATTGCGGCCTTTCCCAAGCCAATACTGCTTCCACCTTACTTGGGTCAACAGCAACTCCACCTTCAAACAAAACATGCCCAAGAAAAGCTACTTCTTTCAACCAGAACTCACACTTCTCAAATTTGGCATACAACTTATTTTCCCGAAGCTTGCTAAGGACCATGTGCAAATGGTGCCTATGTTCTTCCTCACTCTTGGAATAAATGAGGATGTCATCAATAAAAACCACCACGAATTTATCTAAATACTCCATAAAGACTTTGTTCATCAGATTCATAAAGCTTGCTGGAGTATTTGTCAGTCCGAACGACATTACGGTATATTCATATAAACCGTAACGAGTAGTGAGAGCGGTCTTTGGAATATATGAAGGTCTGATTTTTAATCGAAAATATCCCAGCTTTAAATCTATCTTGGAAAAGATTTGTGCCCCATTCAGCTGATCAAACAGGTCATCAATCCGGGGAAGCTGATATTTATTTTTGATGGTCACTTCAATTAAAGCACGGTAGTCTACGCACATACGCAGGCTATCGTCCTTTTTCTTCACAAAAAGAACTGGAATTCACCAGGGCGACGAACTGGGACGAATGAGTCCTTTATCTAACTGTTCTCTGAGTTGCTTTTTCAATTCCACTAAGTCATTTGGAGGCATTCGATATGGTCGTTTTGATATCGGTGCAGTTCCCGGCACCAAATCAATAATGAATTCCATATCGCGATCCGGAGGAACTCCCGGCAACTCAGCAGGAGAAACATCAGGAAACTCATTAACGACTGGCACCTCGTCTAGATTAGAAGCAGATACAGAATACCAAACTAGCTGAAGTGCTGAAACTCTGGTACTTGAGGCAAATTCTACACGTACCCTATCTTGGTTTACCAAGGATATGGATCGATTGGCACAATTTATGCAGCGCTTATGTTTAGCCAACCAGTCCATGCCTAAAATTACATCTAGACCAGATGTCTCTATCGCAATGAGATTAGCATAAAACATAACCCCATTGATTTCTATGCCAACCCTAGAACAGAAACTAGCAGTTCTAATGGTGGCTCCAGGTGATTGCACAATCATATGCGCAGGTAAAAGAGAAACTTCCAATTTGTGTTGCACAGAAAACTTCTTAGATATGAAAGAATGAGAAGCTCCCGAATCAGATAGAACCAAGGTAGGGATAGATTGCACGGGAAACATACCAAGCACGACATCCGGCGCTTCTTGCGCTTCCTCGGTCGTCACACTGGGCAATAACCTACTTGCTCTCCATAGCCCGTAGCCAATCATCAGCATCAAGAGGCTCGACAGACGAGGAGAAAACTGGTGGCTGAGTTCTTAATAACTCGCTCAGCTTGGACAGTTGAGGTGGTCCACCGTTCCCCCCGCGAGCCATATTTTGTGGTGCTGTGTTTTGAGCTATCTGCTGCAGCAATAAGGCATTTGCTTGCCTTCCTTGCTAGATCATGGCCAATACTTGCGCCATTGTGGGCGGCTGCGGCAATTGCCCGTCAGGAACATTGTCTTGGGTAGGAGATGGAACAAGAGCATCACGACGAGACGAGCCGCTCGGGATGACGAACCTCTTGTCGTGGGATGTTGTTGAGGATTCGGTTGGGTCGGCGTGGAAATACTCGCTCGAGGATCGCGAGTATCCTGAGCCGCACCGGTCTCCAAAATTTGACTAAGCGATCTTGTTGGCCTCATCCTGCAATCACAATGCTTTAGTACACCACAGAAAAGAATGCCGTTTTAAAATTTATTACCAGCACCATATTTTACAAGGCTGATTCCTATTACTTTTTATCTTTCATGGATGATTATCTCATAGAAAATTTCCACTTTAAAGCTAAAATTTGCGAGAGAAAAACCATCACTATTAATTCACATAAAAAAAAGGGCAGCTCAAAAATTTACACTACCAAACATGCTACACATATATTATCTACACACATACACATAGATTAGTTCACACATTAGCTGTTGCACTTTTTCCTGCAACTTGGACTCACATTTTACCAGAACACATGTATATACACAATTTAACACATTAACACTACTATTCTTTTCTGTGATTTGGACTCACACATGAGCACCAACTATTGCAACACAACCACATCACAGCACATATCTTTCGCACATATATAGACAGATTACTTTCACATGGAAGTCAGCACTACATCCTCTCTGTGATTTCGCCCCCATTACCAGAACACTAACAATTAAAGCACAAGGAACACAGGAAGAACTAAATGCAGTCTTCCATAAGCACATACAAATTACTAATCTAACAAAGAAAATTTCAAGCATTGTTTGGTTTCTACACTTAACAGAGAACTCAATGCTACATTTCTATTAATTGGAACCATTAATTTCAACAACTTAGCACTTACATCCAAAAGCATACACATACACCACACTAACTGGAACACAGGAAGCATCAACCACAACTAATATTTCTACCATTCCACCCTCTGTACAGAGTGGAATTACTTCAACTAGCAAACCCAATACAACTCTCCAGCACTTATCAAGTCCTTGCAACATTTATATTACAACAATCTACACTTTACACAAGCACTTTTTACACTACCAGAACACTGCCATTCAGTTTTTCTTTCTACTCCTTCAATACTACACATTACACATAGATTACTAACACTTCCAGTACACAACCAAAATATTTTCCTTTATTACAATGCTACATGCTACTAGCTTCTATTGCATTTTACTCAAGTACTTCATACCTACTCTCACATTTCCAAACCAGCCGGCCTAGAAGATGTTCTAGCACCATATCCCATCTCCACATTTCTAAACACACACCTCCTTCGGCGATACACCCGGGGAGTGCTAGGGAGGTAGGTACAAATACTATAAGGATTGATGCCCTTATCATTTATGAGTCTAGGGCAACTACCTATGCATGCATCATAGCATTTGCACCTACTCCCGGTGTAGGCACATAAGACATAAGTGGAGGACGTTGCGCCGCTGGAATTCTTGGTGCCCCACTAGTTAGCACTGTGCGTGGCAAAGCACGCCTCGCCACACACAATGCTACTTGCGACTCCAAGAATGCCACACGTCGCCGAGTCTCCAACAATTCTTGAGCCATCTTCACATAGTGGCTATCCAACTTATTAGCAAACTCCACCATGACTTTCAGACTGCCATTTCCCACTCCAGCATGGTCTCTGTACACATTATTCCCCACCAAGGGTCTCCCAGGTAGGTAGTAATGGTGAGGGCTCAAGTCAAGTAGCACATGCCGAAGTCGTACTATGGCTTGGTATGCCGCTTCTTTCATTGACGCGTCTATAGACGACCCACTACCAACATAGCTCCTCTCTCCCTCACTGCAAGCCGGCCTGGGAGGGATGAACACTCGAGTGGCATACTCCTTAGTCACCGGACTCAAGTACGCCTGGAATACGACATATCTTGGACAACCTTCAAAATGACAACTCTCTAGCAATGACTGCAGCACTCCCATCATGCCCGAGTGCTCAGGAACCCTCGACTCATGGCAAGGAACAAACCGGGCCATCTACAAAAGTACAAGGCAAGATAAGCTTATAACATAATTATGAAGAGTTAAGAAACTACAAACAAGAAAATTAGCATTAGGCTAAATTCCATTATTAGTAGTGGACAGATTTTTGTTTACTTCCAAATTAAATTTTTGTACTTCTAACTAACAACCATTTCTCCCCAAGGTTTCTACAGTCAGTATGGCTCTGATACCACTGCTGTGAGACCCCGTTCTAACGAACAGTAACCTCCATGTGATTACTGTGCTATTCCCTGGATCAGTAGCTAGCACTCACATGTTTACAACATTTATATCATAACCATACTCGCAACAGACAGAAAGACATAAATATCAGTAGTAATTATACAGAGTTTAGTACAAATTAAAACATTTAATAGCGGAAACAAAAGAGAGTTGAATAACTCCAAACAGCCTTGTGGTTGCCCACTAAACCCCCAGGCAACTAACTAGGCATCCAAGAAGAGACCATCGTCGAAACCCCCGAGACCTGCCTGGAAAAGAGCGTCGTCTGGCAGATCGCAGTCTTCATCCTCTGAGACAGCAGATGCAAGATTGAGTACATTGGTACTCAGCAAATCTTATAGTAGTTCACATATGCAAATATTTAAATATGCAAGCTGAACAATAAACAAGCTATGGTTATTTTTGCAGTTGTACAAAATCATTGAAAATATATAAGTATGCTAGATTGCAACATCTCATTTTAATAAATGCAATTAAGAAACAATATGTTAAGCAATTATTCCAAAATTTCAACCCAGTATACCCGAATGCATAGGTCCCTGGTGTCGATCCTTTGATACAAAAGCTGGTTGTAAAACGGTTTCCAAACCAAGACCCAGTTTACCAAAAAGACCAAAAGAACACTAGCATGGAATAACGTCACCAAGTGCCCTTGACCGCGGGCGCGGCTAATCGATTAGATTTTTCACTCTGCAGAGGTGTACAACTTTACCCAGAGGGAATGATCAACCTCTTTTCCTAGGCCAGTTAACACACTTCCTTTAGTGTGTCGGCAAGGAGATCATACAAAGCCGTTACATTATCTAGACGTGGCTTTACACCAGCCCGGGACATTGGCCCTCGCCCTGAAAACAGAGACACTCACCCAAGTCATGGATCCACATCCACATTTAACACACATAACACCATGTCTCTGTCCAGGGCAAGGCGTACACCGTTGCATTGGTATGTAGAAAACCCTACAGGCAGACCTAACCGGAATGCCCGTGCTATCTCCCGCCTTTCATAGATGTAAAGCCACATCTATACAACTTAATAGGCTAAGACCCGCCCATACAAGCCCTCGTGGTTGTACAAAAACTTGGATTCACCGTCCCATCGCTCGGTCCTTAATCTGACACGGGTGGTACTCCACCCTACACTACGTGCATATCCCTTTGCACAACTGGCTATAGCCAATAATCACCCGCGTCAAACCATAGTTTTATTTGAGGGATTTTATAGCAAACTATCAGTAACCATTTCCCAAAAAGGACCATACATTGGTAGAAAAGACTGAAACACATAACGAATAGCTTATGCAGGAATATTACGCTAGCGGTTATACCCAAAATGACATTAAACATGTCTAATTCAAACTAAGGTTTACAAGGTTCACATGTCCATACAGATTAAGGTAAACCATAATGTACAGGATTAACTACAGTTCCAACCCAAATTAGCACTTCTACGGAGAATTATCCGGATGCATCATACATAAACAAAAACAACATAAGGTAGCTAAATTATCAGGCTCAATATGCTCAAGGGGTTGCTTGCCTTGCAGCTCACTGTCTGGTACGAAATTTGGATCTGCGATAGAGTCGTCTTCCTCCTCGAGAACGTCGGCGTCTACCCGTCGAGAAAACGAGGAACAAAAGAACATCAGTTAACTCCAAATGGGCAAAAAGAAAACTGACAGCAAAGATAAATACAAAACCACACCACGATAGGGATCGCTCTAAATGAATTATTTCAAATTAAATTTCGGAATTAAGATACAATTATTAATTAGATTAAGAAAAACTAGTTCATTAGCTTCTTTAGAAGGTGACATGGAAGAGCAACACTAGAAGAACATAGCTCACTGCCTACTCACTACTTCAAGAAGTGAGCACTCAAAATTCATAACACTTAGGGTTATTCATCTAATAAGATTTATGTACAAAATCTAATCAAATCAGGGTTTTAACCTTGAACAAGCTAGAGCATACTTTGGTTAACAATTCAAATGGCTTCTCTTAATCTTTAGGGTTTAGACTTGGCTTGAAATCTACTGTTAAAAGGACTGAGTCGAAATCTTGACTTAGGCTATAAAATTGGCTAAGGAAATAGACTAAACAATATCACTTAAGGTTATTACACTTATGAACACTGAATGAAGCATAGCTTGCTAATAAAATATTTTTCTAGAATCTAGTAGAACAAACTTTGGTGATCTTTCTACATTATCCTCTCTAATATTCTCTCTAGGATGAGCTACTTTACAAGCTGTTGAAAACGTTAAGTGTTTCAATTATCCTAAAAACTATAACAGTTAGGCCTATTTCACTAACTTGTTTAACATACAAACTTTAACAAAATGGCTTAATTTCTTCAGAACCTATTAGTATATACTATGTGGGGTGTTTATATACTATTTATACATTATCTTTCATTTATATATTCTATTTTATCAAATGTTGAAAAGGGCTATATGATCACAAAATCTGCCTTAAAGCATTTAAACTTTCACTTTCATTTACTACTAGACCACTCATCAACTTTTATTTATTTTCTTCCTGACATCAGGGCATGATCTTAAAAACATTTTAAAACTGAATTTGAATTATTTTGAACCTGATCATACTAGGTTACATCTATTTTTGCCATTATTAGTGCTGTTTTTCTTTATTAAATAACCATCACTTATACTTTTTCTTAGGTATTTCAACATGTACCAGCTCCTATTGGCATATGCTCCTCCAAAGTGAATCTTAAACACCTAAACTTAAATTCTTACTGGTTATTTACATAATCTCTTCTTTATGCTTAGCATTCACTTTATTTAAACATGATGTACAACAAGGTGACATGCAAACGTTTTTGTTTATTTGAAATCCTTATAAATCAGAGACTCCACAAAAACCTATCTTAATGTAACTGAACTTACCTAAAAATATTTTATTCACATAGCCTTATATCTACCCATGAGCATCTTTAAATTTCTAGAAATTACACATTGCTCATATTTCATTTATTTTTGGATATTCTAAATCTACAAAATTTTACACGAATTTAGAAACTGGTTTCACTAATTTTGGCCAGATGGTTCAAAAGTTATTAGCATTTGAATTTTGGTCGGTTTAGGAAATTCAACTAAAATCCGAAATACGCTATCGCAGTTGGGAAGCGCCTTTCTTCGCGCGCATAGAGACGCGTTCAAATGTGCTGACCCGCTGACATACGGGACACACCGGTCAGCGACAGGGGACAGAGCTCCTCGGTTTCTTGCTCGCCGCCGGCGAACCAGCTCCGCCGCGGTTGAATTGGTTCCACCAACACCTACAGCACGCCCAGGCGAACCTAGGGGTGGCACCAATTCGGCGGAAGAAGATCGGGAAGATGGTTGTCACCGCAGAGGTGTGGTGGCGCCAAGACCGAGCGGGTGAATGCTCTACTAGAGGCCAAGATTCCGACGATCTATGGTTCAGCAAGCTACAGTGACGTGAGGGGATTCCGACTCACCTGACGGTCAGGTCGGAGAAGGCCTGTGGAGAGCTGGCACCGTACGCCAGCCACGAAGAAGAAGAGCGGTAGCGGGACGGCACTGCAAGCAAAACGAAGCCGAAATGGAGGCTGATCAGTAAACCTGGGATGCTAAGAGAGCTCGGAGTGGAGTTGATTTGAAGGATTGAGGAGAGGTTGACCCGAATCGCCGAGTTCCCCTCTTTCGGGCTCTTGCGGACTAACGGGGAAGAAAGCCCCACATGAGGCTCTCGGTTCAAGAGAATGGCAAGGAAGAGATGAGGGAGCACAATGCGACACAAAAACGGAAGACTTAAGGCTTAGGAAATGCAATTGCATTGAGCTCGAGTGCACGGCCACGGTCGCGTTCTTCTGTGCCGAGCGGCAACCATGGCGCAGCCTCGCCTTCCGAGTGGCTCAACCCGGGACGATCCAGGACAGGCGAGGGAGGGCTCTACGCGACGTGGAGGGTGGTGATCGCTTCGGACGGGAGCAGTTGGGGACCGGACGGTGAAGGACGGAGGCAACATCGCCTCGCCTCGGCCTGGAGAAGAAAGGGGAGAGGAACATCGTGTTTTGAGGCTGTGAAGTGGGACCGGGACCCACTGGCAGAGACCCAAGGCTTCACCTCAGCCTTGCCAGCGCGACGAGCTTCAACAGGCACAGGGCCCACTTGTCGGTGACAACAGACGATTAATGTGATGGGACTAGACAAGAATTCTCTGGATTTTGCTTTAGTTTAAGCATCATCCTCAGTCAAACTTTTACCAAAATTTTTGACAAAAACTTACTGGGAGTCTACATCTCCTGTAAACTTTTTAGATAAAGACACCCTCCAGATGATTTACTAAAATTCTGACACTGTGCGCTGCCCTAAAGCTTAATTTCAGATTTTGATTTAATTAAAGGTTCATATTTAAATATGTATTTTTGAAAAACTTTGGAAGGGTTTAGATCCTTCTTAAGAGATTACCCTAAAATTTTCAAGTCAAAATAGTGAGTACTTATTTTACAAAAATTCGGACAGTCGTTTTTCCCATTCTCTGGACTCTCTGTATTGGAATTTTTGAAAGGCTTAAACCAGTTTATTAAATTATAAAAATTTTACCAGTGATGTTTTATACAGTCAGGTAATTATATAAATTTTCTTAGCTTTACCTTGATGCCGACTATTTTTCATTTACATTTTTGATTTACTGTTTTTAGTCAAAAAGCAACTACATGTTTTATTTACCTTGATCAAAAGCATGTAAATTTTATTTACTGGTCAAACTGTATTACCTGCCTGGATTGGGCCCATGGTAAAATTTTCTTGAATTCTTACTTTCACCTTTTTCCATTTCTTATCCTTTGTCTTTCTTTTGTTTAAACTTTTCATACAACACAAAAGTCCAAGGAAAATCCAAATAGAGCAAATAACACCAAGAAAATCCAGAAATATTTATATTCAAATTTAAATTGTACGTCTTTTACTGTTCTAGCTTTTTAGCATGTTACAAAGTCATACAATACCAAAAGATCACATATATATATATATATATATATATATATATATATATATATATATATATATATATATATATATATATATATATATATATGTATTACAAACTGACCAACTTTAATTACTACCTCAAACATAAAACTCCATTACTCCCTTAATCCGAATCGCTAGGTATAATCCCTACGCCTTGAACTACTGGATACGGCAGTGGTGAATCTATATCACAGCTACACTACGAAACAAAGAAAAATCAGGGTTTTTTAAATTGTAATAAAACAAAACCCACGAATTTATATATTTAAATTCGTCGGTTTCTAAAAAACCCACGTATTTAATTAAATTCGCGGGCCAAAAAAACATCCACGAATTTATATATTTAAATTCATCGGTTAATGCTAATACCCACGAATTTAAGTAAGTTCGTGGGCAAAACAAACTCACGAATTTATATACGAATTAAGTTCGCATGCAATGGCCTCAATTCTTGGGTGGGTTTAGAACACATCTTTCCTAATAGGGTTGTCTTTATCACCTAAGCCACGGTCGTACGTTGACATCGTTTCATTTGTTTAGCTTTGAGAATGGGTGACGATCGAAGGGCGATGTATGACGGATGGAGGAGTGATGGGGGGCACTCAAAGGAATGGGGGCAGATCACGGATGCTTTCTTGAAGCAAGCATTTGCTGGAGGAGCTGAATATGTGTATTGCCCGTGTACCCTCTGCGAGAATAACAGCTACTACAACAAGGATATAGTGCAGTATCACATTTGCAAAAACGGGTTCATGCCTAACTATTTGGTGTGGCACTGTCATGGAGAGGCCACAAGGCAGGCCATTGAGTCGGACCATGGGGAGGATCACGACCGGATGGAAGAGATGCTGGATGATCTTGGCAGGCGGATTGAATTTAACTCCGGGGAGGGGTCACAGCCGGAGGAGGTTAAGGTTAAAGTTGGTTTATTGTGCTAGGCTGTGGCTCGAGGTTAAAGTTGGTTTGAATGGAAATGAGAGCCGGCCACGAGCTAGAAGACCGTACACAGATTTTGAGGTGGTTGAAAACTCTAAAGTTTCCTGATCGTTATGCATCTAACATAAAATGCGCTGTGAATGTTAGCACTGGTAAGGTAAACGGGCTAAAGAGTCATGATTACCATATTATCATGGAAAGACTTGTTCCAGTAATGTTTCATGGCTATTTTGATAATGAGTTGTGGAGGATGTTAGCCGAGCTCAGTTACTTCTATAGGCATATATGCGCTAAGGAAATATCTAAGACGTTGATGCAGAAGTTAGAGAAGGGAATTCCATTGCTTGTATGCAAGTTGGAAAAAACTTTCCCACCTGGTTTTATGAATGTGATGCAACATCTGCTGGTGCATCTACCTTAGGAAGCGAAGGTTGGAGGTCCTGCGCAGTTCAGATGGATGTATAGTCAGGAAAGGGAGTTGAAAAAGCTTAGAGCTACAGTGCGCAACAAGGCAAGGGTAGAGGGGTGTATCGCAGAGGCTTATGCAAGTAAAGATATCACAAACTTCTCAACAAAGTATTTCGCACTCAAGCACAACGTGAATGCCCCTACGAATCGGTACCGTGCCACGGAAGAAGAATCGTTGTGCGAACTTAAGCTTTTTCAATGCAAGGGTCACCCTGTTGGGTCGTACACGACACACCATGTTGAGTATGAGGAGTGGAACCTGGCCATGCTTTACATGTTCACTAACATGGTAGAAATTGAAAAATATTTTGAGTAAGTGACTTTCTTAATTATGTTTTCAACATTTCAGTGTAGTGTCCTTTTTAACCCGAGAATAAATGACGCAGAGTGTTTGACAAAGAAAATTGAAAATCAACTCGACAACCCACAACTAAGCAATTGGATAACCTACGTCGTGATGGGTTGAAAGGCGGCCCAAGCTTCGTGCAATGGTTCTGTCAGCATGTAATTTGACTAATTATTCATTTTTTTAAAATGAATTTTTGTAGTAACTTAATATTAGACTAACAGTGATGCATATTTCTATATAGTGTATGCGTGATGCCTCCGTCCCTGAGGATCTCCGACAGCTCTCACATGGTGATGTGACGGCAAGGAGCTATAGTCACTATGATGTGAACGGGTTCCGTTTTCGAACAGTGAAATTAGAAGCTAGCCGTCCACTTGCGGCCACTTCAAACAGCGGAGTAGTCACAACGTCATCCGATTCCAGCGGTGATATATTAGACTACTACGGTGTTGTACAAAACATAATTGAGTATACCTTTGGGGGTGCCAAAGAACTGAAGGTTGTGTTTTTTGATTGCCATTGGATCGATCCACACAACGGCACATGTGTCGATGACTTTGGGATGGTGGAGGTGAAGCACAGTTCGCGGCTTTAGGGCCACATCAATAACATTGTGCTTGCACATCAGGTTGAGCAAGTGTACTACCAGAGCTATCCTCACCGTAGCTTGAAGGCTTGGTGGGTTTTATTTAAAGTTAACCCTGAAGTATATCCTCCTGGGGATGTTTCATATGTGGCAAGCAACGTAGAGGATGATGTGGGTGATGTATTTGCTAAACTCTTGCTAAACTTACTCGATTCTAGCACTTTTAGCAAAAACCGACGATATGTTACTTGTAACACAACCTAAGTTAATCTTGAACTTGCGGGTTTCGGTCACGCCTCCAAAGACGCATACTAGCGATTTACATCATAGAAGACATCTTCAACAGCGCCAGCGGTGGTGGTAGCGCCCACTACTCCAACAACCCCGAGGCACGAATTCCATTGTGAGCTCGATTGGTGTATTATTGTTGTACTTTATGACTTGTTGTGATGGATAGATTGTGATCGACTTATTGTGATGGACTTATTGTAATGGAATGTGGATTGTATCTATTGCGGTTGTAATGTGTTGTACATCATTGCGTAGTTTACAAATTGCCGTTGGATGTGTGATTGATTATCTAAGGATCTGCTAGAATGTCTCCTTCTGGTTTGAGAGATTGATATATATATTATAACTGCAAATGTTTTTTGTCTGCACGAGTGGATGTCGATTTACTAGAGAGGTCATGCCAAATTTTGTACATTTCGGTGACTTAGTTTTAAGCCGGTTTTAAAGAGTTAAAAGGTTGGTTTCAATCTTTTAGTAGAGGTAATAGGTTTGGTGTCTCATTTGTTAATTCTTCGTTCGCTTGAACTTCGTTGTGGAGTTTGATGACTTTGGTGAGCTAGCTGCCCCCTCCCTTCCTTCCTCTTGCTCAAATTTAGGAACATTTGTTGCAATTTAGTCGATGTGCAGCGGATGGACAAATGCTTCTGTAGGAAATTTAGTTGATTCTTTTAGTATATATCAACTGAGTAATCTGCTGCAATAGTGATAATTTAAGTTGAAATGCATAAATCTGGATTGATGATGTTGCCATATGAGTTGCATATATATGTTTGTGATCTAGTCATTTGTATTTTTGTTTATTGCAAATATATGTTCAGTCATTTTGTACATTTAGAGTTGTTTTTGTCATTTTCTTGCTTTTGTCATTTCCGACTTCTATGGCAAATGATGATATTGGGTTTTGATATCTAACTTGTTCTGAATGAATGACAGAAACACATTCATCTTCAAATGACAGAACAAGTCATGTCAATGTAGTTTCCCATTTCCAGAGTTGGATCCAGCTGCTGAATGCCATTGCATTCGATTGATACTTTTGCATCCAGCTCTGGAAATAGAACTGCTGCCAATGGTATATATTGCCATAAAAAAATCTGATACTAACTACTTTTCTTTTTGCTTTTAATTTGTTCTTTCGTGTTGGTGTTTCTGATCAGATTTGAACAAAATAGATGATCCTTCTTATTCTTCGCTTAGCAATATTTAGTTTCAATTTTCTTTTTGCCTTTTCTTTTGTTCTTTAGTTGTTATATGTATTGAGTGTGATGCATATGGATATATATATATATACATTTGTGTATTAATGACTAATAAATTCGTGAGCCATTAAAAACCCACGAATTTATCTGGGCACTCCAGATAAATTCGTCGGTTCCTTGAGCCCACGAATTTAACAATTAAATTCGTGGGTTTATTAAGCCCACGAATTTAACAGATTAACTTCGTGGGCTATATAGCCACGAATTTAACAGATTAAATTCGTGGGCTACGTTGGCCCACGAATTTAATCTGTTAAATTCGTGGGTTTCCCGGGCTCACGAATTTAACTCAGATTCCCAGTTAAATTTTTTAGCTTGGTAGCAACCCACAAACTTAACTTAAATTCATGGGTACCCACGAATTTAATTGATTAATTTCGTCGAGTTAAATTCGTGAACTAAATTCGACGGTTTGCCCACGAATTTAACTTAAATTCGTGGGTTTCTGGCCCACGAATTTTTCCCTGTTTCTTGTGGTGCTACTTTCTGAACTGGAAGGTAAAGGTGGATGGTTCTGCACTCCAACTGGTTGGAATTGACGCAGATACTCGCGTCGATTACCAATTCGACGCCTTGGTTCTCTTGCTGGATTTTGGGATCCCATATAGGCCTCATATGAACGGGCATACGCCTTCATATTAATATGGTGTGCTTTTCATATCCGACGCATAAGCTTACGGTCTGACTCTTGAATTGCTTCATGCTTAGATTCATTATGGTGCTTCACATTATGATGCAGTTTTTGGCCTTCAAGCGTTGTAGTTGCCTAGCTATGGATTTTACATCCAAAGTGTGTTTGCTTGATATTAAAAATAGGTACATGCTTTTTATGACCTAGATTTTCAGTCAACTCTCTTGCGATATCAGACCAATTTAAATTTTTAGCCATCTGAAATTATTATAAAAGGAAAATAATTAGTAACAGCATAAAAATATAATATTTTAAATTGGAAGGAAAGGATTACAATAATTATTTTTCTCTCACCATACCATCTCTTTGTTAGAAGGGTTGCAATATCATAAAACTTAAGTTTTATGTTAAATAATTACGAATGCAATCCGAGGGATACAGAAAATTCTTGAAACTCAAAAGTTTTCATTCATATAGATAATATTTTATATCCCTAACAGTACAGTACTAAAGACTTCCTTGCTAAGTATATTACATAATACAATACCATACAATACCAAAAGTATGTCTTACTACCTATTTTATATAGGGTCACCTCTTATTCCTACGAGATCTAAGCTATCGTAATCACTGGTTTCAAGCCAACCAGCAAAACCCGTATTGAGGTCGTCACCATTCAGCATTGGGAACTTCTCTGAAGAGATTCCTACTGAAGCCGAGCAAGCATCTCGGGATGCCTGAGTCGTCTTGGGATGACGGGAAGGAGAAGGTCCGGACTTCGCATTACGTTTGGCAAGGCGGGGTTGGCTACCTCCCACTGACATGCAGGCGGTGCGACGAAGGCTGGTGGGTGCGGCGGGGGCATGTGGTGAAACAGTGGCAGGGACAGCAGATGCGGCTGGAACTTGAGGTGCAGTTGGTGCAGCGTTACCCAGAACTGAGCGAGAGATAAACCCCATGTTTACAAATGGGGCGATCACTCCCTCCAGGTAGCCCACAAGACGGCGATTGACCACTGCCTCCTGGGCTATACGGCGATGATGCTCATCAGCAGCATTACTAAACTCCACCAAGGTGTGAAGTCTATCCAAGTGAATGCTTGAAGGATCTGAGTAGGTAGTGTCTCCAAGCGGCGATCGAGAAGGATACAAGCGATAGGCAGAATGCAGCTCAGGGAGAGCATGGTGCAGGCAGACAACAGCGATGTAAGCGGCATCACTCATGGCAACATCCATAGTTGAGCCATAGCCTTCAAAATTACGCTCCCCTTCATCATACGGCGCTGGCAGAATATGCAACAAATGAATACTCATCGTAGAGGAACTGAGGGCCACGTAGTACACCATATAGCGAGGATTCTCAGTATATTGAGCCACATCCAACATCTTGGCTAGCACTCCCTTATTTACTGTCTCCTCACTAGCATTTGACTCATAGCATAGGATAATATCCATCTGCTTTAAACAAAAAGAAGATTAGAATTTTTCAATTTAGAGTAGATAAGAAAGATTAGCAGATAGTTAAGGTAATAAAGGGAAGTATTAGTAAAGATATATTTATAAATTAAGCTCTAGTTTTTAAACTTATTAAATTTTAATTTGACTAGCGGCAATGCTAACTAAGGTTTTTCTACAGTTTGCATGGCTCTGATACCAACTTGTAAGGCCCTCATTTTAATGTTGAATACCAATAATGAGTTCCCTGTGCATACTGTACTAGTCCCATGATCAGTGGCTAGTACGCACAGATTTACAAATTGAAATCATTTCCATACACCATAATACTACATATGTTAAGCGTCTGAGATTAGATAATAGTATTGTGTCGGGACACGAATTTGCAAATCCGGACCCTCTGTGTATATCGCACTAGTCCAGGATCACGCTAGTGCACACAGGCTCAACATAAATGCTATCATAGTCATACACAGCGGAATATAACATAACTTTAATAATTAATAGTAATTGTTGTCTTACATGATTATTGCCACACAGGGCTTATAAAAGAAATAGCAAATAAGCAGCAGCGGGAAAAAAAATAAGCGTAGCAGCTCCCCAGTTCACCGCAGGCAACTGATGAGGCTCGAACACTAAGCAGTCGCATCCATATAATCCTCCTCCACGAAAGGCGTAGATTCTTCCTCTTCTGAAGTTGTTGTTGTTGGGGTGAGTACATAAAGCACTCAACAAGTTGAGCACAGCAATGCAAGTCTAACATTCTATATGCTTGGCTTAATCCAAAGGAATGGCTAATATGGCTATTTTGGCAAGAGAGCGGCATTTAACAAGAATACAAGAAATAGATTGAAAAGCAATAAACAAATAACAATAATTAATAGATTCAGATTTTGAAGTAAACCAAGTTTCCAATCCTAAATCAATTTCACCACCCATGGCACCTGCCATCCCAACAAGTTTTTGTTTAACAAAAGTCTAACCCTTAACAATAATTCCGAGCATTGCCCAATACCGTGAGCACGGCTATTCGAATAGATTGTACACTCGCAGAGGTTATGCACTTTACCCACACGATACAACCAAACACCACCAAGGCGAGTGATCATAACAAAGCCTTCACAATGCTACACCTAGACCTAGTAATCGCTCGCTAAGGTTTCAACATCAAGGGTTAAACCACCATAACAGGCCCCCTCTTGCGCCATGTGAGTTAAATCAGAAACCCGGACTCACTATTCACCACGACAAGACCAAAATCTAGGCTTCACAAATTATTCAGCTGGGCTGTCCCATTCCGGACATGTGGTTGCAAGAGAGACTCAGGTCAAAGGATTGCAAGGTTAAGTCCTTAAAGTGATTATGGCAAGACTTCCACATACCCCTACCAATCCTGGCCCACCTTAGCACACTGCCCCTTGCCACTTGCCCCAATCTAAATCATTACCACCCCAGTTGATTACCAAGCACCACGTGCCACCAACATTTCCAATCTAGTTGTGTGACCTCCTCGCCACGACAACTTGATAGCACTGTGTGACAACACATGACACAAAAATTCTTAAACATTGTTCCATATTCCATTAGTCAAGATTAAGTAACAACATTCGGACACATGTGATGACGTGGCATGGCTAAGCAATACTCGACGGTCTAACTAGTCCCATGTTGATTATTAATATTAACCAACTATAATTCCACATCCTAGGGTGACAATTAGATCATGGATAAAATTGACAAGGTGTGATTTAATTCAATTAGGCATATCATCTAATTCCAAGATTAATTGAAATCATTTATACACATAAAATATCATGCATAATTTAAAAGACAAAATAGCAATTTGGTGAAATTGGGTGCAACATGATCAAAGCACAACTTGCCTTGGAGTAGATGCTGGTCTTGCTCTGAGCATGGGTCTTGAAGCGATGAGTCTTCCTCCGGATCACCGAGCAGTTCAACGTCTACGCGAAACGATGCCAAAATAGCAAATAAACACCAAAAAAGAAAGCAACCAAACTCCAAAAATAAACTAAACTTCACCAATAAATAGATCTTGATTTTACAATTTTTTATAAATTTGAATCAATCAAATCCGAGTTAAAATGCAAAAGATATAGCGTTTTGAAGTTTGAATAAATACTGAAAATACAGAAAATAGAATTTCCGATTTTCCAGAATTATTTTTCTACTAAAAAATATTTTTATTGCGCAACACTGACGTCAGCCCTGGCCCGAGCCAATCAGACACTGACACGTCACCTCGGCGCATGGACCCGGTCCACGGAACCGCCTCTGATCCACCGTGGACACGGCTCACAGCGCCTCGCGTCACGCGCCTGACACGCGGCACGCATCTACTGGTTGCGACGACGCCCGTGCCGATGCTCGACACGCGGCGCGCATCGGGGCGACGATCCGACGGCTATAGCCCTAACGCACACGCGGCGCGATCTCAACCGAACAGACCTGATCCAACGGTCCATGCTTACCTGAGCTGATCACTGCAGACGAAGCAACGCGGCATGATCTGAGACGTCCACGAAAGATCCAACGGCTGCGCGAAGCTCCGAAGCACGGCGATGTCGCGGCGGCGCTGAGTTCCCGGAGACGAAGACGACGACGGTTCCGACGATGAACCAGCTCCTCTTGGCGACGAAAAGGTGGCAGCTCCGGCGCAGCTCGACGCGGCGAGTCTGGATCTAGAACCCGAGCAGCGGATGGAGGCTTGACGGCGGCGAAACGGCGAGAAAAAGAGAGGCGGCGCTACAAAGAACTACGGCGTGCTCTCAGGGCCAAACGGCAGCGACTCCGGCGAGGAGGCTAGGCTAGCAGATGCGCTCTGGGATGGCGATCCTCGGGGTGCGGGCGGCGGCTTTTATAGCTTCGGCATGCGCGCAGGAAAGGAAACCCTAAGCAATCCGTGGCGGAGACGGCGCGCGGCGGCGAACTCGGAAACCGAATTGGAGACGACAACCGAGAGCCGTCCGATTTGCGATCAACGGCCACGATTAGATCCGAAGCGATACGATCCGATCCGTTCTTTCCAAAACCGACGGGCGCGATCTTGGCCTTCCAAAACAACGCGAGGAATCCTCTCCGCCGATCTTGATCCAACGGCCGGCGGTAGGGTTCGGTGAGATGGAGATCGTCCGATGGAAATACAACGCCAAACGCGGGTGGCGGGAAATGGTCAAGGGCCAGACACAATAAGTGGGCCGCGAGCAACAAAGCCGGGTTTCGCCCAATATCTTTTCATCGATTTTCAAAAGCTTTTTGATTTAAAAATAATTCCCGAAATTAGATTAATTCATTTAAGGCAGTTGAAGTATCAGGAAAAATCCAAGAAAATTCTCATAAATACTTTGAAACATTCTGAACTCAAATAAAATATTTTTGACAAAACTTCATATTATTTTTATCTATATATAATTAGTTTTCACCAAAGGTTCAATACACTTAATTAAAATAAATTCAAATAATTTCTAGAAAATCCAATAAATTCAAAACATCACCAAAATGCACATAAGTGCAATTATAGGCCAAATTTTGGGATGTTACAAACCTCCCCCCTTAACAGAATCTCGACCCCGAGATTCATGGCTGACTAGGGAATAGGTTTGGAAATTCTAACTTCAGGTCCTCTTCACGCTCCCAGGTTGCCTCATTCTCGAATGGTTGCTCCAATCAACTCGCAAAACGAATCGACTTGTTCCTGGTTCTGCGGTCTATGACATCCAAAATTTTCATTGGCTGTTCGTTGTAGGTCAAATCCTTCTGCAACTCAATCTCTTCTATAGGCGTCTGCTCTACTGGCACCCGAAGACACTTCTTGAGTTGTGACACAAGGAACACATCATGCACGCCTGCCAGCGACTGCGACAGTTCCAACTGTTAAGCAACCTCCCCTTGACGGCTCAAAATTTTGAACAGTCCAACGTATCTTGGGGCAAGCTTTCCTTTAGCGTGAAACCTCTTAACTCCTTTCAGAGGGGTAACTCTAAGATATACGAAATCGTCGGGCTCGAAACTCAGATCACGACGTCGATTATCAGCGTAACTCTTTTGCCTTGACTGCGTGATTTTCAACTTCTCTCTTATCATAGCAACTTGCTCTTCAGCTTCCTTGAGAATATCAGGGCCAAATATCATACGCTCTCCTGTCTCATTCCAATTCAGTAGGGTATGACAGGCACGACCATATAAAGTCTCAAATGGCGACATCTGCAAACTAGCCTGGTAACTGTTGTTATAGCTGAACTTTGCATACGGTAAGCATTTGTCTCATGAAGTGGTGTAGGCTAAAGCGCAAGCTCTTAACATATCTTCCAAAATCTGATTTACTCTTTCTGTCTGACCATCGGTCTGTGGGTGATATGCTGTACTAAAGTTCAATCGCGTTCCCATAGCTTCATGCAATTTATCCCAGAACCTCGAGGTGAATTGAGTACCTCTGTCTGACACTATTTTCATTGGCACACCATGCAAACATACAATTCTGGTCATGTATAATTCTGCCAATCGGTCTCCTGAGTAAGTTGTCTTAACCGGAATGAAGTTAGCAACTTTGGTCAATCGATCCACAATGACCCATATAGAATTGTACCCACCTTGGGTCCTTGGCAAACCGGTGATGAAATCCATACCGATTTCTTCCCACTTCCATTCTGGGACTTTTAGCGGTTGTAGCAAACCTGCTAGTCTCTGGTGTATTGCCTTAACTCTCTGGCATACATCGCACAAGGCAACGTGCTTTCGCGACTTCACGCTTCATATTCGCAACCAAAACCTCTCCTTTAAGTCCTGGTACATCTTAGCGCTTCTGGATGAATTGAATACTTGGAATCATGAGCCTCTTCCAAAATCAATCGCTTAAGTTCGTCTGCTTGGCACACAAATGCGACCCTTGAACCACATGGTACCTTGGTCATCCACGGAAAGTCCTTTGCTAATCCTTCATCCTTTTTAGCCTTGATTCGGTTGACTTTCTCATCATCTTTTGTCCTTCTCGAATTTGATCTTCGAGCGCTGGCTTCACTTCCAAAGCAGCTAGGAATCCTTCCAAACTACTTCCGCTTTAAATTTTGCAATTCTCTGCATAGATTCGATCGTCCTTCCCGCACCATCATATTTGCCACGTAGCTCTTGCGACTTAAGGCATCGCCTAACACATTTGCTTTTCCGGATGGTAATGAATTCCCATGTTATAATCCTTGATTAATTCCAACCATCTCCTTTGCCTCATATTGAGATCCGATTGAGTGAAAATATATTTCAAACTCTTATGGTTCGATATATCTCACATCTATTTCCAATGAGATAATGATGCCACAATTTCAAGGCATGCACCACGGCAACCAATTCCAAGTCATGCGTAGGATAATTTCCTTCATGCGGTCTTAATCGCTTTGACGATATGCGACCACTTTACCCTCTTGCATCAATACGCATCCAAGACCCCGCCTTGACGCATCACAAGATATATCAAGCTGTTCAACATTAGGCAAAACCAACACTGGGCTGTTGTCAAACGCTTTAATTCCTCAAAACTCTTATCACAATCAAGGCCCATGAAGATTTCTTTTCCTTTTTCAATAACTACGTAAGAGGTCTCGCAATCATTGAAAATCCTTCTATGAACCGGCGATAATATCCTGCCATTCCCAGAAAACTTCGGACTTGAGTGACAGACTTTGGTTGCTCCCAATGCAACACTGCCTCCACTTTGCTTGGGTCGACGGCAACTCCTTCTGCAGTCATAACATGATCGAGAAATTCCACCTTTTCCTTCCAAAAGTCGCACTTCTCAATTTAGCATACAAACAAGTTGCTCACGCAGCTTTTCCAACACTAGCCTCAGATGATTTGCATGCTCTGCTTCGGTCTTTGAATACACCAAAATATCATCTATGAACACAACAACAAACTTGTCCAAGTATTCCATGAAAATCTTATTCATCAAGTTCATGAAATATGCCGGCGCATTTGTCAATCCAAAAGACATGACCGTGAACTCATAATGTCCATATCTTGAAGAGAATGCGGTCTTCGGAACATCTTCCATTCGAATCTTTAGCTGATGATATCCTGAACGAAGGTCTATCTTGGAGAAAACTCTAGCTCCTCTCAACTGGTCGAACAGATCATCAATCCTTGGCAACAGATACTTATTCTTAACCATCACTTCATTAAGTGCATGGTAATCAATACACATTCTAAGGCTTCCATCCTTTTTCCCAACAAACAAAACTGGCGCTCCCCATGGCGACGAACTTGGTCTTATAAAACCTTTCTCTAATAACTTGTCGATCTTTTCTTCATCTCCACCAACTCATCGGCAGGCATCCGATAAGGTCTTTTTGCTGTTGGTGCGGTTCCCGGTGCTAACTCAATGAAGAACTCGATGTCACGGTCTGGCGGCATTCCCGGCAGATCTTCTGGAAATACGTCTGGATATTCCCTGACTACTGGCACATCCTCTATGAATGCGGTTCTCATGCTATTAACCATTAATTGACCACCGCGAACTGCTGTCGCTTGAAATTTCACTTTCTCTCTTCTAGGGCTCTCAATGGATACAACCCTTCGACCACAATCCAAAATTGTCTTATGCTTGATTAACCAGTCCATTCCCAGAATGACATCTAAAGCTTGGGCATCTAGAATAATCAAGTTCGCTAGGAACTCTACCCCATTAATTATTAGCTTCACCCCGAAACACCCAAGGTTAGATCTTAACTCAGATCCTGGGGCTTGGACTAGCATCACACACTTAAGATTTTTCATGCTCAAACCATTTTCAGATGCAAAAGCTCGAGAGACAAATGAATGCGAAGCTCCTGAATCAAATAATCGCAGGTGTATCGAGTTTACCAAAACTTACCCAGTACGACGTTTGATGCTTCCTGGGCTCCATCGGCGGTGATGTGGTTGACTCTGCCTCGAATAGTAGCTAGAGGCGTTGCTCCTGCCTGTCCAGCTCCTCGATTCGCTCCCGTCATCGGTGCCTTAGCAAGCGTCGTTCCAAGGTTGAAACGTACTGGCGTGATACCTCCTTTCTGGGGACATCTATTAGCATAATGCCCCACCATTGCAATCAGTAGCACCTTCGCCGGCCGATCACGACTCCTCCTTGAGCATTGTTACCCTGAACCAGCGTCTGATAACTCTGTCCTGGTGGTCGCGGCGCAGGTGTTGCTGGTTTACCAGCAGCTTGCGGTTGGAACCTGGCAAACTGTTGTGGGGTCATCCTCACTCACAGGTGGTTAGGGCGTCCACCTTGGTTGGTTATCAAGCGCTTGCTATTTTCCCCCAGTTCTTTGCGCTTATCCTCCAGGATCAAAGCCTTGTTTACCAATTCTTGAAAATCCAAAAAAGTGTGGGTAATTAGCCCCACCTGCAGCCCTGAGTTTAGTCCTTTCATGAAGTGGGACTGCCTGGCCTTGTCCGTCGCTACGTCCTCAGAAGCATAGCGAGCTAACTGCGTGAATTTGTTCAAGTAATCGGCCACCGGTTGGCCTCCTTGCTTAAGCGCCCTGAACTCTTCCTTTTTCAGGTCCATCATCCCTCCGGTACATGGTACTGGCGGAAAGCCGTTGCAAACACTTCCCATGTGATTTCCATGGGTGCTTCATGAGCAGCACAATAGTTCTCCCACCATTCTGCAGCTGTTCCCTCTAGCTGATGGGATGCGTAAAGAACCTTTTCATGGCCTTCACATTGAGTGATGTACAATTTCCTCTCAATGGTTCTCAGCCAATTATCCGCTTCCAAGGGATTGACATTTCCTGAGAATGTTGGCTGTCGGGTCCTCATGAAGTCCGACAACTTGGAGTAAGGATGAGGCCCGCCATTGTTGTTCTGAGCAGCGGGGTTGTTGACTGCAGCCATATTGGTCATTTGCTGCATCTCATAGTTTGCATCAACTGAGTTTGTGCAGCGAGAAAAGCTCCCAAGTTCTGCATATCCACTGGCGGTGCTTGCTGCGGTGGTGCTCCTTCATTGGGATTGTTGCCTGAGCGCAGACCACTTCCTGAAGCTCCATTGTTGCTGCGAGTGTTCACCATCTGCTTGATTGCTTCTTGGGTTAGGAAAGATAGATGTAGCATAGATAAGATGCAAGAATTTCTAAGGCGGGGGAAACAGGTTAAACCCAACTTAAATAATCTTTATTGATACTTAGTATGGTTGCTTACAATACCTAAGGGCTTTGCAACGCATACTGCACACTCAGCAAACAATTAAGAACCAAACTAAACATGCAACCTTAACGTCTACTAAAAGGTAAAGACTATCTTAAAGACGCGACTCAACACTCGAGTCTCAACACAACTCTAAGACCAACTCTCACTCATCCAGCCACCCTGGCTGGGGCTGATCCGGCGCATACACCGGAGGGTGGGCTGGCATGGGTGCGAACCCATCCTAGTGACCCTCTACTGGCTCCTCTTGCTCCCACTCACACTCCTCTGGGTCTTCCTCTTCTTCTTCTTCTTCTTCTTCTTCTTCGGCGACTCCATCTGGCTCCTGGACGACCTGGTCCGCCAACTCCTCGGCTACCTGCAAGGCCTCCTCCACTCGGCTGCCGACCACGGCCGCTACGCCACGGGTCTTCAAGCTCTCGCCGACACCCTCAATGTCTCAGACACTGCCTCCAGCTCCTGAGTAGTGTCCCTCAGGTGCTCCTCCTGGGCAGTGGCGAACTCAGCATGGTGTACCGCAGTAGCACACTCCCCCTCCACGATCCATCGACGCTGGCACACTCGCACTGTAGGGTGAAGCCGAAACACGGTGTTGCGAAGCTCGTAGGCGTAGTCGTGGCAGATCCGTCGTAGAGCAAGTCTGGCAGCCTCCTAAATTCCCGCCTCGTATGTGAACCTCCGGGTGGTGATGTGGATCGGTCTGGTGGTCTCGTCGCACTCTCGAGCGAAGATGGTCACTGCGTAAGAACCCCGATGCACACCGCTGACGCTTTGCTTGCTTCCTCGGTAGAGCGGACGATCTAAGCCTCCAATCACTTGAAGAACTCCCCACAGCTCCATGGCATAGCCACCCTGCCTCGACTCGAAGGACTGGAAGATCGGCATCTATTCAAAACAAAATTTTGAATAAGATCTCCACTCGAAACGACAACGAAAAGAAGGTAATTTAGCAAGGATGAGAGTAGAAGGATGAGATAAGCCAAGAGTTTCTTATTTAGTCAATTTCATCTTTTTCTTTAGAAAATAATTTTGGACACTCCTAAGAGATACCAACTACCTAGGGCCAAGACCTATAGTCAGTATGGCTCTGATACCACCTCTGTCGGGACCCGAATTTGCAAATCCGGACCCTCTGTGTATACCGCACTAGTCCAGGATCACGCTAGTGCACACAGCTCAACATAGATGCTATCATAGTCATACACAGCGGAATATAACATAACTTTAATAATTAATAGTAATTGTTGTCTTACATGATTATTGCCACACAGGGCTTATAAAAGAAATAGCAAATAAGCAGCAGCGGAAAAAAAAATAAGCGTAGCAGCTCCCCAGTTCACCGTAGGCAACTGATGAGGCTCGAACACTAAGCAGTCGCATCCATATAATCCTCCTCCACGAAAGGCGTAGATTCTTCCTCTTCTGAAGTTGTTGTTGTTGGGGTGAGTACATAAAGCACTCAACAAGTTGAGCACAGCAATGCAAGTCTAACATTCTATATGCTTGGCTTAATCCAAAGGAATGGCTAATATGGCTATTTTGCAGTAGAGCGGCATTTAACAAGAATACAGTAAATAGATTGAAAAGCAGTAAAACAAATAACAGTAATTAATAGATTCAGCATTTTTGAAGTAAACCAAGTTTCCAATCCTAAATCAATTTCCACCACCCATGGCACCCTGCCATCCCAACAAGTTTTTGTTTAACAAAAGTCTAACCCTTAACAGTAATTCCCGAGCATTGCCCAATACCGTGAGCACGGCTATTCGAATAGATTGTACACTCTGCAGAGGTTATGCACTTTACCCACACGATACAACCAAACACCACCAAGGCGAGTGATCATAACAAAGCCTTCACAATGCTACACCTAGACCTAGTACTGTTCGCTAAGGTTTCAACACTGAAGGGTTAAACCACCATAACAGGGCCCCCCTCTTGCGCCATGTGAGTTAAACTGTAAACCCGGGACTCACTATTCACCACGACAGTACCAAAATCTAGGCTTCACAAATTATTCAGCTGGGCTGTCCCATTCCAGACATGTGGTTGCAAGAGAGACTCAGGTCAAAGGATTGCAAGGTTAAGTCCTTAAAGTGATTATGGCAAGACTTCCACATACCCCTACCAATCCTGGCCCACCTTAGCACACTGCCCCTTGCCACTTGCCCCAATCTAAATCATTACCACCCCAGTTGATTACCAAGCACCACGTGCCACCAACATTTCCAATCTAGTTGTGTGACCTCCTCGCCACGACAACTTGATAGCACTGTGTGACAACACATGACACAAAAATTCTTAAACATTGTTCCATATTCCATTAGTCAAGATTAAGTAACAACATTCGGACACATGTGATGACGTGGCATGGCTAAGCAATACTCGACGGTCTAACTAGTCCCATGTTGATTATTAATATTAACCAACTATAATTCCACATCCTAGGGTGACAATTAGATCATGGATAAAATTGACAAGGTGTGATTTAATTCAATTAGGCATATCATCTAATTCCAAGATTAATTGAAATCATTTATACACATAAAATATCATGCATAATTTAAAAGACAAAATAGCAATTTGGTGAAATTGGGTGCAACATGATCAAAGCACAACTTGCCTTGGAGTAGATGCTGGTCTTGCTCTGAGCATGGGTCTTGAAGCGATGAGTCTTCCTCCGGATCACCGAGCAGTTCAACGTCTACGCGAAACGATGCCAAAATAGCAAATAAACACCAAAAAAGAGAGCAACCAAACTACAAAAATAAACTAAACTTCACCAATAAATAGATCTTGATTTTACAATTTTTTATAAATTTGAATCAATCAAATCCGAGTTAAAATGCAAAAGATATAGCGTTTTGAAGTTTGAATAAATACTGAAAATACAGAAAATAGAATTTCCGATTTTCCAGAATTATTTTTCTACTAAAAAATATTTTTATTGCGCAACGCTGACGTCAGCCCTGGCCCGAGCAAATCGACGGACGACACGCCACTTCAATAAGCATGGACCGGTCCACGGAACCGCCTCTGGTCCACCGTGGACGCGGCTCACAGCGCCTCGCGTCACGCGCCTGACACGCGGCACGCATCTACTGGCTGCGACGCCGCCCGTGCCGATGCTCGACACGCGGTGCGCATCCGGGCGACGATTCGACGGCTACCGCCCTAACACACACGCGGCGCGATCTCAACCGAACAGACCTGATCCAACGGTCCATGCTTACCCGAGCTGATCATTGCACACGAAGCGACGCGACAAGATCTGAGACGTCCACGGAAGATCCAACGGCTGCGCGAAGCTCCGAAGCACGGCGATGTCGCGGGGCGCTGAGTTCCCGGAGACGAAGACGACGACGGTTCCGACGGCGAACCAGCTCCTCTTGGCGACGAAGAGGTGGCAGCTCCGGCGCGACGAGTCTGGATCTGGAACCCTAGCGGCGGCGCTACAACGAACTACGGTGAGCTCTCAGGGCCGAACGGCAGCGACTCCGGCGAAGAGGCTAGGCTAGCAAATGCGCTCTAGGATGGCGATCCTCGGGGTGCGGGCGGCGGCTTTTATAGCCTCGGCATGCGCGCAGGAAAGGAAACCCTAAGCAATCCGCGGTGGAGACGGCGCGCGGCGGCGAACTCGGAAACCGAATCGGAGACAACAACCGAGAGCCGTCCGATTTGCGATCAATGGCCACGATTAGATCCGAAGTGATACGATCCGATCCGTTCTTTCCAAAACCGACGGGCGCGATCTTGGCCTTCCAAAAACAACGCGAGGAATCCTCTCCGCCCGATCTTGATCCAACGGCCGAAGGCGCTAGGGTTTCGGTGAGATGCAGATCGTCCGATGGAAATCCAACGGCCAAACGCGGGGTGGCGGGGAAATGGGCTGGCGGGCCGCACAGCGCTGGGACGCGAGCCCACAGTGCTGGGTTTTGGCCCAGTACTGTTCATCGATTTTCAAAAGCTTTTTTATTTAAAAATAATTCCCGAAATTTGATTAATTCATTTAAGGCAATTGAAATATCAGGAAAAATCCAAGAAAATTCTCATAAATACTTTGAAACATTCTGAACTCAAATAAAATATTTTTGACAAAACTTCATATTATTTTTATCTATATATAATTAGTTTTCACCAAAGGTTCAATACACTTAATTAAAATAAATTCAAATAATTTCTGGAAAATCCAATAAATTCAGAAAATCACCAAAATGCACATAAGTGCAATTATAGGCCAAATTTTGGGATGTTACATATTGCAAGCCAAAAACTTGAAAGCAGCAGCAGAAACTTTATTTCTCTTGCAGTATGCCCATTCACCCTCAGGCAACAGACAAGGTAAAGCCCTTAGAAAAGATCGTCATCATAACCCCTGAATCCTGTATGGTCATACTGATCATTGGAGTATTCGATATCATCACCTAAAAACAACATTGATAGCAAGATTGAGTACATGGTGTACTCAGTAAGTTTTATAGTGTATCGCAAATGCAAATATAAATAAATGCAAGTTATAGCAATGGAATGTTCTCTACAGTTATTTTGCATTGGCAAATTGAAGCATAATCATATACTAGATTTCAATTGAAATTTGTAAAAGAGCATTCGTTGTAATAGCGAGTATTGATGGCATAAATTAATCATCATAACACAGTCTAACCGACTGATTCAATCCATTCCCATGTTATCCCCTCACATGAAGTATATTCCAAAACACCATTTCCCCATCAAATCATTTTGGAAATATTAAAACTCTAACCATGTTATGATAGTACCAAGTGCCTTTAACCGTTGGCGTGGCTAATTAATTAGATTTATATTTTGCAGAGGCGTACAGCTTTACCCACAAGAAATGATAATCGTTATACCGATATACATTTACCCACAACGAAGTGTGGGAGCTCCTCATAAGCAAACCTAGAAAGGAGTGCTCATACTATCTCCCGCCTACCAATGTGCAAAGCCAGACCTAATCAACTTAATAGGTTAAGCCTGCCCCATCCCAGCACTTGTGGTTGCACGAAAGTCTTGGCTTGAAAACAACCCATAGCTCAATCCTTAATCCGACACGGGCAATAATCTCCCCCTATACTGTGTACAAGTCTAACCCTTGCACAACCGGCTATTGCCAATAATTGCCCGCATCTAAACCATAGTTTTATTTTGAGTTTTTAGTCAAAATATCCACAATTGGCACTTAGCAATTCCAACATTTTCAAATTCCCAAGAAGCAGTTCGATTTGGTCATCTACTTTGTTGCTAAATGAGCATGGCAAAGCATGATTACTAATCGTATATACCCAATTTGACATTGTGTAATGTCTACCCCTTTTTCTATGGTTATCAAGGTTCACATATCCATACTTATCAAGGAAGTTCCATGAGATATTAGGTATATCTACCAATATTCCAATATAGCATTTTTATGACAAGTACGCGCATGCATAATAGCTTTGCAAACATTCAAAGTAAATATTTGAAGTAATAGGATTAAAATGGTCAAGGGGGTGCTTGCCTTGATGATCATTGTCAGGTATAAAGCCCGGGTCGTCGGCGAGGTCGTCGTCTACTAATTCTGGCTCGTTAGAATCTACTCGTCGCTCATCAAGAATAACATACAATAAATAGCGAACAAATATAAGGGCAAAAAGAAGACAGATAGAAAATCCAACTAAAAACTTAACTCACAAAAATGGAAATGTTTATTAGTAAGACTATGATTCATGTTGATCTGGGTATACTGTTTCTTTTTGTTTATGTTTACCTTTACTATTTTTGGATTAAATGGTTTCAGATATTTCTTACTTCATATGAATTATTCATTTTATTTTAACGAATTCTAGATGCTAAAATTATTTGAAGTAGAAAGATTTGTCTTATGGTGATATCATAAAATAGTATGTTGTTAATAGGATTCAAATGCAAAGCAATGTATTTAAAGACTTTTGAATTAAACATTTTTCACCAAACTTCTTGCTGCCACTAAGAGCATCGGCTACGACATTGGCCTTACCAGGATGGTAGTGAATGCCAAGATCATAGTCTTTAATCAGCTCTAGCCATCTTCTTTGCCTCAAGTTCAAATCTGGCTGAGTAAAGAAATACTTGAGGCTCTTGTGGTCGGTGTAGATTTTCGTTCTATTACCGATAAGATAGTGCCGCCAAATTTTAAGGGCATGCACAACAGCGGCTAGCACAAGGTCATGTGTAGGATAATTCTACTCATGATGACGGATGTCGGGACCCGAATCTGCAAATCCGGACCCTCTGTGTATTCTGTGCCAGTCCAGGATCATGCTAGCACACACAGTCTTACAGGGTTGCACATCACAGATATTCACAACGATATAACAATAAATAGTGCAAACATTTATATAAACTGAGTTGTACGACCTTATGGTTTCCTTACAGATAAATCAGCCACGCAGGGCTTACATTATTCAAAGTAAAGAAATAGCAGCAGAACATAAATAAAAGTCGTGGAAGCCTTCATCTTGCCACAGGCAACCGACTGGGCTTGCCCCCTAGTTGCTCGTATCCTCGATGTACTCCTCATCATACGCTGGTGTAGACTCCTCCACTGATGTTGGAGTTGATAAGCAAGGTGGGGTGAGCACACAAGGCACTCAACAAGTAATGCACAGAATGCAACGCTATTACTATATGCAAAGCTTATTCCAAAGGATTGGCTTAAGTGGTTCTTTTGCATCAAGAAGCATTTTTAAACCAATATCTTAATTAGGTTAAAGCAGTGGAACAGTTATAAGTAAAACTAATTTCTTCAAATGGTTTTTCTTCGAAGGTTCTCGGCACACAGCCTTAACAATTCGTTTTTAACACTGGCACATAGCCACCCTTCCCTCATTTTGTTTATGAAGATCTACCCCTTGACTGTAATCCCCGAGCAATGCTCAATACCGCGAGCATGGCTATTCGAATAGTTTTGACACTCTCTAGAGGTTGTACACTTTACCCACAAGATACAGCCGCTCACCACACAGGTGATTGTCCGCAACAAAGCTTTTCAGGAACTTCTACCTTAACCAAAGAACCTCTCCGGTTTGCCTTCACTATCACTTCCCTCACACAGAGCCGAAGTATAGGACCGGCCAATCACCGTTGGATGGGCACCAAGCCGTAGCACAGGTACGCTCCACCGTACAGATACACCCCCGTTCACTGTCACCCCGAGGTATCAGAGGAAAGATATCAGAACCCTAATCAACTAGGTCTGTCCCATATCAGACATGTGGTTGTACGGGTGACTCAGATCAAAGGCTTGCAAGGTGAAGTCCTTAACTGACCAAGTCAAGACTTCCAACACTCAACAGTGGCACACAGCTCATTGTGGCACACAAACTCACAACACTCGGCAACCCAATGCCACACAGGCCCACCAGGCACACAGCCTCTTGCCACTTGCCCCAGTCTAAATCATTTCCCACCCAGTTGATTATTGTGCAATACATGCCCGCAATAACTCAACATCGGTATGGAACCACACAGGTCTCCATACTTCATTCTCATCATGTGGCAACATCACACCACTTTTGAAATACATTCAATATTCCATTAGTCAATATTATGGCATTTTTCCGAAAGATCCTTCGTGACTCGTTGCAAGGCTAAGCATTTACTCACGGTCTAGCCTCCCGTGTTGGCATCATATTATTATCCAACCAGTACAATCAAACTTAGGGTTACAATGATTTAAGGCATACAATTAAATATTTCAAGGTAGCATAACAAAATGGGTTGATTAACTACGCTATCCCAATTTAAGTTAGATTCATTTTAAATAAATAAGCATGCAAAATTTCAAAGCATAAATTACATTTTAAAAAGCTAGGATCAAAATGATCAAAGCATCACTTGCCTTCAAAGAGTTGCTGGTCTTGTTCCGAAGCTTGGTCTTGAGCGACGAATTCTTCCTCGAAACTTTCCGGCAAATTCGCGTCTACGCGTACAAACAAAATATGCAATAAATAGCTAATACAGAAGACTAGATTACCTCAAAAATTCAAATAAAATTCACTATTAAATAGATCACAATTTTATGAATTTTTAAAAATTTTAATCAGCCAAATCCGAGTTAAAATGCAAAAGTTATAGTCATTTGAATTTTGAATAAAATCTGAAAATACAGAAATTAAGAAATCCGATTTTTCCAAATTATTTTTATACTGAAAATTCGCATTTATGACATCAGCATTGCATCATGATGACGTCAGCACAGAAATGAATTTCGGCCAAAATATTTTTATATATAAAATTATTTATGACGTCAGTGATGACGTCAGCACGACACGTGGCACGCCCAGAGGCTGCCACGTCGCTCTGGTCTATGGACTGGGTCCACGGTTCGGCTCTGGTCCACCGTGGACCAGCGGCACTGTGTTCCTGCGCCAAGTGACGCAAGCACTGACGTTAACATGACAGCTGGACCAATCCTATGGCGACACGCGGCGCAAAACTAATCGCCGAGACTCGATTCAATCTCGTCCATCCAATTTGAAACGAACGGTCAAGATTCGCGCGACCTTTCGCCTCATCTCCACCGTGCAGCCTGCACGTGGCTACTCCGTGATCCTCGGATCCAGATCGAACGGCCATGATTAATCTGGCGACGTCGACAGAACGGCGGCGCTGACTCCTCGGTTTTCGCGCGTCACGCGTCAACACGGGACTGGCCCGATGCGCGGTGCGATCTCACCCGCCCGATGCAAAATGGACGGCCGAGATGAACCGAGGCTATTGGCTCTGGCGCGACACGCGGCGCGATCCAAGGCGACCGGTGCGCATCCGACGGCTGTGACCTTTACGCGACGCGGCTAAATAGAAACCCTACGATCTAGATCTAACGGCTGAAATAAACTAATCGAAGAAATCTAGACCATTGATTAAATCTAACGGCTGAGGAGAGAAGATGAGGATTACTGTTGGATGGCGACGTGGACGAATCTGGTGCGTTTGGCGGCGATCGGACGGTGGACGAACCTCGGCTGGCGGTGATGTCGCGGCGGCGCAGATCTCACCGGAGAGGAAGAAGACGACGTGCCACGCGGCGTTGCGGGGCTTCTCCGGTGTGAAGAAGTGGTCCGCTCGACGTGGCTTGCTTCGTTGAACTCGGAGCACGGCGGAGCGGCTCGGACGACGACGAGAGGAAGCAAAAACAACGGCGGAGCGGTGCGGCAACTACGACGGAGCGGTTTCGGGAGGCGTGCGCTAGGGCTACCGAAGCGTCTTGAAAAGTGCAGCATGGGGGTGGCAGCGGCGCACTAAATAGCGCCTCGACGTGCGCGCAATCCTCGGCGAAACGGGCGGACATGCCGGCGGCTGTTGCTCCGACGATCTCGCGAGGAAGAAACGACGTGGCGAAATCCCGGGCGTCTGTGCGCAGCGATCCAACGGGCGAAAATGCTGAACTGACGTGGCAGCTTCACTGACGCACGATGCCGATCCAACGGACGAAGCGCGGCGGCGGCTAGGGTTTCGGCGGGGCGGGCTGCGTGGGCCGGCGTCGCGAGCTGGGCTAGAGCACAATACTGGGCCGGTCCAAGGATTTCGGCCCATGCACTGTTTCGGGGATTTTAAATCCTTTTCGAATAAAAATAATTCGAGAAAATAGTTTTGGCCAAAGAAAATAGTAAAAATATCAGAAAAATTCCAGAAAAATTCTAGAAATTACTTTGAGCTAGTTGGGACTCAAATAAAATATTTCCAATAAAACTTTGCAAAAACTTTTCCATTATTTAATTGTTTTCAGGGAATGCTTTATTTGAATAATTCTAAATAAATTTCAACAAATTCACAAAAATCAAAAATACTCCAAAATTTAAATTAGGGCAAAATTTAGGGTGTTACAAACCTCCCCCCCTTAACGGAATCTCATCCCCGAGATTCAGGGCTGTCTACAGAAATAGGTTAGGGAACTCCTTCAGTTCTTCTTCACGTTCCCACGTTGATTCACTTTCCGAATGGTTGCTCCACTGAACTCTGCAGAAACGCGTTGACTTGTTCCTTGTCTCTCTGTCTATTACGTTCAGAATCTTCATCGGATGCTCTTTGTAAGTCAGATCTTCTTGCAGCTCGATTGCCTCTAACGGTGTTTGCTCTTCCGGTACTCGAAGACACTTCTTCAGTTGTGATACATGAAATACATCATGTACTCCTGCCAAAGACTGTGGTAACTCTAATTGATATGCAACTTCACCTCTGCGGCTCAAGATCTTGAACGGCCCAACATATCTGGGTGTGAACTTCCCTTTTGCATGGAACCTTCTGACTCCTTTGAGAGGTGTGACTCTAAGGTACACAAAATCTCCGGGTTCAAAGCTCAAATCTCTCCGACGATTGTCGGCATAACTCTTCCTTTGATTGTGCAACCTTGGTCTTTCCCCGATCGTGGCGATCTGTTCTTCCGCCCTCGGAGAATGTCCGGTCCAAAACATGTCGTCACTGTCTCATTCCAATTCAATGGTGTTCGACAGGATCGACCATACAGAGCTTCAAATGGAGACATCTGTAAACTCGTCTGATAACTGTTGTTGTAGCTAAACTCAGCATAAGGCAAACACTTGTCCCATGAAGTGGAATATGCTAAAGCGCAGCTCTCAACATATCTTCCAATATCCGTTAACCCTCTCGCTTGACCATCATGCGGGATGGTAGGTCAGATTGAAGTTCAAACGAGTCCCCATCGCTTCATGTAGCTTACCCCAAAATCTGGAGGTGAATTGGGTACCTCTGTCCGACACTATCTTCTTCGGTACTCTGTGCAAACAGACGATTCGTGCCATATAAAGTTCCGCTAACCGGTCTCCGGAATAAGTGGTTTTTACCGGTATGAAATGTGCCACTTTGGTTAAGCGATCCACTATGACTCATATGGAATCATATCCACTTTGCGTTCTGGGCAACCCGGTTATGAAATCCATACCTATTTCTTCCCATTTCTATTCAGGTATCTTTAAGGGTTGTAATAGCCCTGCTGGTCTTTAGTGCATAGCTTTGACTCTTTGGCATATGTCACATAATGCAACATATTCGGCGACTTCCCGCTTCATGCTTGGCCACCAAAATCTTTCCTTTAAATCTTGATACATTTTCGCACTTCCTGGATGAATTGAGTACTTGGAGTCATGGGCCTCCTCCAGAATTAACTGCTTCAACTCCTTTTTGTTCGGCACACAAATGCGTCCTTTAAACCACATAGTACCTTGTTCATCCAGTTTGAAATATTTTGCTTTGCCTTTATCCATTTTGCCCTTAATTCTTTTGATCTTATCGTCATCTTTCTGCCCTTCCCTGATCTGTTCTTCCAGGGTAGGTCTTACTTCCAAGGTTGCTAGGAATCCTTCTGGTACCATTTCCAGTTCTAATTTCTAGAAATCCTTACACAATTCCGCCTGACTTGTTTCCGACAGCATATTTACACTGTGGTTCTTTCTGCTCAAGGCGCCTGCCACCACGTTGGCTTTACCAGGATGGTAGTGAATTCCCACATTATAATCCTTGATTAATTCTAACCATCTTCTTTGCCTCATATTTAGGTCAGCTTGCGTGAAGATATACTTAAGACTTTTGTGATCAGCATACACTTCACATCTGTTTTCGATGAGATGATGACGCCATATTTTTAGGGCATGTACTACAGCAGCTAATTCCAAATCATGAGTCGGATAGTTCTCCTCATGTGGTCTCAATTGCCTCGATGCATAGGCAATTACCTTCCCCTTTTGCATCAACACGCATCCCAATCCCTGACGCGATTCATCACAATAGATGTCGAAGCCTTGATGAACGTCAGGTATAACTAATACAGGTGCCGATGTTAATCTTTTCTTCAGCTCCTGAAAACTCTTCTCACACTCAGGTGTCCGTAAGAATTTCTTTTCCTTTTTCAACAATTGCGTAAGAGGTCTCGCAATCGTAGAGAATCCTTCGATGAATCGACGGTAATATCCCGTCATTCCAAGAAAACTACGGATTTGGGTTACCGTCTTCGGCTGCTCCCAATGCAAAACTGTTTCCACTTTCTTTGGATCTACCGCAACTCCTTCTGCTGTCATTATGTGTCTGAGAAATTCCACCTTATTCTTCCAGAAGTCACATTTACTAAATTTTGCAAACAACTGTTGTTCTCTCAACTTTTCAAGTACTAACCTTAAGTGTTCGGCGTGCTCTTCTCTCGTCTAGGAATAGACAAGGATATCATCTATGAACACGACAACGAACTTATCCAAATATTCCATAAAAACCTTATTCATTAAGTTCATGAAATATGCTGGTGCATTTGTTAAACCAAAAGACATCACTGTGAACTCGTAGTGTCCATATCTTGACGAAAATGCAGTCTTCGGAATATCCTCTGATCGGATCTTCAATTGATGGTATCTTGATTGGAGATCAATTTTGGAGAATACTCCTGCTCCTCTCGACTGGTCAAACAAATCATCGATCCTGGGTAGCGGATACTTATTCTTTATCGTCACATCATTGAGTGCACGATAATATATACACATCCTAAAACTCCCGTCCTTCTTCTTGACGAACAAGACAGGTGCTCCCCATGGCGATGAGCTAGGTCTTATAAATCCTTTTTTCAGCAGCTCTTCAATTTGTTTCTTCATTTCCACCAATTTCTCCGTGGACATTCTGTAAGGTCTCTTAGCTATTGTAGCGGTCCCGGGAACAAGCTCTATCACGAACTCGATATCTCTATCTGGCGGCATTCTGGGTAGATCCTCTGGAAAAACATCCGGATACTCATTGACTATGGAAACTTCATCCAAGCTGTCAATCTTCTTGCTATTGACCATTAATTGTCCATCTCGTACTGCTTTTGCTACAAACTCAATCTTCTTTCCATCCGGGCTCTCGACCGATATGATTCTTTTTCCGCAGTCCAGCACTGCCTTGTGTTTGGTTAACCAATCCATTCCCAGGATAACATCCAGGGTTTGGGTATTAAGGACGACTAAGTTCGCTAGGAACTCAACTCCATTAATTATTAATTTCACCCTAGAACATCCTACTTTAGATCGGAGTTCTGATCCAGGGGATTGGACTATAAGCATACATTTAAGTTTCACTATATCCATATCATTTTGAATAGAAAAATCTCGGGAAATAAATGAATGTGAAGCTCCCGAATCGAATAAAACAGTAGCTGGTACTGAGTTTACTAGGAACATACCTAGTACAACATCCGTGGCGTTCTGCACTTCATCCGTTGTAATGTGGTTGACTCGGCCTCGTGCAGTTCCTTGGGATGGAGTTGCTGCTGTTGATGCCCCGCGGTTCACGATTGGCGCGGGAGTTCTTGCAGGTGTGTTCCCCAGGTTGAAGCGGACCGGGGTGACACCTCCCTTCTTAGGGCACTTATTGGCAAAATGCCCCATTCATTGCGATGATAGCAACGCCTTCCATTGCTCGAGAGGTTCCTCCATCGTGCCACGCTTCGGCCGAGTCTGAGCATTCTGACCCACTGGGCGATTTGCCGGCAGTGGTGCCCTGTCATTGCCTCTGGGCTGGTACCGGATGAATTGTTCGGGTGCCGTCCTCTCCCTCTGTTGGCCCTAACGACCTCCTTGTTGCGCCATTCTGCGCTTCCTGTTGTCAACCAACTCTCGGCGCTTGTCCTCCAAAATAAGAGCTTTGTTAACTAGCTCTTGGAAGTCAGGGAATGTGTGGGTGATCAGTCCCACCTGCAACCCTGCATTCAATCCCTTCATGAAGCGGGATTGTCTGGCCTTATCCGTAGCCACATCCTTCGGTGCGTAGCATGCCGGTTGTGTGAACATATTCAGGTAATCGGCCACTGACTGGCCGCCCTGCTTGAGGCTCCGGAACTCCTCCTTTTTAAGATCCATGATACCCTCGGGTACATGGTACTGGCGGAAGGCTGAGGTGAATTCCTCCCACGTGATACTCGGTGGGTCCTCATGAGCTACGCAGAAGTTCTCCTACCATTCTGCGGCAGTCCCTTCGAGTTGATGAGAGGCATAGAGTACCCTCTCATGTCCCACACACTGGCTAATGTGCAGCTTCCTTTCGATTGTCCTTAGCCAATCATCCGCCTCCAGTGGATTGGCGTTGCCTAAGAAGGTAGGTGGACGAGTTCGCATAAACTCAGACAACCTTGAGTAGGGTTGTGGTCCATGGTTACCCCTGGGTTGAACATTCGCAGCAGCTTGATTGGATATCTGCTGCATGGTCTGTACCATAGTGTTCATAAGTTGAGTCTGGGCGGTCACGAAGGCTCCCAGGTTCTGCATATTGACTTGCGGCGGTTGGGGGATCGGCTCTTCATTCTGGTTGTTAGCCTGATTCACTCCACTTCCGCTGGCTCCAACATTTCCACGAGTCCTCACCATCTGTTGCAAACTTCCAAGGTTAAGAAAAGAAGAAAGCATAGACAAGTAAAGGAATTTATGTGGGGGAAGCAGGTGTAACTTAAATTATTTAGCCACTTCATTGATATAATATAAAGTAGTATGGTTGCTCACAAGTGCCTAAGGGCAATGCAACACATACGAGACACTCACAACCAAAAACAAGTAAGCAAACATATGAATCTATGACGACTCACACCTAATGGTGACTCTGAAGCAAAAGACGCGACTCAAACACTCGAGTCTCGACACTACCCTCGACTAGACTCGATCACTCATCAAGCCAACCCGGCTGCGGCTCCCCCTGAGCATACATCGGTGGGTGCTCTGGCATCGGGGCGAACTGGTCCTGATGACCTACTGCAGCTGGTGCAAAAGACCCCATCGACTCTGCTGGTCCCGAGGCTGCCTGCTCCTGCTCTGGCTCCTCCGGATCTGGATCGTGTAACTCCAGGACTGGCTCAGGCTCGGGTCCACACAAAGCCATCTCCAACTCTTGGATCTTCTGCATGGAGTGAGCTAAGCCCTCCTGCAGCTGGATCCTCGCCTCCGTGACCTCGTCGCGGGTCCTCTGCAGCTCCTGGACTGTCTCGTCCAAGGCGTCCTCCTGGGCGATAACATATCTCGCCAGGTGGGTGATCGTGGCGTCCTCCTCCACAAGCTCCATCCCGTCAAAACGATTGTCTCGACGTGGATGGTGACGAAAGACGGTGCCCTCCAACTCTGGAGAGTAAGTGCGGGCAATCGCGCACGACGCTCGACGCTGTTGCCTCCCGGATCCCGGCCTCAAAAGAAGACCCCCTGACCGTGATGTAGATAGGACGACTCGCCCTCGTCCTCTCTTGAGCATGCACTGTGATCTTGACATCCTAGGCGATGTCAAGTCCTGCCCGTACCACCGTAGTCCCTCGATACAGTGGTCTGTCAAAACCTCCGAGCAACTGCATCATACGCCATATCTCCGCGGCGTATCCTCCGGTGCGCTCTCCATAGGTGTGGATCATCCTCATCTGCCAAAACAGACCTCATTTTAAATTAAACAGAAAATAATAACAAGAATTCAGCATAGGTATGAAACAAGGGAGAAGAGATAAGACGAGATCTCATTGATATTCTTGCTCAAGTTGATTAGGCCTTTAGAAAATAGTTTTAACCTCCTAGGTACAACTAAACTAGGGTCAAGACCTACAGTCAGCCTGCTCTGATACCACCTCTGTCGGGACCCGAATCTGCAAATCCGGAGCCTCTGTGTATTCTGTGCCAGTCCAGGATCACGCTAGCACACACAGTCTTGCAGGGTTGCACATACAGATATTCACAACGATATAACAATAAATAGTGCAAATATTTATATAAACTGAGTTGTACGACCTTATGGTCTCCTTACAGATAAATCAGCCACGCAGGGCTTACATTATTCAAAGTAAAGAAATAGCAGCGGAACATAAATAAAAGTCGTGGAAGCCTTCATCTTGCCACAGGCAACCGACTGGGCTTGCCCCCTAGTTGCTCGTATCCTCGATGTACTCCTCATCATACGCTTGTGTAGACTCCTCCACTGATGTTGGGGTTGATAAGCAAGGTGGGGTGAGTACACAAGGCACTCAACAAGTAATGCACAAAATGCAACGCTATTACTATATGCAAAGCTTATTCCAAAGGATTGGCTTAAGTGGTTCTTTTGCATCAAGTAGCATTTTTAAACCAATATCTTAATTGGGTTAAAGCAGTGGAACAGTTATAAGTAATACTAATTTCTTCAAATGGTTTTTCTTCGAAGGTTCTCGGCACACAGCCTTAACAATTCATTTTTAACACTGGCACACAGCCACCCTTCCCTCATTTTGTTTATGAAGATCTACCTGTTGACTGTAATCCCGGAGCAATGCTCAATACCACGAGCACGGCTATTCGAATAGTTTTGACACTCTGCAGAGGTTGTACACTTTACCCACAAGATACAGCCGCTCACCACACAGGTGATTGTCCGCAACAAAGCTTTTCAGGAACTTCTACCTTAACTAAAGAACCTCTCCGGTATTGCCTTCACTATCACTTCCCTCACACAGAGCCGAAGTATAGGACCGGCCAATCACCGTTGGATGGGCACCAAGCCGTAGCACAGGTACGCTCCCCCGTACAGATACACCCCCGTGCACTGTCACCCCGAGGTATCATGGGAAAGATATCAGAACCCTAATCAACTAGGTCTATCCCATATCAGACATGTGGTTGTACGGGTGACTCAGATCAAAGGCTTGCAAGGTGAAGTCCTTAACTGACCAAGGCAAGACTTCCAACACTCAACAGTGGCACACAGCCCATTGTGGCACACAAACTCACAACACTCGGCAACCCAATGCCACACAGGCCCACCAGGCACACAGCCTCTTGCCACTTGCCCCAGTCTAAAACATTTCCCACCCAGTTGTTTATTGTGCAATACATGCCCGCAATAACTCAACATCGGTATGGAACCACACAGGTATCCATACTTCAATCTCATCATGTGGCAACATCACACCACTTTTGAAATACATTCAATATTCCATTAGTCAATATTATGGCATTTTTCCGAAAGATCCTTCGTGACTCGTTTCATGGCTAAGCATTTACTCACGGTCTAGCCTCCCGTGTTGGCATCATATTATTATCCAACCAGTACAATCAAACTTAGGGTGACAATGATTTAGGGCATACAATTAAATATTTCAAGGTGGCATAACAGAATGGGTTGATTAACTACGCTATCCCAATTTAAGTTAGATTCATTTTAAATAAATAAGCATGCATAATTTCAAAGCATAAATTACATTTTAAAAAGCTGGGATCAAAATGATCAAAGCATCACTTGCCTTCAAAGAGTTGTTGGTCTTGTTCCGAAGCTTGGTCTTGAGCGACGAATTCTTCCTCGAAACTTTCCGGCAAATTCGCGTCTACGCATACAAACAAAATATGCAATAAATAGATAATACAGAAGACTAGATGACCTCAAAAATTAAAATAAAATTCATCATTAAATAGATCACAATTTTATGAATTTTTAGAAATTTGAATCACCCAAATCCGAGTTAAAATCCAAAAGTTATAGTCATTTGAATTTTGAATAAAATCTGAAAATACAGAAATTAAGAAATCCGATTTTTCCAAATTATTTTTATACTGCAAATTCGCATTTATGATGTCAGCATTGCATCTTGATGACATCAGCACTGAAATGAATTTCGGCCAAAATTTTTTTATATATAAAATTATTTATGACGCCAGTGATGACGTCAGCACGACACGTGGCACGCCCAGAGGCTGCCACGTCGCTCTGGTCTATGGACTGGGTCCACGGTTCGGCTCTGGTCCACCGTGGACCAGCGGCACTGTGTTTGTGCGCCAAGTGACGCAAGCACTGACGTTAGCACGACAGCTGGACCAATCCTATGGCGACACGCGGCGCAAAACTAATCGCCGAGACTCGATTCAATCTCGTCCATCCGATTTGAAACGAACGGTCAAGATTCGCGTGACCTTTCGCCTCATCTCCACCACGCAGCCCGCACGCGGCTACTCCGTGATCCTCGGATCCAGATCGAACGGCCATGATTAATCTGGCGACGTCGACAGAACGGCGGCGCTGACTCCTCGGTTTCCGCGCGTCACGCGTCAACACAGGACTGGCCCGATGCGCGGTGCGATCTCACCCGCCCGATGCAAAATGGACGGCCGAGATGAACCGAGGCTATTGGCTCTGGCGCGACACGCGGCGCGATCCAAGGCGACCGGTGGGCATCCGACGGCTGTGACCTTTACGCGACGCGGCTAAATAGAAACCCTACGATCTAGATCTAACGGCTGAAATAAACTAATCGAAACAATCTAGACCGTTGATTAAATCTAACGGCTGAGGAGAGAAGATGAGGATTACTGTTGGATGGCGACGTGGACGAATCCGGTATGTTCGGCGGCGATCGGACGGTGGACAAACCTCGGCTGGCGGTGATGTCGTGGCGGCGCAGATCTCACCGAAGAGGAAGAAGACGATGTGCCACGCGGCGTTGCGGGGCTTCTCCGGCGTGAAGAAGTGGTCCGCTCGACGCGGCTTGCTTCGGTGAACTCGGAACGGGGTCGGAGCACGGCGGAGCTGCTCGGACGACGACGAGAGGAAGCAAAAACAACGGCGGAGCGGTGCGGCAATTACGGCGAGCTGCTGCGGGCAAACGGAGGCGTTTCGGGAGGCGTGCGCTAGGGCTACAGAAGCGTCTTGAAAAGCGCAGCACGGGGGTGGCAGTGGCGCACTAAATAGCGCCTTTACATGCGCGCAATCCTCGGCAAAACGGGCGGACATGCAGGCGGCCGTTGCTCCGACGATCTCGCGAGGAAGAAACAACGTGGCAAAATCCCGGGCGTCCGTGCGCAGCGATCCAACGGGCGAAAACGGTGAAGTGACGCGGCAGCTTCACTCACGCACGATGCCGATCCAACGGACGAAGCGCGGCGGCTGCTAGGGTTTCGGCGGGGGCGGGTGCGTGGGCGCGTCGTGGGTGGGAGCACAAGATCGGGGCGATCCAAGGATTTCGGCCCAAGCACTGTTTCGGGGATTTTAAATCCTTTTCGAATAAAAATAATTCGAGAAAATAGTTTTGGCCAAAGAAAATAGTAAAAATATCATAAAAATTCCAGAAAAATTCTAGAAATTACTTTGAGCTAGTTGGGACTCAAATAAAATATTTCCAATAAAACTTTGCAAAAACTTTTCCATTATTTAATTGTTTTCAGGGAAGGCTTTATTTGAATAATTCTAAATAAATTTCAACAAATTCCCAAAAATTCACAAAAATCAAAAATACTTCAAAATTTAAATTAGGGCAAAATTTAGGGTGTTACAACTGAGTTGTCGAGAAACATAAGTGACATCCCTGCCCTCTTGCATCAACACACAACCCAAGCCGTGAAGTGATGCATGTAAGTTCAAGCTCCATTAGTTTTGGTGATTGGTTTAATATTAATGTTTAATCATTGTTTAATGACAAATCTAATCATTATGAGACTAACATGTTTAATTGAGCCTTATTATTATTAGTCTCATATTTGGATGGAAAATGGAAAACCTAAGGTATGCACTTGTAGTCACTCTATTCACTTAATGCATAATTAGGATTCAAGTTAAAGTATGAACTCTTCCATTGCTTTAGTCCAAATAGGTGCATTATGTTCCTAATTTCATATACTACAGAAATGCACACATCTAGGGGGAGTTTATAATTTAACTTGTTGTTTCAATAGTATTGATCCATGTCTTATTGCTAAATAACATATAAAGGATCAAGACTTTGAAACAATCATTTGAGTATATGAAACTTGTGTAGTTATATATATACTCATATCAATTTAAATGAGTTTAAATTGAGTTCGATTGTCTTTCAATCAATCAAAGAACATTTCATCATGTGTTGATGATGTCTCTTTGTTGATTAAAGACAAGCGGAAAGTTCTTGAGTATAATGAAGCATTAGTTGCATCAAAGTACTCAAGACATAATTAATCATTCAAATTGATTAGGGTTGTGCTCAATCGATCTTAGAGGCATCCATTATGTGTTAATGGAGTGCGGTGATGATTGAGACAACAGTGTTTGTTGAACTAACATCTTCCATGAGTTGTGAAGTAGGTTGAGTCCAAGATGATAAAGAATCGGGAAGAAGAAGAAGTCATCATGTGTTGATGAGCTTCAAGAGGTGATCCTGAAGTGAAGAGAAGGGCTAGAGAAGGTTCATCATGTGTTGGTGAACAAGATGAAGAAGATGTGATCCTGGAGAGGGGATGATTGGAAATCATAGAAGCTCCAAGTGGATCGTTTGAGGTTAAGGTATAACTAGCTAGGGCTAAGGATGTGTTCCTAGTCTTTTACCGGTCTCGGTGTTTGGTTGGGACACCGGGTTGCTAGTTAGGTTGCCGTACTATTAAGAGGGGTTGAGTCTTTTAGCTTGAGCTTCATCATGTGTTGATGAACTCAATCCGGTTCACTCTAGCTCACTCACTTGTTTGATGTTTGCATGGAGCTAACCATTTGGCATGTGTTGCAAATGGGTGAAGCTTATGCATTGGATTTTGTATGAGCAAAGTATTTGCATGTGTTGCAAATAAGGGTGCTCATACTTGCATCTTAATTGAATCTTATTTGATTTGGTTTTTGCTTAAGCTAAGTTTTGCATGTGTCGCAAAAGGAGAGAGCTCAAGCAATTTGGTTTAATGTGGTTGCATGGAGTTAGAGATTTGCATGTGTTGCAAATAGAGAGCTCATGCACTTGTAATTGTTGTGGTTGCTTGCATGGTGCTAGTGATTTGCATGTGTTGCAAATAGAGAGCTCATGTTTTGGTATTGCTTGGAGCTAGGTTTTTACATGTGTTGCAAAGAACAATGCACAAGCATAAAATTGGTTTAATGTGTATTTGCAAGTTCGTTGTGTGAATAAACCGAGGTCTATGAGTCCGGAATCCCGAGAGCATGTGAGTAGGGCTTGCAACGGGTGTTTGCAAGTTGACTGGGTCTTGTGTTGACCTTCACATGGCTAGGGGGATTAATCTCATAGACTCGGGTTTGATTTGCTTAATACGTTTTGCAAATAGATCTTGAGTTGTTTACGAAATGTGTTTTCGTTAGTTGGATTTGGTATTTGCAAATGTGTTTTGCATATGAACTTGAGATTATGGGTTCCGATCCTAAAGCATGTGAATAGGGTTTGCAAATGTGTTTTGCAAATTGACTTGATCATGTGTTGATCATCACATGGCTAAGAGGATTGATCTCATAAGTTCTTGGTTTATTTGCATATGTGTTTTGCAAATAAGTTGTGCTTAATGAGATTCTTTGGAGTATGTGATTAACATATGCAAATGTGTTTTCCATAGTGTTGTGATCATGTGTTGATCCTCACATAGCTCCAGGAATATATCTTTAATAGGTTTGGAGAAAAGTTTTTGTGTAAAACAGTGTTTTCTCCCTGAGGCCGGTCATACCGCCCTTGTAAGGCCGGTAGCACTGGGTGCAGTGCTACCGTGAGCTTATGATAGCACCGGGAGGCGGTGCTACCGCCTCTCGGCCGGTGTGATTTTTCCGAGAGAGGTGTTTTGAGTTCGGCCGAGGCCGGTCTGGCCGGGGTTGAGGCCGGTGCTACCGCCCGAGCGGTAGCACCGCTCCCAGTTGGTCGGTGCTACCGGTTTTCCTGCAACGGCTAGTTTTGTAGCCGTTGGCGATGAGGCCGGTGCTACCGGTCCCAGTTGGGCGGTAGCACCGGGTTTGCTGAGTTTTTCCAGATTTCGCCCCCAACGGCTAGTTTTGGCTTGGAGGCTATAAAAGGAGGCCTTTGGGGCATTTGTCGTTGTTTGAAATCAAGTGTGTGTTCTTGGGGTGAAGTGCATGTGTTGCCTTCTCCAATTTGCCTTTTGAGCTAAGAGTGAGTCCTAATTGCATGTGTTGCAATTAGGAAGTGGATTGAGAGCCTCTTGTGCATGTGTTGCACTTGAGGAGGATCCTTGTAAATGTGTTGCACTTGGTGAGGTTCAAGCGGAAGGGCTTGACTTGTTACTCTTGGAGGTTGCCGCCTCCTAGACGGCGTAGCGACGTCGTGCGCGGGAGCTCTCAACGGAGGTTGTGAGAAGCCCCGGCAAAGTTTGTGAAGGATGGAGCTCGCCTACCCGAGAGGGAAAAGGAGTTACCACTAGTGGATTCGAGGTGGGTGCTCAATTCGTGGAGCCGGTCCAATTTGTTTGGGCTAATCTCAATGTGGACTAGGGGAGACCGGCAAGTCTTCGAACAGCATGGTAAAAAGTATCGTGTCTCTTGTGCTTGCGTTGTGTTTGTTATTTATGTTCAAGCAATTTATATTCATAGAATTAAATTGATTGATTGCTTGTCTTTAGAATTGCATATTCTTGTTAGAGATATAATTAGTTAGTGCACATAGTGAGCCTAGTTGTGTTAGGCTTTAATTGTCAAAACCTTAGTTTATCGCTTCCGCATTAATATTTGTTAATGTTTTGGTATTAGGATAATTAGGGGTGAATTGCTTTGTAGAAATTAGCGAGAGAATTTTAAAAGCCGCCTATTCACCCCCTTCTAATCGGCATCCTCGACCTAACAACTGGTATCAGAGCTTGGTCTCTCATTTTATTAGACTTAACCGTCTAGAGAGTAAAAGATGACGACTAGCGGATTAGTGCACTACACCGATTCACATATTTTTGATGGCTCAAATTATGCTTCATGGAAATTATTTATGATATCTCATTTTAAATCAATGAGCCCCAAAATATGGTGGATCGTAGATGTGGGCTTTTCTCTTCGGTTGAATGAATTTGCTCTAACTAAAGGAGAAGAGAAATGCCTACATCTCGACGCTCAAGCTACTAATGCTTTATTTAGTTTTGTGAGTGTAGATGTTTTTAATTCAATATGCAATCTCAAGAGTGCTCATGAAATGTGGATCAAGCTTCAAGAATTATTTGAATTATCCACATCAACAACCGATGATTGCTTTGAGGATAGGACATCGGTATAAGAAACCTCCACTTCTACCTCAAGTGATGAAGAAACCTCAACCTCCGCCTCAAGTGATGACGAGCAACAAATTCTTTCATCGTTAACTCGTTGCTTCATGGCTAAAGGTAAAATTGAGGTAAGTGATAGTGATGAGGATGATGAGCCCTCCTATGATGACTTATGAATATGTTAGAGGAGCTCAATAATTATCTTGGGAAGGAGAAAACAAAATATAAAATTTTAAAGCTTGAACATGACTCTCTTCAAAATGATTATAATGTGCTTAAAGAGAATCATGAATCTCTCCTTCTCAAAGAACTCACTAAGCCTAGGGTGGACATAGGAATTACATGTGATTTAATTGATGAAATGCCTTGCTTAAATGTCAATCCTATTATTTCATCAAAAATTGACATGTCCACCTCTTGCAGTAATTCAATTGATATGCCTTGTTGCTCAAATACAAATATTGCTTCTACTTCCTCTATGTCTTGTGAGACTAATCTTGTAGAGGAAAATAAAGAGCTCAAGGAACAAGTCACTCAATTGAGAAGTGACTTAGAGAAGTGCTACAAAGGAAAGGTCACCTCGACAACATTCTAAGCAATCAACGAAAGTTGGTTGACAAGAGAGGATCGGCTACATCTCCAAGAGGAGAAGAAAATGAAGGGCCACTACGCCTCCGTGCGCCCTCATCAAGTGGAAGTCAAGTCCACACCACCATTGAGAGGCACACCGCAAGAAGCAAGTCAAAATGGTCAAGAGAGGGCCAAATAGCGTGACATGCTTCAATTGTCGGGAAAGGGGACACTTCGGTAAGGATTGTCCCAAAGGTACTACTCCTAAGCCCATTATTGTAAATGATCATTATTTGCTTAGGAAAGACAATAATGGCAATGTGTTTGCCAAGATTGTCAATTCTTCTAAGACTATGCATAATTGTAACAATCAAGTGCTTAGAAGAAATAAATCTAGAAATGTGTTTGCTCAAAAAGCTAGATTTCCCAAGACTAAGAAAAATCATGTTGATCATGTGCTTAGGAAAAATAACAATAGAAAACCATTTACTAGATTTGCTAGATCCTCTAAGTGTTCTCTTTATAATGATCATCATATGCTTAGAAAGGATCAAACTAGAAATGGGTTTGTGAATTTTACTAGACCTCCTAAGCCTTCTCTTTACAATGCAAATAATTCGCTTAGGAGGAATAATAACCTCAAACCCATTGCTAGTCATGTTAGTTCACCTAAGACTATTAATGTTAGGGCCATTTGGGTTCCTAAATCACTTGTGACTAACATTCTTCGACCCAACAAAAATTGGGTACCAAAAAGCGCCTAAAAGAATTGTAGGTGCTTAGAGATGCATTGGAAGCTTTGGCTCGATCAAAAGGAAGATAACTTCATCATTTCCAAATGGAGCCAAGCATGAAGACTATCTCTCAAATCATGAACCAATGCCATCTCGGGTAACAAGTATTTAAATTGATTCTTATAACTTCTAGCCTTGTGTAGGTTAAGCTACGTTATTAATGAAATTCAATTTAAATTGCTTGCTTATGATTCTTGCTCATGCTTGTTAATTGTATTGATTGTAATCTTGAGCAAGTTTGGGGTAGTGGCACATTAAGGGGGAGTGCTAAATCATAACCATGTATATTACATCCCTATGTGTACCCATAATTATATAAGTGCTAATATATATTTTCAAAATGAAGCCATTTAGCCAAAAGTCAAAATTTTGTATACTATTAGTAATCTTTTGAAAACTAGTTCAAAAATGTATACAACTGCTTTCAAAAGGTCTTCCAATAGTTTTGGCTTCACAAAAATCTATTTTACAAAGAAAATGAGTTTCATGCCCAAAATCAAGTTACTAGTATCTTGTTTTGGATTTAAACTTATAACTTTCATAGAATTAAATGTAAAATGATTTTGAAAATAATTCCAAAACGAAAAACCTAGTGTTGGTCATTCTTAACAACTTTCGTGTTCAAAAGATTTTCAAAAGACCAACCAATCAAAAGTTATTTGATTTTGAAACTCACCCAAAAACTATACTTGACCCATAATGGTCATTTTATTGCACTTTGTGAGTTTCTTCATTTGGACTAGATCTTGTGTAATATCTTAGTTCAAAATGATATTTAAGACTCATACACAAAATTCAAATCTCTATATCTCATCTTATTCTTCATTTGAACCTTGTGTTGAAATATTTGGCTTTGTTTTACAAATGGCTATTTCAAAAGGACCATTTTGTTCAAAAGTCAAATCTTATGTTTAAAAGGCCTAAAATTGTAAAAAACTTTGTAAAAGTATTTTAATATGTATTTCAAATGTTTTACAAGCTTTCAAAATGAAAATTTTATGTTGAAATCAAAATTGGTCAAAATTCTTGTTTTCACCCAAAATAGCCTATTTAAGCATATTGCTCAATCTTGGCTTTTCAAATTGGATTTCATTATCTTTTCAAGTGGTATCATGGTTTCTAAAAGTATTTCAAATCCTACAAGCCATGAGGATTCAATTTTTATGAAATCCGAAATTAAAATTGCACCTTGAGGCTCTTTATGTTTGTTAATCTCATTTTCATGCCTCAAAGCACAATTTGCCATATCTTTCAAAATAAAATTCTTTTTTTGAAAATTCTTTTTGTATAACATTATAAATAGTCAAAAGTTTATTTCTGGAAATTTTCAAATCATTTGGACTTCATTTGAATTATTTTTGCAAAAATTTGTGAAAATTTAGTTTTTTAGTCTGTCAGAGCCGGTTGCACCGCTCAACTGTGGTAACACGGATCCCGTACTACCGACCTGAATAAGCGATAGTACCGCCCTGCAGAATTGTTCTGAATTTTCAGACTTTTTGAAATTGATTTTGGGATATCTTTTGATTGGAACTTCCTTTTTCAAAAATTCTTTTTGGAAAAGCTTCTTATGATCCCAAATTATATTTTTGCAAATTTTAAAATCATTTAAAAATTATTTGGCTTAATTTCAAGAGATATCCATTAAGTTTCCCTTTATATATTTTAAGTGGTATCCATTTGGGTTCTTTTTGAAATATCATTTCAAAACCAAAACTTGTAAATGTCTAAATGCTAATAGCTCCATGCTTCAACTCTTGAACCTTATGGGAGCTTATTTTAATAAAGTTTTGTGCATTTATCTCTAAATGGTATCTCTAATGTTATTGCTCTGATACCTTCAAATTTTTCCAAACCATTGAGAAAATTAAGGGGTATTGATTTCTATCGAGTGGTACCAACTTTTTCTTTGTTTTATAAATTCTTACAAATGGTATCCACCTATACCCCTCATGCATTTTTATGAATTTTAATGATATTTCAAACTCATATGGATTAATTTCCCATTTGAAGCTTAATTGTAAGTTCAATCTCTCAAGGACTCTCTGTGTGAGATCCTTTGTATGATTGAATTATCTAACGGGGATAAATTCATATTAAGATGAGTTTAAATGAAAATGCTTTATTTTAAAATGGTTCATTTGACATTGCTTATCTTACAAGTGTTTCTTCAAGCAATGTCTCTTGAGATTTTTCTCATTGATATCTTTCTTTCTCAAGTGGTACCTCATGTTTTAATGATCTTTCAAGTGGTATCTTTTTCATATAGTATCACTTGAAGAAATATTTATATGTGGTATAATTTAAAAAGTAAGCATTACAAGTGGTACAAGCTTCTTATTCTCCTTAAAGTAGTACTACAAGTGATGCTTCTTCAAAAAGCCTTCTTTTAAGTGATTTCATTGAAAAAATTTATTAAGAAAATTGTTATCAGGCTTTCCTTTGAATAAATTCCTCATTTAAGTCCTATTAGGTAAATTATGGACTCTTTAAGTGAGTCATGATAAATTCATTGTATAAGCCTAATAAAATGAGGAGTTTTATTTGAATGTGTTTCAAATAATCCTTTTGAGATTTAACTCTAAATATGGCCTCCTTCTAAAAAGTGGTTCACTCTTTTAGGTCATATTTCAAAAGTCTACAAAAACATTGGCTTTCATTCCTTAAAACCAAAATTTCTTTCAATGGTCATATAATTTCATTTCAAACCTTTTATGACCTATATTCGATTGCTTCTCTTACCTAGCTCTGTACTCTTTCAATTGGTACATATTCTTCCAAGTGATGCTTAGCTCTCGATGTTTTCAAGTGGTATAACCTCCTTTTTTATTGGTTTTCCATTTTTGGTGTTTAATGCCAAAAGGGGGAGAATTATTGTGAGCTTAATTCCCTCATTTGGATCCTTGAGTTTAAATGCCTAATTCCCTCATTTGGATCTTTGAGTTTAAATGCAAATTAAGGGGGAGAAATTGATGTGTGCCTATTTGAAATTTGTTTTCCTTGGTGAAATTTAACAAATGATATAAGAGCTTGGATCTATCGATCATTTTATAACTTGTTAAGTGGTATAAGTGCTCTTTTTCGTTTGGGTAAGTGGTATAAGAGCTTAATGTTAAATTTCCTCTTGTATGTTTTAATTGTTCTACTTGTCAAAAAGAGGGAATTTCATTTTAATACCAAAAAGGGGAGATGCAAAATTAAAAATTTTATAGTGTTATTCAATCTTTGATCTTCAAAACCCCTTCATGCATTGTTTTTCATCCAAATGTGAAATTAATATAGGATTTGTCATCAATCACCAAAAAGGGGGAGATTGTAAGTTCAAGCTCCATTAATTTTTGTGATTGGTTTAATATTAATGTTTAATCATTGTTTAATGACAAATCTAATCATTATGAGACTAACATGTTTAATTGAGCCTTATTCTTATTAGTCTCATATTTGGATGGAAAATGGAAAACCTAAGGTATGCACTTGTATTCACTCTATTGACTTAATGCATAATTAGGATTCAAGTTAAAGTATGAACTCTTCCATTACTTTAGTCCAAATAGGTGCATTATGTTCCTAATTTCATATACTACATAAATGCACACATCTAGGGGGAGTTTATAATTTAACTTGTTGTTTCAATAGTATTGATCCATGTCTTATTGCTAAATAACATATAAAGGATCAAGACTTTGAAACAATCATTTGAGTATATGAAACTTGTGTAGTTATATATATACTCATATCAATTTAAATGAGTTTAAGTTGAGTTCGATTGTCTTTCAATCAATCAAAGAACATTTCATCATGTGTTGATGGTGTCTCTTTGTTGATTAAAGACAAGCGGAAAGTTCTTGAGTATAATGAAGCATTAGTTGCATCAAAGTACTCAAGACACAATTAATCATTCAAATTGATTAGGGTTGTGCTCAATCGATCTTAGAGGCATCCATTATGTGTTAATGGAGTGCGGTGATGATTGAGACAACAGTGTTTGTTGAACTAACATCTTCCATGAGTTGTGAAGTAGGTTGAGTCCAAGATGATAAAGAATCGGGAAGAAGAAGTCATCATGTGTTGATGAGCTTCAAGAGGTGATCCCGAAGTGAAGAGAAGGGCTAGAGAAGGTTCATCATGTGTTGGTGAACAAGATGAAGAAGATGTGATCCTGGAGAGGGGATGATTGGAAATCATAGAAGCTCCAAGTGGATCGTTTGAGGCAAAGGTATTACTAGCTAGGGCTAAGGATGTGTTCCTAGTCTTTTATCGGTCTCGGTGTTTGGTTGGGAGACCGGGTTGCTAGTTAGGTTGCCGTACTATTAAGAGGGGTTGAGTCTTTTAGCTTGAGCTTCATCATGTGTTGATGAACTCAATCCGGTTCACTCTAGCTCACTCTTGTTTGATGTTTGCATGGAGCTAACCATTTGGCATGTGTTGCAAATGGGTGAAGCTTATGCATTGGATTTTGTATGAGCAAAGTATTTGCATGTGTTGCAAATAAGGGTGCTCATACTTGCATCTTAATTGAATCTTATTTGATTTGGTTTTTGCTTGGAGCTAAGTTTTGCATGTGTCGCAAAAGGAGAGAGCTCAAGCAATTTGGTTTAATGTGGTTGCATGGAGTTAGAGATTTGCATGTGTTGCAAATAGAGAGCTCATGCACTTGTAATTGTTGTGGTTGCTTGCATGGTGCTAGAGATTTGCATGTGTTGCAAATAGAGAGCTCATGTCTTGGTATTGCTTGGAGCTAGGTTTTTACATGTGTTGCAAAGAACAATGCTCAAGCATAAAATTGGTTTAATGTGTATTTGCAAGTTCGTTGTGCGAATAAACCGAGGTCTATGAGTCCGGAATCCCGAGAGCATGTGAGTAGGGCTTGCAACGGGTGTTTGCAAGTTGACTGGGTCTTGTGTTGACCTTCACATGGCTAGGGGGATTAATCTCATAGACTCGGGATTGATTTGCTTAATACGTTTTGCAAATAGATCTTGAGTTATTTACGAAATGTGTTTTCGTTAGTTGGATTTGTTATTTGCAAATGTGTTTTGCAAATGAACTTGAGATTATGGGTTCCGATCCTAAAGCATGTGAATAGGGTTTGCAAATGTGTTTTGCAAATTGACTTGATCATGTGTTGATCATCACATGGCTAAGAGGATTGATCTCATAAGTTCTTGGTTTATTTGCATATGTGTTTTGCAAATAAGTTGTGCTTAATGAGATTCTTTGGAGTATGTGATTAACATATGCAAATGTGTTTTCGATAGTGTTGTGATCATGTGTTGATCCTCACATAGCTCCAAGAATATATCTTTAATAGGTTTGGAGAAAAGTTTTTGTGTAAAATGTGTTTTCTCTCCCGAGGCGGTCGCATCGCCCTTGTAAGGCTCAGAGCACCGGGGTCCGGTGCTACCGCAGTTTGGCCGGTAGCACCGGGAGGCCGGTTCTACCGTCTCTCTGACCGGTGTGATTTTTCTAGAGAGAGGTGTTTTTGAGTTCGGCCGGAGGCCAGTGCTACCGCCCGAGCGGTAGCACCGCTCCCAGTTGGCCGGTGCTACAGGTTTTCCTGCAACGGCTAGTTTTGTAGCCGTTGGCGAGGAGGCCGGTGCTACCGGTCCCAGTAGGGCGGTAGCACTGGGTTTGCTGAGTTTTTCTAGATTTCGCCCCCAACGGCTAGTTTTGGCTTGGAGGCTATAAAAGGAGGCCTTGGGGGGCATTTGCTGGTTGCTGAAATCAAGTGTGTGTTCTTGGGGGTGAAGTGCATGTGTTGCCTTCTCCAATTTTCCTTTTGAGCTAAGAGTGAGTCCTAATTGCATGTGTTGCAATTAGGAAGTGGATTGAGAGCCTCTTGTGCATGTGTTGCACTTGAGGAGGATCCTTGTGCATGTGTTGCACTTGGTGAGGTTCAAGCGGAAGGGCTTGACTTGTTATTCTTGGAGGTTGCCGCCTCCTAGACGGCGTAGCGATGTCGTGCGCGGGAGCTCTCAACGGAGGTTGTGAGAAGCCCCGGCAAAGTTTGTGAAGGTTGGAGCTCGCCTACGCGAGAGGGAAAAGGAGTTACCACTAGTGGATTCGAGGTGGGTGCTCAATTCGTGGAGCCGGTCCAATTGTTTGGGCTAACCTCAACGTGGACTAGGGAGACCGCAAGTCTCCGAACACCACGGTAAAAAGTATCGTGTCTCTTGTGCTTGCATTGTGTTTGTTATTTATGTTCAAGCAATTTATATTCATAGATTTAAATTGATTGATTGCTTGTCTTTAGAATTGCATATTCTTGTTAGAGATATAATTAGTTAGTGCACATAGTGAGCCTAGTTGTGTTAGGCTTTAATTGTCAAAACCTTAGTTTATCGCTTCCGCATTAATATTTGTTAATGTTTTGGTATTAGGATAATTTGGGGTGAATTTCTTTGTAGAAATTAGCGAGAGAATTTTAAAAGCCGCCTATTCACTCCCCTCTAGTCGGCATCCTCGACCTAACAATGCATCACAATATACCTCAAAGCTCTTGTGAATATCTGGCAATATAAGTACTGGAGCAGATGTTAACTTCAGTTTCAGTCTTTGGAAACTTTCTTCACAATCAGGAGTCCATTCGAACTTCCTTTCCTTCTTCCGGAGTTGAGTCAGTGGCTTAGCAATCTTAGAGAAGTTTTCAATAAACCGGTGATAATAACTGGTGAAGCCCAGAAAACTTTGAATCTTTGGAACTGATTGCGGCCTTTCCCAAGCCAATACTGCTTCCACCTTACATGGGTCAACAGCAACTCCACCTTCAGACAAAACATGCCCAAGAAAAGCTACTTCTTTCAACCAGAACTCACACTTCTCAAATTTGGCATACAACTTATTTTCCCGAAACTTGCTAAGGACCATGTGCAAATGCTGCCTATGTTCTTCCTCACTCTTGGAATAAATGAGGATGTCATCAATGAAAACCACCACGAATTTATCTAAATACTCCATAAGGACTTTGTTCATCAGATTCATAAAGCTTGCTGGAGCATTTGTCAGTCCGAACGACATTACGATATATTCATATAAACCGTAACGAGTAGTGAGAGCGGTCTTTGGAATATATGAAGGTCTGATTTTTAATTGAAAATATCCCAGCTTTAAATCTATCTTGGAAAAGACTTGTGCCCCATTCAGCTGATCAAACAGGTCATCAATCCGGGGAAGCTGATATTTATTTTTGATGGTCACTTCATTTAAAGCACGGTAGTCTACGCACATATGCAGGCTATCATCCTTTTTCTTCACAAAAAGAACTGGACTTCCCCAGGGCAACGAACTGGGACGAATGAATCCTTTATCTAACTGTTCTTTGAGTTGCTTTTTCAATTCCACTAACTCATTTGGAGGCATTCGATATGGTCGTTTTGATATCGGTGCAGTTCCCGGCACCAAATCAATAATGAATTCCATATCGCGATCCGGAGGCACTCCCGGCAACTCAGCAGGAGAAACATCAGGAAACTCATTAACGACTGGCACCTCGTCTAGATCAGAAGCAGATACAGAATACCAAACTAGCTGAGGTGCTGAAACTCTGGTACTTGAGGCAAATTCTACACGTACCCCATCTTGGTTTACCAAGGATATGGATCGATTGGCACAATTTATGCAGCCCTTATGTTTAGCCAACCAGTCCATGCCTAAAATTACATCTAGACCAGATGTCTCTATCGCAATGAGATTAGCATAAAACATAACCCCATTAATTTCTATGCCAACCCCAGAACAGAAACTAGCAGTTCTAATAGTGGCTCCAGGTGATTGCACAATCATATGCGCAGGTAAAAGAGAAACTTCCAATTTGTGTTGCTCAGAAAACTTCTAAGATATGAAAGAATGAGAAGCTCCCGAATCAAATAGAACCAAGGTAGGGATAGATTGCACGGGAAACATACCAAGCACGACATCCGACGCTTCTTGCGCTTCCTCGATCATCACACTGGGCAATAACTAGCTTGATCTCCATAGCCCATAGCCAATCATCAGCATCAAGAGGCTCGACAGACGAGGACAAAACTGGTGGCTGAGTTTTTAAGAACTCGCTCAGCTTGGACACTTGAGGTGGTCCACCGTTCCCCCCGCGAGCCATATTTTGTGGTGCTGTGTTTTGAGCTATCTGCTGCAGTAATAAGGCATTTGCTTGCCTTCCTTGCTAGATCATGGCCAATACTTGCGCCATTGTGGGCGGCTGCGGCTATTGCTCGTCAGGAACATTGTCTTGGGTAGGAGATGGAACAAGAGCATCACAACGAGACGAGCCGCTCGGGATGACGAAGCTCTTGTCGTGGGATGTTGAGGATTCGGTTGGGCCGGCATGGAAATACTCGCTCGAGGATCGCGAGTATCCTGAGCCGCACCGGTCTCCAAAATTTGACTAAGCGATCTTGTTGGCCTCATCCTGCAATCACAATGCTTTAGTACACCACAGAAAAGAATGCCGTTTTAAAATTTATTACCAGCACCATATTTTACAAGGCTAATTCCTATTACTTTTTATCTTTCATGGATGATTATCTCATAGAAAATTTCCACTTTAAAGCTAAAATTTGCGAGAGAAAAACCATAACTATTAATTCACATAAAAAGAAGAGCAGCTCAAAAATTTACACTACCAAACATGCTACACATATATTATCTACCCACATACACATAGATTAGTTCACACATTAGCTGTTGCACTCTTTCCTCCAACTTGGACTCACATTTTACCAGAACACATGCATATACACAATTTAACACATTAACACTACTGTTCTTTTCTGTGATTTGGACTCACACCTGAGCACCAACTACTGCAACACAACCACATCACAGCACATATCTTTCGCACATATATAGACAAATTACTTTCACATGGAAGTCAGCACTACATCCTCTCTGTGATTTCACCCCCATTACCAGAACACTAACAATTACAGCACAAGGAACACAGGAAGAACTAAATGCACTCTTCCATAAGCACATACAAATTACTAATCTAACAAAGAAAATTTCAAGCATTGTTTGGTTTCTACACTTAACAGAGAACTCAATGCTACATTTCTATTAATTGGAACCATTAATTTCAACAACTTAGCACTTACATCCAAAAGCATACACATACACTACACTAACTGGAACACAGGAAGCATCAACCACAACTAATATTTCTACCATTCCACCCTCTGTACAGAGTGGAATTACTTCAACTAGCAAACCCAATACAACTCTCCAGCACTTATCAAGTCCTTGCAACATTTATATTACAACAAACTACACTTTACACATGCACTTTTTACACTACCAGAACACTGCCATTCAGTTTTTCTTTCTACTCCTTCAATACTACACATTACACATAGATTACTAACACTTCCAGTACACAACCAAAATATTTTCCTTTATTACAATGCTACATGCTACTAGCTTCTATTGCATTTTACTCAACTACTTCATACCCACTCCCACATTTCCAAACCAGCCAGCCTAGAAGATGTTCCAGCACCATATCCCATCTCCACATTTCTAAACACACACCTCCTTCGGCGATACACCTGGGGAGTGCTAGGGAGGTAGGTACAAATACTATAAGGATTGATGCCCTTATCATTTATGAGTCTAGGGCAACTACCTATGCATGCATCATAGCATTTGCACCTACTCCCGGTGTAGGCACATAAGACATAAGTGGAGGACGTTGCGCCGCTGGAATTCTTGGAGCCCCACTAGTTAGCACTGTGCATGGCAAAGCACGCCTCGCCACACACAATGCTACTTGCGACTCCAAGAATGCCACACGTCGCCGAGTCTCCAACAATTTTTGAGCCATCTTCACATAGTGGCTATCCAACTTATTAGCAAACTCCACCATGACTTTCAGACTGCCATTTCCCACTCCAGCATGGTCTCTGTACACATTATTCCCCACCAAGGGTCTCCCAGGTAGGTAGTAATGGTGAGGGCTCAAGTCAAGTAGCACATGCCGAAGTCGTACTATGGCTTGGTATGCCGCTTCATTCATTAACGCGTCTATAGATGACCCACTACCAACATAACTCCTCTCTTCCTCACTTCAAGCCGGCCTGGGAGGGATGAACACTCGAGTGGCATACTCCTTAGTCACCGGACTCAAGTACGCCTGGAATACGACATATCTTGGACAACCTTCAAAATGACAACTCTCTAGCAATGACTGCAGCACTCCCATCATGCCCTAGTGCTCAGGAACCCTCAACTCATGGCAAGGAACAAACCAGGCCATCTACAAAAGTACAAGGCAAGATAAGCTTATAACATAATTATGAAGAGTTAAGAAACTACAAACAAGAAAATTAGCATTAGGCTAAATTCCATTATTAGTAGTGACAGATTTTTGTTTACTTCCAAATTAAATTTTTGTACTTCTAACTAACAACCATTTCTCCCCAAGGTTTCTACAGTCAGTATGGCTCTAATACCACTGTTGTGAGACCCCGTTCTGACGAACAGTAACCTCCATGTGATTACTGTGCTATTCCCTGGATCAGTAGCTAGCACTCACATGTTTACAACATTTATATCATAACCATACTCGCGACAAACAGAAAGACATACATGTCAGTATTAATTATACAGAGTTTAGTACAAATTAAAACATTTAACAGCGGAAACAAAAGAGAGTCGAATAAGTCCAAACAGCCTTGTGGTTGCCCACTAAACCCCCAGGCAACTAACTAGGCACCCTAGAAGAGACCATCGTCGAAACCCCCGAGACCTGCCTGGAAAAGAGCGTCGTCTGGCAGATCGCAGTCTTCGTCCTCTGAGACAGCAGATGCAAGATTGAGTACATTGGTACTCAGCAAATCTTATAGTGGTTCACATATGCAAATATTTAAATATGCAAGCTGAACAATAAACAGGCTATGGTTATTTTTTGCGGTTGCACAAAATCATCAAAAATATATAAGTATGCTAGATTGCAACATCGCATTATAATAAAAGCAATTAAGAAACAATATGTTAAGCAATTATTCCAAAATTTCAACCCAGTGTACCCGACTGCATAGGTCCCCGGTGTCGATCCTTTGATACAAAAGCTGGTTGTAAAACGGTTTCCAGACCAAGACCCAGTTTACCAAAAAGACCAAAAGAACACTAGCATGGAATAACGTCACCAAGTGCCCTTGACCGCGGGCACGGCTAATCGATTAGATTTTTCACTCTGCAGAGGTGTACAACTTTACCCACAAGGAATGATCAACCTCTTTTGCCAGGCCAGTTAACACACTTCCTTTGGTGTGTCGGCAAGGAGATCATATAGAGCCGTTACATTATCTAGACGTGGCTTTACACCAGCCCGGGACGTTGGCCCTCGCCCTGAAAACAGAGACACTCACCCAAGTCATGGATCCACATCCACATTTATCATACACAACACCATGTCTCTGTCCAGGGCAAGGCGTACACCGTTGCATTGGTATGTAGAAACCCCTACAGGCAGACCTAACCGGAATGCCCGTGCTATCTACCGCCTTCCATAGATGTAAAGCCACATCTAAACAACTTAATAGGCTAAGACCCGCCCATACAAGCCCTCGTGGTTGTACAAAAACTTGCATTCACCGTCCCATCGCTCGGTCCTTAATCTGACACTTGTGATACTCCACCCTACACTACGTGCATATCCCTTTGCACAACTGGCTATTGCCAATAATCACCAGCGTCAAACCATAGTTTTATTTGAGGGATTTCATAGCAAACTATCAGTAACCATTTCCCAAAAAGGACCATACATTGGTTGAAAAGACTGAAACACATAACGAATAGCTTATGCAGGAATATTACGCTAGCGGTTATACCCAAAATGACATTAAACATGTCTAATTCAAACTAAGGTTTACAAGGTTCACATGTCCATACAGATTAAGGTAAACCATAATGTACAGGATTAACTACAGTTCTAACCCAAATTAGCACTTCTATGGAGAATTATCCGGATGCATCATACATAAACAAAAACAACATAAGGTAGGTAAATTATCAGGCTCAATATGGTCAAGGGGTTGCTTGCCTTGCAGCTCACTGTCTGGTACGAAATCTGGATCTACGATAGAGTCGTCATCCTCCTCGAGAACGTCGGCGTCTACCCGTCGAGAAAACGAGGAACAAAACAACATCAGTTAACTCCAAATGGGAAAAAAGAAAACAGACAGCAAAGATAAATACAAAACCACACCAAGACAGGGATCGCTCTAAATGAATTATTTCTAATTAAATTTCGGAATTAAGATACAACTATTAATTAGATTAAGAAAAACTAGTTCATTAGCTTCTTTAGAAGGTGACATGGAAGAGCAACACTAGAAGAACATAGCTCACTGCCTTCTCACTACTTCAAGAAGTGAGCACTCAAAATTCATAACACTTAGGGTTATTCATCTAATAAGATTTATGTACAAAATCTAATGAAATCAGGGTTTTAACCTTGAACAAGCTAGAGCATACTTTGATTAACAATTCAAATGGCTTCTCTTAATCTTTAGGGTTTAGACAAGGCTTGAAATCTACTGTTAAAAGGACTGAGTTGAAATCTTGACTTAGGCTATAAAATTGGCTGAGGAAACAGACTAAACAATATCACTTAAGGTTATTACACTTATGAACACTGAATGAAGCAAGCTTGCTAATAAAATAATTTTCTGGAATCTAGTAGCACAAACTTTGGTGATCATTTCTACATTATCCTCTCTAATATTCTCACTACGATGAGCTACTTTACAAGCTGTTGAAAACGCTAAGTATTTCAATTATCCTAAAAACTATAACAGTTAGGCCTATTTCACTAACTTGTTTAACATACAAACTTTAACAAAATGGCTTAATTTCTTCAGAACCTATTAGTATATACTATGTGGGGTGTTTATATACTATTTCTACATTATCTTTCATTTATATATTCTATTTTATCAAATGTTGAAAAGGGCTATATGATCACAAAATCTGCCTTAAAGCATTTCAACTTTCACTTCATTTACTACTAGACCACTCATCAACTTTTATTTATTTTCTTCCTGACATCTGGGCATGATCTTAAAAACATTTTAAAACTGAATTTGAAATATTTTGAACCTGATCATAGTAGGTTACATCTATTTTTGCCATTACTAGTGCTGTTTTTCTTTATTAAATAACCATCACTTATACTTTTTCTTAGGTATTTCAACATGTACCAGCTCCTATTGGCATATGCCCCTCCAAAGTGAAACTTAAACACCTAAACTTAAATTCTTACTGGTTATTTACATAATATCTTCTTTATGCTTAGCATTCACTTTATTTAAACATGATGTACAACAAGGTGGCATGCAAACGTTTTTGTTTATTTGAAATCCTTATAAACCAGAGACTCCACAAAAACCTATCTTAATTTAACTGAACTTACCTAAAAATATTTTATTCACATAGCTTATATCTACCCATGAGCATCTTTAAATTTCTAGAAATTACACAGTGCTCATATTTCATTTATTTTTGGATATTCTAAATCTACAAAATTTTACACAAATTTAGAAACTGGTTTCACTAATTTTGGCCAGATGATTCAAAAGTTATTAGCATTTGAATTTTGGTCGGTTTAGGAAATTCAACTAAAATCCGAAATACGCTTTCGCAGCTGGGAAGCGCCTTTCTTCACGCGCGTAGAGATGCGTTCAAATGCGTTGACCCGCTGACATACGGGACCCACCGGTCAGCGACAGGGGACAGAGCTCCTCGGTTTCTTGCTCGCCGCCGGCGAACCAGCTCCGCCGCGGCTGAATGGGTTCCACCAACACCTACAGCACGCCCAGGCGAACCTAGGGGTGGCACCAATTCGGCGGAAGAAGATTGGGAAGATGGCTGTCACCGCAGAGGTGCGGCAGCGCCAAGACCGAGCGGGCGAATGCTCTACTAGAGGCCAAGATTCCGACGAACTATGGTTCAGTGAGTTACAGTGACGTGAGGGGATTCCGACTCACCTGACGGTCAGGTCGGAGAAGGCATGTGGAGAGTTGACACCGTGCGCCGGCCACGAAGAAGAAGGGCGGCGGCGGGATGGCACTGCAAGCAAAACGAAGTCGAAATGGAGGCTGATCAGTAAACCTGGGATGCTAAGAGAGCTCGGAGTGGAGTTGATTTGAAGGATTGTGGAGAGGTTGACCCGAATCGCCGAGTTCCCCTCTTTCGGGCTCTTGTGGACGAACGGGGAAGAAAGCCCCACGTGAGGCTCTCGGTTCAAGAGAATGGCAAGGAAGAGATGAGGGAGCACAATGAGACACAAAAGCGGAAGACTTAAGGCTTAGGAAATGCAATTGCATTGAGCTCGAGTGCACGACCACGGTCGTGTTCTTCTGTGTCGAGCGGCAACCATGGTGCAGCCTCGCCTTCCGAGTGGCTTGACCCGGGATGATCAAGCACAGGCGAGGGAGGGCTCTACGAGACGTGGAGGGTGGTGATCGCTTCGGACGGGAGCAGTTGGGGACCGGACGGCGAAGGACGGAGGCAACATCGCCTCGCCTCGGCCGGGAGAAGAAAGGGGAGAAGAACATCTCGTTTTGAGGCTGTCAAGTGGGACCGGGACCCACTGGTAGATACCCAAGGCTTCACCTCAGCCTTGCCAGCGCGACGAGCTTCAACAGGCACAGGACCCACTTGTCGGTGACAGTAGACGATTAATGTGATGGGACTGGACAAGAATTCTCCGGATTTTGCTTTAGTTTAAGCATCATCCTCAGTCAAACTTTTACCAAAATTTTTGACCAAAACTTACTGGGAGTCTACATCTCCTGTAAACTTTTAAGATAAAAACACCCTACAGATGATTTACTAAAATTCTGACACTATGCGCTGCCCTAAAGCTTAATTTCGGATTTTCATTTAATTAAAGGTTCATATTTCAATATTTATTTTTGAAAATATTTGGAAGGGTTCAGATCCTTCTAAAGAGATTACCCTAAAATTTTCAAGTCAAAATCGTGAGTATTTATTTTACAAAAATTCTGACAGTCGTTTTTCCCATTCTCTGGATTCTCTGTATTGGAATTTTTGAAAGGCTTAAACCAGTTTATTAAATTATAAAAATTTTACCAGTGATGTTTTATACAGTCAGGTAATTATATAAATTTTCTTAGCTTTACCTTGACGCCGACTATTTTTCATTTACATTTTTGATTTACTGTTTTTAGTCAAAAAGCAACTACATGTTTTATTTACCTTGATCAAAAGCATGTAAAATTTTATTTACTGGTCAAACTGTATTACCTGCTTGGATTGGGCCCATGGTAAAATTTTCTTGAATTCTTACTTTCACCTTTTTCCATTTCTTATCCTTTGTCTTTCTTTTGTTTAAACTTTTCATACAACACAAAAGTCCAAGGAAATTCCAAATAGAGCAAATAACACCAAGAAAATCCAGAAATATATATATTCAAATTTAAATTGTACGTCTTTTACTGTTCTAGCTTTTCAGGATGTTACAAAGTCATACAATACCAAAAGATCATATATATATATATCTATATATGTATTACAAACTGACCAACTTTAATTACTACCTCAAACATAAAACTCCATTACTCCCTTAATCCGAATCGCTAGGTATAATCCCTACGCCTTGAACTACTGGATATGGCGGTGGTGAATCTATATCACAGCTACACTAAAAGAAACAGTGAAAAATTCGTGGGTTTTTTAAATTCGTGGGCCAAAACAAAACCCACGAATTTATATATTTAAATTCGTCGGTTTCTAAAAAACACACGTATTTAATTAAATTCACAGGCCAAAAAAACACCAACGAATTTATATATTTAAATTTGTCGGTTAATGCAAATACCCACGAATTTAAGTAAATTCGTGGGCAAAACAAACTCACGAATTTATATACGAATTTAATAGCCCCGCGGGCTTCTCTCTCTCTCTTCGCTCCTCTCACCTCGGCGCTTGCCCGCCGCTTCCTGCTGTTGCCCGCCCATACGCCACCCGCCCCCCCAGCCCCGCGCCATGCCCGTCCGCCCTTGCCGCCATCCGCTGCCGCCGCCACGCCGCCCCCGGTCACCGCCCGCGCCGCCTCCCCGCCACCGCCCCGCCTCCCCGCCCGGCCGGCCGCGCGCGCCCCCGCCCGCCAGCGTGCCATCCACCCCGCCATCGCCGCCGCCGCCCGCCATCGTGGGCGCCACCCGCCCTCCCGAACCCTCCGCAACACCCCCACCGGCGTTGGAGAAGGTATATTTCATCTCATTTTATATTCATTTGAAGTTATTTCATCTCATTTTATATTGGCTGCATATGGTATATATATTTTTATTCTCTCGCTGCCGTTGTATATAACGTTAGAGTTTACGGTTTGTGTCGAACAGTAGAGAGCCTAGGCATCACCCGTTCGGGAACAGCGCATCTCACATTTGCTTGTGAGGTGCGCGGTTCCGGAATTGTCCAGCGTATTTTGAACAGCTCGAGAATGTTGGTTGTTGCATGGGGCCTGTGACGTGCGAGCGATCCGAACGTGATTTCGGCCGCATAACCCTGTTGTTCTCCGACGCACCAGCATCAGGCGTGCGTTTGGAGAACAGCGGGGTTATGCCGCCGAAATTTCGTTCGGTTCATAGCGCACGTCACAGGTTCTCATGCAATGGCCTCCATTCTTCGGTGGGTTTAGAATACATCTTTCCTAATTGGGTTGTCTTTGTCACCTAAGCCACGGTCGTACGTTGACATCGTTTCATTTGTTTAGCTTTGAGAATGGGTGACAATCGAAGGGCGATGTATAACGGATGGAGGAGTGATGGGGGGCACTCAAGGGAATGGGGGCAGATCACGGATGCTTTCTTGAAGCAAGCATTCGCTGGAGGAGCTGAATATGTGTATTGCCCGTGTACCCTCTGCGAGAATAACAGCTACTACAGCAAGGATATAGTGCATTATCACATTTGCAAAAACGGGTTCATGCCTAACTATTTGGTGTGGCACCATCATGGAGAGGCCGCAGGGCAGGCCATTGAGTCGAACCATGGGGAGGATGACGACCGGATGGAAGAGATGCTGGATGATCTTGGCAGGGGGATTGAATTTAACTCCGGGGAGGGGTCACAGCCGGAGGAGGTTAAGGTTAAAGTTGGTTTATTGTGCTAGGCCGTGGCTCGAGGTTAAAGTTGGTTTAAATGGAAATGAGAGCCGGCCACGACCTCCATACTTTGTGAAGCCAGAAGGCCGTAAACAGATTTTGAGGTGGTTGAAAACTCTAAAGTTTCCTTATCGCTATGCATCTAACATAAAACGGGCTGTGAATGTCAGCACCGGTAAGCTAAACGGGCTAAAGAGTCATGATTACCATATTATCATGGAAAGACTTGTTCCGGTAATGTTTCATGGCTATTTTGATAATGAGTTGTGGAGGATGTTAGCCGAGCTCAGTTACTTCTATAGGCATATATGCGCTAAGGAAATCTCTAAGACGTTGATGCAGAAGTTAGAGAAGGGAATTTCATTGCTTGTATGCAAGTTGGAAAAAACTTTCCCACCTGGTTTTATGAATGTGATGCAACATCTGCTGGTGCATCTACCTTAAGAAGCGAAGGTTGGAGGTCCCGCTTGATTCGGATGGATGTATAGCTAGGAAAGGAGTTGAAAAGCTTAGAGCTACAAAGGCGCAACAAGGCAAGGGTAGAGGGTGTATCGCAGAGGCTTATGCAAGTAAAGAGATCACAAACTTCTCAACAAAGTATTTCGCACTCAAGCACAACGTGAATGCCCCTACGAATCGGTACCGTGCCGCGGAAGAAGAACCGTTGTGCGAACTTAAGCTTTTTGAATGCAAGGGTCAACCTGTTGGGTCGTACACAGCACACCATGTTGAGTATGAGGAGTGGAACCTGGCCATGCTTTACATGTTCACTAACATGGTAGAAGTTGAAAAATATTTTGAGTAAGTGACTTTCTGAATTATGTTTTCAACATTTCAGTGTAGTGTCCTTTTTAACTCGAGAATAAATGACGCAGAGTGTTTGACAAAGAAAATTGGAAGTCAACTCGACAACCAACAACTAAGCAATTGGATAACCTACGTCGTGATGGGTTGAAAGGCGGCCCAAGCTTCGTGCAATGGTTCCGTCAGCATGTAATTTGACTATTTATTCATTTTTTTAAAATGAATTGTTGTAGTAACTTAATATTAGACGAACAGTGATGCATATTGCTATATAGTGTATGCGTTAAGCCTCCGTCCCTGAGGATCTCCGACAGCTCGACATGGTGATGTGACGGCAAGGAGCTATAGTCACTATGATGTGAACGGGTTCCGTTTTCGAACAGTGAAATTAGAAGCTAGCCGTCCACTTGCGGCCACTTCAAACAGCGGAGTAGTCACAACGTCATCCGATTCCAGCGGTGATATATTAGACTACTACGGTGTTGTACAAAACTGAAGGTTGTGTTTTTTTATTGCCATTGGTTCGATCCACACAACGGCACACGTGTCGATGACTTTGGGATGGTGGAGGTGAAGCACAGTTCGCGGCTTTAGGGCCACATCAATAACATTCTGCTTGCACATCAGGTTGAGCAGGTGTACTTCCTGAGATATCCTCACCGTAGCTTGAAGGCTTGGTGGGTTTTATTTAAAGTTAACCCTGAAGTATATCCTCCTGGGGATGCTTCATATGTGGCAAGCAACGTAGAGGATGATGTGGGTGATGTATTTGCTAAACTCTTGCTAAACTTACTCCATTCTAGCACTTTTAGCAAAAACCGACGATATGTTACTTGTAACACAACCTAAGTTAATCTTGAACTTGCAGGTTTCTGGGTCACGCCCTCCAGCACGTACTAACGACGACATCATAGAAGACATCTTCAACAGCGCCAGCGGTGGTGGTAGCGCCCACTACTCCAACAACCCCGAGGCATGAATTCCATTGTGAGCTCGATTGGTGTATTATTGTTGTACTTTATGACTTGTTGTGATGGATAGATTGTGATCGGCTTATTGTGATGGACTTATTGTAATGGAATGTGGATTGTATCTATTGCGGTTGTAATGTGTTTTACGTCATTGCGTAGTTTACAAATTGCCGTTGGATGTGTGATTGATTATCTAAGGATCTGCTAGAATGTCTCCTTCTGGTTTGAGAGATTGATATATATATTATAACTGCAAATATTTTTTTGTTTGCTCAGTGGATGTCCTATTTACTAGAGTGGTCATGCCAAAATTTTGTACATTTCGGTGACTTAGTTTTAAGCCGGTTTTAAAGAGTTAAAAGGTTGGTTTCAGTCTTTTAGTAGAGGTAATAGGTTTGGTGTCTCGTTTGTTAATTCTTCGTTCGCTTGAACTTCGTTGTGGAGTTTGATGACCTTGGTGAGCTAGCTGCCCCCTCCCTTCCTTCCTCTTGCTCAAATTTAGGAACATTTGTTGCAATTTAGTCGATGTGCAGCGGATGGACAAATGTACAGAGGAAATTTAGTTGATTTTTTAGTATATATCAATCTGAGTAATCTGTTGCAATAGTGATAATTTAAGTTGAAATGCATAAATCGGATTGATGATGTTCCCATATGAGTTGCATATATATGTTTGTGATCTAGTCATTTGTATTTTTGTTTATTGCAAATATATGTTCAATCATTTTGTACATTGAGTTTTTGTCATTTTCTTGCTTTTGTCATTTCCGACTTCTATGGCAAATGATGATATTGGGTTTTGATATGTGACTTGTTCGAATGAATGATGAAACACATTCATCTTCAAATGATGAACAAGTCATGCCAATGTAGTTTCCGTTTCGAGTTGGATCCAATTCTTGAATGCCATTGCATTCGATTGATACTTTTGCATCCAGCTCTGGAAATAGAACTGCTGTCAATGGTATATATTGCCATAAAAAATCCGATGCTAACTACTTTTCTTTTTGCTTTTAATTTGTTCTTTTGTGTTGGTGTTTCTGATCAGATTTGAACAAAATAGATGATCCTTCTTATTCTTCGCTTAGCAATTTTTAGTTTCAATTTTCTTTTTGCCTTTTCTTTTGTTCTTTAGTTGTTATATGTATTGAGTGCGATGCATATGGATATATATATATATACATTTGTGTATAAATGACTGATAAATTCGTGAGCCATTAAAAACCCATGAATTTATCTGGGCACTCCAGATAAATTCGTCGGTTCCTTGAGCCCATGAATTTAACAATTAAATTCGTGGGTTTATTAAGCCCAAGAATTTTACAGATTAACTTCGTGGGCTATATAGCACACGAATTTAACTTAGATTCCCAGTTTAATTCGTGACCTTGGCAGCAACCCACAAACTTTACTTAAATTCATGGGTACCCACAGATTTAATTGATTAATTTCGTCGAGTTAAATTCGTGAACTAAATTCGACGATTTGCCCACAAATTTAACTTAAATTCGTGAGTTTTGGCCTAAATTCGTGGGTTTCTGGCCTAGGAATTTTTCCATGTTTCTTGTGGTGCTACTTTCTGAACTGGAAGGTAAAGGTGGATGGTTCTGCACTCCAACTGGTTGGAATTGACGCAGATACTCGCGTCGATTACCAATTCGACGCCTTGGTTCTCTTGCTGGATTTTGGGATCCCATATAGGCCTCATATGAACGGGCATACGCCTTCATATTAATATGGTGTGCTTTTCATATCCGACGCATAATCTTACGGCCTGACTCTTGAATTGCTTCATGCTTAAATTCATTATGGTGCTTCACATTATGATGCACTTTTTGGCCTTCAAGCGTTGTAGTTGCCTAGCTATGGATTTTATATCCAAAGTGTGTTTGCTTTATATTAAAAATAGGTACATGCTTTTTATGACCTAGATTTTCAGTCAACTCTTGCGATATCAGAACAGTTTAAATTTTTAGCCATCTGAAATTATTATAAAAGGAAAATAATTAGTAATAGCATAAAAATATAATATTTTAAATTGGAAGGAAAGGATTACAATAATTATTTTTCTCTCACCATACCATCTCTTTGTTAGAAGGGTTGCAATATCATAAAACTTAAGTTTTTTGTTAAATAATTACGAATGCAATCCGAGGGATACGGAAAATTCTTGAAACTCAAAAGTTTTCATTCATATAGATAATATTTTACATCCCTAACAGTACAGTACTAAAGACTTCCTTGCTAAGTATATTACATAATATAATACCATACAATACCAAAAGTATGCCTTATTACCTATTTTATATAGGATCACCTCTTATTCCTACGAGATCTAAGCTATCGTAATCACTGGTTTCAAGCCAACCAGCAAAACCCGTATTGAGGTCGTCATCATTCAGCATTGGGAACTTCTCTGAAGAGCTTCCTACTGAAGCTGAGCAAGCATCTCGGGATGCCTGAGTCGTCTTGGGATGACGGGAAGGAGAAGGTCCGGACTTCGCATTACATTTGGCAAGGCGGGGTTGGCTACCTCCCATCGACATGCAAACTAGAGGCAAGCCCGATCGGTTGCTGTGGCAAGATGGATGCTTACGACTTTTTATGTTCATTGCTATTTCTTTGTTTTGAATAATGTAAGCCTGCGTGGTGACTTATCTGTAAGAGACCATAAGGTTGTACAACTCGTTTTATATACATGTTTGCACTATTTATTCTTATATCCTTGTGAATATGCGTGATGTGCAACCTGTGTATTGTGTGTGCTAAGCGTGATCTGGGTAGCACAGAATACACTGAGGGTCGGATTTGCGGTCGGGTCCCGAGGAGGTGATGTCGAGCGAGGTTGTTGTAGGCCTTGACCTTAGTTTGGTTGTGCCTAGGAGGGTGAAAACTATTTTCTAAAGACCTAATCAACTTGAGCAAGAATGTCAAAGAAATCTCGACTTATCTCTTCTCCTTATTCATACCTATCTTTGAATTTTTATTATTCTCTATTTAATTTAAACAAGGTTTGTTTTGGCGGATGAGGATGATCCATACCTATGGAGGGCACGGCGTCAAGGGCGCGGTCATGCGGTCAGTGAAAGGGCAGGGAGTCGTCCTATCTACATCACTGCCGGGAGTCTTCTTTGGGCGGGATTCAGGAGGCGTCGCGTCGAGCGATCGGCAAATGCCGCACTCTCGCGAGTTAGAGGCGCCGTCTTCCGCCACCATCCGCGTCGCGGCAGTCGATACAACAGGATGGAGCTCGTGGAGGAGGCGCTCGATCACCCACTGGCGAGATCGTCGCCGCCCGGGAGGCGCCTTGGGCGAGACAGTCCGAGGCTGCGGAGGACCCGCGCGAGGTTATAGAGGCAAGAACCCAACAGGAGAACTTAGCTCATGCCATACGAAGATCCGAGGAGTTGGAGATGGCTCTATATGGACCCAGCCGAAAGGCAGCATGCGGCGGTCCCGGCACAAGGCGGGCAAAGCGGGTCATGTGGTGAAACAGTGGCGGGGACAACAGATGCGGCCGAGCCTTTTGACAGCCAGGACTCAACTCATGACCACGATGGTTCAAACCATGCGGCGAATATCCAATCAAGCTGCTGCGAATGTTCAACACAGGGGCAACCATGGACCACACCCCTACTCACGGTTGTCGGAGTTTATGAGAACCCGTCCACCTACCTTCTCGAGCAACGCCAATCCACTGAGGCGGACGATTGGCTAAGGACAATCGAAAGGAAGCACATTACCCAATGTGTAGGACATGAGAGGTACTCTATGCCTCTCATCAACTCGAAGGACTGCCGCGGAATGGTGGGAAAACCTGCGACTCATGAGGACCAGCGAGTATCACATGGGAGGAGTTCACCTCGGCCTTCCGTCGATTACCATGTACAGGGTATCATGGATCTTAAAAGGAGGAGTTCGAAGCCTCAAGCAAGCGGCGATCGGTGGCGATTACGAACAAGTTCACCCAAGCGCACGCTACGCACGAGAGGGCGTGGCTACGGATAAGGCGGACAATCCCGCTTCATGAAGGATTGAATGCGAGGGTTGCAGTGGGGTGATCACCCACATTCCACGACTTTCAAGAGTTAGTTAAAAAGCGATTTAAGGTCAAGCATTTAAGGTCAAGGGCCACAATCATGTGGTGAAACAAAGGTGGACAACAACTATAGCGCAGTGGAGGAACCTCTCGGCCGTGGGAAGGCGTTGCTATCATTGCAATGAAATGGGGCATTTGCCAACAAGCGCCCTAAGAAGGAGGTGTCACCGGTTCGCTTTAACACAGGAACACACGGCAAGGGCCACAATCATGTGGTGAAACAAAGGTGGACAACATCCCAAGGAACTGGCGGCGAGTCAACCACATCACGGCGGATGAAGTCGAGCGCCTCGGACGTTGTCTTGGGTAAGTTCTAGTAAACTCGATACCACTCTTTGTTTTATTTGATTAGAGCCGCATTCTTTTATTTCCGAGATTTTGCTGTTCAAAATGATATGGAAATAGTGAATCTTAAATGTGTGCTCATAGTCAATCCTGGATCGAACTCCGATCTAAAGTAGGATGTTACGGGGTAGAATAATAATTAATGGAGTTGAGTTCTAGCGAACTTAATCGTCCTTAATACCCAAACCTTGGATGTTATCACGGGAATGGATTGGTTAACCGATCACAAAGCGATATTGGATCTGCGGAAAAAGTCATATCGGTCGAGAGCGGATGGAAAGAAAATTGAGTTTGAAGCGAAACGATGCGAGATGGACAATTGATGGTCAACGACATGAAGGCTATCGACAGAGGAAGTCTCCATAGTCAATGAATATCGGATGTTTTCCCGGAAGATTTACGGAATGCCGCGGATAGAGATATCGAGTTCGTGATAGAACTAGTTCGAGGAAAGCACAATATGTAAGAAATAAAGGAAGATGTCAACAGAGGAATTGATGCAACTGAAGGAGCATTGAGGCTAGTCCTTGAAAAGTTGAGGAACAACGGTTGTTTGCGAAATTTAGCAAATGTGATTTACGGAAAGATAAGGTGGAATTTCTTGGACACATAATGGCAATGAAGGAGTTCTTTGTAGATCCAAAGAAAGTGGAAGCGGTTTTACATTAGGAGCAGTAGAAGGCGGTAACCCAAATCCGTAGTTTCCTTGGAATGGCGGGGTATTACCGTCGATTCATTGAAGGATTCTCTACGATTGCGAGACCTCTCGCAATTGTTGAAAAAGAAAAGAAATTTTATGGACACTGAGTGTGAGAAGAGTTTTCGGGAATTGAAAAGGAGGTTAACATCGGCTTTGTATTAGTTTTACAGGGCGTTCACCAAGACTTTGACATTTATTGTGATGCATCGCGTCGAGGATTGGGATGCGTGTTGATGCAAAATAGGAAGGTAATTGCCTATGCATCGAGGCAATTGAGACCACATGAGGAGAACTATCCGACTCATGATTTAGAATTAGGCCGTAGTGCATGCACTAAAAATATGGCGTCATCATCTCATGGAAATAGATGTGAAGTATATCACGATCATAAAAGCCTTAAGTATATTTTCACACAAGTGACCTAAATATGAGGCAAAGAAGATGGTTAGAGTTAATCAAGGATTATAATGTGAGAATTCACTACCACGGGAAAGCCAGCGTGGTGGCGAGCGCTTGTGCGAGAAGAAACCACAGTGTAAATATCTTTGTTGGAAACAAGTCGAGAAGAGAATTGTGTGAGGATTTCGAAACTAGAATTGGAAATGGTACCAAAAGGATTCCTAGTAACTTTGGAAGTAAGACCTACCTGGAAGATCGGATCGGGAAGGCGCAGAAAGATGATGATAAGATCAAAAGAATTAAGGGCAAAATGGATGAAGGCAAAGCAAAAGATTTTAAAGCTGGATGAACAAGGTACTATGTGGTTCAAAGGCGCATTTGTGTCTTAGAACAAAAAGGAGTTAAGCGATTAATTTTGGGAGAGCCCATGACTCCAAGTACTCAATTCATCCAGAAGTGCGAAAATGTATCAAGATTTGAAGGCAAAGTATTGGTCAAGTGGGCGCGAATCGTTGCATTATTGACATCTGGCAGGTCGGCGAAAGGCTAGCGGGGCTATTACAACCCTTAAAGATACGAATGGAAATGGGAGGAAATTGGTATGGATTTTATAACGGATTGCCCGAGCATAAAGTGGATATGATTCCATATGGGTCATAGTAGATCGTTTAACTAAGGTGGCACATTTCATACCGTAAAGACCACTTATTAGGAGACGGTTAGCGAGAACTTTATATGTCGAGGTATGCATTTTACATGGAGTGCGAAAAAAGATAGTGTCGGACGGTACCCAATTTACCTCTAGTTAAGGGTAAGCTTCATGAAGCAATGGGGACTCGTTTGAACTTGATCATCATCTGAAGAAGAGTTCCCTAACTTTGTTTCTATAGACGACCACGAATCTCGGGGCGAGATTACATTAAAGGGAGGTTTGTAACACCTAATTTTTGCTCTAATTTAAATTTTGAGAGTATTTTTGATTTTTGTGAATTTTTGGGAATTTATTGAAATTTATTTGGAATTACTCAAAACTAGCCTTCCTTGAAAACAATTAAATAATGGAAAAGTTCTAGCAAAGTTTTATTGAAAATATTTTATTTGAGTTCCAAATTTCGATCCGGATCGCCTTTGTGCGTGTGCCACGTCGCCCGCGGCGTGAGCCTTGGATCGTCGCCGCCGGACCAGCGGGATTGCGCCCGTCGGTCGTCTTCGCGAGATCACGGAGCTAATGCGCCGACCGTTCCGCTTCGTTCGCCGCTGTAGCGCGCCGCGTCGAGGCCCCTTTAAGTGCCTTGGAGTAGCGCGTCCGTGACTCCTTCGCTGCGTCTTTTGACTCCTCGCCGCGCCGCGCGAGACTTCTCGTCGAAGAGCTTCCGTCGCACCATGAGCGATGCAGCTGCGGTGCAGTGGACCGTTTTTTGTTATGCCACCTTGAATTATTAATTGTATGCCTAGATCATTGTCACCCTAAGTTCGATTATATTAGTTGGATGTTAATATTGTGCCAACACGGAGGCTAGACCGTGAGTAGATGCTTAGCCTTGCAACGAATCATGAATGATCTTTCGAAAAATGCTACAATATTGATTAAAGACATATTGAATGTATTTTGAAAAGTGGTGTGATGATGCCACATGTTGAGATTGAGGTACAAAGAACTGTGTGGTTCGCATCGATATTGAGTTATTGCCGGCATGTGTTGCACAATAATCAACTGGGTGGAAAATGATTTAGACTGGGGCAAGTGGTAAGAGGTCAGTGCGCTGTGGGCTGTGTGGCATTGGGTTGTTGAGTGATGTGAGTCTGTGTGCTACATTGGGTCAGAAGCCATTGTTGAGTGTTGAAAGTCTTGCCTTGGTCGCTTAAGGACTTCACCTTGCAAGCCTTTGATCTGAGTCACCGTACAACCACATGTCCGACATGGGACAGTACCTAGTTGACTATGGTTCGATATCTTTCCTCCGATACCTCGGGGTGACAAGACACAGGGTGTATCTGTATGGGGAGCGTACTGTGCTACGGCTTGGTGCCCATCCAACGGTGATTGGCGGTCCTATACTTGACTCTGTGTGAGGAAGTGATAGTAAAGGCAATCTGGGAGAGGTTCTTTAGTTAAGGTAGAAGTTCTGAAAAGCTTTGTTGCGACAATCACTGTGTGTGAGCGGTCAGATCTTGTGGGTAAAGTGTACAACCTCTGCAGAGTGTCAAAACTATTCAATAGCCGTGCTCACGGTATTGAGCATTGCTCGGGATTACAGTCAAGGGTAGTTTTCATAAACAAAACATGGAAGGGTGGTGTGTGCGGTGTTGGAAATGAACTAATAAGGTCAGTGCCGAGAATCTTCAAGAAAAACCATTTGAAATTAGTATTACTTATATCTGTTCCTTTGCTTTAATCTAAACAAGATACTAGTTTAAAAATCTCGCTTGATGCAAAAGGATCAATTAAGCCAATCCATTGGAATAAGCTTTGCATATAGTAATAGGGCATTACTTGTTGAGTGCCTTGTGTACTCACCCCACCTTGCTTATCAACCCCAACATCGGTAGGAGACTACACGATGGGAGGAGGAGTGAGGACACGAGCAACTAGGGGCAAGCCCGATCGGTTGCTGTGGCAAGATGGATGCTTACGACTTTTATGTTCATCTATTTCTTTGTTTTGAATAATGTAAGCCTTGGTCGACTTATCTGTAACCATAAGGTTGTACAACTCGATATACATGTTTGCACTATTTATTCTTATATCCTTGTGAATGTCTTGATGTGCAACCTCATGTAGGTAGCGTGATCTGGGTCGCATGTAATACAGCGGTCCGGATTTGCGATTCGGTCCCGACAAGAAGGATACAAGCGATAGGCGTAATGCAACTCGTGGAGAGCATGGTGCAGTGCATAACAGCGATGTAAGCGGCATCACTCATGGCAACATCCATAGTTGAGCCATAGCCTTCGAAATTACGCTCCCCTTCATCATACGAAGCGCGGGCAAGAATATGCAGTCGGGCTGAATACTCGACTGTAGAGGAACTGAGGGCCACGTAGTACACCATATAGCGAGGATTCTCAGTATATTGAGCCACATCCAACATCTTGGCTAGCACTCCCTTATTTACTGTCTCCTCACTAGCATTTGACTCATAGCATAGGATAATATCCATCTGCTTTAAACGAAAAGAAGATTAGAATTTTTCAATTTAGAGTAGATAAGAAAGATTAGCAGATAGTTAAGGTAATAAAGGGAAGTATTAGTAAAGATATATTTATAAATTAAGCTCTAGTTTTTAAACTTATTAAATTTTAATTTGACTAGCGGCCATGCTAACTAAGGTTTTTTCTACAGTCTGCATGGCTTTGATACCAACTTGTAAGGCCCTCATTTTAATGTTGAATACCAATAATGAGTTCCCTGTGCATATTGTACTAGTCCCATGATCAGTGGCTAGTACGCACAGATTTACAAATTGAAATCATTTCCATACACCATAATATTACATATGCTAAGCGTCTGAGATTACATAATAGTATTGCAAGCCAAAAACATGAAAGCAGCAGCGGAAACTTTATTTTTCTTGTAGTATGCCCATTCACCCTCAGGCAACAGAAAAGGTAAAGCCCTTACAAAAGATCGTCATCATAACCCCCGAATCCTGTATGGTCATACTGATCATTGGAGTATTCGATATCATCACCTAAAAACAACATTGATAGCAAGATTGAGTACATGGTGTACTTAGTAAGTTTTATAGTGTATCGCAAATGCAAATATAAATAAATGCAAGTTATAGCAATGGAATGTTCTCTACAGTTATTTTGTATTGGCAAATTGAAGCATAATCATATACTAGATTTCAACTGAAATTTGTAAAAGAGCATTCGTTGTAATAGCGAGTATTGATAGCATAAATTAATCATCATAACACAGTCTAACCGACTGATTCAATCCATTCCCATGTTATCCCCTCACATGAAGTATATTCCAAAACACCATTTCCCCATCAAATCATTTTGGAAATATTAAAACTCTAACCATGTGATGACAGTACCAAGTGCCTTTAACCATAGGCGCGGCTAATTAATTAGATTTATATTTTGCAGAGGCGTACAGCTTTACCCACAAGAAATGATCTGCTATTTTTGCTAGGCCAGTTGACACTCTTCCTTTGGGGTGTCGGCATGGTGATCATGACATAACTATTACATTGTTTAGACCTAACTTTGCACCAGCCCGATGACGTTAAATCCTTGTTATGGAGAAGAAACATGACAGTGTATCCCTGTCATTAAAAGTGATAACACAAGCAGTAATTCCCTGCGATAGAAGTAGTAAATCCCTACGATAAGGGTTTCTTCCCATACCAAGGCGTACATCGTTATGCCGATATGCATTTACCCACAACGAAGTGTGGGAGCTCCTCATAAGCAAACCTAGAAAGGAGTGCTCATACTATCTCCCGCCTACCAATGTGCAAAGCCAGACCTAATCAACTTAATAGGTTAAGCCTGCCCCATCCCAGCACATGTGCTTGCACGAAAGTCTTGGCTTGAAAACAACCCATAGCTCAATCCTTAATCCGACACGGGCAATAATCTCCCCCTATACTGTGTACAAGTCTAACCCTTGCACAACCGGCTATTGCCAATAATTGCCCGCATCTAAACCATAGTTTTATTTTGAGTTTTTAGTCAAAATATCCACAATTGGCACTTAGCAATTCCAACATTTTCAAATTCCCAAGAAGCAGTTCGATTTGGTCATCTACTTTGTTGCTAAATGAGCATGGCAAAGCATGATTACTAATCGTATATACCCAATTTGACTTTGTGTAATGTCTACCCCTTTTTCTATGGTTATCAAGGTTCACATATCCATACTTATCAAGGAAGTTCCATGAGATATTAGGTATATCTACCAATATTCCAATATAGCATTTTTATGACAAGTACGCGCATGCATAATAGCTTTGCAAACATTCAAAGTAAATATTTGAAGTAATAGGATCAAAATGGTCAAGGGGGTGCTTGCCTTGCTGATCGTTGTCAGGTATAAAGCCCGGGTCGTCGGCGAGGTCGTCGTCTACTAATTCCGGCTCGTCAGAATCTACTCGTCGCTCATCAAGAATAACATACAATAAATAGCGAACCAATATAAGGGCAAAAAGAAGACATAGAAAATCCAACTAAAAACTTAACTCACAAAAATGGAAATGTTTATTAGTAAGACTATGATTCATGTTGATCTGGTTATACTATTTCTTTTTGTTTATGTTTACCTTTACTATTTTTGGATTAAATGGTATCAGATATTTCTTACTTCATATGAATTATTCATTTTATTTTAACGAATTCTAGATGCTAAAGTTATTTGATGTAGAAAGATTTGTCTTATGGTGATATTATAAAATAGTATGTTGTTAATAGGATTCAGATGCAAAGCAATGTATTTAAAGAGTTTTGAATTAAACATTTTTCACCAAACTTCTTGCTGCCATTTTATTATGTAGGCATGACACATTAAGTTATTTACCACATCTCCATGAACTAATTTTTAGATGCAGTAATGGACTTGCATTAACACATACATACATATATATACATATGCATATGTTGATTATGCTCTTCATACTAAAACACATCCTATTTGCATAAATCATTGATTGATCAATATTTTTACCTAGCCTAACATTAAAATGCTATTATGCTAAAAAGGAAATATGTTTAGCAATTTCCTGAAATTCTATTCTTATTAGTTTATTTATTATTACATAATCAAACTAATAATATTAGATTTCAATAGAAAAGACCAAAAATAACTAGTTAACCAAATATTTTTATATGCATGGGTTCCTAGTAAACTGAGGGTCATAATAAAATTGGTTCCATACAAATTCAACTTTATTTGCAAAGTTTCTATATTTAATCTACTTTCATATCTACTATTCACCTTTTTATTAAAATATTTTTCCAGAATAGTTTTTCAAAACATTTTTGCATATTCTGGAAGGTTTTGATTTTAGATGAATTTAGAAATTGTTTTCATCTAATTTGGATTTAAATGCGAAAGATATTCAAGTTTGAATTTTTAACCAATTCAAAAATCAAATGAAAATAGCAAAATACGTTTTTGGAATACCGAAAACGTCCTTTGCTTCGCGCCAACAGTTCCCGTTCAAAACCGACTGAGACACTGATAGCTTGGGCCCACTTGTCAGCGAGATCGAACCGGGCACGAGCTAGGGCTCACTGTCGGTGAGGATCCGGTGATTTTCCGGTCCGGCCGAGGGCACGGTTAGCATCAGTACACTATTGCACGTCTAATGGTGGTACCCATTCTTACCGGCGACTAGCCGAACCATCTCGCCACTGTGGACATGCGACGGCGGAGGAGGCAACGAGCCGTGGCAGCGACAGAGGGCATCCCCGATGGAATGGTGGGTTCCAGTGGTTTCATTTTTGCCAAACGGAAGCTCAGAAAGGGGTCGGATTAGCTCACCACCGATCGCCGGATTCGGAGAAGAAGGGGGCATAGTGGCGGCGGAGCTCCGGTCGGAATTTCCTGGAAATAACAGAGGGGTTTTGATTCTTGTGAGCTGGTGATGCTATAACGAAAAGCAATTGATAAATGGTTGCTTGCATCACCTTCAATTGATCACGAACCGAAAGCTAGGGTTCTTCGGCTGATTCTGGAAAACGCAAAATTGGCAGTGATCAGTGGAGTAGGATGGACGAGACTAGAGGGGTTTCGAAGCACGGTCTTTGGCGAACTCAATCCGGTATTTATAGCCGAGGGATTCGCTGTAGAATAGCTCGACTCCTGGTGTGAACTCAGTTGAGTTTTGTAGTGCCAGAACAGGAGAAGGCGTGGGCCAAATTGCGGATTTTCAGGGCGAGGACAAGGCGTGGCAAGCTAGTAATGAGGCGGTTTCCTCGGGCGACGTGTAGCTGCCGCGGTGGTGATGCTACAGTTGGCGAAGCAGCTCCGATCACGCGCAAGCTCAGCTGCGAGAGGGGAGGAAGAAGACACGAGCTAAGACTGATAGGTGGGGCTGCACAGTGGATCGGGCCCGCGCGGTAGAGAGAGAAAAGGAGAATTTCGGTTTGATCTGCGAGAGGGCTAAATTGGGTTCACTGAAACTGTTCTCAATATAATCGGTAAATTAATTAGGAATTTACGGAGTGTACCTGGGCTAGTTTATAACCTATCATAAAAATTTCAGACCTAATGGATGCCTATAGAATTTGTAAAAATTCTGACATTGCACCATGCACAATTCTATGCATTCTGTTTTATATTTATTTAGGTATTTATATATTATTCAAAAATTTGGAAACCTTTTGTGCAGGTTCCCAATGGATACATTAACCTCCTGTAAAATTTTCATCTTCATATGCTTGATAGTTTATTTAATAAAATTCTGACATTGTGTTCTCCAGATTTTCAGCTTTTCAGTTTTTGAATTTTTATAAATATCAAACCTAAAGATTGTCTTCTGATATTTTTACTGCAGATGACTCTACCCAGGGAGAAGATAATATTAAATCTTTCACATCAAAATGATGAACATTTAATTTTTGACTTTTTTACTATTGCTAATCTTGATTCATTAAATTACCTTTCTTTTCATCTTTTAATACTTGACATGACTTTAAAATTATATTTTTGTGTTCTGGATAGCTCCACGAATTTTACAGAAAATTCTTATTATTTTCTTGTTTTACAAATCTTTTCTTATTACTTAAGTAATGTTTAGTTGTTTATAAAAAAATGTTTCCTTTCAAGCAATAAGCAAAAGAAATCAAGAAAACTTAGAAAAAATTCAGGGAAAACCAGAAAAAGGCAAAAGTGAAATTTGGTTTAAATATTTACTTGATTTTTATTTGTATTGGATTTGTAGGATGTTACAAAACAACATTGATAGTAAGATTGAGTACATTGTGCACTCAACAAGACTTATAGTGTATCACGGATGCAAGTATAAATAAATGCAGGTTATAGCAATGGAGAGCTTTCTACAGTTATTTCGCATTGACAAATTAAAGCATAATCATATGCTAGATTGCAACCGAAATTTGTAAAAGTGCATCTATTGTAAGAACAAAGTATTGATATAGTGTTAAGATCATATTGTATCCTACCCGACTGATTCAATCCATTCCCATGTCATCCCCTGACATGAAGTATAATTCAAAACACCATTTCCAACCAAATCATTTTGAAAATATTAAAACTCTAACAATGTGATGACGTTACCAAGTGCCTTTAACCATAGGTGCGGCTAATTAATTAGATTTATACTCTACAGAGGTGTACAACTTTACCCACAAGAAATGATCTACCATTCTTGCCGGGCCAGTTGACACTCTTCCTTTGGGATGTCGGTATGGAGATCATTACATAACCGTTACATTGTCTAGACCTAACTTTACACCAGCTCGATGACGTTGAATCCTTGTTATAGAGAAGAACATGACAGTGATTCTCTGTCATTTTAAAGTAGTAACACGAGCAGTAATTCCCTGCGATAGGAGCAGTAAATCTCTGCACTGAGGGTTTCTTCCCATACCAAGGCGTACACCGTTATACCGACATGCATTTACCCACACCGAAGTGTGGAGGCTCCTCACAAGCAAACCTAGTGTAATATCCCGAAAAATTCAAAAATAGGAAAAATAAAAAATTTAAAATTTAAAAATAGAATTGAATAAAAATTTCAATTTGAATCAAGATTTTTATTTTAAACAATATATTTTCCTCATTTTCTTACATTTTAATCTTAAAGAAAAGAAAGATCTCAATATTAAAACTATTTCTTCCAAATTAAACAAACTATAAAAATGAATTTGAAATATGTTATTAATTCAAATTTTAATTTTTCTGAATTTGCTATAATTATTGGTTTTTCTGGAGTTTTTTCTTTAAAACAAAAGTCAAATATATTGAAATGGTAAAATTGTAAAAGTAAAAAGATAAAAGTAAAATACAAACAAAAATCTGAAATTATCTTAGTAAAATATCAAAGCAGTCCAGAATTTCCCAGAACTGTAATCATGATTTTTGAGATAATCTTAGTATAATAAAATTTAGATAAGATATAAGATATGATAATCATGAGATATTTTTCTAATCTCGATATTGTCAGGTTTGTGTAGGCATCTCTATGGCTTATCCAAAGCCAATATTTTTACCATGCTGACATCAAATTCTTATCTACCTATGATAAAAATATCAAAAATTAAAACAAAAAATTATATCCTTTAAAAATTCAAAAATTGGCAGTAAATAAAACTAAAATATCAAATATAAAAATATGAAAATTTCAAATAAGATAAATAATGTCATTTAAAATCTTCAAAAAAATCTATATAAAATATAGACCTAATTTTGATCTTAAATTAAATAAAAATCAGAGAATAGAAAATCTGGCAACATGCATTGAGAGAATTAATTAAAATTTTCTACTAATATTTTTAATCTTAAAAGTTTACTAGACTCTGATTTTTACCTTGCCGACCTAGGTAAAAATTTTCAGAAATAATTTACTTAATTTTATACCTGTAATCATGAGGTCAAATAGGTTCTGTCCAGAAGCTGTAAAAGTCAGTTAGTGCCCTTGTGTCGCTTACAAGTGGGTCCGGCCAGATTTTCTCCCCTGTGCCTACTTCTTCTCTACCATCTAGCCCCCACGCGGCATCCTCTTCTCCTCTCTTCTTCTCCCTCTCTCAATCTTTCGCGCATCGCCCCGACCAAGCCGAACCGACACTCCATTTTGTCGCATCTCGCTGCAATGGCAAGCAGCCCTAAGCGCCGACTTGTCCTAACCCCACCCCGGTGCTATAGTAGCCATCAATCCTCGCAAGAGCTCTCTGTCCTGGCTGAGAACTCTCATGCGGCAATCCAAACCGAGCCGCCATTTTCTGTCTCGCATTCAAAACCTGTAGCTACCGACTCAATTCGACTATGAAAACCAACCAGAGCATCACGGTAATACCAATAAGCCATCTTCTGACCAAATTGTGCAGCCACACCACCCAAAACCCACTCGTCCCTTCCATCTCTGGCGAAATCAGTGAAAAGGGGAAAAACCTTAATTAGCCTCTACGATGAACCACCACCCTAATCATCTGACCTGAAGTATCCTCATAGTACCTAGTTCTCGTCCCTAAACCCAATTGGAGTCCAACCTCTCCGACGAGCCGCCGCGACCCTCAACTTCTTCCGCCGTCGCCCTCGCTCGAACCCGACGTCATTGTTCCATCATCGACAACGTCAACTGCGACCATGACTTCGTCATAAGCAATAAATAAGCAAGGCAAGCACCCCCTTTGATCATATTGATCCTAGTTTTATAAATATTTTCATTAAATATTTTACTGCATGCGTTACTTTTATTAAAGTCTGCTATTTCATGGGTAATGGTAGTTGTACCTATAGTTTCATAGAACTTCATTGATAAGTATAGATTGTGAACCTTGATAACCCTAGAATAAGGTAGACAATATCTAATGTCATCATGGGATTACACACACTTAGTAGTCATGCTTAACCATGCTTAATAAAGACTCAAGTTCTTACAATTTAAAAATGTTGGATATGACAAAATAATGGGTAAGGCCTTTCCTTATGGTTGGTATTTTGATTAAAAATGAAAATGAAACTATGGTTTTGATGCGGGCAATTATTGGCAATAGCCGGATGTACAAGGGACCTGTACGTAGTGTAGGGGAAGATTATTGCCCGTGTCGGATTAAGGACCGAACTATAGGTTGTTTTCAGGCCAAGAAACACGTACAACCACAAGTGCTGGTATGGGATAGCCTTAAACCAATTAAGTTATTTAGTTTAACTTTGCATATTGGTAGGCTGGAGTAATACGAGCTTTTTCAGTGACTGATTGCTCGTAGGTGTACGCCATGCTATGGGATAATTCACCATTCCACGTACAGGGAATGTACAAACACCTTACTATTTCACATACAGCGACTGTACAAATATCTTTTACTACCATAGCATATCATCACCATACTAGTGCAAAGTTAACCTAAGTAATGTAAAGGTTTTCGTCATGAACATTCTGGCCACTACACCAAAGGTGCGTGAAACATGCGTCAAAAAGAAAAGGTCATGACTTGTGGGTGAAGATGTACACCTCTGTAGTGTGTAAAAATAATCGATTATCCGCGCCCGCGGTTATGGGCACTTGGTAAAGTCATCACATAGTTAGATATTTTTATTTTCATAAAATCTAGTTTCTACCGTGTGTCGGTGATTTCTTCCATGTGTTGGTGGAAAATGGTTCGTGGATATGGTCATATACCCAGGTTCGTGATTTCACTTATTCGTATTTACATTCTGTTATTTTCAATATTAAATTACTTTTACTTAAATTCCATTTGCAATCTACTATTCTGTATTTACATTTCAAATTGGCTTTATGCAAATTAACCATAGTAGCCTTTCGTTTGAAATGGCATGCATATATTATAGGTTTTGCAAAAGTCTTGCGGAGTACAAAAGTACTCACCCTTGCTTATTTGTTGTTTTTAGGTGAAGAAACAAATTAGTTCGATGAAACCTATTTGACGCAGGATTCGAGGATGTTAACAATGAGCTTTTCTAAGGATTATGCCTTGTCAGTTGCATGAGGGTTGGATGGGCACACTACAAAACTTGCTTCTTCCCGCTGCAATACACTCTTATTGTAAGACCATATTGTATAAATTACCATTATTATTTGTAATAAAGAGCATGGATGTGATATCAATTGTTGTAAATGTGCATGCCAGCCACTGATCATGGGACTAGTACTATTTGCACATGAGATTTCAATTTTTGCATTTATGCGAAAATAAGGGTCGTTACACCTAGAAAAGATTGCTCATACTATCTCTCACCTACCAATGTGCAAAGCTAGATCTAAGCAACTTAATAGATTAAGGCTGCCCATAACATCAACTGTGGTTGCACGGAATTCTTGGCTTGAAAACAACCCATAGCTCGGTCCTTAATTTGACACGGGCAATACTTCTCCCTATACTATGTACAAGTCTAACCCTTGCACAACTAGCTATTGCCAATAATTGCCAGCATCTAAACCATAGTTTTATTTTGAGTTTTTAGTCAAAATATCCACAACCGTCATCATAGCATATCCAACATTTTCAAATTCCCAAGAAGCAGTTTGATTTGATCATCTACTTCGTTGCTAAATGAGTATGGCTAAGCATGATTATTAATCTTATATACCAAAATTGACATTATGTAATGTCTACCCTTTTTCTATGGTTATCAAGGTTCACATGTCCATACTTATCAAGGAAGTTCCATGAAATATCAGGTATATCTACCAATATTCCAATATAGCATTTTTATGACAAGTACGCGCATGCATAATAGTTTTGCAATCTTTGAAAAGTAATTATTTGAAGTAATAGGATCGAAATGATCAAGGGGGTGCTTGCCTTGCTGATCATCGTTAGGTATAAAGTCTGGACTGTCGGCGAGGTCGTCGTCTACCAACTCAGGTTCATCGAAATCTACTCGTCAATCAACAGGAATAACATACAATAAATAGCAAACCAAAATAAGGGCAAAAAGAAGACAGATTGAAAATCCAAATAGGAGTGTTCATTAGTAAGATTTTGATTCGTGTTTATGTGGTTATACTATCTTTTTTTTTTGTGTTTACCTTTACTACTTTTGGACTAAATGGGATCAAGTGTTTCTTGCTTCATGTGAATTATTCATTTTATTTTAGCTAATTCTAGATGCTAAAATTATTTAGAGTAGAAAGATTTGTCTCAGAGTGATAGTATAAAGTAGTATGTTGTTAATAGGATTTAGATGCAAAGCAATATATTTATAGACTTTTGAATTAAACATTTATCATCATACTTCTTGCTGCTATTCTATTATGAATGCATAACATATCATGTTATTTACTACATCTTCATGTATGTTCTTAGATGCATGTATATGCATATGCTTATTTGTGCTCTTATACTAGAACACAGCCTATTTGCATAAACCATTATCTACCCAATATTTTTACCTATCCTAACATCATACTGCCATCATGCTGAAAAGAAATAAGTTTAGCAACCTTCTGAAATTATTTTCTATTAGTTTATTTATTAGTGCATGATTAAACTAATAATATTAGACTTTAATAGAAAAGACCTAAAACAAACTAGATATCCAAATATTTTTATATATATGGGGTCTTGGCAGAATGAGTATCATAGCAAAATTGGTTCCATACATATACAACTTTATTTGCAAAGTTTCTATATTTAGTCTATTTTCATACCTTCTATATACCTCCTGTATATAAATATTTTTCCAAAGTATCTTTTCAAAATATTTTTTGCATATTTGGGAAGTTCTTGATTTTAGATGAATTTAGAAATTGGTTTCATCTCATTTGGATTTCAAATGAAAAACATATTCAAGTTTGAATCTAAGTTGGTTCTGAAAATCAAGAAAATAGCAAAATACGTTTTCAGAGTACTGAAAGCGTCTTTTGCTTCGCACCAACAGTTTTTTGAAATCCTTCGCAGCTACTGACATCTCGGGCCCACATGTCAGTAGGATGAAATAGGGCATGAACTATGGCTCATCGCCGGCGAGGATCCGGTAACTTTCCGGTCCGGCCAAAGGCACGACTAGCACCAAGGTGATCTTGCGCATCTAGCAGTGGTACCCATTCATACCGATGACCAGCTGAACCACCTCACCACCATGGCTATGTGGCAGCGGAAGAGGCGGTGAGCTGTGCCAGCGATAGAGAGCTTTACTGGGGGAATCAGTTCCAGTTCTAACATCAGGGTAAACTAAACATTCCATTTTACCTAATTGGGGCTATAAAGGTTTGATGGGTGAGCTCACTACTGGCTGCTGGTTTCAGAGAAGAAGGGGGCTCAGTGGCGGCGAAGTTCCGGTTGACGATTCCTGAAAATGGTAGAGGGTTTTTGATGTTTGTGAGTTGCTAAAGCTATACAGAAGAGGAATTTACAATTGGTTTTCTATACCTCCTTCAATCGGATATAATCCAAGAGCTAGGGTTCTTTGGCTGGATTGAAAAGGTGTGAAATTGGCATAGACTCGGTGGATGAGAGTGAATGGAAGTAGAGGGGTTTTGATGCGCACTCTTCTGCGAACACAAGCCAATATTTATAGCCAAGGAATTGCTGTAGATAAGCCCGTCACCTGGTGTGAACTCGTCAGGTGGATTGCGGCGGCAAAATAGGGTGAGGTATGAGTGGTTTGCGGGAAATTCGGGCAAGGATGATGCATGGCATGAGGCGGTTTCCTTGGGCGAAGCGCAGCTGCAGCGGTGGCGCAAGCTACAGGCGAGATCTTTTGCTCGTTGCTCGAGCCAAAGGAAGAAGATGAAGGTAGGCGCTCTCTTTTAGCACTCCCCTTCTCTCTTTCAGCTTTCTCTAAGTCATCTTTTAGAATTGCAGCGGGGGACATGGGAAGCAAAACAATTTTCTTTCCTTTATGCATAAAAGTGTATTGGTTAGTTCTACCATCATGAGAAGCATCTTTATCATATTGCCAAGGTCTAGCTAACAGCAAAGAGCATGCTTGCATAGGTACAACATCGCAATCAGCATGATCATGATAAGAACCAAGAGAAAAGTGCAATCTCACAATTCTTGTTACCTTCAATTTTCCACTTGAGTTGAACCATTGAATGTGGTAGGGATGTGGGTGTTGTGTTGTGGTCAAGCCAAGCTTCTCAACCATCTCCATGCTTGCAAGATTATTGCAACTCCCTCCATCAATGATAACTCGCACTGAACGCTCATTGATGACAAATTTTGTTTGGAACAAGTTATGGCGTTGATTCTGTTCAGCACTCTCTATTTGAACACTAAGGACACAGTTTACAATGATGCTCATGTATCTTTCTGAAATTTCAGCACCCAAATGCTCCTCCTCATGTTCACCCCCTTGATCTTCACCTGCGATGTCAGTAACAACTAAAGCAAAATCTTCTTCAACATCACTAGCAGAAGTGTACTCACTGTCTTCCTGAACAATTAAAGCACGCTGACTTGGATAATCACGCATCATGTGTCCAAATCCTTTGCATCGATGGCATTGCACGTCGCGTGTACGACCTATGGATGCAATTGAAGAAGATCTCTTTGTGGAAGCTTGTACCGTGGTTGTTTTTGTGTCGGAGACATGTGATGGAGTGGAAGTAGAGGCAGCAGGGCGCCCACGGTTGGAGGGTGGAAGTGCTCGTCCCGAAGTAGTGGATGGAGCCTTTACTTGCACTTGGCTCTGATACCAAATGATGCGCACAAGACGGCCCGATCTTCCGGTGAGGGGAAAACTTCGATTTGGCGGAGGATGATTTCGACGGTCCGGCTACGAACCACACAAGGATAAGCGCCTGCAATCGCTAAACCACACTCCTCGTCGTTATCAACCGTGCCTAAGCCCGGATGACCTGACCACGAAGGTCTATTCTTGCAAGCAATCGAAGAACTAGCAAGAACAAGGATGAAGCACACACTCAAGTTGAGGTTTCGAAACTTGTTTATCACGCTTCTCTAGCCGAGTCAGGAGAACAAGGATAAAGTTCCACACATGGATAACTATTCTCAAATCAAAACCTGAGGAGATAGATAGGGGGCTTGTCCAATATATATAGCCAAGGATGGCTGCTAGGAGTTGGTCTCATGCCACTTTAATTACATGGGAACTCAGCCCAAAATTATGGTGGCACAGCACCCTAAAAGACTAAGACCGTCGCACAGTTTTGACTGCTGTGGCCAGCTCGAGTGGAATTTGATGATGAGGCTAGATCCGTTGGAAAGAGCACGAATTTATATTTTAATCAAGTACTCACTCATCCCGAACGGACTCCGTATACAAAAGTTAAGGCCAGTTGAAGGTGGACTTCTCTTGGGTGGACGTTTTGGCTTCCTTCTCGGGAATACCTTGTACTCTAGCTTGTAGTGATGAGGAATGATGTCATTGCAGCTCTAAGCCATGATTCCTAAGCACAAGCACATTATTATGCAGTGGTCTATCCTCTAAAATATAATTATGCCACCCGAGAAATGAGTTCACCTGTTGATTTAGCTGCCGTGAGCGTGCCCTTGTGATAGGACCTTGCATAGGAGGTGGTGGAGGTAAGGTCATGGGTGTATCCGTCATAGTGATGTCCTCATCACTTAACCTTGCAAGTCTTTGACCTGAGTCAATCATACAACCACATGTCTGGCATGGCACAACCTAGCTGATTAATTTGCAATGTCTTAGCTTGGTACTACCAATGGCGGTGTGAGTTCCCGAGTTATGGAGTAATTTACATGGTGTAAGAGGGGGGCCCTGGTTGTGGTTTTCAGACCCCCCCCCAGTGTTGAAACCTTAGCGGATAGTACTGGGTTAAGCCAGAGCATTGTACAGGCTTTATCATGAATTCTCTGCCAGCACACCAAAGGAAGTGTGCTAATGGCCAGGCACAAGGAGAATATTATGTCATGTGGGTAAAGTGCATAACCTCTGCAGAGTGTGAATATATTCGAATAGCCGTGCTCGAGGTATTGAGCAATGCTCGGTAATTACAGTTAAGGGTTAGCTTAATTAAATGGAAAACTTGGTTGGGATGGCGGGATTTCCATATGGAAGGTTGGAACTTGACTTATGATTGGGAAACTTGGTTTATTGAGAAATGTTAAATCTATCTATTACTGTTATTTGTTTTACAGTCTTTACAATTTATTTATTGTATTTGTTCATAAATGCTGATTATTGCAAAATAGACATAATAACCTTTTCCTTTGGAATAAGCCTTGCATATAGTTACATAGAATTGCATTCTATGCACAACTTGTTGAGTGCTTTAAGTACTCACCCTTGCCAACAACAATATCACCAGTTGAGGAGTTTGCATTCATGCTGGAGAAGATGAACCAGAAGGATACGAATGTTTAGGTTGCGAGCCTTGTCAGTTGCCTGTAGTATACTGAGGGGTTTATCTACGTTTTCTTTCTGCTGCAGTTTAATGTGTTGTTTAGCCTAGCGAGGCATGGTCATGTAAGTTGACCTCACTACTACAGAATGGTACATCACTATCGTTTCATCTGGACCGGTTCTTAAGTTTTGAAGAAAAAATGATTGTGATACATAACTTACGAGGGGTGGTAATAATAATCACTATCGGTTCTCATGTTAGAAGCGATTGTGATGCAGCACTGGGCACATCACAATCGGTTCTTATGTGAGAAGCGATAGTGATGTATACGTTCATCACTATCGGTTCTTACAAGACAACCGATAGTGATGTGCACACGCTAATCACAATCGGTTCTTATGTGAGAAGCGATAGTGATATGCATGATAATCACTATCGCTTCTCACAAAAGAACCGATTGTGACGTGATCGTGTACATCACAATCGGTTCTTATGTGAGAAGCGATAGTGATGATCGTGCACATCACTATCTCTTTCCACAAAAGAACCGATTGTGATGAGCGTATGCACATCACTATCAGTCCTTTTGTAAGAACCGATAGTGATGAGCATACATATCACTATCGCTTCTTAAGTAAAAACCGATTGTGATGTGGCTCGCTACGTTATTTATACCCCCTCAGGCTGATGACAAACGTACAAGTGCCTAGCATATATACGATTAATTTTTTCTGACATGCATAATAATATACTTAGCCTTTTACATACAAATTTTGATAACACGATTTAGTGCAGTCATTTCTATTTTACCAAAGATCAATATCCCCTAGAAGACCATAGACAGCAAAGCACTCAACAATTTACGATACCACTTATGCCAGTGGTACTAGTTAGAAGTTATATCGGAGGACGATAGGTTTAGAGATCCTGAAGCGTCCTACTAGTCCATATGTAAACAATATTAATTATATATGTCAAAGTGATATGCATGTGTACTGATTGTTAAACATATTTGTGTTTGTGAACGAATGTGATATATGTGTTATAATAAAGTGTTTGTGGTCTGTGAATGTGATATGTGCATTGTGTGTTTTGTACTGCGAATGTGATATATATATGTGCATACTGCTAATCGGTGTCGGTTTTTAATTTAAACCGATAGTGATACTTTATTCATCCTTGTCGGTTTTTAATATAAACCGGTAGCGATACTATGTTCATCTGTGTCGGTTTTAAATATAAACCGATAGTGATACTAAGCTAATCTGTGTCGGTTTTTAATTTAAACCGATAGTGATACTTTGTTCATCTGTGTCGATTTTTCATATAAACCGATAGTGATACTATGTTTATTTGTGTCGGCTTTAAATATAAACCGATAGTGATACTAAGCTAATCTGTGTCGGTTTTTAATTTAAACCGATAGTGATACTATGTTCATCTGTGTCGGTTTTTCATATAAACCGATAGTAATATGGTGTTCATCTGTGTCGGTTTTGAATAGAAACCGATAGTGATACTAAGCTAATCTATGTCGGTTTTTAATTTAAACTGATAGTGATATTATGTTCATCTGTGTCGGTTTTTCATATAAACCGATAGTAATGTGGTGTTTATCTGTGTCGGTTTTGAATAGAAACTGATAGTGATACTATGCTTTTCTGTGTCGGTTTTAAGTACAAACCGATAGTGACAGTATTTGATCTGTGTCGTTTTCTGGTAGCAACCGATAGTGTATAAATTCATATGTGTCGGTTTTCAATCAAAACCGATTCTATCTGTTCGGACATTATAAAAAAAGCTAGGGTTCTAACTCCCGCAGTCTGTAGCTACAACTCCCGCACTCATTTGACACATCTCCTCCCACCGACCTCCTCCCCCCCACCGACCCGGCCTCCATGGCGAGACCTCCTCCCCCACAAGAAAGCATATCCTCCTCTCCTCCTGGATCCCGACGAGACCAACCTCCGTGGTGATGGATTTCTATGGCGCTGGTAGTGCGACGCTGGCGGAGATGTACCAGAGCGCACGACGGCTACCGCTCTCGGCCCACGATGGCGTGGCCCGTGTCGAGCGCCTCGCCTCGACGCCCACATCATCCTCCTACTCCTTAGCGCCGCTCGTCGGGGGCGGTGGCTCCGGGGACCCGACTGCCGCCGAGGAGGTGCGGCAGGAGGTGGCGCAGATGGACCAGCTCTGGCGATCCATCCCCGCCAAGGGCCAGCGCAACCTTTGGAAGAGGTGAGGATAACCTTAGACTCTTTAACTCCTTTTGCTACTCCGTTTTTGTAAGTTTTAGTATGGTGCTTGAATTGGTGATGCGGCGAATGAGATCTCGCTTTGCTTGAGTTCTTGTGTGGCGTAGATCACAGGTTTATGTCATGGATTTTGTCGTTATTGTGTTATTCTGGAACTCAGCTACGGTTGAGATGACGAGATATTTGCTAGTTCTCGGTTGCTTGAGCATGAATTTTGGCATCAATGGCAATGACGAGGTGTAATTTATACTCTGTATTTTACCGCTTGTTTGTTAAAACTGATGTAATCCAGCCCGTCTTCATGCTTCTGTGTGAATTTTGTTCAAATTGGTGGTCTATAACTGGTACAATACTACTCGTTTGCATTTTGTTTGGTGAAATATTCAAATAAAGATATATTTTGTCAATACAGGGCTGGCTGTGCGGTTTCATTGTCAGATGATTCCGGTGGTGGTGCTCATTCAGATGCCATAAGAGCTATTTCGTTTAGTATGGATGGTGTATGTTCAATTCGCATCTGCTAGCGATGACAAGCTTCTGAAGGTTTGGAAGACTGATTCATGTTGTTGCATCTGGACTATGTCAGTATCGTTGTTTGTTTTGTTCTCAATGTTACTAACACAAATGAGGCACCAAATTAATGGACCTGCTATTTTGCATGTATTCAGTCTATAAACATCCTTTGTTATTTATCTGTATGATGTATGAGAACCCGCACCTTATCTTTGATTGACTGACTTTAACCAAGCAACGTCATATTAGTAGCTTAGCATTATGTTTATCTGTGTTAACGAATTTCATTGTGTTGTCGTTAAAAATATTAAATTTGATGTGCATGGATATGATTTCTTTTGCAATATTTTCACTTTGCGTAACTTACGAAAAGAGGTGTCGGTGATAACAAACTGTGTCAATTTTTGGTCACTACGGCAGATTATTACTAGAAAGTTGGCTTCTTGGAGTATGGGATTCTTTGTTGATGAGTCTTCATGGAACTCGACATAAAATGTCTTGAACCCAAAAATATTTAAAATCACCGTTATAAATTTCTATATTCAAGAAGTAATCTTTTCCCTTATCTTCCTTTTAAATGCTTTCTAAGTTGAACATCAAGTGCTTACATGCAATCTGCTAGAAAATCATCATGGATGTGATTGAACTTCATTATTTATTATGAAAATATCAATGTTCAGATCTGAAATTGCTTATGATTGATGCGAGGTCTTACTTTTAAATGCTACTTTAGTGGTGCTGAATATTGTGACTCTCTTGTTATGGTTCCCTGTGTTCTACCATTGTGTAGTTAACGTCCTTGTGTCATTTAATTCATACTATTTTGTTATTTTGTTGTATTGATCTTTAGAAGCGCAATAATGAAAGCATGCATGTAGATATTCTTTTCTGTAAATTTTTTAGATTTGAAATATGAATGTGCCTTCTAAAATATGAATGCACAAACAACAACAGCACACCTACTTATCACAATCGATTCTGAGATAGAAGCGATAGTGATGAAGCCCTCATCACTATCGGTTCTGAGAAAGAACCGATAGTGATGACGCCCTCATCACTATCGTTTCTTTAGTGATGACTCCATCATCACTATCGCTTCTTATAAAGAACCGATAGTGATGAGTGCCTCATCACTATCGGTTCTGAGAAAGAACCGATAGTGATGACGCCCTCATCACTATCGTTTCTTTCGTAACCGACAGATGAGGGCCTCATCACTATCGGTTTTGAGCAAGAACAGATTGTGATGATGCTTTTATCACAATCGGGCAAAAACCGACTGTGATAGCGCTGCCTCATCACTGTCTAATGACTTTGTATCACTACCAGAGCCGACTGTGATGACGAAAAAGAACCGATTGTGATATACATTCCTGTAGTAGTGCCTTAAGGTTATTCAACTAGTATTATTTAATATATGATGTCTTTTATAATATTTTCGCTGTGTAAGATTGTGATATTTACCGATGTTGAGCCTGTGTGCACTAGCGTGATCCTGGACTAGTGCAGTATACACAGAGGGTCCGAATTTGCATATTCGGGTTCCGACAGAAGTGGTATCAGAGCTATACTGACTGTAGGTCTTGGCCCTGGATAGTTGATCGTCTCTTTAGGACCTTCAAAATTATTTTCTAAATTAAGACTTCACCTAAAAAGAATAATGTGCTCTTGACTTACCTGGTTCTTCTATCCTTTCCTCTTGCTGAAATTTCCTTCTCTTCCCCTTGCTGGAACAAGTTAAAATCTTACCTAAGTTATCTTGGTAGTTGATGACGTGCCATACCTTAGGATAAAGCATCGAGTGCTTGCTGTCAACCCTGAAGACCATGAAGGAAGGAGTCATCAAGCTCGAGGAGTGAATCAACGAAGTGTTCCACAAGCTAGAAGACCCATGCCTTGAGTAGCTAGTTGAGACTCATGTGTGGAAGTCGCATCTACTAGGATAGGAGTGTCGCCTATGTAGACGGTAGTTTTGTGTCTTTAGGCTGAATTGATTCTTCCTTGATGGCTGAGTGTGCAGTATGTGTTGCAGAGCTCTTAGGCTTATGTAAGCAACCATACCAAGTTATTAATATTGCTTGCTTAAGTTGATTGGGTTAAACATATCTCCCCTACTTTAGGATCTCTGCTTCTTACCTATGCTTTACTTTCCCCTCTTCCCTAACCCGTGAAGCAATCAAGCAGATGGTTCAGATTAGTGGTAACAATGGAGCTAGTGGAAGTAAAAATCAGCCCAGTGAGAATCTCAATGATGGATCAGCTTCTCAGCTGTCACTATAGATGGATATGTAAAGTTTTGGAGTGTTTCTGACTGTTCAAACTCAGTTGATGCATGCAATGGTGAAGCAAATGCAGAATATGACCGACCAAGCCAATGCCAACAGAATGTTCCAAGCTGCTACCAATGATTCCTGTTCTTACTCTAGGTTATCAGAATTCATAAGGACTCATCCGCCAACATTTTCAGGAAATGTTTCACCTTTGGAAACAGAAGATTGGCTTAAAATTATTGAGAGAAATTTAATCATTACTCAATGTGAAAGTGATAAGAAAGTCATGTATGCCTCTTATTTGCTGGAAGGAATTGCTGCTGAATGGTGGAGGAAATACTGTGCTATCCATGAAGCCTCGCAGAATATCACTTGGAGTGAGTTTGTTGCTGTTTTTCGTGATCTCTTTGCTTCATTAGAGGACAGTATGGTCGCAGTGAATTCAGAGAAGAATGATACCCTTGCACCTTGTTCAATATCTAGACGATGTTCTCTAAAGTGTTGTCAACCAAGCAAGTCAGAAGATTGTGCGTGCAATCACTGTGGAGAAATAGGACATACCTGTGATGAGCATGCGATCAATTGCTCCAATTGTGAAGGAAGTCATCCTCTTGGAGAGTATTCTATGAGCAACATCGCATGTTACCTTTGTGAAGGTCAAGATCATTGCCCAGCTCAATGTTCCTTGGATCCGATAGTTACTGCTGTGACCCAGTATCAGCGAGAGAACCTTCAAGCCGCAATTGCTCAAGAATTATCAAAAGGAAGAGGAACACCCGTGGTAAGTGCTAAGTCATTTGAGGAACTCCAAATGCATCGTTCCGACCGTGTCAGTCTCCATCAAGAAAGAAGTAAGTGGCAGTTACCAACAGCATGTTTCTTGTGTGATGAAGAAGGTCATTGGGCTAGGGAGTGCCCTAAGAAATGTCCAACTGAGATTCACAAGGAGGACAACAATGAGCATGCAACTGCAACCAACAAAGCACAACAAGGAGTACGTATGTGCTACAGATGTCATGAGAATGGTCATTATTCTAATCAATGCCCTCAGAGAAGACAAGTATCTCCTGCAGCCGTGATTATCCCAGAAGTCACCTCAATCAAGTACATAACACCAAGAGTGAGTGGTGACACCGCAAGAGAAGTTTGTGCAGAGAATCAATTGAAGAAGAGGCGTTTGAACGAAGACACTACCCTGGTCAATAATTGCTCAAGAAAGAGAGTTTGCCCTAAACTCTATTATACCTACAACAAGCCCGGGCATTTTGCCAACAACTGCCCTCAGAAGAAAGCGACCATGCCGGTTCAATTCAATCTCAATTCTGTCCCAGTCAAAACTTCAGCGCCAACGCCAATCGAGGAAATTTAGATCAATGATTTTATCCTATGCAAGTGTCATATCTTCAGCTGTAAAGGAGAGTGACTAGTGGTGAATTTCATGTAAATATTTTCTTGTTTAAAGAAATAAAGTAAAGACGATTGAGATGTTGGTATGTGAAGTGTTGAAACAAAAGCATTAATGATAAAAGAAGGGTCAGATGTTTCTCTTAGTACGCACCTGTGATGGTGGTTCACTTGAAAGTGATGCGTGTGCAGTGTTGGTCAGTATAGGGGAATTCAGCATGAAGCTTGTCAGCTAGAAGATTTTTCATTGTCAGAAGGTGCTCAATTGTGCTCGATCTAACCCAGGATGTCCAAAAGTTCAGTTGCTTTGTAAGTGAGTAGAGTTCCAAGCCAATCATATTGTGTTGGGTACTCAGACCCTTGACATTATTCCTGGAATCAATTAAATACTCGGATATAAGTTTGTAACGGATAGTGGCTGAAGAGCTATGTCTGTTGAGAGCTTTGAGGATAAGGAAGTGGAATTTCAAGCGACTACTTGTTGTGTTAGTCAGCCGATGGTTAATAGTGTGAAAAGTTGCCAGTTTATAAGACACACTAGTTATCAGAGAACACCTTGATGTCTTCCTGAGAATCTACTTAGTATGCAGTTAGATCTAGAGATCAACTTCGTGGTCAAGTTAGTGCAGCGTCAAAAGCGAAGAGACCTTATCGAATGCCTATAAATGAGCTAGTTGAGATAAAGAAGCAGATCGAAGAGTTGCTAGAAAAATGTTTCGCTAGAACCAGTTTGTCACCATATGGAGCACCTGTTCTGTTTGAAGATGGGAGCTTAAGGATGTGTAACGATCGTCGAGCATTTAATGAAATGATGATTAAAGAATAAGTATTCGTTGCCTAGGATCGATGATTTGTTTGATCAGTTAAGAGGAGCTGGAGTTTTCTCAAAGATAGATCTTCGATCGAGTTATTATCAGTTAAGAATTCATGTAGAGCATGTTCTTAAGTCAAAGTTTTCTACACGATATGGCAATATGAGTTTACCGTTGTGTCTGCTAGAGTGATCAATGCCATTGCATAGTTTATGAACTTGATGAATGAAGTCTCATGGAATAGTTGGACAAGCTATTGTGGTGCACATAGACGATACTCACGTTTACTCTAGGTCAAAGGAAGAGCATGCAGAACATTTGAGATTGGTTTTGGAAAGACTGCGAGAGTAATAGTTGTATGCTAAGTTCAGCAAGTGTGACATTTGGAAAGAGAAAGTTGAATTTCTGAGTTATGTGATGACTGCTAAAGGAGTTGCTATTGACCCAAGCAAAGTAGAAGCAATGTTGCATTGGGAATAACCAAAATCAGTTACTTAGATTCGAATTTTTTTGGAAATGGTAGGATGTTACCATTGATTTATTGTAGGATTCTTGACGATTGCGAGACCTCCTACACAGTTGTTGAAAAGGAGAAGAAGTTTGCATGGATGCTAGAGTGTGAAGAGAGTTTTCATGAGTTAAAGAAGCGTTTGACGATCACGCCTATGTTAGTGTTGCCAGATGTGCAGAACAATTTTGATATATACTGTGATGCTTCAAGACAAAATCTTGGATGTGTATTAATGCAGTAAGGCAAAGTTATTGCCTATGCGTCAGGACAGTTGAGGCCACATGAAGAGAACTATGCTACGCATGATTTGGAATTTGCTGCCGTAGTGCATGCTTTGAAGTTATTGCGTCATTATATCATTGGAAATATGTACAGACCACAGGAGTCCGAAGTATATGCTCATTTAATCAGATCTCAATATGAGGCAAAGGAGATGGCTGGAGTTGATCAAAGATTTTAGTGTTGGAATTTATTATCATCTTTGTAAGGCTAATGTGGCGATGCCTTCAGTCGAAAGAGCCATAGTGTGAATGTGCTGATATCAAGTGATCAACCAGAGTTGTGTAAAGAGTTTCGAAAGCTGAATTTGGAAGTTATTCCTCATGGATTTGTAGCTGCTTTGGAAGTGAAGCCAACACTTGAAGATCAAATCAGAAAAGGTCAGAAGGATGATGAGAAAATCAACAGAATCAAGTCAAAGAAAGATGAAGGCTTAGTTGAGGATTTTGCCGTGGATGAGCAAGGTACCACATGATTTAAAGGTCAAATCTGTGTATCGAACAAGAGGGAGCTTAAGCAGTTGAATTTGGAAGAAGCTCATAATTCTAAGTATTCAATCCATCCAAAAAGTGCTAAGATGTATCAAGATCTTAAGAAAAGGTTTTGGTGGCCTCAGAAGAAGTGTGAAGTTACTGAGTAGGTTGCTTTATATAATGTGTGTGTGAGAGTGAAGGCCACGCATCAAAGACCTGCTGGTTTGTTACAGCCATTGAAGGTTCTAGAATGGAAATGGGAGGAAATCAGAATGAATTTTATTACCGGTTTGCCTAAAACTCAGAGAGGTTATGATTCTATTTGGGTTATCGTGGATCGATTGACCAAAGTCGCTCACTTCACTCCAGTGAAGACAACTTATTCAGGGGACCATTTGGCAGAATTTTATATGTCAAGAATCGTGTGTTTACATGGAGTACCCAAGAAGATTGTGTCAGATAAAGGTACCCAATTTACCTCGAGATTTTGGAGTAAGTTACATAAGGCAATGGGAACTCGCTTCAATTTCAGTATAGCATATTATCCGTAAACAGATGGTCAGACCGAAAGAGTTAATCAAGATTTCTGAGGATATGTTAAGAGCCTACGCATTGGCTTATGCTACATCATGGAATAAGTGTTTACCCTATGCAGAATTTAGCTATAACAACAGTTATCAGGCTAGTTTGCAAATGTCACCATTTGAGGTTTTGTATGGTCGTTCCTATCGTACCCTGTTGAATTGGAATGAGACCAGAGAGCATTTGGTGTTTGGGCCTGATGTTCTCGAGAAGGCTAAAGAATAAATAGCTACGATCAGAGACAGGTTGAAAATAGTGCAGTCAAGGTAAAAGAGTTACGCTGATAATTGTCGTCGTGGTTTGAGCGTTAAACCAGATGATTTCATGTATCTCGGAGTTACCTCTCTTAATGGTGTTAAAAGGTTTCATGTTAAAGGAAAGCTAGTGCCAAGATATGTGGGTCCATTCAAGATCTCGAGCCATAGAGGAGAGATTGCATCAGCTGGGATTTATCGCAATCATTGGCAGGAGTGCACGATGTGTTCCATGTGTCACAGCTTAGGAAATGTCTCAAAGTGCATTGGAGCAGCATTCAGAGGGTAAAGTTACCTAGGAGTATGAATAGGATCTGAAGTCAGAATTCTCTAACCTATTCTCTAGTTAGCCTTGAATCTTGGGGTTGAGATTTTGTTAAGGGGGGAGGTTTGTAACATCCCAAAATTTGCCTTTAATATTATTTTAATGTCATTTGTGCATTTTGTGATTTTCTAGAATTTATTGGATTTTTTTGGAATTTATTTGAATTAATTTCAGAATATGTATATTGGCCTTTTGTGAAAATTAATTAAATATATACAAAGATAATATAAAGTTTTGCCAAAAATATTTTATTTGAGTTCGAAATACCTCAAAGTATTTATGAGACTTTTATTGGATTTTTCTGATATTTTTATTGCCTTAAACTAATTAAATGAATTTCTATAATTATTTTAAAAGGAAAATCCAGGGAAATTAGTTGAATAGTAATGGGCCGGGCCCAATGATGTGCGAATCTTTGCGGCCCGATTAGCCCATCCGCTAGAAACCCTAGATCGTGGTCCATTGGATCACGATCGAATGGCGGAGATTTCATCGAGAAACCCTAGCCTTTCTAAGTCGCTGGATCAATCCAGCATGGACGCTCAGGATTCTGCCACGTTTCATGTTATGATGATCGTCCAATTGTGACACGTGTGCAGTGGAGATGTTGTTGTCCTGGCCGTGACCGAGATGGACTCTACCGTCGCGTTGCCATCGCGTTTGTTTTGGCATCCGTGTTTGGCACGCCTTCCAGGGTGCTATAAAAGTCGTCGACCGTCGTGTTGAGATCCCCATTTAGCACCGCATCGATAGCCCCGCTTATCGTCGCCAGAGTCATCGTCATTACTGCGTACAAGCTCGCCGTTGTTCCACGCCGCGTCGTCGAGGTTTTTTCGTGTTTCATCGCAGCCCGGTAGTTGTTCGTCACTGTTGAGGACAGATCCAGGAACCCCGCTTCAAGGCGCGTCAGATCCGTGTATTTGCGTTGTCGGTTGGTCGCTGAAACGCTGTCGGGCTCGCCTTCGTTCTTGACGTCGGTAAGCTGTTGCCGCGGGAACTCGCCGCTGCTTCTCGCTCGTTCGCCACTGCTCAATTCCTTGTGAGCCGCTGAGATTATGCCAGGTCGCGAGGCGTTCTCCACCGTACGATTCTACCGATTCCGTAGATGCGCGCCGCGTGTCAGCCATCGGCTAGGGCGGCGCAGTAGCCAACCACGCATCACCATGTGGCAGGCACGACTGAGGAGCCATGGACCGGGTCCACGATAGACCAGATTCAAACCATGGACCGGGTCTATGGACAATGCCGACGTGGCGCGATGTGATTGATTCGGATGGGGCTAACATCATCATGACGCAATAATATGGTTTTTCTTTATAAAAATAATTCGGTTTATTATTGATTTTCTAATATTCAGGTTTTTATGATTTTTGAATCTTCCACGAGCCCGTTCTCCCTCATACGAGCTCCGATTGAGGTGATTCAAATTTCTAAAAAATTTACAAAATTGAGATCTATTTAATGGTGAATTTTATTTTATTTTTAGAGATTGTTTGCTCTCTATTTTGGAGTTTATTTGCTTTTCTCCTTCGGTTCGCATAGATGTTGAATTGTGCGACGCTTCGGAGGAGGATCCATCGACCCAAGATCAATTTCCAGAGCAAGACCAGAACCACAAGGCAAGTTGTGCTTTGATCATGTTGAACCCATGTTTACAAAATAGCTATATTGTTTTACCTTATTACATATTATATCACATGTACAATTGTTTCAATTTAAATTGGGACTTGCTATTAGATCAATTTGATATATACCCTACCTTGTCAATTGTATGCCATAATCTATTGTCACCCTAGATTGGTTTACTATAGTTGGTTAATACTAAAATCAACATGGGATGGTTAGACCGCGTTAGCAGCTTAGCCATGCCACGTCAACACATGTACTTGAATCATTAATATTTAATCTTGAATAATGGAATATGGAACAATGACAGAACTTGTGTGTCATGTGAGATCACACAATGAGATTGAGTTGTAGTGGCGAGTCATGTCACGCAACGATGTTGAATTGTTGATGGCACGTGGTGCATGGTAATCAACTGGGGTGGTAATCACTTAGATTGGGGCAAGTGACAAGGGGCGAGTATGCCAAGGTGGGCCCGATGGGTAGAGGGTATGTGGAAGTCCTGCTTCGATCATCCTAAGGACTTAACGTTGCAAGCCTTTGACCTGAGTCAATCATGCAACCACATGTCTGGCATGGGACAGCCTAGCAAATTAATTTGCAATGTCTTAGCTTGGCAATACCAACGGCGATGTGAGTTCCCGAGTTATGGAGTAATTCACATGGTACAAGAGGGGGCCTTGGTTGTGGTTTTCAGACCCACCAGTGTTGAAACCTTAGCGGGTAGTACTGTGTTAAGCCAGAGCATTGTAAAGGCTTTGTCATGAATTCTCTGCCAGCACACCAAAGGAAGTGTGCTAATGGCCAGGCACAAGGAGAATATCATGTCATGTGGGTAAAGTGCATAACCTCTGCAGAGTGTGAATCTATTCGAATAGCAGTGCTCGTGGTATTGAGGAATGCTCGGGAATTACAGTTAAGGGTTAGCTTAATTAAATGGAAAACTTGATTGGGATGGCGGGATTGCCATATGGAAGGTTGGAACTTGACTTAGGATTGGGAAACTTGGTTTATTGAGAAATGTTGAATCTATCTATTACTGTTATTTGTTTTACAGTCTTTACAATCTATTTATTGTTTTTATTCATAAATGCTGCTTATTGCAAAATAGCCATAATAGCCTTTTCCTTTGGAATAAGCCTTGCATATAGTTACATAGAATTACATTCTGTGCACAACTTGTTGATTGCTTTAAGTACTCACCCTTGCCAACAACAATATCACCAGTTGAGGAGTCTGCATTCATGCTGGAGAAGATGTACCAGAAGGAGATGAATGTTTAGGGTGCGAGTCTTATCATTTACATGTGGTATACTGAGGGGTTTATCTACGTTTTCTTTCCGTTGCAATTTAATGTGTTGTTTAGCCTTGCGAGGCGTAGTCATGTAAGTTGACCTTAAGATTGTTCAACTAGTATTATTTAGGCCCTGTTTGGCAGAGCTCCAGATACCAGCTCCACCTCAGAGCTGGAGTTTGTAGGCTAAAATAAAGTGAATTAAGTTTATATTTTTAGTCTAAAATGTAAATAAGATGATCCACATAAACACTCTTAATGTACTCACACCTCACCCATAAATTTCTGGAGCTAGGAATACCCTGCTCCACCAACTCCACGGATTTTGGTGGAGCTGGAGCTGTCCCAAACACCCCCTTAATATATGATGTGTGTAAGTTGACCTTAAGGTCATCCAACTAGTATTATTTAATATATGATGTCTTTCATAATGTTTCCGCTATGTATGATTGTGATATTTACCGATGAGCCTGTGTGCACTAGCTTGATCCTGGACTAGTGTAGTATACATAGAGGGTCTGGATTTGCATATTCAGGTCCCGACAGGGGTGTTCATGACTATTCGAGGTCGCCCTAGGGACTCGACTCTGAGCAGAGTTGGTGAAATCCTGTAAATCTAAACGTTGGGCAGTGGAGCATTTAATGCTTTCGCCTGCAATGTCGGAATTGGAAACAAGGTTATCATTCCACTTTTCTCGTCATTCGAGGTGATAGACGAAGGCGGGATGAACCGTTGCTTGGGACGAAAATTGTGATGTATAAATTCTCAAGTCCGGAATGCCCACATTGTGTGCCATCTTGCTCTTGAAACCTCCGCTACACACCTTAAACCCTAGCGCCGTCGAAGATCTCTCCTTTTTCTACAATGGCGTCCATCTTGAAGGCTGTTTCACAGAAGAAACCCGCCGTGGCCCAATCCACACAGCAAGGTGCTGATGTGCCGATCGACCCTGGCGTCTTTAACAAAGTATGGCAGAAGTCCATCATGTCGGAGAAGCGTTTGGCGGAATTGGAGGACGGCTTTGTTCCTCCGCAGGTGCTCTTCTACTGGAGGCCGTCTCAAGGTGAGATGTTCCCCACTCCCGAGAATGAAGATGAGACAGTGGTTTTTGAGGCATTCTTCCGTTGTGGCCTCAACTTTCCTCCTTGCTTTCTGCGACAAGTTCTTGAACTTTACATGGTTCAGCTCTTTCATCTGAGCCCCAATTCGATCACCATTCTGTCTGTTTTTGTTCATCTTTGTGAGGCTTTCCTGGGGATTAACCCAAGCCTCAATTTGTTTCGTCACTTCTATAGCCTAAAGCGTGCGACCAAAAATGAAGCTGTTGGGGGTGCCGGATTCCACCTCCGCAGCAGTGTCTCCAATTTGTATATTCCTGTTCCTATCACCTCTTCTTGGCAAGCGGACTGGAAGAAGAAGTGGTTTTACATCACTTCCCGAGACACCGTGAACCTCCCTATCGGCTATCGGCTAATTTTTCTGGTTTCCAATGAACTCTGGTCGAAGGCTCCCCCTACTATTGCTCGAACCGCCTTCTTTGTTCAGAAGATCAAAGACCTAAGAGAGGCGGGGCTGACTGGGTGGCACGTCACCAGAGGTTTTATCACCCGTCGATCGAGCCTACTGCGGTGCAGGGATCACCTGGTGTGGGACTACTCGGGTGCTGATGACGCCACAAGGGATAATGTTGCAGGTGAGCACCTGAGTCACTTCTTTGTGCTTCCTCGTTTTGTCAACAAATAATATAAAATGATTCGCTCTTGCATTAGACCTACCGAGTGCAGAGATCTCCTCTCGCTTGAGCCGGATGTTTTATGGTTCAGAACCGAGTCCTTGTGGGATTGAAGCTTACTCGCTTGACAACCCACGACCAGAGGTAAGTTGCTCAAAGCCTGCGATACATCGTGTCAAGTATTCGCTGCCCCCTTTTTTTCTTGACTTTCCTATTTTCCAAGAGCCATCCTTTGAGAGTGAGAGTGGACCCACCGGCGGGTCGATCGACTTGGAGATCGATGAGGGAACTCGTGGAGATGAGCACATGCTAGGTGTCGCTGCTACCGAAGCGAGCTCCCCTCGAATCGAGCTGCCAAGTGATGACGAGGATGCCCTAGAGCACTCGATGGTTGAGCCTTCTCCGAACAGGGAGTCCACGTCACCGAATCCTCCTCGGCCCTTCAAACGGGCACAAACCATGGCTTCTAGACTATCCAGCCAGGTGACCGTCAACCGCTCTCTTGGTTGCTATGAGTTTCTCCTGCAATAATACGACAATTGATGGATGAACAACGCGCTGCCTGAGGAGCCGATATGCAAAGTACATCAACTTCCCTGGCAGTATCTCCTCGAAGGAACTCCCTGCAGCGTAGTCCAGCCAGAGAGGTAATGCCACTATCGAACAACATATCTTCGTAAGCATGCTTTTGCTCATCACGATCTTGATTATTCGCAGGATCCTCTGCTGGCCACTGATTTGCTGGGCCATGTCCTCCCCAGGCCGCGTCACCCGGGAAAATTGTCATCGGAGTTAAGCGGGCCATACCGCAGAACATCTCCGCAAAGATTCGCCTTGCAGGGTGAGTTTTCCCCTTTTCGGGCTTCGACTCTTTTCTTTACACTAGCTAAATGACTTGGCCCAGATGTTCTCTTATTTTTATAGGAAGGCCACGCCTAGTGTTGCTGCCGACTCAACAGCCCCAGCAACATCATTACCTTGCAGTGCGGCCAACACCTCTGCCACCCCCAGTCAAGGGGGTCTTGGTGACTGTCCCGGACAAGTGGCTCTGAGGGCGGCCCAAGATCCTTCTGCTATGTCGGAATCTCTTGTGTTCTGGTCTAGCTTGCATCCCACACTCGAGGTACGCAACTGTCATGCTCTCCCCTTTCAATCTTCTTCCTTTTTCTTAGCTCCATGACTTTACCGCTTCCCTTTTGGCAGGGCGTAGCCCGCGCCATGGCCGATGCCATGTCCTTCTGGAGACAATCCCATCAACGGGTCGAGCATCTCGCCGCCTCTCGCTGAGCTGGAGGCTCTCCGGGCCAAGCTGAAGGCTACACAGACTGGGGCCAAGGAGCGGGAGAGGAAGTTGATGTCGGAGAAAGCTGCTACGGAGTCTACTCTGGTCGAGGATAGAGCTGGTCAATAGGCGCTTGAGGTTTAGAAGGCTGCATCGGACACAGCGTTGGCTTCCCTATAGTCGAAGACCCTTGAGGACATGATCAGTGCGGCTCGTCTTGCGACCTCTCCCCGGCGACGAGCTATAGAGGTGCAGTGCAGCTTCATCGTCGCAAACGCTATGAAAATGAAGATTTTCTAGATAAACCTTCGTCCTGACAAGCCGTCAAGTAGTTAGATTTGCCCAGACACCTATAATTTCCTGGCTCCGTCACTGCATGCATGCGCTCTATAATCTAGCCACATCTCATAGGCGCAGTGATACATATACATATGCATTACTTTTGATTGATGATAGAAATAAGTAATACATGTGTAAATCACAGTGAAGATTAAGCATGTGAAATTACTTGTGATTGGGATTTCTTGTTAGCAAGGTCTCTCTCTCAATGGATATGTTTGTACTATCAAAGAATTTTTTTTTAAAATAATACTATTTTTATTCTATTTTACAAAAATAATATGCCGAAAAAAAATTACAAATCTACCCACTTGTCGCCATTTGAAATGGCGACAGAGAGTCTGTCGCCATTTCAGATAGGGACAGGCTATCTGTCTCCATTTGAAACGGCGACAGGCTCTCTGTCACCATTTGAAACGGCGACAAAGAGCAACCGTCACCTCTGTCGCCAATTTAAATGGCGACAGTCTCTCTATTGCCATTTGAACTGGCGACAGACAGCGCCTATATATACTCTGGCGTGGCCCTAGCCCCCCACTCGAGCCAACCACCGAGCGGACAGCAAAAAAAACAGAGAGGAAGAGAGGAGGAGAAGGAGAAGGAAGAAAGAGAAGAAGAAGGAGAACAAGAAGGAGAAGAGAGGGAGGAGGAGGAGGAGGAGGAGGAGAAAGTGAGAGGGAGAGGAGGAGATCTGTATTGCGTCAGGTACTAATTTTTTTTGTGTAAGTATTTAGATGTTAAATATGTAATATAGTAATCAGATTAAATAGAGTAATAATAGTTATTTAGCTAGATGACTTAGTTAGGAATGAGTACCTGATGCAAGTTGTTTAGCTAGTTGACTTAGTTAGGAATTTATAATTATTTCAGTATGGATAGATGTTTAGTTAGATGAATTAGTTAGGAATTTATAGTTATGTCTGTATGGACAGATGTTTAGTTATATGACTTAGTTAGCAATTAATAATTCGTTCGGTACGGATTAAAATTTCGTAGAGGACTTGTAGGTTCTCTGATCGTAATAATAGTTATTTGATTAGAATTTGTGGATAAATTTTCGATGTAGGGATGACCTAGAGGCACGGGGACACTGTCGACAGGCAGATGATCCAGTTTGTGAGGACGATCGCCGACGCTGACTTGGAGGAGATCCCGCAGCTGGCTTGGGGACCTACGGTACTTGCCGCGACGTACCGGGCACTGTGCGACGGGTGTCATCGCGTGTCCGACTCGTCCACTCTCGCCGGATGCCCTTTGCTACCACAGCTGTGGTCGTTCGAGAGGTTCCAGATGGGACGACCACAGATAGACCTGTCAGCTTACGGCCCAGCCTTCTACAGGGTTCCCGGGGACGAGGTTGATTGTCCGATGATGGGGGCATTATGGTGTCGCCGACCAGTCAGTACTATCTATCGTAGCCGTATGTTGTTTTTTTAATTCTCCACGTGTTGTATAACGTTCATCTCTGTTGTTTTCTTTTGCAGCCGCGATTCACCCTAGTTACGATGCATGCTTCGTACCCTCAGTACGTAGCGATGTTGGACCAGCTCACGGACGACCGCGTCATATGGCGCCCTCGTTCTGAACTTGTCGGCACGCGCCGCATGCGCCGCGCCAACTGTATTGCTGCGATGCTGACTTTATGGCCGCGTCTTGGTTGACACGATGTCACTTGGTGTTCGACGTTTTCGTCGAGCCGTACGCCGCCCACCGTGTCATGAGGTAGTTTGGTCTGCGGCAGGCGTTCCCAGTACCCACAGGCGACATCATTCCAGCAGTCGTGCACTCGTTCGTATTTCTACATTTTTTCCTTTCTATTAGTACATACGATCTCGGTGGCTTGCGAATTAATGTTGCGCTTTCATTTTTCGAGGTGCACATGCAAAGGCTTCGGCCGCATAAAGGCGGGCAAACGCATGGTACCTCATGCGCAGCGATGGGCAGCTCTTGCGGATGTGATCGGCGAGGCGCCCCCTCGACCACGGCACGTCGGCGCGCTATCGAGTGGTACGGCCGCGCGCACCCGCGTTCGAGTTGTGCGTGTCGTGGAGTCACCTCCCAGGCATGATCCGACCACTTCCGACATGTACCCCACCCTGCCAGACTGTGCTTTCCACCGCACGGTTCATACTCCTTCCATTTGTCATTCAATGTAACGTCTTGAAAATTATGCTAACTAACTAGCCTCCTATCATTTTCGCTGAGTGACCTTGCCAGGGAGGCACACGAGGCGACGTCGGCGTTGATACAGGTGGCGGTGCCACCCATACGATAGGGGTCACAGCGGACGGCCTTCGAGGGGCGTTGCGCCATATTCAGGACTTGACTCACCGTGTCGTACACCTGACGTCGTGTAGGCGGCCCAGGGCGGACGACGTGGTACAGGTCCCCCCTCGTTCGTCTGCTGTACGAGGTCGACACAGGCAGACCCCGACCGCCCCTCGTCCAGACCTGCCTGGGGGCTCCAGCTGGTACCGGACCCCGGCGTCTGTCCCGATGACCGCAGGTACATCGGGTGGTCTCTTTTTTCATATATTTTGTTGTTCATATAACATGTCATTCTAACTTAAAAAATTTGTCAACAGCGGCCGATCCTGTCCCTGACCAGAGTGCGAGCACCTCGGGGTACTACAGTACTTTCCAGGATGAGGACTTTGACTTTCTCGTGGATCCTTATCAGCAGTCCGCGGGTGTGGTACTTGGTTCATCGCAGCTCGCATTGGCCCCCGGCCCACCTCAGCCGACACAGGACACCTTCGCTACTCTGCCAGCCCCAGTCCGGCCTCCTAGGAGTACTCGTGAGCGGGCCCACGACCACACATATCCGTCGGACATGTGCGCGTTGTGGGCACGGGACCACACGAGGTGTTGCACCGCGTAGGGGCCCTAGCTAGTTTGTTTCTTTTACACTTGATGTACCGTAAACAATATCGTCTTTTACTTTCTTAGCTGATGTAATATCACATATGTTGGTTTTATTTATCAAGTTTTGTGCTATATATAATCTTTTACTTTCGTGGCGCTATTTGTAAATACGCTACCAGTACCTTTGTCATGTCGATAGGACAGCACACACGTAGCTACTTTGTCAGTGCGTTGCGACAACACGCTGCTGGCAGCTATCCCTGACTGATGTGACAACACTCTTCACCCTAAAACGTGACAAAACTTTGTCATACATGCTAGCACAATTTGAAGTGACCACTCACTGTCTACTTTGGTCGTGCAGGTTTTCTCAGAGGGTGACAGGTCGTGCAGCCTTTGATAGAGGGTGACACGTCGTGCAGCCTTTGACAGAGGGTAAAAGGTCGTACAGCTTTTCTCAGAGGGTGATAAGTCGTGCAGCCTTTCTCAGAAGGTGACAGGTCGTGCAGCTTTGATGAAGGGTGACACGTCGTGCAACTTTTCGCAAAGGATGCTAGACCGTCAAAATGGACAAGTGTTGTAGTTGTGTGGAGTAACCCCTCACCACCACTATAAAACCGACCGAGGGATAGACATCCAACACCGCCAAACCAGCAATAAACGTCAGTTGAATCTACACGAATTAGGGCACGATGTCGTTCTACCGTCGCCTCTTCAGCAACCAGAAGTCATCCCACCCCGAATACCCGGATACCAGTAGCGTGGACGCCCCAGTTCTTCCGGAGTTGCCCAGACCCAAATGCAAATGCAACCTTCCGGCGAAGATGATGCAATCTACCCACGTAGAGACGGCCGCCCGCACTCACTACTGTTGTGCCTGCCCCTACCGGGTAAACCTACTTGTATCCATAAAGTACAAGCTAACGGTACCATTTCATGCATCGTTCTTTCTTTTCTCAGCACAAGGACCAGTGTTACTTCTTCCAATGGATCGACGGGCCGGAATGGCGTGACTTCGAATTTATCTACAACTGCCATGACGCCTACCCCGCTTCGCCCGAGAACTTCACCCGGTGGGAGAGGCCGCTAGGATATGTCCCCGCTCTAGATCGACTAGAGCTCAGGGCCGATGGGCAAGGGGCCAACCAATGGGTGAGTTTCATGCGACATACTCATGTTTCACTCACAAATTACTAATTCTAAACCAGTTCATCGCATACAGGAGTTCAAAAAGAAAATTGCAAAATTGCTGGAGTCAAAGGAGAAACCTCCTCAAGGATCACCCGAAAGGCCCGACTTTTGCGAACACGGCCTTCAGGCAGTGGTAGATACCTGTCACGATGAACTAGCGGACCGGAGATTTTACCGGTGCCCATTGGCCGAGGATGAAGGGTGCGGCTACTTCAACTGGGTGGACTCGGAGACATACCACCCACATCTCAAACTTTCTGTATGGGATAGCCGGGGAGCAACCTCTCGTGGTCTTTGCTACACCCGAAAAAGCCGGACCAGTACGCCTCGGTGTTATTCAACGGCCAAAGTGGGCATCTTGCATTGATGCAGTGGCACGCTTCGGTTGTACAACGATAAACCCAACACACACTCCGCACCATATAGTGGAGTGCGAGCCGAAACAGAGCAGGCGTCTCGGCAAGTGTCCGCCAACGGCCAACACACTAGAGGTGCAAGAGGGTACCTCCTCTCGAAGAGGAAGGGACAAGGGGAAGCAGCCGGCCGAGGTCCGCACCACGTAACAAATCCTTGACGCGTTACGCAGACCATCCGGGAAATCGGGTGGTATTAACATAGGGGACGCTGTGAATTGGGATGACATGCCCACGTGGGAGGACAGAAATCCACATCAAAAAGACCAAAAAAATCTATCTTATACACCCGAGACGTACGGCATAGGGCACCCATTCGGCGATAGCTGGGAGCACTGCGGATCCCCATGGAGTTCTTTCATAGTCGGGATTGAGCGGTGTCCGAGTACAAATCTCAAAATTTACACGGGTCAGGTAATATGCAGAAAATATGGGACATCATTCTGGTTGTACCCAGATAGGCGGAACGATCATCTGTTCCACCATGACAACCAGTGCTTTCGTTAGTTAGTTCGGCAAGCAATTTCGTCACTGTTGTAATGCCCTTGCAATATAATCTAATATATTGTTTATTTTATCATCTGAACTTTCGATGTATGTGCCCTTATATATGTTCAACAAATAATTTAAGTGCTTCGTGGGAACTATTTATAACGTGCGTTGTTGTCGACTATAATACTTAGGGTTATTGCACTAGTGGAAATTAGATGCAAAGTAAGGAGTAAATTAAATATTTTTTCAGAATATGGTAGTGCACATATCAAAGAGCAAATCTGGTCTACTCTTCCTAAAAATTACATTTAAACATGAAATTTTTCGGGCTGCCGAAAATGCTAAAAATCACTCTCCCGATCTCGATTCGCACTCTCTTTGATCTCCTCCGCTTTTATTTAATAGTACTACAATTTGTCGTGAAATTTATCGCACAATCAAGGAGAACGATTTAACAAAGAAATTTGATTTTTGTCCAAAAAATTTTACTCACAATTACCACATTAATTTCCGTAAAACATCACAACAACTAATATTGACTTTTTATTAACTACAGCTCATAATTTACATACATTTTTCCATTGATATCAAATATATTTTTTGCAATTCAAATAAAAAAAAGGGCAAAACCTCTCTGTCGTCATTTGAAATAGCGACGGACTCTCTGTCGCCATTTCAAATGGCGACAGGCACTCCATCACCTTTTCAAATGGCGACAGAGAGTCTGTCCCTTCCTGAAACGGCGACAGACTCTTGTCGCCGTTTCAAATGGCGACGGACTCTCTGTCGCAATTTCAAATGGTGACAAGTGGGTAGATTTGTAAATTTTTTTCGGCATATTATTTTTGTAAAATAGAATAAAAATAGTATTATTTAAAAAAAATTCTACTATCAAATATGTGAAAAGAAAAATAACCATACATATGAATCATGAGGACATTATGCGAAATTCGATACGAAAGCTTTAGTGCAAACCAAAAGAGAAAGCATTAAGACGATTAGATTCAGACAAATAACATAGGAAAATGCAAGAAAAATTTATAAACCCTAAAAATAATATCCAGTTTTTCAGCAAAAATAGTAGCCGGTTAGGACAGGCAGTGGGGCTCTCTGTCTATTGGAATTGCTTGTTGTTTGCACCAAAATTTGGCAAGTTTAGCTAAATCGGCAATAAAATCAAAGATACGGAAACTAACGGACAGGATTAGATAGAATTCAAGATATTTGGTAACTGCAACATTTTTGAAGAAAAACAACCGTCCGAGATAAGGCCGATACGGATCAGGACTTGAAACGTGCTGTAATAGGACACTATCGGCCGGAGGGTATAAAAAAAGGGCCGAAGCAAACTACAAAGTATCCAACACAATACAATCAACCAGCCTTTGTTTTTCTTACTTTTTCCTGTCGACTAGGAGTAGCCCTTGTAATTTAGTCTTTGTAATCGATTTTGATCAATAAAGTTGCGCATCGCCGATTGTTGATCTTCATCAATTACGCCCCAGGTTTGATTTATTCTGATTTTGTTGCGCATCGCCTTCTTCAGAATCGATCTACCTTTATCTTCTAATTAGCCTTAATCGGTTGATTAAACTTACCTTATTACTTTGATCTTGATCGGCTTCAAGTTGATTGAGTCTAAGCCGATTGATCCTCACGATCGGCTTTGTGTAAATTTTATATTTTTACCTTGTCGATTACAGGTCAAATCGACTGGCACGCTCTGAACCCGGTGTTCATCTGGTGTGCTGTTGTCAGAAACCCTACATCAAGTTTTTGATGCCAACACACTCTTGGCACGCCCAGTGGGACCCCGATGTCTTCTTCGAGAAAGTCGATTCAGCCGTCCGATCTCAATACAGAAGCCATAATCGTCCCAACGATGGACGATTTGACGCCAGAACAACGCCAGGAGATTGAGGATCAGAAGGCCACGCTGGAAGAGATGATGCTATGTTGTTATCAGAAAACTAGACGCGGCGTCACTCAAAAATCCGCCCTGCTGACGGTCAACGCCCTGGGAGATGTGGGTGTAACAGAACAGGTAAGCCGATATCTGCCTGCTCAAGCCGAATTATCGGCTATGATTAATCAGTCTGTGCTCCACGCTTTAATAAACCAATCATCGGCTCTCGTGACGACGCTTAAGCCGATGATAGCGAATAGCGTCAAATCTATAGCCCAGGAGTTAGCCTCGTCAGGAAGTCTGCTCGACCCATTGCAAGCTCTGCCAAATTATCCTGTTTTTTCAATATCACAAAACACGCAGAGCACAACGGCTTATCCTAAACCATTGGCTGTAACCTCACCCCAAACCATGATGCCTACACAACCCACGGTCATATTGCCTAGGGACCCTCGGTCAAATGGGGTGAGCCATTACCAATCCTATACCGACGCCACTAGGTTAGATGCATCAATCAATTTACCGCCATCGGCTCCGTTCTATGCTTTCCCCTAATTGGTTTCGCAGTCGATTGGCTCCGAGAGATTCCCACAAGAGCCTACCCTACTTAGAAACCCAGGCCCGCACAGGGTGGTAACATACTCAGAGCCATTTGTCCCAGTGCCGGAGCCTCAAGCCAGATATAATCGGCACAATCAGTATGAGATGTGTGCAGCCGACACGACATAATTGGCAACCCGAGCTGGCACTCGGGGGGCAGAATTCCGATTATGAACGACATTATCAAGGGCCTACTATGCCTATGGCCGATAATGCTAATTGGGCCGATCAAATCTCTGCCGTTTTGAGGGACCAATTCGGTATACAACCAAAAGGGAAGGTTATCGGCTATAGAATGCCGTATCCCGATTATATAGATCGCATGCCCTACCCTCATAATTTCAGGATCCCGAACTTTGCCAAATTCTCTGGGGATGATTCTATCACTACCTTGGAACATGTCGGACGCTTTATCGCGCAATGCGGCGAAGCGGCCTAGTCCGACGGGCTGAAAATTAGACTATTCCCGTTGTCTTTATCTGGGGCAGCGTTTACTTGGTTCACTTGCTTGCCTCCGAGTTCGGTCCATTTATGGAACGATTTGGAAAGCCGATTCCATGAATACTTCTTTTTGGGCAGTTTGGAGCTCAGGATTTCAGATCTAAGTTCTGTCCGCCAAAAGTTCGGGGAATCGGTAACGGATTACATGAAGAGATTTAGAGAGATTAGGAATCGGTGTTTTAGCGTCATACTACCCGACATCAACTCGCCGATTTAGCCTTTCAAGGTTTGATCCCATCGCTTAGGGAGAAATTTGGAGGGCAAGAATTCACCGACCTTAGCCACTTATTGCATCGCGTATCGGCTCAAGAAAACCGATTTACTGATAATAAAGTTTTCAAGGACAGGTTTAAAAATAGCAATAACAAAGAAAAGGACAAAGCTAAAGTCAATATGGTTGAATATTGTCCAAGTGATTCCTCGAAAGACGAGGAAGCAGAAATAAACATAGCCGAATGGGTAAGAGGATCCAAGAAATCCTTGGTCTGTTCTTGGCTTAAACCGACTAGGAACATGTCTAAGGTTAAGTACTCTTTTGTTGTTTCCAAATGTGATCGTATTTTCGATTTACTTCTGCAAGAAAAGATAATACGATTGTCAAAAGGGCACGTGATACCATCGCCCGATGAAATCAAAAAACGCAGGTATTGCAAGTGGCATCATTCTTTTTCGCATAACACTAATGACTGCAATATCTTTCGCCAACAATCCAGTTTGCTATTGAGGATGGTCGGTTGAAATTTGCTGATGAGACGACCATACAAGTTGATGTTGATCCGTTCCCCATCAACATGGTTCAGTGTTCGGCTAAAGGAAAAGAGCCGATGCATGACGAGCCAAAAAGGGATCGACAAGTCAACATTCAGTCGAGTTCAAATGGCGACCAGACGCTAAAGATTACAATCGGTTCTTTACAAATAGAAGCCTATCGTGAAGGAAAAAACTTGAGAACCATTAAACCCAAGGGGAATCCTCAGTTGGGTAAATGGTACAAAGCAGAAAAGTCCCCATCGAGACGGCCAGCGAAAAGGTCAGGACCAACGTTCTCACAATTAATGCAGAAATACCAGAGGATGAATAGCCGACCACGATATTCTACTCGCCGGTCAGGTAATTTGTACCGCACCGAGAATGTAGAGAGGGCGCATAGAAGGTGTCCTTTTTGGCAGTTTTGATGGGAAAGGGGAGTGGCGTTGCCATCACCATACACCTGCCCGATGGAGCACTACCCCCAAGACGATTGGCCAAGGCAATCGGTTAGAGATAAGCTGTCAGAGCCAATTCAAGATCAGGGCAGAAATTACAGGAGGCCCGTCCACGAAAGGATATCCAAACCAGGTCAGGAGCTAGGCCAAGTCAAGACGCACAAGTCCAGTTTTAATCAAGAGGATTTGGCTGGCCAAATACGAAAGCCGGTGGAGCCCAAACCTAGGTGGTGTCCATCTGGCCTTAGCCGATCACAGTGTCGACGACTTCAAAGGCTAAGGACGCAAGAAATCCGCGAAGCCGATGCCGAAAAACAGAGGGACGAAATGTTTAATGAACTTCGTCCGATTAAAAGCGTTAAGAAAGAATGGAGAAGAAAAGAACAGATCGAGGAAGATTTTGAATCGGCTAACGACTTGGATTCCCCCATGATTCGGGATGACACACCTCCCATGGATATTAACATGGTGTTCATGTTACCGGCCGAGTTCAAAGTCAGAACCGAATCGGCCAAAGATGCGGTTGCTCAGTTGTGTTCCAGCGTTCAGAGTGCCATCTTCGAGAAACCTAGAGATGACCATCGACATCTGAAACCATTATATCTAAAAGGATATATAAATGGCAAGCCGATATCAAGGATGCTAGTAGACGGAGGAGCCACGGTGAACCTAATGCCGTACACGACATGCAAGAAACTGGGAAGTCTGATGAAGACTTAATTAAAACTAACATGTTTCTAAATGACTTCACAGGAGACCCCACAGAGGCAAAAGGGGTCATGGTCACAGAACTAACTGTCGGTAGCAAGACCTTGCCGACAGCGTTTTTTGTAATCGATGCCAAAGGTAATTACAACGTAGTGCTCGGTCGGGATTGGATTCATGCCAACTGCTGCATCCCATCGACCATGCATCAAGCGCTTGTCCAGTGGAACGGAGAAGAAGTCGAAGTCGTCACAGCCGATACATCGGCCCATATCGCCATGGCTAGCTCTGATGCGAATTGGCAACACGAAGAAGCTGGCTACATATCAGGAAAGGCGCTGGATGACTATGACTTTATTTGCGTAAGTAAATCAGGGCTCACGCCGATCAGCCTCAAGCCAGGCACTTTCGATCGGGCAAACGAAGTACTACGCCGATGGGGACAAGAGAAACACTAAAGGTGTTGCAGGATAAGTTGCAAAGCTATCGGCAAATAACAGATAGCTGCATAGAAGACTTTGAAGAAATTGAAAAGTTTAGTCAAGGTTTCGCATCCACCGATCTGCTGGAAGAAGTCGATATAGGTGGCGATGATAGAAAAAGACCAACTTTTGTTAGCGCAAATTTAGATGTAAAGTACAAAGAAAAACTGATAAAAATCCTTAGGGATTATAAGGATTGTTTTGCTTGGGAATATCATGAGATGCCCGGGTTAAGTTGTCTGCTGGTGGAACATCGGCTACCTATAAAATCGGACTATCGGTAGTATAATGATATCCTAGGCGTTTCAATCCGCCTTGTACAAAATTATAAAGGAAGAAATAGAACGATTGTTGGGCGAAATTTATCGGGCCTTGCCGATATGCGAAATGGGTTTCCAACATCGTTCGATCATGAAGAAAAATGGAAAGCTTGGTATCGTCGACTTTAGAGATTTGAACAAGCGGCGCCAAAGATGAATACCCGATGCCTATAGCGATATGCTTATTGATCTTTGCATCGAGGAACAAGATCATAAGTTTTCTAGATGGTAATGCCGGATATAACGGATATTCATGGCGAAGCCGATATACAAAAACTGACTTTGAGATGTCACAGTGCGATAGGATTGTTCGAGTGGACAGTGATGACTTTCGGCCTGAAAAACGCTGGAGCAACATATCAGCGGGCCATGAACCTGATCTTTCACGACTTAATTGGCCATATTGTTGAAATCTATATTGATGATGTAGTAGTAAAATCCGCAGAAGATTTGCAGCACTTGGCCGACATAGAGAGGGTTTTTCAGAACATAAGATCGCACGGTTTAAAGATGAATCCTTACAAGTGTGCGTTCAGCGTGTCGGCTGGACAGTTTTTGGGCTTCATGGTGCATGAAAGAGGAATCGAAGTCAACCAAGCAAGGGTGAAAGCTATAGCCAATACCAAACCACCGACATGCAAAAACGAGTTACAAAAGTTGATCGGCAAAATTTACTATCTCCGCAGGTTCATCTCAAACCTCTCTGGTAGGATTCGTGCTTTTACTCCATTGCTAAAATTAAAAGACAATGAAGAATTCAGATGGGGAGCCGATCAACAGAAGGCTTTTGATGAAGTTAAGAGATACTTGTCCAACCCCCCAGTTTTGGCTGCACCTCAAAAAGGGGTTCCTTTCAGACTATATGTCTCAGCTGAAGAGGATACCATTGGAGCTGTTCTGGCACAAGAAGTCCATGGTAAGGAAAGAGTTATCTTTTACTTAAGCCGATGGTTGCTAGATGCAGAAGTCAGGTACCCTTTTGTCGAGAAATTATGTTTATCTTTGTATTTCTCGTGCACAAAGTTAAGACACTACATATTAGCATCGGCCTGTAAAGTAATCTCCAAAACCGATGTTATAAAATATATATTATCAGCTCCTATTTTGCGAGGTTGACTTGGCAAATGGGCTTACGCCTTGGTTGAGTTCGACTTGTCATATGAATCGGCCAAAGCAGTGAAAGGACAAGTCCTAGCCGATTTTATAACAGGACACGATACTGCGGCAAATTTAATCTTAGTCGCACCTTGGCAGCTGTTCTTTGACAGATCAGTATGTGGAGAAGGTGATGGTATCGGCATTATACTCACCGCACCCAAAGGGCATAGCTTTGAATTTGCATTCCGGCTAAATAGCCGATGCTCGAACAACCAGGCCGAGTATGAAGCATTACTCAAAGGCTTGCAATTGTTGGAAAATATTGGAGTGAGTGCTTTTGAAGCATATGGTGACTCGCTGTTAGTTGTACAGCAAATAAAGGGAGAATACCAATGTCGAGATGAAGTGCTACTGAAGTATTTAGAACAATGTTTAGAGATCATCGGCTCTTTTGCATCATTTTCTATCGGTCATATCCCTCGAGAATTGAACGATAGAGCTAATGCTTTAGCCCAGCAAGCATCAGGATACAAAGATTTTTGGCGAAGTCAGGAGACCGAGCTGGTAGATAAGGCAGTCATGTGCACAGATATTGTCGATTGGAGAACGCAAATAAAAGATTATCTGGTCGATCCATCCAAGCCGACAGAACGAAAGATACGGCAACAAGCATTGAAATAAGTTGTTATGGACGATATGCTATATTATCGGACTATGGAAGGTTTGTTGTTAAGATGTTTTGAGACCGAAGAAGCGCGGGTGGCAATGGGTGAAGTACACGAAGGCATTTGCGGTTCTCATCAATCGGCACATAAGATGAAATGGATGCTCAGACGGAAAGGTTATTTTTGGCCGACGATGCTAGAGGATTGTTTCAAGTATTATAAAGGATGTCAGACATGTTAGAAGTTTGGTCATATACAGTTAGCACCAGCGTCGACTTTACATCCAATTATCAAACCTTGGCCGTTCCGAGGTTGGGGGATAGATATAATCGGCCAAATATTTCCTGCATCGAGTAAAGGCCACAAGTTAATTTTGGCCGCGACTGATTATTTCTCAAAGTGGGTTGAAGCTATACCGCTCAAGAAAGTAACAAGTGTTGAAGCTATCAGCTTTGTTAATGAACATATTGTCCATCGATTTGGATTACCACAAACAATCACTACCGGTCAAGGCACGGTGTTCATGTCTAACGAGTTTCAGAGCTATGCGACAAGTTTGGGGATTAAATTGTTGAATTCATCCCCGTACTACGCTCAGGCTAATGGGCAAGCTGAGTCGTCCAATAAAACGTTAATTAAACTGATCAAAAGAAAAATCGATGAGAGGCCAAGGAACTAGCACACAACTTTATCAGAGTCGCTGTGGGCTTATCGGCTAGCGTATCATGGAGCAACGAAGCTTTCACCTTATCAGCTAGTATATGGTCAGGAAGCCTTTTTACCGGTAGAGATCAACATTGAGTCCATACGAATAGCCAGGTAAAATGGCTTGTCGGCTCAAGAATACAACGATCTAATGATTGATAACTTAGACGAATTAGCAGAGTTACGATTGTCCACGCTGGATCGGCTTAAGAAGAATAAAATCGGAGTGGCAAAAGCGTATAATAAAAAGGTTGCACCTAAATCTTTTGATCAAGCCGATTTAGTATGGAAAACGATATTGCCTGTTGGTTCGAAAGATAATCGATTTGGAAAATGGTCACCTACGTGGGAAGGACCATACAAAGTCAATCAGCTAGTCGGTGGAAATTCGTATGTACTAGAGACATTGGAAGGATATGTATTGCCTAAAGCTATTAACGGGAAGTATTTGAAGAAGTACTATCCTAGCGTGTGGGTTGGAGCCTAGCCGACCAAAAAATTTCGTCCAAAAGGCCAAGTTAACACGATGCTGTTGTTTGGCTAAAAGAGATTGCAGACAAATTACAGGAAAGTGAAATTAAATCGGTTAAGCAAATTGATTACAAGCATAACAAAATTACAAAGTATTGACGGATGTTTACGAAAAGCGGCCAATAAAGTTTTTACATCCCAGAACCTGGGAGACGCGCACCTAAAGCCGATAGAGCCCCAGTTGCCTTGGCTATAGTTTCCTATACCTCATCAAGATTCATCATCTTACATCCATTTGCACAGGATGGGTACAAGTTTGACCGACTGCTCTTTAAAGGCTACCACGGCCGACGCTATCTCTACCTTCTGCTCCTTGGCAGCCGATGAGGTTTTTTCTAAAGAATCTTGGCCTTCAGTGATGAGCTTCATCGTCTTGGATAGTTCTTCCTCAAGGAACTTCCTAGTGGTCTCGATTTACGGAGAGAGTCTTGGCGACCTTGGAGATTCCATGGTGGCGTCAAATTTTTTCTTCTTTGCCTTTGTTTCTGCAACCATTTTGTCAAGAGTCCTTTGGTCGGCTTCCTGGGCTGCTCTTTTTTCTTTCCTATCTTGAGCCGCCTCCACCAAAGCCTTCTTCTCATCCAGGTGGCATACCTCGAGCAGCGTGGCCATGGCCTCTGGGGGTAAGTCGGTTTCGACTGCAGCCATGGCATCTCGAATCAGCTGATTATTATTCAGAATCTCTGATTGCGGTCTTGACACCAAATCAAAGAGCTTGTTGAGGCGCTCTTGCATTCTAGGAGCCGACGAGACTATAGCTGATGCGTCTTTTGAGACGACGATGATTTTTTGTATTTCAGAGATATAATCATCGGCTGCAAAGATTTCTGGATCATCCAAATCAGATAGATTGAAGCCAAGGATGTTGGATGGATCAGAAGACTCTGGAGCTACGGCGGTTGCAGGCGTCGGTATCGGCTGAGGAGGCAATAACTCTTTGGCCGATATGTCTGTTAGACTGGCTAGAATGTTGGTTACTTGTGCAGATTTGGTAGTATGAACAGAAGTAAAATATCATGAAGGCCGATAGAATAAGTTTTGCAAATTCTTCTAAAAGGTAGAAAAGTACCTGAGCGGTAGCCGATCCGTGCGGTGAACTTTCGCCACTTTGTTCTTGTGGCTTGGGATACTTTTCTTGGCAGGAACCTTGGTGGACATCGGCTTCTTTTTTGGAGGTCAATCGGCTAGAAAGTTAGTTAATGAAGGAAAACGAAGAGGAACGAAAGATGATTAAAACATGACTTACTTGGTTGCTGTTGATTTTCCAAATCAGACAACGATGGACTTTGAATGCCCAAAGAACCAGAAGTATAGCCAGTGAGTGCAGTTGCCTTATGCGGTCGTTTCTCTTTACTGGCTGAAGGAACGTCAATCGGCTTCTTGCTAGCAGCTTTGGTCTGCAAAGAAAAAAGATAAAAATCAATGAGATATGTTCATATGGGCTTATGATAAGAAGAGAAAATGGATAACTAATACCTCGCCATGCGTCTATGAGACTCGTATTATCATATCCGAGGCTTGATTAAATCATCGAATCGATGTCTGAAGATACCATCGGCTCGGGAAGGTGCAGGAAAAGGGATTCGATAATAGCGGATGGAGTGCGATCAGGAGAAGTGCTTCCGCAATTGAGGACCACCATGCAGAATATCGGCTAGATCGACGATTATTCAAAATAAAGTGAGGCAAGGATCTGATTTGCAAATCATCGGCTATTTCCAAGACCATGTTGGCCACAGCTGAAGATCGTACTCTGGTCCTAGGCTGAATTACGTCGAGGAGTGGAAGATTGGGGATCATTTGGCCGAAACCCAATTGTCTGGCAAAGACAGAAGGGTGGTAGAATTCATAAGAGGGCTGGATGGTACGGTTTCTTGTATTAAAGCCAACATGCAAAATACCCGGAGAAAGGAAAATTTTGAAGAGGTTTAAAGTCGATTCAGGCATCTCAGAACTATCAGAATCTAGATGAAGAAATGATGGCCATGCAAAATCAATTTCTATTTGGTATAATGAAGAAGTCTTGTTGGCTAAAGTCATTGTTGTCTAAGTTCGTAAAGAAAGATAAGTATTTCTTTAAGCCAACCGGAGATATCTTATTCTTTGCGGAACACATGATGTATCTTTCGCCATAAGATCGGCTAGCTCAATGCAGGATTGCATTTTCGGTGTATCTTCGCGAGGAAGCGCTGAGTCTTCCATGGGATCCAAATTGAAGGATCGGCTAAAATAGCGAGATAACCATACTTGGATGAACCGGAGAGGGCCTCCTACATTGCCAACACAAAATCGGCAAACCCAATAAATAGCCGACTCTAATCACGCATCATTTGATAGATCGCTCCTAGAAGCATTTTCCCCAAGGCTAGCCGACGACCCTCTACCAATCGTTACGCTATTAATCGTATACTTGTGTCGGTCCCAAAGAAGCACTACAAAACAAGAATCGGTCTAACCACAAGTTCGTAAAAGCAACATGCTCCTCATCCGATGAAGCCCGTTTACTTTGTTGTTATTCTTGATAAACTTGCGCCAACCTTCTCCTTTGGATTGGATGAGCTTATGTCTCGGTTTGCCGCTATAAGCCGATATCTATTCTCCATCTGGCCTAAGACAACACAATTGAGTTATGTCCAAAAGGGTTGGGCCGATGGGACCAGTACGGAACAAGAAAGCGTTGAAAGTCTCCGACCAGAAATAGCAAGCCATGGCCACTAAGGGCTCATTGGCCTCTGGATCGGCTAAAGAGAGGGAGATGCATTCAGCTATACCCATTCTTTCCCACTCTTCTCTTTTCTGAACAGCCATGCGGATGAACCAAGACCTCCATCCTTTGAGCGCCGTCGGCCATGCCCTAAAGCTTTTTTCCCAACTCTCTATGTTAAATCCGGTAGCCGATAGAGGAAGGCGAGGAATTTCTTGACTAATAACCGTGCTAGCATCTAGATTTCCTATCGGGCCAAGGAAATAATGGTCTTTACAGTTAGGGATTGGAATAAGTACCTGACTCGCATCCATTTCAACCGATCTTAGCAAGCCGATTGATGAAGGAAGAGTTGAGCAACGGACTCGATAAAGCCGATTTTTAAGAGTTACAGAGCTTGTGCGCGTGAAGAATGACCGAGGTGGGGGGCGCATTTTATAGCGTGGTGAAAATTTGAAGAGGCAGGAAATGGATCTCAAAAGACGCGGCGAGCTAAAACGCACTACCTTTGTGTCGAAGAATTACGGTAGCGAATAAAGTAGCGATTATTGAGTGAAGTTTAACAGTTGGCCGATTGGAAAAGCCGATAAGTGAAATTTTTGACAGATGACAAGTCATCTCTCAAAATGGGGGCATATGTTTGCACCAAAATTCGCAAGTTTAGCTAAATCGGCAATAAAATCAAAGATCTGAAAACTAACTGACGAGATTAGAAAGAATTCAAGATATTTGGTAGCTGCAAGATTTTTGAAGAAAACAACCGTCGAGATAAGGCCGATCTGGATCGGGACTCAAACGTCTTTGTAATAGGACACTATCGTAGGAGGGTATAAAAGAAGGGCCGAAGCAAACTGCAAAGGATCCAACACAATACAATCAACCAGCCTTTGTTTTTCTTACTTTTTCCTGTCGACAAGGAGTAGCCCTTGTAATTTAGTCTTTATAATCGATTTTGACAATAAAGTTGCGCATCGCCGATTGTTGATCTTCATCAATTACGCCCCAGGTTTGATTTATTCTGATTTTGTTGCGCATCGCCTTCTTCAGAATCGATCTACCTTTATCTTCTGATTAGCCTTAATCGGCTGATTAGACTTACCTTATTACTTTGATCTTGATCGGCTTCAAACTGATTGAGTCTAAGCCAATTGATCTTCACGATCGGCTTTGTGTAAATTTTATATTTTTACCTTGTCGATTCTGAGTCAAATCAATCGCACGCTCAACCGGTGTTAAATGCGGTGTCTTTGTTGTCGAAACCCTACATCAAGTTTTTGACGCCAACACTTGCCTTGTACTGAGGTACTGAACTTGTCATGCCTGGTTTGATTGGTAAGTTTGTTTGTTTGTCAGCCAATGTCACTCCTGCCATATGTATAGATAAAGAATAGGGAAATTATAGTTTTAAATGCTTGTACTATCACCTAAAGATTACATTAGATAGAACTGTCAAAAAGAATAATAGATTAATTAGTGCACGTCGTGGATAGAGATTGTCGGGCCCCGAATCTGTAAATCCGGACCCTCTGTGTATTCTGTGCCAGTCCAGGATCACGCTAGCACACACAGTCATACAGGGTTGCACATCACAGACATCACAAGGATATAAGAATAAATAGTGCAAACATGTATATAAACCGAGTTATGCGACCTTATGGTCTCCTTACGGATAAGTCACCACACAGGGCTTACATTATTCAAAGTAAAGAAATAGCAATGAACATAAATAAAGGTCGTGGAAGCCTTCATCTTGCCACGAGCAACCGACCGGGCTTGCCCCTAGTTGTTCGTATCCTCGATGTACTCCTCCTCCCAAGTGGTGTAGTCTCCTCCACCGATGTTGGGGTTGATAAGCAAGGTGGGGTGAGTACACAAGGCACTCAACAAGTAATGCATGAATGCAACGCTATTACTATATGCGAGCTTATTCCAAAGGATTGGCTTAAATGGTTCTTTTGCATCAAGCATCATTTTTTAACCAATATCTTAATTAGATTAAAGCGATGGGACAGATTATAAGTAATAATAATTTCAAATGGTTTTCCTTGAGGATTCTCGACACAGCCTTAACAGTTCATTTTAACACTTGGCACATAGCCCCCTTCCATGTTTTGTTTATGAAAATCTATCCTCATTGTAATCCCGAGCAATGCTCAATACCGTGAGCACGGCTATTCAATAGTTTTGACACTCTGCAGAGGTTGTACACTTTACCCACAAGATCTGACCGCTCACCACACAGTGATTGTCGCAACAAAGCTTTTAGAACTTCTACCTTAACTAAAGAACCTCTCGTGATTGCCTTCACTATCACTTCCCTCACACAGAGCGAAGTATAGGACCGGCCAATCACCGTTGGATGGGCACCAAGCCGTAGCACAGTGCGCGCCCCATAAAGATACACCCACATATCTGTCCCATATCGAGACATGTGGTTGTACGGTGACTCGGATCAAAGGCTTGCAAGGTGAAGTCCTTAATCGACCAAGGCAAGACTTCCAACACTCAACATGGCACACACCCAATGTAGCACACAGACTCACATCACTCATCAACCCATCGCCACACAGCCCCACGAGCACACTGACCTCTTGCCACTTGCCCCAGTCTAAATCATTTCCCACAGCTTGATTATTGTGCAACACATGCGGCAATAACTCAACATCGATGCGAACCACACAGTCATTGTACCTCAATCTCATCATGTGGCATCATCACACCACTTTTCAAAATACATTCAAAGTCTTTAATCAGATTGTAGCATTTTTCCAAAGATCACTCATGATTCGTTGCAAGGCTAAGCATCTACTCACGGTCTAGCCTCCGTGTTGGCACAATATTAACATCCAACTAATATAATCAACTTAGGGTGACAATGATTTAGGGCATACAATTAATAATTCAAGGTGGCATAACAAAATGGGTTGATTAACTACATTATCCCGAATCAATTTAAATTCATATTAAATAAATAAGCATGCATAGTTTCAAAGCATAAACTACATTTTAAAAACCTGGGATCAAAATGATCAAAGCATCACTTGCCTTCAAAGAGTTGCTGGTCGTGTTCAAAGCTTGGTCTTGAGCGACAATTCTTCCTCGAAACTTTCCGGCAAATTTAGTCTCTGGCATACAAATAAAGTATGCAATAAATAGCTAATACAGAAGACTAGATGACCTCAAAAATTCAAATAAAATTCATCATTAAATAGATCACAATTTTATGAATTTTTAGAAATTTGAATCACCTAAATCCGAGTTAAAATGCAAAAGTTGTAGTCATTTGAAGTTTGAAAAAAATCAAAATACAAAATTAAGAAAATCCGATTTTTCTGAATTATTTTTATCTTTGAAATTCGCATTTATGACGTCAGCACCGCGTCATGATGACGTCGGCCGAAAAGAAATTCGGTCGAAATATTTTATATAAAAAATATATGACGTCATCGTGACGTCAACTCGACACGTACACGCCGCAGGCCGCCACGCCGCTCGTCTATGGATGGGTTCACGCGGCTCGGCTACGGTCTCACTCGTGGACTCGGTTCACGAAACGATCGACGCAGCGGCAAGATCCGAGCCGTTCGTTGAATCAACGGCGATCTCCTCACGCGCACCGCGCGCCGAGATCGTCGACACGCGTCACGCATCCGTGATCGACCACGCATCCAACGCGGCGACGCCTCGGCTCCACGCCTCCACGCGTCGCACATCCAACGGGGCGCTCAGATCCAACGGCTAGCACCGCGCCGTCACTGCGACGCCTCGGTTCATGCGATGACACGCGGCGCAATCGCGATGGTGCACCCGAAATCGACGGCTGGATCTAGTCTCCGCCCTGGTCAAAACGCCCACGCGTCGACGCGATTTGGCGAGTACGGTGACATCTCCGCCGCGCTCAAATCTGAGCGGCGCGGATCCTCAGGCAAAACCAGATCCAATCTCTACCGTTTAGATCTAATCTAACGGCCCACGGTACCCGGCGGTTTCTTGCTCATGGCGCGACGTGGCTCAATCTCTACGGCGCCAAAAAGATCCAAGGGTTCGCATTAAATCTAGCCGCGAATCTAGATCTAATCCCTACCGTACACATCAAGATCCAGCGGTCACGATTCAATCTAAACATCTACAGAGATGGAGGCTACGTGGACTCACCAGAACCGAACGATGCAAATCGGACGGTCGGTGCGGTTCGACGAGGTTGACGGCGGCGAAGAAGCGAAGGTTGCCGAGCTGGGAAGACGACCTCGGCGGCGGCGATGCGGGCTTCTCCGCGAGAAGAAGTGGCTCGCTTGACGCGGCTTGGCGGAAGGGTTACTCCGTGACCTTGGCGGCGGCGAGAGAAACCGCGGCGAAGCAAACGGCGAAAACAATGGCGGCACAAAGAAGCAACTTCGGCGAGCTCGTGCGGGCGCTAGAGGGGTCTCGGCGTGCGTGCGAGAGTCAAAAGACGCGCGAAGGTCTCGCACGACGCCCTCAACGGGACTTAAGGGCTGCCTCGGCGTGCGCTGCCGGCGGAATGCACGGCCATCAAAGCCCACGTCTCTCCGGCGATTTCGCGGGGACGAAGTGACGTGGCGCAATCCCGCGCGTCCGTGCGGCGACGATCCGAAGGCTCACGCGTGCGGGCGACGTGGCACACTCACAGGCGTTCGATCCGACCGGACGGCTTGAATTTGGCGGCGCTAGGGTTTGCGCGTGAACTGGGCGGGCTAAGCACGGTACTGGCTCGGCCCATTATCGCTTCAACTGATTTTAAAACATTTCACATTTAAAATAATTCTAGAAATTCAATTAAATCATTTGGAGCTTTTAAAATAGCGAGAAAAATTCGAGAAAAATTTGAAATTACTTTGAGATATTTGGAACTCAATTAAAATATTTGCAATAAAACTTTGCAAAAACTTTTCCATTATTCAATTGTTTTCAAGAAAACCCTATTTGAATAAATCCAAATAAATTTAAATAAATTCACAAAAATTCACAAAACCAAAAATACTCCAAAATTTAAATTAGAGCAAAAAAATAGGGTGTTACAAACCTCCCCCTATGTAATCTCGTCCCAGAGATTGAGGTCGCCTATAGAAATAGGTTAGGAACTCCTTCTTGAGATCTTCTTCACGTTCCCACGTTGCTTCACTTTCCGAATGGTTGCTCCATTGAATTCTGCGAACGTGTTGACTTGTTCCTTGTCTCTCTGTCCATTACGTCCGTAATCTTCATCGGATGTTCTTTGTAAGTCGAGTCTTCTTGCGGCTCAATTACCTCCAAAGGTGTTTGCTCTTCCTGTACTCAAGACACTTCTTGATTGTGATACATGAAATACATCATGCACTCTCGCCAAAGACTGTGGTAACTCAAGCGATAAGCAACTTCACCTCTGCGCTCAAGATCTTGAATGGTCCGACATATCAGGTGCGAGTTTTCCTTTGCATGGAACCTTCGACTCCTTTGAGAGGTGTGACTCTAAGGTACACAAAATCTTGGGTTCAAAGCTCGGTTCCTGCGGACGGTTGTCGGCATAACTCTTTTGCCTTGATTGTGCAATCTTCAATCTTTCCCGATCGAGGCGATCTGTTCTTCCGCTTCTGAAGAATGTCCGGTCCAAAAACATGTCGTTCTTTGTCTCATTCCAATTCAATGGTGTTCGACAGACCGACCATACAAAGCTTCAAATGGAGACATCGTAAACTCGCTTGATAAGCTGTTGTTGTAACTAAACTCAAAGATAAGGCAAACACTTGTCCCATGAAGTGGAATATGCTAAAGCGCAGCTCTCAACATATCTTCCAATATCCGTTAACCTCTCGGTTTGACCATCCGCTTGCGGATGGTAGGTCAGATTGAAGTTCAAACGAGTCCCCATGCCTCATGTAGCTTACCCCAAAATGCTGAGGTAAATTGGGTACCTCATCCGACACTATCTTCTTGATACTCCGTGCAAGCGCACGATCCGTGCCATATAAAGTTCTGCTAACCGGTCTCCGGAATAAGTGGTCTTTACCGGTATGAAATGTGCCACCTTGGTTAAGCGATCCACTATGACCCATATGGAATCATATCCACTTTGCGTTATGCGCAATCCGGTTATGAAATCCATACCAATTTCTTCCCATTTCCATTCAGGTATCTTTAAGGGTTGTAATAGCCCTGCTGGTCTTTGGTGCATAGCTTTGACTCTTTGGCATGTGTCACATAATGCAACATATTCGGCGACTTCTCGTTTCATGTTTGGCCACCAAAATCTTTCCTTTAAATCTTGATACATTTTCGCACTTCCTGGATGAATTGAGTACTTGGAGTCATGAGCCTCCTCCAGAATTAACTGCTTCAACTCCTTTTTGTTCGGTACACAAATGCGCCCTTTAAACCACATAGTACCTTGTTCATCCAATTTGAAATCTTTTGCTTTGCCTTCATCCATTTTGCCCTTAATTCTTTTGATTTTATCATCATCTTTCTGCCCTTCCTTGATCTGATCTTCCAGGGTAGGTCTTACTTCCAAAGTTGCTAGGAATCCTTCTGGTACTATTTCCAGTTCTAATTTCTGGAATTCCTTACACAATTCCGCCTGACCTGTTTCCAACAGCATATTTACACTGTGGTTCTTTCTGCTCAAGGCGTCTGCCACTACGTTGGCTTTACCAGGATGGTAGTGAATTCCCACATTATAATCCTTGATTAACTCTAACCATCTTCTTTGCCTCATATTTAGGTCAGCTTGCGTGAAGATATACTTAAGACTTTTATGATCAGTATACACTTCACATCTATTTCCGATGAGATGATGACGCCATATTTTTAGGGCATGCACCACGGCAGCTAATTCCAAATCATGAGTCGGATAGTTCTCCTCATGTGGTCTCAATTGCCTCGATGCATAGGCAATTACCTTCCTATTTTGCATCAACACGCATCCCAATCCCTGACGCGATGCATCACAATAGATGTCGAAGCCTTGATGAGCGCTGTAAAACTAATACAGGTGCCGATGTTAATCTCCTCTTCAACTGCTGAAAACTCTTCTCACACTCAGGTGTCCATAGGGATTTCCTTTCCTTTTTCAACAATTGCCTAAGAGGTCTCGCAATCGTAGAGAATCCTCCGATGAATCGACGGTAATACCCCGCCATTCCAAGGAAACTACGGATTTGGGTTACCGACTTGGGTTGCTCCCAATGCAGAACCGTCTCCACTTTCTTTGGATCTACCACAACTCCTGCTGCAGTCATTATGTGTCCAAGAAATTCAACCTTATTCTTCCAGAAATCACATTTGCTAAATTTACGCAAACAATCATTTGCTCTCTCAACTTTTCAAGGACTAGCCTCAAATGCTCGGCGTGCTCTTCTCTCGTCTTGGAATAGATAAGGATATCATCTATGAATACGACGACGAACTTGTCCAAGTATTCCATAAACACCTTATTCATTAAGTTCATGAAATATGCTGGTGCATTTGTCAAGCCAAAAGACATCACTGTAAACTCGTAGTGTCATATATCTTGACGAAAATGCAGTCTTCGGAATATCCTCTGATCGGATCTTCAATTGATGGTATCCTGATCGAAGATCAATTTTGGAGAATACTCCTGCTCCTCTCAACTGGTCAAACAAATCATCAATCCTGGGTAGCGGATACTTATTCTTTATCGTCACATCATTGAGTGCACGATAGTCTATACACATCCTAAAACTTCCGTCCTTCTTCTTGACGAATAAGGCAGTGCTCCCATGGCGATGAACTAGGTCTTATAAATCCTTTTTCCAAATAGCCTCAATTTGCTTCTTCATTTCCACCAATTCCTCGGTGGACATCCCGTAAGGTCTCTTAGCTATTGGGCTGTCCCCGAACCACTCTATCACGAACTCGATATCTCTATCTGCGGCATTCGAGTAAATCTTACGGAAAACATCCGGATATTCATTGACTATGGACACTTCCTCTAAGGTGGCGATCTTCATCTTTGTTGGCCATCAATTATCCATCCCGCACCGATTTTGCTTCAAACTCAATCTTCTTCCCATCAGGGCTCTCGACCGATATGACTCTTTTTCCGATCCAAGATCGCCTTGTGATTAGTTAACCAATCCATTCCCGAGATAACATCCAAGGTTTGGGTATTAAGGGCGATTAGGTTAGCTAGGAACTCAACTCCATTAATTATTAGTCTTACCCGAACATCCTACTTTAGATCAGAGTTCTGATCCAGGGGATTGGACTATGAGCACACATTTAAGATTCACTATTTCCATATCATTTCGAACAGCAAAATCTCGGGAAATAAAAAATGCGAAGCTCCGGAATTAAATAAAACAGTAGCTGGTACTGAGTTTACTAGGAACTTACCCAGTACAACATCCGTGGCGTTTTGGACTTCATCTGTCGTAATGTGGTTGACTCGGCCTCGTGCAGTTCCTTGGGATGGAGTTGCTGCTGTTGATGCCCCGCGGTTCACGGTTGGCGCGGGAGTCCTTGCCGGTGTGTTCCCCAGGTTAAAGCGGACCGGGGTGACACCTCCCTTCTTAGGGCAATTGTTGGCAAAATGCCATATTTCATTGCAATGGTAGCAACGTCCTCCCATGCTCGAGAGGTTCCTCGATCATGCCTACGATTCGGCCGAGTCCGAACATTCGACCCATCGGGCGATTTGCCGGCAGTGGTGCTCTATCATTGCCTCTGGGCTGGTACCGGATGAACTATTGGGGTGCCGTCCTCTGCCTCTGCTGGCCTTGACGACCTCCTTGTTGTGCCATTCTGCGTTTCCTGTTGTCATCCAACTCTCGGCGCTTGTCCTCTAAGATAAGAGCTTTGTTAACTAGCTCTTGGAAGTCGTGGAATGTGGGTGATCGGTCCCCACTGCAACCACGCATTCAATCCCTTCATGAAGCGGGATTATGCGGCCTTATCCGTAGCCACGTCCTCCGGTGCGTAGCGTGCGGTTAGGTGAATTTATTGATTAATCGCCACCGATGTTGCGCCTTGCTTGAGACTCGGAATTCCTCCTTTTAAGATCCATGATACCCTCGGGTACATGATGCTGGCGAAAATGAGGTGAATTCCTCCCACGTGATACTCTGTGGGTCCTCATGAGTCGCGCAGTTTTCCCACCATTCTGGCGGTCCCTTCGAGTTGATGAGAGGCATAGAGTACCCTCTCATGTCCTACACACCGGGTAATGTGCGGCTTCCTTTCAATTGTCCTTAGCCAATCGTCCGCTTCGGTGGATTGGCGTTACTCGAAAAGTAGGTGGACGGGTTCTCATAAACTCCGACAACCTCGAGTAGGGGTGTTGTCCATGGTTACCCCCAGGTTGAACATTCACAGCAGCTTGATTGGATATCTGCTGCATGGTTTGAACCATCGTGTTCATAAGTTGAGTCAGGCGATCAAGAAGGCTCCTGTGTTACGCATATCGACTGCGGCGGTTGAGAAATCGGCTCTTCATTCTGGTTATCCGCCTGGTTAGCTCCACTTCCGCTGGCTCCAACTTTTCCACGAGTCCTCACCATCTGTTGCAAACTTCCAGGGTTAAGAAAAGAAGAGAGCATAGACAAGTAGAAGAATTTATGTGGGGAAACAGGTGCAACTTAAATTATTTAGCCACTTTATTGATATAATATAAAGCAGTATGGTTGCTCACAAGTGCCTAAGGGCAATGCAACACATACGAGACACTCACAACCAAAAACAAGTAAGCAAACATAGGAATCCATGACGACTCACACCTAATGGTGACTCTGAAGAAAAAGACGCGACTCAACCTTCGAGTCTCGACACTATACTCTACTAGACTCGATCACTCATCGAGCCAACCCGGCTGCGGCTCCCCCGGAGCATACACCGGTGGGTGCTCCGGAATCGGGCAAAGCGGTCTCGTGACTCTCTGCGGTGGTGCAAATGACCCCATCGACTCCGCGGTCACCGGGCTGCTGCTCTGCCTGCCCGGTGCCTCTGCTCTGCTCCTCCGGATGCGGATCGTGTAACTCCAGAATCGGCTTAGGCTCGGTCCATACAAAGCCATCTCCAACTCCTGGATCTTACGCATGGAGTGAGCTAAGCCCTCCCGCACCGGATCTTTGCCTCTACGACCTCGGCGGGTCCTCTGCAACTCCGGACCGTCTCGTCCAAGGCGTCCTCTGGCGATGGCGTACCTCGCCAGTGGGTGATAGTGGCGTCCTCCTCCACAAGCTCCATCCTCTCCAAATGATTGTCTCGACGCGGATGGTGACGAAAGACGGTGCCCTCCAACTCTGCGGAGTAAGTGCGGGCAATCTGCCGCATCGCCTGTCGCGCCGACTCCTGGATTCTAGCCTCAAAAGAAGACCTCCTGATCGTGATGTAGATAGGACGGTTCGCCCTTGTCCTCTCCCGAGCATACACTGTGATCTTGACATCCCAGGCGACGTCAAGTCCTGCCCGTACCACCGAAGTTCCTCGATACAGTGGTCTGTCAAAACCTCCGAGCAACTGCATCATACGCCATAACTCCGCGGCATATCCTCTGGTGTGCTCTTCATAGGTGTGGATCATCCTCATCTGCCAAAATAAACCTTGTTTAAATTAAACAAAGAATAATAAAAATTCAGCATAGGTATGAATAAGGGAGAAGAGATAAGTCGAGATTTCTTTGACATTCTTGCTCAAGTTGATTAGGTCTTTAGAAAATAGTTTTACCCTCCTAGGCACAACCAAACTAGGGTCAAGACCTACTGATCGACTGCTCTGATACCACCTCTGTCGGGCCCCGAATCAGAAATCCGACAATCTGTGTATTCTGTGCGATCCGAGATCACGCTAGCACACACAGTCATCTGAGGTTGCTCATCACAGACATCACAAGGATATAAGAATAAATAGTGCAAACATGTATATAAACCGAGTTATGCGACCTTATGGTCTCCTTACGGATAAATCACCACACAGGCTTACATTATTCAAAGTAAAGAAATAGCGGTGGAACATAAATAAAGGTCGTGGAAGCCTTCATCTTGCCACAGGCAACTGACTGGGCTTGCCCCCTAGTTGTTCGTATCCTCGATGTACTCCTCGTCCCAAGCTGGTGTAGTCTCCTCCACTGATGTTGGGGTTGATAAGCAAGGTGGGGTGAGTACACAAGGCACTTAACAAGTAATGCACAGAATGCAGCGCTATTACTATATGCTGAGCTTATTCCAAAGGATTGGCTTAAATGGTTCTTTTGCATCAAGCGACATTTTTAACCAATATCTTAATTAGATTAAAGCGATGGGACAATTATAAGTAATAATAATTTCAAATGGTTTTTCCTTGAGGATTCTCGACACACACCTTATGAGTTCATTTTAACACTTGGCACACAAACCTTCCATGTTTTGTTTATGAAAATCTATCCCTCATTGTAATCCCGAGCAATGCTCAATACCGTGAGCACGGCTATTCGAATAGTTTTGACACTCTGCAGAGGTTGTACACTTTACCCACAAGATCAACCGCTCACCACACGGTGATTGTCCGCAACAAAGCTTTTCAGAACTTCTACCTTAACCAAAGAACCTCTCGTGTGCCTTCACTATTACTTCCCTCACGGAGCCAAGTATAGGACCGGCCAATCACCGTTGGATGGGCACCAAGCCGTAGCATAGTACGCTCCCCATACAGATACACCCACGTGTCTTTGTCACCCCCGAGGTATCGGAGGAAAGATATCGTAACCCTAGTCAACTAGGTGCATCCCATATCGGACATGTGGTTGTGCGGGTGACTCGGATCAAAGGCTTGCAAGGTGAAGTCCTTAATCGACCAAGGCAAGACTTCCAACACTCAACGATGGCACACAGCCCAATGTGGCACACAGACTCACATCACTCATCAACCCATGCTACACAGCCCACGGTACACAACCTCTTGCCACTTGCCCGGTCTAAATCATTTCCCACCCGGTTGATTATTGTGCAACACATGCCAACAATAACTCAACATCGATGCGGAACCACACAGTCATTGTACCTCAATCTCATCATGTGGCATCATCACACCACTTTTCAAAATACATTCAAAGTCTTTAATCGATTGTAGCATTTTTCCAAAGATCACTCATGATTCGTTGCAAGGCTAAGCATCTACTCACGGTCTAGCCTCGCGTGTTGGCACAATATTAACATCCAACTAATATAATCAACTTAGGGTGACAATGATTTAGGGCATACAATTAATAATTCAAGGTGGCATAACAAAATGGGTTGATTAACTACATTATCCCGAATCAATTTAAATTCGTATTAAATAAATAAGCATGCATAGTTTCAAAGCATAAACTACATTTTAAAAACCTGGGATCAAAATGATCAAAGCATCACTTGCCTTCAAAGAGTTGCTGGTCGTGTTCCGGAGCTTGGTCTTGAGCGACGAATTCTTCCTCGAAACTTTCCGGCAAATTTGCGTCTACGCGTACAAATAAAGTATGCAATAAATAGCTAATACAGAAGACTAGATGACCTCAAAAATTCAAATAAAGTTCGTCATTAAATAGATCAAAATTTTACGAATTTTTAGAAATTTGAATCACCTAAATCCGAGTTAAAATGCAAAAGTTGTAGTCATTTGAAGTTTGAAAAAAATCTGAAAATATAGAAATTAAGAAAATCCGATTTTTCTGAATTATTTTTATACTGGAAATTCGCATTTATGACGTCAGCACCGCGTCATGATGACGTCAGCATAGAAAAGAAATTCGGTCGAAATATTTTATATATAAAAATATGACGTCATCGACGTCGCCGACACGTGTACGCCTGCAGGTCGCCACGTCGCTCTGTCTATGGATGGGTTCACGGCTCGGCTCGGTCTCCGTGGACTCGGTTCACTGAAACGATCGCAAAGAACAGCGCAAGATCCGAGCCGTTCGTTGAATCAGCGGCGGATCTCCTCACGCTGCATCGCGCCCGAGATCGTGCGACACGCGCGTCACGCATCCGGTGATCGACCACGCATCCAGCGCGGCGCCTCGGCTCCACGCCTCCGCGCGTCGCACATCCAGCGGCGCTCGGATCAGCGGCTAGCACCGCGCCGTCATCTGCGACGCCTCGGTTCATGCGGCGACACGCGGCGCAATCGCGACGGTGCACCAAATCGGCGGTGGATCGGTCTCCGCTCGTCAAACGCCACGCAGCGTCGACGCGATTTGGCAAGGTTACGGTGACATCTCCGCCGCGTTCAAATCGAGCGGCGCGGATCATAAGGCAAAACGGATCCATCTCTACCGCTTAGATCTAATCTAACGGCCCACGCATACCGGCGGTTTCTTCGTTCATGGCGCGACGTGGCTCAATCCTCTGCGTCCAAAAAGATCCAAGGGTTCGCATTAAATCTAGCGCAGAATCTAGATCTAATCCCTACCGTACATCAAGATCCAGCGGTCACGATTCAATCTAAACATCTACAGAGATGGAGGCTACGTGGACTCACGAGCCGAACGATGCAAATCGGACGGTCGGCGCGGTTCGACGAGGTTGACGGTGGCGAAGAAGCAAAAGTTGCCGAGTCGGGAAGACAACCTCGGCGGCGGCGATGCGGGCTTCTCGGCGAGAAGAAGTGGCTCGTTCGACGCGGCTTGAGCGGAAGGTTACTCGGTGACCTTGGCGGCGGCGAAAGCGGCGACGGCAAACGGCGAAAAACAGGCGGCACAAAGAAGCAACTACGGTGAGCTCGTGCTGGCGCTAGAGGGGTCTCGGCGTGCGTCGCGAGAGTCAAAAGACGCGCGAGAAGGTCTCGCACAACGCCCTCAACGGGGACTTAAGGGCGCCTCGGCGTGCGCGAAATCGCCGGCGAATGCACGGCCATCAAAGCCCACGTCTCCGGCGATTTCACGGGGGCGAAGTGATGTGGCGCAATCCAGCGTCCGTCTGGCGACGATCCGAAGGCTCACGCGTGCGGGCGACGTGGCACACTCACAGGCGTTCGATCCGAATCGGACGGCTTGGGCTGGGCGGCGCTAGGGTTTGCGCGGCGAACTGGGCCGGGCTAAGCATAGCGCTGGGCTCGGCCCATTACTATTCAACTGATTTTTAAAACATTTTACATTTAAAATAATTCTAGAAATTCAATTAAATCATTTGGAGCTTTTAAAATAGCAGAAAAATTCCAGAAAAATTTCAGAAATTACTTTGAGATATTTGGAACTCAATTAAAATATTTGCAATAAAACTTTGCAAAAACTTTTCCATTATTCAATTGTTTTCAAGAAAAACCCTATTTGAATAAATCCAAATAAATTTAAATAAATTCCCAAAAATTCACAAAAACCAAAAATACTCCAAAATTTAAATCAGAGCAAAAAAAATAGGGTGTTACAGAGATCAATGCGGAGTGTTCGTTCGGGATCGATAGTTGTTACTATCATATTAAGCACAAGAAACATGCATGTTGCTTCTTGCAAAGATTGATGCATTAAAAATGGATTTTGTTAATCCTCGAATTAAAAATATGGATTGGTTGAACTAGTTAGGCTTTTGTTGAGATGATAACATCAGTAGGAGAGAAGACATGGCAGCTGAAAATCAGGTCAAACTCCCCATGTGTAGGAGATCAGAGGCATACTCTTAGATCTAGACCTCTAAAAAACCTTAAAAAGTCCAAAATTACGATTCACTTATATGGATGGTTCAGGATATTAAACATCATGATCTATCCGCATAAGTAAGTCGAGATGTTGGGCTTTCCAAATAAGCTCTTAGTATAGGGCTCAACCGCAGCAAAAATAGGTTAGGTTATTTTTTTATGAAAGAAATTGCGATGGTCCTAGAACATGTGTTTGTAAGCAGGAACATGTGTTTCATGTTTCTCCCTTGGTATGGTAGTTGGCCAACTCCAAACTAAATGAATGTCTCATGAAGCGGAGACCATAAGTACTCTATTCCAAAGCCAGATATCTATTATACAAGACAAGAATCTACTCCAACTCCAAACTACATGAATGTCCCATGTTAGGATACACGGGTTTTTTTTTTGCCAGTCTCTTGTGAGAATTACAATCGACAATTAAAATTCCATGATTCAAATAAATCTTTGGTCAGAGGCATACAGATGTGATATGTATTATGTCTATAGATATTTTATTAAAGAATTTAATAATATGCTACTTAGAATTTTAGAATAACTAACATGCAACCTAGCATACTTTAATGTTGAATTACAATAAAACAATATAAAACAACCAGATAAAAATCATACCAATTCATAATACAACAAAGAAGCAGTTAACAAACAGGAAACTGGCAACCAGTTGTAAGGTTAGAGCCTCCTCAAGCCCCCCCTTGGATTCGCCCCTAATAGAAGCTACTACTATTACACCCAGTTCGTTTCAGTTTCTGGATTATAGAATATAGGAGAAACTGCTTCCGATTGGAGAAGAATCGAGTCGGACCAGCTGTGACTTTTAAGTTCTGGACCGAGCCGATGAGAATCAGTAAGAATCAGCGAGAATTAGGTTTCAACTTGATTCTGATTCTATATAGAGAGCAGCTCCTAATTATAGGAGAAGCTGTCTATAATCTTCCCGTTTAGTAAATAATCCGTGTCTTTTTAACAGAAGCTGGAGAGAAGCTTTGAAAAAAGTTGGGGAGAAGCTAAACGAACGAGACCACGTCACAAATATAATTAAAAAAACATAAACATTCTCATTCCAACTACACCGAAAAATCCCACCAAATCTCTCCACGGCGAGGTGGAGATCGAGCCACCGGCGCGCGGCTCCCGGCGATTCGACGCAGGTTCCGCGAGGGGGAGCACGGAGGAGGCGGTTCCCGGGAGCAATTCGAAGGGGAAGGAGAAAGGGGAGGAGGGGTTTCTTGGTTCGGGATGGGGGAGGGGGTGAAGGCGATGCTAGCGCGGCCGATCCAGCTGGCCGACGAGGTCGCCAAGCAGTGCGGCGCCGCGCGCTGCTTCCGGGCCGAGTGTGCCGAGCTCAAGTCCCGCGCCGACAGGCTCGCCGCGCTGCTCCGCCAGGCAGCGCGCGCCGACCTCTACGACCGCCCCGCCGCGCGCATCATGGCTGGGGCGGTGCAAGCGCTCGCGAAGGCCTCGTCCCTCGCGGCCCGCTGCGCCAGCGGCCAACCACGACTCCGGCGCCTCTTCACGCTCAGCCCCGCGGCCGGGTTCCCGCGCACCGTCGCCCTCCTCGAGACCGCCATCGAGGACGTCACCTGGCTGCTCCGCATCTCGTCCCCGCACGCCGGCCCCGATGGGGACGGTGACGGGGACCTGCTAGGCCTCCCCAACATCGCGCAGAACGAGCCCATACTGTTCCTGATCTGGGACCACGTCGCACGGCTGCACACCGGCGACCTCGCCACGCGCGCCGACTCCGCCGCCAACCTCGCCTCCCTCGCGCGCGATAGCCTGCATTTCGCCAAGCTCATCATCGAGGAAGACGGCGTGCCGCCGCTACTCAAGCTGCTCAAGGAGGGCACAGACGAGGGTCAGGAGGCCGCCGCGCGCGCACTCGGGCTGCTTGGCTGCGACGCTGAGAGCGTCGAGAAGCTTGTCCAGACCGGGGTGTGCTCCGCCTTCGCCGCCGCGCTCAAGGAGCCGCCGATGCGCGTGCAGGCCGCCGTCGCCGAGGCCATCGCCACGCTGGCCGACCGGAGCCCGACATGCCAGGAGCTCCTCGCGCAGAACAACGCCGTCCGGTACCTTGTCGGTCACCTCGCCTCCGGGACCATCCAGGAGCACAGCAGGTACTCCGTTGGCTCCAACAGCTCCAAGAACAGCTCTGCCGCCCTGGCGCCCATGACGTCTCTCCACTCTGTAGTGCTTGCCAAGACGCTCAGCATGCGCCACGGCGGTGACCGTGACACCTCCATGGCCGATGAGACGCCAAGGGTGTCCAACGACCCAAATGGCGAGCAAGACACGAAAAAGAATCAAATGCAATCGGTTGTGCACTCTGCCATGGCTGCCAAGACGAAGACGAACGGGTCATTGGTTCCACCCTTCAGGCCACAGCTGGGCACAAGCGGCTCCAGTGGCCGTGGCACTCGTGAGGTGGAGGACCCTCAGACCAAGGCACACTTGAAGGCCATGGCGGCAAAAGCTCTGTGGAAACTTGCCCGTTGCCATCTTGGAGTCTGCAAGAACATTACAGAGTCACGTGCACTGCTCTGCTTGGCCGTCCTCCTTGAGAAGGGCGATGCTGGTATGGACACTAGCGTGCAGTTCTTCTCAGCAATGGCAATCATGGAGATTTCCCATGTCGCCGAGCACAGCCTTGCACTGCGGCAATTTGCATTCAAGCCCAGCTCTCCAGCAGCTAAGGCTGTTGTTGATCAGCTGCTTCACATTGTCCGCAAGGGTGACTACGATGAGCTCTTGCTCCCATGCATCACCTCCCTTGGCTGCCTCGCGCGCACGTTCACAGCGAGCGAGACCCGGGTGATCGCTCCTCTTGTGCAGCTGCTTGACGACCGTGAGCTGCTGGTCACCAAGGAGGCTGTGCTCGCACTCACCAAGTTTGCTTGCACTGACAACCACCTACATGTGAACCACTGCAAGGCCTTTGTGGACGATGGCGGTGCACCCCACCTTGTCCAGCTGGTGTATCTCGGTGACGAGGTGCAGATCGAGGCGCTGATACTGCTCTGTTACATTGCATTGCACGTGCCGGAGAGCGAGGAGCTTGCACAGGCTGGGGTGCTGGCTGTGCTGCTCTGGGCATCAAAGCAGGTGCACATGGTGCAGGACGTGCGCGTTGAGGCACTGCTACCGGACGCCAAGGCTAGGCTGGAGCTCTTCCAGTCCAGAGCCTCCAGGTGATGTTGGCAGCATGATCACCGGACTTGGATTAGTAGTTCTTTGCTGCAATGTGTAATTAGAGTAGAATTGTTTCCATTGTTCATGATTGTTCTAGTGAGGTATGTTACTTGTAGGTTGTACATATCAGCGATCAATTTGTCCCAGAAAATTTGGTTGGGGGTATGGAATTATAATTCACGTGGAATGAAAACAGATTATCTGTGTAGCTGTATAATTGGGTTCAATTTTTTTGTATTCATGTTTTTTTGAATTGATTTCTGGTTACTTTGATGAAGTTGGATTGCAAGCAAATGGGACAGTGAAGCTTTGGTACTTAACCGTGCTCTGGGCAAGTAATTTCACTTTATTTATCTTCACAAATCACATGTGCTTGGAACTTAATTCGACCAGAAATTGTAGAAGCATGGAAACCTAAAGAATACTATGGTCAAGTGGGATCTGGTCATCTGGCTTGCCGACTGAGGTGCTCCTGTATATTTCATATGAACATTACTTTTGATTGTTTTTCAATCAGAACATGTAATTTGTTTGATGAATTGCATATGTGCTTGGTTTTAATGGTCCAGAGTATTTTACTAGTAAAGATTAGATAATATCGAGGATGAAGTCTCTGGAATTTCTGCAGAAAAGATCCTCTTATGTTTTAGAAATCCTGGGGAAATAAGTGCATTTGTTCTTGCATTTTTTTCCAAACTTTTTCTACTCATGTTTGGACATTTCCTCATTATCCACCTTGTCCAATATTTCTAGGAATTCCACTCGTATTTGTGGCAATGCTATTATAATTTATAACATCGTTTTGGCATTTTGCTAATCCAAGGAACATGACAGATCAGCAAACAGGAGACAAGCTGGTCAATATAACATACTGTTGCAAATTACAAGGTAGATCTAGTATAAATCATTTAGATATATTTTATAGTTAATGAAGTTCAGCATGCTGAACGTCAATACAATGATTGTATTCCAACATCATCCAACTAAAAGTTGATCAACTTTATTTATTTATTTCAGCAGTGATAGCTGCCTTGCTTATGTTGGCCAACCTCTGCCATTCAGCCAGTTCTTGTCTCAGACCCGCTTTGAACCTGTAATAAACCGAAACCGTAATCAGTTCGATTGTTAAATTTTACAAAAAAAAAGAGAGAATGATTTCTAATGGCATTTAGAATAACTAACATATAGCACATGTAATTCTCTGAGCTCTGAATGAACTATCAGTCTGTTTTTTCAAGGGGCACTACTGCGGTACTGCCTTTGACAGCGCAAGTTTTCGAAGGCTACTTATCTTTTGGCATCCAAGTAGCAAGCGGTACTATTTGTTAAGATATAAATGGACTCTGAGCCCTAGTTGTCTAAATATGATTAGATTTTATCTCTATGTGAGCAAATTCGAATCTATCTCATGCTGTCTTCTACTATAAATATGGCACCCTTATATAAGAGAATCAATCTAATAAAAAGAACAGAATTTCGTCTCCTACATTGTGTGTGCTCCCTGATTGTGCTTGCTGTTCTTTGGTGCTTCGTGATTGATTAATGACAGACGACATTGTTTCACAACACGTTGTTGGTACAAAGCTCTACAAAACCGAAGCTCTAAAGCAAGTTGTTTAGCGAGGGCATCACCGCTGCCAATAAGCCAGGAGATAACTACCACCGCGGCACACCATGCCGCACCACATGCATGCTCGCATCCAGCAAATCGAGCACAATAGAGAAGCAACAAACTTTTTAATTATTGTGCTTAATTCATGTGTTTGCTGCTAATTGATATTCCTTGTCTCATGCATGATCCGATCAATGGAGTAATAATTAGATTGAGGGTCTGTTTGAGGGCTTGGTTTCGGCTGGCAAGCCTCCCAAACGGTGCGACGTCAAAGCCGCTTCGCCGCACAACTTAGCCGTAGCACCCCCTCAAAGTCGTAGCCAGCTTCGAGCGCTTCCCCTCCCCCCGCTCGGCCTCCCTCCTCGCTTGGTCGGCCTCAGCCTCCGCCGCCCTGGTTGGTTAAATTGGTCGCCTCCCCCGGTCGGCCTCGGCCTCCGCCGCCTCGCTCGACCCGGCCCCGCTCAGCTTGGTCAGTCTCCTCCTTAAAAGGCGAACAAAAAAAGCCATTTTGCTCAATGACATTTCAAGAAAAATCACAACCGTCAGCTACAGATACATTAAAGTCTAACAAACCAAAAACAATTTTCAGCTCAGTAGCAGCCCTCTCAAACAGACCCTGATATATGGGATCGCAACGTGTGCATTGGCAACATGGTCCACCAGGCGAGTACGAGACGGGACGTACGCCAGGCGCGCGCGGCTGCCGTATCTAACATTGCCGTACGCAAGTTGTGCCGCGCGCCATGCGCGATATGGTGTTGGCGGCGCGCGCCGTGACGGCGGCCTCGTCATCGACTCCATCGTGCAGGAGCATGCATGCAGTGGCTGCAGCGATTGCTGGTGTTTATTCGGCCAAGGACAACAGCAGAAAGCCCACAAGCGGACAGGTTCGGGTGCTTCCCAGTGTACCTGGCCATCGAATATTTTTTTTAAATAATACATTTTTTAATTCAAATTGCAAAAATATATCACGAAATCAAAATATTGTAAAAATATACCCATGTCGCCCTATAGTAAAGTGAGGTGGACAGAGTACTCGCACTGCGATTGGGCGACAGGATAAGTCGCCCAACAGTAGCGCGACACCTGTACAAGTCGCCCAACAGTAGGGCGACAACTAACAAGTCGCCCAATGGTAGGGCGACATGGGAGAAATCGTCCAATGACAGGGCGACAGGGGAGAAAATTTACAAATTTAAAAAAAACTGAGAGACTTAAAAAAGAAAAAAATATTTTGATAATCAGATTTAGGATTCAAGTAAAATATTTTTAGGCTCTAGAGAAATTTTAAATAATTTTCAAAATTCAAGGGGAACAAGTAGAGTGTGTGTTTTTTAGCCTTTTCGGTGGCCCGTAAAATATCATGTCTAAACGGTATTTTTATGAAAAGTGGACCACATTTGATCTTTGATATATGCACTACCATATGAAGGAGAAATGTGTAATTTACACCTTGCTTTCAATCTAATTTCCACTAGTGCAATAACCCTAAGTATTATAGTCAGCAACAACTCATGTCATGTTTTTTAGCCTTTTTGGTGGCCTGTAAAATATCATGTCTAAACGGAATTTTTATGAACAGTGGACCATATTTGATCTTTGATATATGCACTACCGTAACAACTCATGTTATGAATAGTTCCTACGAAGCACTTAAGTTATTTGTTGAACATACATAAGGGCACATACACCGAAAGTTCAGATGATAAAATAAGGAATAGATTATATTATATTACAAGGGCATTACAACAGTGACGAAATTGCATGACGAACTAACTAACGAAAGCACTGTTTGTTATGGTGGAACAAATGATTGTTCCGCCTATCTGGGTACAGCCAGAATGATGTCCTACATTTTCTGCATAGTACCTGACCCGTGTAAATTTTGAGATTTGTACTCGGACATCGCTCAATCCCTACTATGAAAGAACTCCATGAGGATTCGCAGTGCTCCCAGCTGTCGCCGAATGGGAGGCCTATGTCGTACGTCTCGGGTGTATAAGATAGAATTTTTTGGTCATTTTTATGTGGATTTCTGCCCTCCCATATAGGCATGTCATCCCGATTCCCGGCGTCCCCTATATTAAGACCACCCGGGTTCCCGGATGGTCTGTGTAACGCGTCAAGGATTTGTTGCGTGGTGCGGACCTCGGTCGGCTGCTTCCCCTTGTTCCTTCCTCTTCGAGAGGAGGTACCATCTTGCACCTTTGTTGCGTTGGCCGTTGGCGGAGACTTGCCGAGACGCCTGCTCTGTTTTGGCTCGCACTCCACTATATGGTGCAGGAGTTGTGTGTTAGGCTTATCCTTGTACAACCGGAAGCGTGCCCTGCAGTCAATGCAGTATGCCCGCTGTGGTCGTTGAATAATACCGTAGGCGTACTCGTGGTCTGGCTTTTCTGGGCAGTAGTAGCACCACGGAGAGGGTTGCTCCCCCAGTTATCCCATACAGGAAGTTTGAGATGTGGGTGGTACGTCTCCGGGTCCACCCAGTTGAAGTAGCCGAACCATTCATCCTCGGCCAAGGGGCACCGGTAGAATCTCCGGTCCACTAGATCATCGTGGCAGGTATCAACCACTGCCTGAAGGCCGTGTTCGCAAAAGTCGGGGCTTTCGGGTGGCCCTTGAGGAGGTTTCTCCTTTGACTCGAGCAATTTCGCAGTTTTCTTTTTGAACTCCTGTATGCGATGAACTGGTTTAGAATTACTACTTTGTGAGTGAAACATGAGTATGTCGCATGAAACTCACCGATTGGTTGGCCCCTTGCCCACCGGCCCTGAACTCTAGTCGATCTAGAGCGAGGACATCTCCTAGTGGCCTCTCCCACCGGGTGAAGTTCTCGGGCGAAGCGGGGAGGCGTCATGGTAGTTGTTGATAAATTCGTAGTCACGTCATTCTGGCCCATCGATCCATTGGAAGAAGCAACACTGGTCCTTGTGTTGAGAAAAGAAAGAACGATGCATGAAATGGTACTGTTACCCTGTATTATATGGACACCAGTAGGTTTACCCGGTAAGAGCGGGCACAACAGTAGTGAGCACAGGCGACCGTCTCTCCGTGGGTAGATTGCATCATCTTCGCTGGAAGGTTGAAGTCGCATTTCGATCGGGGCAACTCCGGCAGAACTGGGGCATCAACGCTACTAGTATCTGGGTACTCGGGGTGGGATGACTTCTGCTTGCTGAAGAGGCGATGGTAGAACGACATCGTGGCCTAATTTGTGTAGATTCAGCCGACGTGTATTGCCGGTTTGGCGGTGTTGGATGTCTACCCCTCGGCCGGTTTTATAGTGGTGGTGAGGGGTTACTCCACACAACTACAGCACTGATGGGCTGGCATCCTATGTGAAAAGCTGCACGACGTGTCACCCATCATCAAAACTGCAGGACAAGACTAACAAAACTTATGCATGTGACTTGTCTAATCGGCATGACAAGGCTGACAAAGCTAATGCATGTGACTTGTCTAATCGGCCTGACAAGGCTGACAAAGCTGATGCATGTGACTTGTCTACTCGGCCTGACAAGGCTGCAAGCCCGTGAGTAGGCTATTCGCTCTGAAAAGTTGTTGCACGTCAGTACTTCGTTATGCTTGAAAGCAGGGCTACTGTAACAAAGAATAACAATATTTCATAACCAAAAGTAAGAGGTTACTACCATAACAAACATATATCGTATATAAATAAATAAATAAGATGAAAAGTATGTCACAATGTAATAACTAAATACATAAGCTAAAATAACATAACAAACTACTGGCGCCCCTGTTTCTAGGCGCCTCCTCACGGCTAGGCAGGCCTCCTGCGAACCTGCCCCTGCGAGTAGGTGAACTGCGCCGGTGCCTGGTGGGCCCTCTGTGGTCTAGCTGGAGGTGTAGCGTACACCGGCTGAGAAGGCTGCGTCGGTGGTGGTGCTCCCTGCAACTGTGATGATCCAGGCTCATCCGAATCAGCGAAGTATCTCGACACGCCACCATCGTCGAGGTCGAAATCCGCATGGGCTGCATCATCAAACTGCCCCTCGTAGTCGTCAGGGGCAGGTGAAGCTGCAGAGGAGAACCACCGTGCTTGTGAGCCTTTAAGAAGTGAAGAATTATTGGTAACATTCAAAAAATAATTAGAAAACATACGAAGTGTGACGAAGTACTCACCTCCCACGTGAGGGGCTAGACCAGCGTGTCGAGCAGCTCGCCCTGTCGCGTAAGTCGATGTGACGGTGGGACGGGAGGCCGTGGTGTGTAAAGATGTACCTGGAGCACTCCTCACTGCAGTAAGCGACACATCGTGAGCGCCGTCAGCCACATCGCGAGGCGTGTGGCATCCTGCCAACTCGAGGGTGCTTCTGGCGCTCTCCCTGAACCTCGCAAAGAAGGAGGTCACGTCCTCTCTGGTCACGTCTACCCCATGAGACAAACGAGAAAGGAACCTCCCGGACTCCTCGTAGTACCGGGCTAGCACATCAGTCTGAAAAATACATTACGAATTAACCTAACACATTAATCTGGAAAATGCAATACGAAAATACATTATACATTAGACAAAACTTACCGCACCGTGCAGAACCGAGTCCGTATGGCGGGGATACGTGTCCCTCACCCTGGGGATGTGTCTAGGAGGATCCGGATCGACACGTACCAAACGCATACGGGTACGGGAAGTGTACCACTGTCAGTACCCTTGGTACGTCTGCGGGTCGTACAACGCATCCTCAGCATGGACGTCGTCCAAGGCTCCTACCCACTCCTCGACCCATGGCGCCATACGTACGTACCATGGGGTGCCCCCATGCCCGCCCCTCCTAGTCTGCCTGCGGATAAGCAAAAATATAACATTATTACATGTCATTACACCGTACAAATTAGAGAACATCGATGTAGGGAACTTACGTGTGGACGCCGTGTGGGACCTGCCGACCGACCTGGACTGGGAACTCCTGACATAAACCGAACTGCCTCATCACTCGATGGACAGCGTAGCCCTCGACCAGGACGTGGAACATGAGGAACCGACGTGTACGCCAGTACGTCGCGTCGCGTGTGCATAGGGTGGACAACCCACCCATCACACGTAGCTCGACGTCTCCCGTTGTGTACGGCGTCCAGCGTACGCGGTCCTCGGTGAGGTGGTCGAACGCAGTGACGAACTGCGGGTAGCTAAGCCTCACCATGCTGTGTGCCCACCTAGGCTGAAGTGACGACAGAAAAATCAGCATTACCATTAGTACTGACAAATGTTAAAGCGTAAGTTTCACAATCGTGGTTTGCAATATCTTACTCGTCGGTGGCACCAAATGGTGCCCATAGTCGACGCGTCGACATCATCGTCACCAGCGTGTACAAGAGGACTCGTGTCGATGCTAGGGCACCCGATTGGAACCTCTCATATGCCTAAAGCTGCAGAAGTAGTGGACACCCGGTGAGGATCGACCCATCGGCGATCCGCCCACAGCCGTCGCAGAGCCCACGGTACGTCGCGTAGAGGACCGCTGACCCCCAGGAGTATTGCGGCACGGCGTCAAGGGGTACGTCCGCGATCGCCCTCGCGAACTGGACGAAGTGTCTGTCCATGCTATCCCTGTGGGAGCTCATGAACATGCACCAGCCAAACAACCAGAGCAGGTACGCCTCAAGGTGGCGGCTCACCCTCTGCTCGTCCGCAGGCTCGACGATGTGTTCCGCCTGTAAATTTAAGTTTTGTTCTTAGTCTAGCCAACATATGAGCGGTTAAGTTTGAAAGGTTAGTTGCTTACCACGAACTGTCGAAGCCACTTGTGTGTCGGACCATGGGTGCTGGTGAAGGGTCGGTAAGCAGCAGACGGTAGCACACCATGGAACCGCGCAAGTACCTCCTCGCGCCACAATGGGTCGACGTCCTAGGCCACCACAGGGTCACCAGCGATGGGGAGACCGAGGAGGTAGGAGACGTCCTCCAAAGTGATCGCCATCTCCTCGATAGGTAAGTGGAAGGTGTGCGTCTCCGGTCTCCACCGATCCACCAGAGCGGTGAGAAGGGACCTGTCAAATGGGACCGGTGGCTCGCATCCCTACCCTGCGAACCTGCGTGTGCCTCCTCCATCCGTTCCAGTGGCAGCAATCCTGCTGCTCGCAGCCTATGAAACAGAAATATTAAATTAATATGAGCACCGCACTAGTTAATCAAAACAAATTATGATACTGCATCGGGCATATTTTGAAATTAAAAGATAAATACGTTACCTGGGGAGCCAACGAGGATCGAGAGTCCAGAGCTCCCGCGGTGGCCTCGATCGTAGTACATAGAGCTCCTGAGGATCCTATCCCTCCTCTGGTGAAGCGGTGGCGAAGTGTGCACGGTGACGACGATCAATGACTGGGTCTACCAACTCAAAGGGCCAGTTGTCATCTCTAGCCTGGTGAGCCATACCTGCAAATTACAAAAAGAAAGTTATATACAGAGAACTATACAAGCATCAGAACAATACATAGAACCAAATGTGTACACATAAATACACAAGCATCAGAACAATACATAGAACCAAATGCGTACAAATAAATACACAAGCATCAATAAAATATATTCAAACAGATTACAACGCACATTACATCAGCAAAACATATTCAAACAGATTACAACACACATTACATCAACAAAATATTAATTTGATATATAGCATCTAATAGTTCTGTTGGCGTCAAAAACTTGAGGTAGGGTTTCTGACAGCAGCACACTAGACGAACACCTGGTTCAAGAGCGTGCCAGTCGATTTGACCTATAACCGACAAGGTAAAATATAAAATTTACTCAAAAGCCGATCGTAACGATCAATCGGCTTAGACCCAATCAGCTTGAAGCCGATTAAGATCAAAGTAACAAGGTAAGTCTAATTAGCCGATTAAGGCTAATCAGAGGATAAAGGTAGATTGATTTTGAAGAAGGCGATGCGCAACAAAATCAGAATAAATCAAACCTAGGGTGTAATTGAAGAAGATCAACAATCGGCGATGCGTAACTTTATTGATCAAGATCGATTACAGAGACTAAATTACAAAAACTACTCCTAGTCGACAGAAAGTAAAAGCTGGTTGATTGTATTGTGTTGATGATGATCCCTTGCAGTTCGCTTTGGTCCTTCTTTTATACCCGCGGCCGATTGTGTCCTGTTACAACACGCTTCAAGTCCGTTTCGTATCGGCCTTATCTCGGACGGTTGTTTTGAAATCTTGCAGTTACCAAAATATCTCCAAACCTTTCCATCCTGTCCGTTAATTCCGTATTTTTGACTTTATTCCCGATTTGACCAAGTTTGCCAAATTTTGGTGCAAACATATGCCCCCCATTTTTGAGAGATGATATGTCATCTTTCAAAAATATCAATAGTCGGCTTTTCAATCGGCTAACGTTTGAACTTCACCCATTAACTGTTGCTTTTACTCGCGCCGCAATTTTTTGACATGCGGGTAGTGCGTTTTAACTGCTCGCGCCTTTTGAGATTCACTTCCCGCCTCTTCAAATTTTCACCGTGCTATAAAATGCGGCCCCCACCTTGGTCATTCTTCACGCGCACAAGCTCTCGCATCACCTGCAATCGGTTTAAGCTTTCCGTTTGAAGTACTCCTGAAGCAAACCTTTAGCTCATCCAGCTTCCTTCATCGGCTACAATGGACCCACCAGTACTTATTCGATTCCGCACAAGAATGACCAATATTTTTGGGTCCATTGGGAAATCTAGACATCCATACCGTAACAAACCAAGAAGTCCCTCGATTGCCTCTGTCGGCTGCTGGTCATAACATAGAAGGGTGGAATAAGAGTTTCAGGGCTTGGCCGACAGCTCTCAAAGGATGGAGAAATTGGTTTATCGGTAGCACCCAAAAGAGGTGTGAATGGGAAAGAATGGGCATAGTGAATGTATTTCGCTTTCTTTAGCTGACCCTGAAGCCAACGAGCCCTTAGTGGCCACGGCCTGTTATTTTTGGTCGGACTGCTTTAATGCTTTTTTATTCCGCATTGGTCCCATCGGCCCAACCCTTTTGGATGTGGCTCAGTTGTGTTGCTTGAGACTTGATGGGGACCAGGTATCGGCTTACGGTGCCAAGCCCAAGTATAAGCTTATTAAATCCAAGGGTGAAGGATGGGCGAAATATATCAAAAACAACAATAAGGTTAATGGGATAGTATCGGATGAAGAGCACGTTGCCTTCCTGAACCTTTGGCTAGACCGCTTTTTGTTACGTGGAGCATCCCTTGGACCAACTCGGTATATCAAGTGATAGCGAGAGCGACTTGTTGAGGGTCATCGGCTAGCTTTAGGAAAAATTTTCTTGGGTGTTGTGTATCAGATGCTTTATATAATAAGGAGTCGGCTGTATACGGGTTTTGGAAAATTTACCGTCGGCAACGTAGGTGGCCCAATGTGGTTTATACAAATATGGTTGTCTTTGTTTATTCATTAGCCCTTTTAACTTGGATTCATAGATGATACTCCTTTTCCAAGGAAGATATACGGAAGGGCACCTATTCAATTTAGGCAATGCCGATCTTTTGGTGAGAGGTTTATGATGTGCTCTAAAAATGAGACAAAGGCCTTTCCCGACAAATGCAAAAGACTTCTATCATTCTTTTGCAATTGAACATCAAGACTTTAAGCGACAAGATTTCTTTAGTTATGGTGATGCAAATGATTTTCTCGGCCTTCTTTTCTTCATCCGAAGCCGGTTTCTATGATGCCTCGGAGACTCGGACTTATATAGAATTTTCATCTCTCGTGCATATTCCATGTCGGCCTTCATACTCGAATCGGACCTTCCAATCTTCATACGAATTTTACCACCCTTGAAGATATGCAAGACACCTCGGCTTCGCCGGTGATCCCAAGTTTGCCACTTCTAGATCGGCTTGACCCGAGCCGAGTCCGCAATGCCACATCGGCAAGGCTAGTCTTGGAGTTAGCCGACGAGCTACAACTTCGCAATCTCCCCCACTTCCATTTGAATGCTCGCCGCGCAGGGGGTTTCACGACATGGTGGTCGGCTATCGCAGAGTGTTTGTACATGGAGAAGACTCCATCAGTTATCATCAAAGAATTTTTTCCAAATCTGCCAGAGCCATCCTTAGTATCTAACAGCGAATCTAGCAGTGAAGCTAGCTCGTCGGGTTATACTAACTCAAGTTTAGTAGATAAGGTATCGGCTTCGAATAAGCTTTATCTCGTACATCGGTCTTTTCCCAGATGCACTTTTCTAATTGTTTTTACTGTGTACTTGCAGGCTAAGGATGTCGGCAAAAAACCTATTTCTAGCCAATCCGGGAATGATCAAGGCAAGAGAGCACATCAATCGACTGGCCTTACGGGCTATACCTCTGGCACTTTAGGGGTTCACAGTCCATCTTTATCGGATATCGAGAAAAAACAACCAAGTAAGTGTTAACATAATCGATTAATACCATCTTCTCCTTTTCTTTCAAACTAACCTTTATCCAATTTGTATCTCCAGAAAAGAAAAAGGTAAAGTATACCAAGGCTCCAGCAAAGAAAGGGCCCAAGCCTAAAGAACAAAGCGGCGAGAGTTCGCCCCATGTATCGGCTATCGGAGAAGTAAGCTATGATACCTTGTATAATAACTTATGTATTCTAATGCATTGGCTCACCCTTTGTCTTATTTTCCTTTAGCCAACGCAATCCGCTCAAATCGCGAAGATCTTAGCCGATCTTCCAAATATTTCAACTGTGCCAACTCCAATGCCGAAGCCGACTCAACCTACTCCAATCACCAATTTGCCAGAACCGTCAGATCCAATGAACTTGCTCGGATTTTCTTTGGCCGATCTTGACGATCCGGAAATTATGGCAACTGATGACTATGATGCAGAAATTAGAAGAATCCTTCAAGTGTCAGAAAAAGCATCGGCTACAGTCACCTCCGCCCCGGGCATGAAAGAGCGCCTTGATAATCTTTTCAAACTTGTGATGCAACCATAATCGGAGATCTTGGCTAACAATCAACCAATAAGAGATGCCATGGCTGCCGTTGAAGCCGATCTCCCTCCGGAAGCAATGCAAGCCCTCCTCAATGTGTGTCACCTGGATGAAAGAAAAATTGAAGTGGAGGAGGCACAAAATCGGATTCAGCGTCATGAAGCCCAAGAGGCCGATCAGAAACTCTTGGAGGAATTGGTTGCTGATGCCAAGGCAAAAAAGCGCAAGTTTGATACTGGTGCTCAACGTCTTAAATCGACCAAGGAATCCCTCTCCAAATTGGAAAAAACAAAGAAACTCCTCTTTGAAGAGTTGGCCAAGCTTGAAAAACAAATCGGAGAAGACCAACAAACCTTGGAGACCACTGCATCGGAGCCGAAGAATAAAAAACTTAGCATTGCAGCGGCTGTTGAAAATGTGACCAAACAATCTACCAAGGTAAAACCAGTGCCCGGGAATGCCAAGGACGATGAACGCCTGCTAAACTAAATTCAAGACATCATCGCCAAGGCAGCGGGTGCTCTGTCGGCCTTGGGCGCGACTCTTCCAGGATCGGGCATCCAGTATTGAATTGTAAAACTTTGATGGTTGTTTTGAAAACATGAATGTTTGTAACTCGTTGTACTTATAATCGGCTGTTTAACCGATTCATATTTCGCTTATGAGTTACACTTATAATCGGTTGTTTAACCGATTCATATTTTGCTTATATCTTCTGAGTTTGCAATCCTTTCAGCCGATTAACAGCATCGTGTTAATCTTGGCTCTGAATATGATCTTTAGTCAGCTATGCTCCAATCCAGACGCTAGGGTAGTATTTCTTCAAGTATTTCCCGTTAATAGCTTTTGGCAATACATACCCCTCAAGTGTTTCCAGTAAGTACTCCGCCGACTAACCGATTAATTTTGTATGGCCCTTCCCAAGTAGGTGACCATTTCCCGAATCGGTTATCTTTCGAGTCAACAGGCAGTATCGTTTTCCATACCAAATCGGCTAGATCGAAGGACTTAGGCATGACCCTTTTATTATATGTCCTTGCAATTCTGATTTTATTCTTTTTAAGCCGATCAAGTGTGAATAAACGTAACTCTGCTAACTCATCCAAGTTGTCGATCATTAAATCATTGTAATCTTGAGCCGACAGACCATTTTGTCTTGCTATTCGTATCGACTCGATGTTGATTTCCACAGGTAGAACGGATTCTTGTCCATACACCAACTGGTATGGCAAAAGTTTTGTCGCTCCGTGATAAGATAGCCGATAGGCCCAAAGTGACTCCGATAGAGTCGAATGCCAATTCCTTGGCTTCTCATCAATTTTTCTTTTGATCAACTTGATTAGTGTTTTATTAGACGACTCGGCCTGTCCATTAGCCTGAGCGTAATATGGCGAAGAGTTTAACAATTCGATCCCTAAACTTGTGGCGTAACCTTTAAACTCGTTAGACATGAATACCGTACCTTGATCGGTCGTGATTGTTTGTGGTATTCCAAACCGATGGACGATATGTTCATTCACAAAACTAATCGCCTCAACACTAGTCACCTTCTTAAGTGGGATAGCTTCAACCCACTTTGAAAAGTAACCGGTTGCGGCCAAAATAAATTTGTGGCCTTTACTCGAAGCAGGAAATATTTGGTCGATTATATCTATTCCCCAACCCCTAAACGGCCAAGGTTTAATAATTGGATGTAAAGCCGATCTTTGGTGCGGTTATGCGTTGCGAACTTTTGACATGTCTGACATCCTTTATAGTACTTGAAACAATCCTCTAGCATCGTCGGCCAAAAATAACCTGTCCGTCTGAGCATCCATTTCATCTTATGTGCCGATTGATGAGAACCACAAATCCCTTCGTGTACTTCACCTATTGCCACCCGTGCTTCTTCAGTTTCAAGACATCTCAACAACAAACCTTCCATAGTCCGATAATATAGTATATCGTCCAAAACAACGTATTTCAACGCTTGTTGTCGTATCTTTCGTTCTGTCGGCTTGGATGGATCGACTAGATAATCTTTTATTTGCGTTCTCCAATCAGCAATATCCGCGCACATGACTGCTTTGCTCACCAGTTCAGTCTCCTGACTTTGGTCAAAATCCTTATATCCTGATGCTTGCTGAGCTAAAGCATTAGCCCTATCGTTCAATTCACGAGGAATATAACCGATCGAAAATGACGTAAAAGAGTTGATAATCTCAAAACATTGTTCTAAATATCTCAGTAGTATTTCATCCCGACATTGGTATTCTCCCTTTATTTGCTGTACTACCAATAGTGAATCACCATATGCCTCAACAGCTCTTATATTTTCTAACAACAGTAAGCCTTTGAGTAGCAACCGTGCTCGGCACGGTTGTTGGAGCATCGGCTATTTAGCCGGAATGCAAATTCAAAGTTATGCCCTTTGGGTGAAGTGAGTACAATACCGATACCATCACCTTCCCCACATCTTGATCCACAAAAGAACGGTTGCCATGGTGCTACCAAGACTAAGTTTGTCTCTTGTGTCACGTCTGTTATAAAATCGGCTAGGACTTGTCCTTTGGCCGCTGGCCGATTCATATGATAAGTCGAACTCGACCAAGGCGTAAGCCCATTTGCCAAGTCGACCTCACGAATTGGGTGACAATATATATTTTATAACATCGGTTTTGCAGATGACCTTACAAGCCGATGCTAATATGTAGTGCCTTAGCTTTGTGCATGAGAAGTATAAGGATAAACATAGTTTTTCGATAAAAGGGTACCTAACTTCTGCGTCCAGCAACCATCGGCTTAAATAAAAAATAATCCTTTCTTTACCATGCACTTCTTGTGCCAAAACAGCTCCAATAGTATCTTCTTCGGCCGAGACATATAATCTGAAAGGAATCCCTTTTTGAGGTGCAGCCAAAACTGGAGGGTTGGACAAATACCTTTTGACTTCGTTGAAAGCTTTCTGCTGATCGGCTCCCCATATAAATTCTTCATTGTCCCTCAACTTCAGTAATGGAGTAAAGGCACGAATTCTACTAGAGAGGTTCGAGATGAACCTACAGAGATAGTTAATTTTGCCGATCAACTTTTGTAATTCGTTTTTGCATGTCGGTGGTTCAGTATTGGCTATGGCCTTAACCCTCGTTTGGCTGACTTCGATTCCTCTTTCATGTACCATAAAGCCTAAAAGCATCCGGTGACCACATGACGCACACTTGTAAGGATTCATCTTCAAACCGTGCGATCTTATGTTTTTAAACACCTTCTCAAATCGGCGGATGTTGGAAATCGTCTGCAGATTTTACCACTACATCGTCAATATATATTTCGACAATGTGGCCGATTAAATCATGAAAGATCGAATCAATGCCCCGCTGATACGCTCCAGCGTTTTTCAAGCCGAAAGTCATTACTGTCCACTCGAACAACCCTATTGCACCTGGACATCTGAAAGCTGTCTTCGGTATATCGGCTTCTGCCATGAGTATCTGGTTATACCCGGCATTACCATCTAAAAAACTTATGATCTTGTTCCCTGATGCAGCATCGATAAGCATATCGGCTATCGGCATCGGGTATTCATCTTTTGGCGTCGCCTTGTTCAAATCTCTAAAGTCGACGCATGCCAAGCTTTCCATTTTCTTCATAACAGGAACAATGTTGGAAACCCACTCCGCGTATCGGCAAGGCCTGATAAATTTTGCTTCCAACAACCGTTCTATTTCTTCCTTTATGACTTGGTACAAGGCTGGATTAAAACGCTTGGGATACTGTTTAAACGGCCGATAGCCCGATTTTATAGGTAGCCGATGTTCCACCAGTTGACGGCTTAATCCGGGCATCTCATGATACTCCCAAGCGAAACAATCCTTATAATCTCTAAGTATTTTTATTAGTTTCTCCTTGTACTTTACATCTAAATTCGCACTAACAAAAGTTGGCCTTTTTCTATCACCGCTACCTATATCGACTTCTTCAAGTAAATCGGTGGATGTGAAGCCTTGACCTAACTTCTCAATTTCTTCAACATCTTCGATGGCTTCGTAGCTATCCGTTGTTTGCCGATAGCTTTGCATTTTATCCTGCAGCGCTTTCAATGTTTTTCTTGTCCCCATCGGCGTAATACTTCATTTGCCCGATCAAAAGTGCCCGGCTTAACACTGATCGGCATGAGACCTGACTTGTTCACACAAATGAAATCGCGATCGTCCGGCGCCTTGCCCGATATCGCCCGGCTTCTTCGTGTTGCCAATTCGCGCCGGAGCTAGCCATGGCAATGTGAGCCGATGTATCGGTTTAACGACCTCAACTTCTTCTCCGTTCCATTGAACAAGCGCTTGATGCATGGTCGATGGGATACAGCAGTTTGCATGAATCCAATCCCGCCCGAGCAGCACACTGTAGTTTCCTTTGGCATCAATTACAAAGAATGTTGTCGGCAAGGTCATGCGCCGGCGGTCATTTCGATGACCATGACCCCCTTTGCTTCTGTAGGGTCACCTGTGAAGTCATTCAGAACCATGTTAGTTTTGATTAAGTCTTCGTCGGACTTACCCGTTTACGCATATCGTATGCGGCATCGATTCACCGTGGCGCCCCCGTCTACTAGCATCTTTGATATCGGCCTGCCATTTATATACCCTTTCAGATACAATGGTTTTAGATGCCGATGATCATCTTTGGGTTTCTCGAAGATGGCGTTACGCACGCGAACACACCGAGCAAGCGCCTCTTTGGCCGATTCGATTCGACTCACGAACTCGGTAGACAATGTGAACACCATGTTAATATCCATTGGAGGCGTGTCATCCTGAATCATAGGAGAATCCAAGTCATCAACCGATTCAAAATCTTCTTCGGCTTGTTCTTTTCTTCTCCACTCTTTTTTGACGCATTTAACTGGATGAAGTTCGTTAAACACTTCGTCTCTCTCTCTCTCTGCGTCGGCCTCACAAATCTCTTGCGTCCTTAGCCTCTGAAGCCGTCGTCGTTGCGATCGGCTCAGGCCAGATGGACACCACCTGGGTTTGGGTTCCACCGCCCGTGTTGACCACCAAATCTTCTTGATTAGAACCGGGCTCGTCGTCTTGTCTTGGCTCGGTTCTTGATTCGGTTTAGATATTCTCTCGTGGACCGGCCTTCTGTGACTTCTGCCCTGCTCTCTGATTGGCCCAGATAGCCTATCTCGGGCCGATTGCCTTGGACAATCGTCTTGGGGATAATGTTCCATCGGGCAGGTGTACGGTGATGGTAACGCTACTCTTCTTTCCCAAAGAAATCGCCAAAAGGACACCTTCTATGTGCCTTCTCCACATTCTCGATCGGTACAAATTATCCGACCGGTGGTATTACTCGTGGTCGGCTATTCATCCTTCGTATTTCTCCATTAATTGTGAGAATGTTGGACTGACCTTTTCATTGGATGCCTTGATGGAGATTTCTGCGCTTTGTACCATTTACCCACAGGATTCCCTTGGGTTTAATGGTTCTTGAATTTTTTCCTTCTTGATCGGCTTCTATTTGTAAGGAACCGATGGTAATCTTCAGTGTTTGACCGCCGTCCGAGCTTGATTGTATGTCGACTTGTCGACCCTTTTTCTACACGTCTTGCATCGGCTCTTTTCCTTTAGCCGAACACTGCACCATGTTGATGGGGAACGGATCAACATCAACTTGCATGGTCGGCTCATCGGCAAACTTCAACCGACCATCTTCAATAGCGATTGAATCATTGTGACGAAAGATATTGCGGTCATTAGTGTTATGCGAATAAGAATGATGCCACTTGCAATACTGCGTTTTGATCTCATCGGCGACGGTATCACATGTCCCTCTGGCAATCGTATTATCTTTTCTTGCAGAAGTAAATCAAAAATATGATCGCACTTGGAAACATCAAAAGAGTACTTAACTTCCGACTTATTCCTAGTCAGTTTGAGCTAGGAACAGACTAAGGATTTCTTGGATCCTTTTACCCATTCGGCTATATTTATTTACGCTTCCTCGTCTTCCGACGAATCACTAGGCAATATTCAACCATATTGACCTTAGCCTTGTCCTTTTCTTTGTTATTGCTTGTTTTTGAATCGTCCCTGAATACCTTATTATCGGTGAATCGACTTTCTTGAGCCGATCTGCGATGCAATAAGTGGCCAAGGTCGGTGAATTCTTGCCCTCAAATTTCTCCCTAAGCGGCGGGATCAAACCTTGAAATGCTAAATCGGCGAGTTGGTTGTCGAACAGCGTAACGCTAAAACACGATTCCTAATTTCTCGAACCTTTTGATATAATCCGTTACCGATTCCCCAAACTTTTGGCGTCACGGAACTCAAATCAAATTACGAGCTCCAAACCGCACGAAAAGAAATATTCATGGAATCGGCTTTCCAAATCGTTCCATAAATGGACCGAATCGAGAGTAAACATTGAACCACGTAAATCGCTTTGATAAAGACAAAGGAATAGTCTAATTTTTAGCCCGTCGGATCGGGCGCTTCACCGCCTTTGTCGCGATAAAGCGTCCAACATGCTCGGTGGTAATAGAATCATCCCGAGAGAATTTGGCAAAGTCGGGACTCGAAATTATGTGGGTAAGGCATGCGATCTATGTAATCGAGTGCGGCTTTACGTGGCGATAACCTTCCCTTTGGTTGTATCCGAATTGGTCCCTCAAAATGGCGAGATCCGATCGGCCCGATTAGCGTTATCGGCGTTGGCATAGCAGGCCCTTGATAATGTCGGTCATAATCGGCGTCCACGCCCCGAGTGCAAACTCGGGTTGCCAATATCTTTGTCCGTCGGCTGCGACCATCTTGATCGCGTCGATTATGCCTAGTTTGAGCTTAAACCTTTGGGGCAAATGGTTCAAAGTATGTTACTACCCTATGTGGACCTGGGTTCCTTAGCAGGGTAGGCTCTTGTGGGAATCTCTCGGAGCCAATCGGCTGTGACACCGATTGGGGAAAGGCGTAGAACGGAGTCGACGGAGGCAAATTGATTGATGCATCCATCCTAGCGGCATCGGTATAGGCATGGTAATGGCTCACCCCGCTTGACCGAGGGTCCCTAGGCAATATGACCGTGGGTTGTGTGGGCATCATGGTAGGGGTGAGGTTCTGACCGATGGTTTAGGATCGGCCATTGTGCTCTGCGTATTTTGTGATATTGAAAAAACAGGATAATTTGGCAGAGCTTGCAATGGGTCGGCGAGCTTCTGACGAGGCTAACTCTGGGCTATAGATTTGACACTATTCGCTATCATCGGCAGTGTTGTAACAAGAGCCGATGATTGGTTTATTAAGGCGTGGTGCAGATGATTAATCATAGCCGATAATTCGCGAAGCGGCGGTATCGGCTTACTTGTTCTGTTACACCCGCATCGCCCGAGTGTTGACCGTCGGCGGCGGATTTTGAGTGGCGCCACGTCTTGTTTTACGATAGCGACTTAGCATCATCTCTTCTAGCGCAGCCTTCCGGCTTCAATCTCTTGGCGTTGCTCACAGATAAATCGTCCATTGTTGGGACGATTATAGCTTCGAGTTGAGATCGATGGCGGAATCGACTTCGATGAAGACATTGCGTGTCCTCTTTGGCGTGCCAAGAGTGTGTTGGCGTCAAAAACTTGAGGTAGGGTTTACGACAAAGACACACCGCACGAACACACAGTTCAAGAGCGTGCGGTCGATTTGACCTATAACCGACAAGGTAAAATATAAAATTTACTCAAAAGCCGATCGTAACGATCAATCGGCTTAGACCCAATCGACTTGAAGCGATTAAGATCAAAGTAACAAGGTAAGTCTAATTAGCGATTAAGGTTAATCGGAGGATAAAGGTAGATTGATTACGAAGAAGGCGTTGCGCAACAAAATCGAAATAAATCAAACACGGGTGTAATTGAAGAAGATCAACAATCGCGATGCGCAACTTTATTGATCAAGATCGATTACAGAGACTAAATTACAAAACTACTCCTAGTCGATGTAAAGTAAAAGTGGTTGATTGTATTGTGTTGATGATGATCCCTTGCAGTTCGCTTTGGTCCTTCTTTTATACCCGCGGCCGATCGTGTCCTGTTACAACACGCTTCAAGTCCGTTTCGTATCGGCCTTATCTCGGACGGTTGTTTTGAAATCTTGCAGTTACCAAAATATCTCCAAACCTTTCCATCCTGTCCGTTAATTCCGTATTTTTGACTTTATTCCCGATTTGACCAAGTTTGTCCAATTTTGGTGCAAACAAGTTCAAATAGCTTCTCTAGTAGTATGATGACGTCATCCACCACTCCTTGCAGATGACGATCCCTCCCCCGCCGTCTGGTTGCCATCTCCTCCTTCATCCTCTTCGTTATGTGGCTGGCAGTTCTTGAACATGTGTCTGTTAAGCACTGTGAACATTTCTTCACGCGCTTACCAGTTTCGGACTCATCCATGTCATTTCTGATACGCCTTGTTTTGCGACGGCCTCTTTTGTATGATCTTGCATCAAAATCAGGGACCCAGAACCTTTCATCGACGCTAGGGGTTGTGGTGAAAGAACCGACAACACCATAACCATATAGCTTCTCGCTCCAAGTTGCCATCACCTTTTCCTTTGTAAAATATTCAGATAGATATGTACCGGGTCGCATTCCAAATAATGCAAAAGGAGGGGTTTGTTACACGAGCATTGACATTCAGCCTGTAAGATGCACTCCTGGGTGATAACCTTCTGGTTTGTTCCCCGCCGTCCTTTATCCCTGCATATCACCTCGAAGCGCAGTGTTCGTGAACCTACTTTGATAGCTCTATGCTTGCCCGCCTTCTTACTTTTCTCATCCATGTATTTACTAATCATGCTAGAGTACAAGGCATTCTCATCTCTCATTACTACTTCAACAGCTTTATGCCTATCCACAAAATACTTGGTTGTACCCCGCAGCACTCCTTCAACAATTCCTACCAATGGGAGACACCTCATCCCTCTCATTACCCAGTTGTACACCTCCGCCAAGTTGGTCATCATGACACCGTATCTAGCACCATGTGTGTCATGTAACAATGACCACTTCTCTTTCGGCTCGTGCTTTATCCAGTCCGAGAAACATTTGATCAGCCTTTGCCTTCGACGACGACTCGTCGCCTCATCTTCTGTTGCCAGAGGGAATAAAGGCTCTACCTGCTCCTGTGTTACACTACTAGTAGTCTTTTTGTGTTTTTTTGTTAGCTCATCAAGGTTCTTCCAAAGAGTACGTAACTTGCTATCTTGGTTCTACTTACATAGCCTCTTGAACATGTTCATTAGTTCCTTGTTCTTAAATTGATTATAGAAGTTTGCGCCCAAATGCCTCATGCACCATCGGCTCTACAAGTCAGTCCAGGGAAATGGCTCCTCTTCCCCTGTTTGCAACTGTCTGATGGCACTAAGCAGACCAGCATGCCTATCATGCAGTATGCACACATGTTAGCGAGTTTTCACCACCCCGATCTTCAAGTTCCGTAAGAACCACAACCAACTCTCATAGTTCTCGCTTTCCACAAAGGCAAAGGCAACAGGCAGAATCTGGTTGTTTGCGTCGACGCCCATAGCTGTCATTATTTGTCCTTTGTATTTCCCAGTCAGGAATGTGCCGTCCACTCACAACAATAGACGGCAGTGATAGAACGCCCTAATGCAAGCTCGAATCGAAGAAAACTCTCTTGAGATGCCTCTTGTTCGGCCACTTGCTTGACGGATAGTCTGATAATCATAATAAGTACCGGGATTTCTTCCCATTTCGCAAGCGGCGGTCAGGGGGCAGATTATGGTACGAGTCTTCAAATTTCCCAAATCTCATTTCCAAGGCCTTCTGCTTCGCCCTCCATGCCTCCCCATAGCTAATTGTGTACTGATATCTATTCTCAATTGCTCGGATAATAGCACGGGGCTCAAAATTCAGGTTTTCAACTATCTCTGGGTACATGACACTCGCAATAGACCCGGACGACAAGTTCCTGTGAGCCACCAGGGTTTTCTCAGTCATACAACTATGCTATTCAACCTTCGAACATAGCCAGTGGGTGCCCCATTTAGGCTTGTACGCGTGCACTCTCCAGGGGCACCCTTGCATCTCGCACACCACGTCGTAGCAGGTTGGGGTGGACTTCTTAACCCTGAAAGTTCTTCTTAGTGATAAGGCCTAATCTTTGATAGCATCCTGCATTGCCTCTTTCGTGGGGTAAATGCTGTTAGGCCTCACCTCATTGTCGTTATACTGCGAAGGTGTATCGTTGCCTTCATTTACAACTAGGTTATTAAATTGATGCGTGCTCCAATCTTTCAGTACAAGCGGCTCAGCACCTTCATCTTCCTCATCCGACTCATCGTCGTCTTCCACTTCTATTTGTTGATATTCAAGGTCTTCCTCTTCCATCTGTGCTATTACTTCCTCGATTTCCTCACCTTCGTCGACTTGCCCCCGCGCATCTTGCCCAATCTCAACTTGCTAACCACTCTGGTAAACGATGTCCTCATTGCATCCCTGAACATGCTGCTCCTGGCTAGATTCCTCAATTTTAGTGTCACCATAATTGAACTTATTTTGAGGCTGACTACACTCACCGGCGTCCAGCGGCTGCTGCGGGGCAACAACCCTTTCATACGCTTGCACTAAAAGCACCCGGCACCATCCACGTTGCTCCGCCCCCCTCACATATGACCTCCAAGCTGCAGTTCCCTTCAGCTCAACTAACTCCCAATAAACAGGATCATCTCGCATGGTACAAAGGCAAGATAACTTGAGCTGGCACTTATCTGGTTCCATTCGAAATGTATAATGTAACCAATTCAACACGAAGCAAATGTCCGCTCTTCGACCCTACTTAAACTTCTGTCCACATACTCAAAGTTACTCAGATCCGCACCCTCTGAACCATACATGACAACCCCATCTCCATAAAAGATTCTAAATGGAACTCGTTCTGACATATCTGCGAACTTATTCAATAACACACGAATGAATTACTATTTGTAAAAAGTACTATATCTATTTGCTAAAAAAAACTATACGTATGTATATCTACACTTAAAGAAATATATATCTATCTACATTCCTAAAAATATACATCCTTCTACTTCTATTTCTAAAAAACATCTATATTCCTACAAATATCGGTACTTCGAAACCAAGTGTGCCCATTACTAATTGAAAAAAACTCTTACGCCCTTAAATTTTCAAGTTGTTCAATTAGCACTACATTCTTAAAACTATGCGAAAAATATCTACGTTACTAAAAAAATTCATCTCTCTACTTCGATTTCTAAAAAACATCTACAACCCTAAAAATATAAAAATGTCCACTTCAATCTCAAATTTAACTGCATGTAACCATCACCTGTAAGTTTAACTATATCTAAAATTTACACGAACTAACTATATTAATAAAAACATAACTACATTTAACTAGGTCTAACTGTAACCTCTAAAATTTAATCCTACAATGGTTTGTTGCTAAATACTAGAGCGCTGCTACATCCGCGACAGGAATACAACCCTAAACACTAAACAAATTGCTAAACAGTAAACAAAATAAACCCTAAGCACTACACAGATATTTAAAATAAACAAAATATTTATCTATATTTAAACAAACACTACATTTAGGAATACAGTCCTAAACAGTACACAAATTACTAAACCCTAAACATAATAAACACTATATTTAGCTAGATCTAACCCTAAACTAAAACAAAATAAACGCTGAAAAATTTTACCTGTTGTCCGGCCCGGCGCTGCTCCTCCTCCCTTTCTTCTTCATCCTCCCCTTTTTCTCCTTCTCTTCCTCCCTCTTTTATTTCTCTTCTCCCTCTCTTTCTCTTTCTTCGGCCGAGGAATGGTCCCGAGGCGATGCGGCCGCGCGAATTTAAAGTGGGGTCAAGTCGCCCTCTAGTAGGGCGACATGGGCCCGTGCTCGCTCTCGTCGCCCACTTGGAGATCGATTTAGTTGTCGTCGCCCTCCCAAAGGGCGACATGGTCTCAGCTGGCACTAATCGCGTTTTCGGAGGACGACAAGTGTCTTTATCGCTGTACCAAAAAGCGACATCTCCCTATCGCCCAACCAAAGGGCGACAAGAGTATATTTCTGAAATATTTTGATTTCGTGGTATATTTTTGCAATTTGATTAAAAATGTATTATTTAAAAAAAATTCCCTGGCCATCTTCCGCAAAAAGCAGAAGTATGGCGCGTGGAGCGGCTGCATCAACGACCGCAACACGCTGTCATGGGTGTATAACGCAGCGCTCCAGCGGAAGATTGCCGAGCTCGAGAAGAAGCACCCGGGCGTGCGCATCATGTACGTCGACTACTACACTCCCTCTGTCTAGTTCGTCCTTCACGCCGACGTGAAGTGGGCACGAAGCCCTCCGAGACCGAGATCATCTGTCTGCATCGAATTTCGACTGGTAACAAACGATTTAATCGACTACGAGCCACATGTATGTTCAAACTACATAAGTAAATCGTAGCTGAACAGTTTTTAATCATGCAGATTAATTTCCCTAATTACCTAAATTACTTGCTTAATCTGATTGAAAAATTAGGGTTTTTGTTGTACTGTTCATCAAAAAATTGTATTAAAAAAATTATTATATGGCAGGCTGTGCCTGTAGCGCAGCTGCCTTGACGCCACTGCCGACGCTCTTGGCCGTGTCGAGCCGTGCCCTGCCGACGCTGGCCAAGCTGACATCCAACCATGATCACATACCAAGCTTGCATCAGCCACCAACCAGGCGTCGAGCACCGAGCTAGCGCCCGTCCTACAGTCGGGCCATACCCCTCGCGGTACCACCCGCCGCCGTCTTGCCACACCGGCCCCATGCCCGGAGCGTCGCCGCAATGGCCCGATGCCGTCTCGCATGCAAAATGGGACAACTCTGGCAGCTAGGGTTTTTAATCCTAACTGCCCCACTGATGGGCTGCCTAGGCCGAGCAGGCTGTGGGCCGAAGCCAGCACACATGCATGGCCCGTAGGCCACATGGGCCGACTATTTTCCAACAAGAAGGAAAAGAAGGGAAAAAAGGCATTTTACAAATTAACCCCTGAGGTTATGGTTAATATCGGCAAACCGAGGAAATTTTGTATTTAGGATCCTAAAGTTCCCTATAATCCTAGAAAATAGATAATAAATTCTGAAAACATATTAAGGGAAAAAATTTCTGGTGCCACTAGAATAGAGTGATCAATTCCACTTCTGCCACTACTCTTTTCCTCCTTTCATTTTTATCACTAGTCTTTGCACTTCTTCCTCTTGTCATTTCCATCAGTTGACTGTCACGTTGACTAGTGGAAGGCGCCGCTCCTCCTCTAGGTCAACGTGATAGTCAATTGATGGAAATGGAAAAAGGAGGAAGAAGAGCAAAGACTAGTGGCACAAATGAAAGGAGGAAAAGTGTAGTGGCAAAAGTAGAATTCAGCACGTTTTTAGTGGCACCAGAAATTTTTTCCCTTATATTAAATCCTAAAAATTATATTTTTAGGTATATGGACTTTCGTTAATAATTTGAACCTTAGATTTAGCACATATTAGAAGTTCCATATCTCTTGGTTTACTTTTCTTGGCTATATCCCATGTTTATTCATGTTGAATTTATTTTTCTGTTATTTAGTAATTCTAAAAATTGCTTGATAATTAGCAAAAAAATTATGAAAAATGCTAGGAAAATTATGGGAAAAATTTTAGATAATTATCTACTGAATAGATATAGACCAAAATTTACTGATTCAAGAGTGAGAATGCAATATATTGATTTTACCAATAGTAAAATATAATCTTGCCTGCATATAAGATATGTTGAACATCATAAAGAGGGAATTTACTAAGCTTGCCCTGAATGGTACCAATTATCTCAACTAGGCAATGGATGCCAAGATTAATTTGACATCTCGATCTTTTCGAGCTACTATTTCTCTGCCTAAAACTGGTACCCCTGCTCTTCCTGAAGCTGCCAAGTATGTGACTTTGCACTTCCTAAAGCACCTATAGGATCAAGGATAACCGACTAGAGGGGGGTGAATAGGAGGTTTCTAAAAACTTTTGGCTCTAATTCAATAATTAAGCAAATATTACACAATTATCAATACTTCAACAATCAATGCACCAACAAGCTCCTAGACAGATGATCAATCACTAAGTACCCTATGTATATAAATTTGCACAAATTGATCACAAGAAAGCAAACCACAAGAAGATGAACACAATGATATTTTTTGTGGTTTCGGAGACTTGCCGGTCTCTCCTAATCCACGTTGAGGAAGCTTGAACAAATCAAGCTGGCTCCTTTCACAATTGAGCCTCCCTCAATCACTCGTGGTAGCTCTTTGAAAGACCATGTGGAGGTCTACCATGTTTGTTATGAGTATTTGACTAAATTTGAGCTTGATATACTCTGGTTTGAGTTTGATTTGAATTGGATTTTCAATTTTAAGCAATTTGAGCTCTGTTTGGAATTGGCGGTGCTACTGGCCATGGTAGCTCAGTGCTACCGGGCGAGCAGTAGCACCGACCCCGAGAGCGGTGTGTAAAAACCCGAGAGGGTGTTTTTGGGGGTTCTAGCAGTCCGGTGCTACCGGCCGAGCGGTAGCACCGGCCTCGAAGAGTGGTGTTAAAATTTCTGAAGGGTGCATTTTTGGGCATTGTGGTGGTCCGTTGCTACCGCCCATGGTAGTCTGGTGCTACCGGCCGAGCGGTAGCATCAGTCCAAATGCCGGGTGTGGAAATTCCAGAGAGCTGTCTTCGTGCTTGACTCTGAGATCGAAGGTACCTTTGACATAAGTTTATTATCAAATTCTAACCTTTGACATTGGCGCGCCAGGTAGGGGCCTTCAACTATTTTTTACAGATCAAGCATGTCTTCAGTGTACGCTCACATCGGATTCTTCGTTGACAACTCCGGCTACAATTTCCGCATGCACCTGCGGTTGGATCTAAGATCGCCTTCGGAACCATGCTCTATCGATGGAGACCGGGTAGAGATCTAGAGCACGTCGGCTTCACCGAGTCCCGCTCTTGGTATCCACACCGAGAGGTGGGTTTTATAGACTTTGACCCTATGGAGCCCAACATTCTCATGTATGTCGAGACTGAGAGCGATAGTGAAAGCGATGGCCACAGCAGCCATAACAACAGCCGAATAGATCGATGCGTGTTCATGGTCAGAGCCGAGCCGTTAAGGCATAATTCCACATTCATCATCGATGCCCCTTGGCCAGATCGAACTGCCTGTCACGTTTAGCACACCGGACAAATTTTGTACCAAAAAGATCATCTTCGATGTGGCGCACTTTGAGACTGCCTACAATGTGATCCTAGGCCGCGCAATGCTAGCTAAGTTCGTGGCAGTGGTGCACTATGCGTACCAGACCGTCAAGATGCTGGCATCAAAAGGAGTTCTTACAATCAAGGGGGACCAACGCGCGGTAGTCAGGTGCGATAAGAAGAGCCTAGAGATGGTCTGGCATCTCTGCAGATCAGCAGCCAGTGCCGACGGTGAGGGAGCTAAGCGCCAAAAATCCAAGAGCATCGACAAGGCTCCTGTATCCAATAGCGCTGCCAAGGACCCAGTCGACGATGGCAAGAAGGATAAGAAGACCGATGGGGGCATCAAGACAGTGCCCTTAGACCCGTCGAAACCTTCCAAGACAGTCAAGGTGGGTGTCGACCTTGACCCAAAATAGGAACTCGAGCTCGTCACTTTTCTACGGGCAAACCGTGATGTGTTTGTGTGGCAACCGTCCGACATGCCCTTGGTCCCCAAGGAGCTGATCGAGCATCGACTAGCTGTGGAATCGAGTGCCAAATCTGTAGTGCAAAAGCAGCGTAGATTTGTGGAAGATAGGAAGCAGGCCATACAAGAGAAAGTCGGTAAACTCCCGAAGGCTGACTTCATTTGAGAAGTCCGTCACCCAACGTGGCTGGCCAACCCTGTCCTCGTCAAGAAACCCAACGGCAAGTAGAGGATGTGCGTCGACTACACCGACCTTAACAAGGCTTGCCCGAAAGACCCTTTTCCTCTTCCACATATCGACCAAATAGTGGACTCTACTGTGGGCTGTGAACTGCCAAGTTTTATAGATGCCTACTCGGGGTATCACCAAATTAGCATGTCCATAGAGAATGAGGAAAAATCTACTTTTGCTACTCCCTTCGGTGTGTTATGTTATATTAAGATGCCTTTTAGTTTGAAGTATGCTGGTGATACGTATCAACGATATATCCAAAATTGCTCTAAATCCCAAATCGGGTGCAACGTGGAAGCGTACGTCGATGATATCATAGTCAAGTCGAAAATCGAGAAAACGTTAATCAGCGACCTCGAGGAGACATTCAACAACCTAAGGAAGTATCACATGAAGCTTAACCTTGAGAAGTGTACGTTCGGCGTTCCGTCCAGCAAACTTCTCGGTTTCTTGGTGTCCATTCGAGGCATCGAGGCCAACCCACGTAAAATTAAGGCCATCGACCAGATGCATTCTCTGCGGACTATGAGGGAGGTGCAAAAGCTTACGAGTTGCATCGCAGCCCTTAGTCGATTTATCTCTCGGATGGGCGAACGAGGGCTGCCCTTCTTCAAATTACTCAAGAAGCAGGACACTTTCGAATGGACCAAGGAGTCAGAAGAAGCTTTTGGGGATTTGAAAAGGTACTTATCGTCTCCGTCAGTTTTAACCTCACCTAACAAAACAGAAGAGCTCTTTTTGTACATTACAGCTACCCCTCAAGTAGTAAGCACAGTCCTGGTGGTCGAGCAGGATTGTCCCGAGAAAAAGGCCAAGGTCCAGAAGCCGGTGTACTACATGAGCGAGGTCTTGCATGATGCCAAGCTACAATACCCTCAAGTGCAGAAGATGCTGTTCACTGTCCTGATGACTTTTCGAAAGCTACGACACTACTTTCAGGCGCACAAAATTACTATCATGACGACGTATCCTCTCAAGTAGGTAATACGCAACTGAGAGGCGACAAGGCAAATTGCATAGTGGGCAGTCGAACACAACGAGTTTGAGGTCGATTTTGAGCCACGAACCAGCATCAAGTCAGGAGCAATGGCGGACTTCATCGCAGAATGAACGCACGTTGAAGAAAAAGTGCACGAGATGGTCGACGACCACTGGACTATGTTCTTCGATGGGTCGCTCACGCATCAGGGCTCGGGGTCTGGCATCGTGCTCAAATCTTTGACATGTGAGGAGCTTAACTATGTTATCCAACTTAATTTTCAAGCCTTAAACAATGTTACAAAATACGAAGGACTGGTTAACGTGCTCCGCATAGCTGCGTCACTTGGAATCAGATGACTACTTGTGAAAGGGGACTCATAGCTAGTCGTGAACGAAGTACAGAAGGAGTACCAGTGCTCGGATGACAACATGAAGACATATCTGAATGAGGTTCGCAAGCTAGAGCACAAGTTCGAAGGGCTCGAGGTAAGGCATATTAGGAGAAGTGACAAGTCCGCCGCCGACGAACTTGCTAGGCTCGCTTCATCCCATTCACCCACGTCCACAGTTGATGAGGACATCCCAACCAAGGATACAACCGTTGCCCCTTTTTCCTCTACGACCGCTACTTCGTCTACGACGCCTAGAGGGCTTAATCCGGAAGCAAGTCCTTTCCATCCACCATTGCTGGACCAGCACGCCAAGAACATCCACCAAGGATAGCCCACGCACCAAGGAAGGCCCAAGATAAAGCCCAATTCGTCGCCGAGTCCGGTTCGGCCATCCAGGAGCAGTAGTACTTCAAACGGACGCCACGGCCACATCCGAACTCCGTTTTCAACGTTTGACAACTCGTTTGAAAGGTATCGAGATAAACTTTGCAATGGATCTAATACCGAGGCCAAATTCCTCCTAGAACGAAGGGAAATCACAGAACAATCTCATGGGATATAAATTCCAGGTGCTGCTCCACCTTTCTTTTGGGCCCAAGGCCCATGTACTTTTAGGGTTCCACCCCTCCTGTGGCCGGCGCCCCTTTCCTGGCTGCCGCACCCCTCTTGGGCGCCCTCCCTTGTGTGGGTACCCCTTTATATTGGGTTCTCACCCCTGTTCTTCAATTTTTAGGTTTTGTTGTGTTTTGGTAGACCCCGTGTGCGTCCCTCCTCAATCTTTCGTGTGTCGACTAGACCACCCGAGTTGAGAAACAGAACCTCACCTTGTTTTTATTTGAGATTATTGGTTTGAAAATTGCTATCACCTTGTTCTTGCTTGTTCTTGGTTGTAGCAGGTTCAAGGGTCGATCGGGTCTTTGATTCGGTTGCTCGCCTCGTGTGGTGACGTTGCGATTGTTTGGTTGCTGATCTTGTGGTTCATTGTATCGTTCTCATCAGAAGATCAGGACAACCCGAGTGCACATCAACAGTTGTCTTCGTCGAGAAGGTTCTCAAACCATCTGTCTCCCCCGTACGGGAGGCAGATACTGCCCAACTCGACCAGCAGCCTGGTAAGGTCAGTGAGGGAGAATTCGCAGACACGGAAGTTGCACTACTCAAACGCGAGCCGACTTGGATGACTCCATTCCAAGCCTATCTCGAAGGTCGGGATCTCCCTGACGATGATGCCTCAACCGAGAAAATTGCGCGTAAGTCCAAGCCTTATGCATTGGTAGACGGCAAGCTCTACCGAAAGGGGAGTAACATAATCTTGATGAAGTGCATCACTCAGGAAGAGGGCAATAAGATATTACTCGATGTCCATGGAGGCATCTGCGACAACCATGCGTCCTATCGCAACTTAGTCAGAAAGGTTTTTCGGCAAGGATTCTATTGGCCGACTACCCTCCAGGATGCCTGCGGGCTGGTGAAAAAGTGCGAGAGCTACCAATTTTATGGCAAGCAAACCACTCGACCAGCCCAAGCCCTGTAAACTATTCCTCTGTCTTGGCTTTTCTCTATCTGGGGCTTGGATATCTTGGGACCGTTCCAAAGAGCCCAATGGTCGAAATTGCATTTAGTGCGTTAGGTAATAGTAGCCATTTCGACAGTACCCCCGGCAATACCTCCATGTAAGCTCTGGTAGTGTCGCCTTTTGAATCTGGAAAATATCCCTTGAGTTCTTCACTGTTAAAAAGCTACCGCCAACATTGAGGCGGTACTACCACCCTTGCGGTAGTACTGGCCAAATTCTCTGGTAGTGCCGGCCAGCCGAGGGCCAAAAAATGGCCTTCTATGGAATAATGCTACCACCGTTTGAAGTGAGGGGCGGTACTACCGCATCTCCGACAGTACCGCTCTCAGACCCCGGTAGTGCCGGCCAAGCAACACCCTCAAAAGGCGCCCCTTTATAAAATACGTACCACAGCTAGAGGGTGGTACTACTGACCCAGTGGTAGTACCGTCCTCTAGTTGTCGGTAGTTCCAGTTTTAGTTGGGCAATAGGATTTTTTAAAGGAAATTTTAATGCCAATGCATACCCTAGTATGAGCATAATTCAAGCCATGATATCTAAGCATTTTCAAGCTACTAATCAATGGTCCCTCTTAATAGTTTGGTATCTATTTGTAACATCCCAACAATTGCCCTAAATATTATTTTAATGTCATTTGTGCCTTTTGTAAATTTTTGGAATTTATTGGATTTTTTTGGAATTATTTGAATTAATTTTAAGTTAAGTGTATTAGTCTTTTTGTGAAAACTAATTATAATTATGCAAAGTTAAAATAAAGTTTTGCTAAAAATATTTTATTTGAGTTCAGAATGTCTCAAAGTATTTTTGAGATTTTTCTGGGATTTGTCTGATAATTTATTTGCCTAAAACTAATTAAATGAATTTCTGTAATTATTTTAATTGTCAAAATCCTGGAAAATTGCGAACAGTGTTGGGCCAGGCCCATTCACTATGCGGCCTTTTGGCCCGTGTTCTAGAAACTCGACTGATGGTCGCTGGATCTCCATCGGATGGCTAAGATCGTGCCGAAACCCTAGCTCATCTCGGGCGTCCATTCCGTGTACGCCCTGAATTCCTCTGCGTCGATCGCTTTATGTTCGTCCGTTGCGACACGTGGAGGGATGGATTTGTGTCGTCTTCGTCGTGTCCGATCTGGACTCCGTCTCCGCGTTCACGAGAACTCTGCCTTGAGCACACCTCCCTACGTCCCTATAAACCCGTGAAGCGTCGCCCGAGGTTCGCCGTCAATAGCCGCATCTTTTGATCGGACCCGTTTGGCAAAAGTCGTCGTGGTGAGCGCAAGAAAGCTCGCTGTAGTTGGTGGTTCTTGCCGTCGTAGTTTTCGTTCGATTTCATCGCCTTCGCTGAGTCTCCGCCACCACCAGCGTCATCACCGAGTTTGCCAGACCGCACCACGCTGGACCCGCAGCATCTCATCGCCAGTAACTCGCCGAAGCACCGCGTCACGTGTCATCTTCTTCGTCACTGGTGAGAACGTCGCCGTCGTGCCACCATCGCTACTTGGAGCTCTGCTGACCATCGGATCTCCGTCGTTCGGTCTTGGTAGCGCCACGTGTGAAGGTAACAGTAAACCGCTTGAGTAGCTCATGACCATCGGATCTCGCGTACGGCCCAGATCTTGCCGATCCGCTGACAAAACACGGGTAGAACCATGTTGGGCACGGGGACCAAAGCGCCGTGCACTAGGTGCATGGTGGACCAGCCAGCGTTGTGAGCCGAGTCTATAGACCATGACGCATGTCAGCCTCTGATTGGTCCGAAGACTCGCTGACGTCATAATTGTGTTTTTCCGTTAGAAAATAATCCGATTGGAAATTCTGCGATGCTGACGTCATCAGGAGGTCACGCTGACGTCATAAAAGCGGTTTTTCAATATAAAAATAATTCGGGAAAAATCGTTTTTCTATTTTCTGTATTTTCAGAATTAGTTCAATCTTTGAAAGGCTATAAATTTTGCATTTTAACTCGGATTTGGGTGATTCAAATTTCTAAAAATTTGTAAAATGGAGATCTATTTAATGGTGAATTTTATTTGATTTTTGAAGTTCATTTTCTCTATGTTTTGGTATTTATTTACTTTTCTCCTTCAGTACGCGTAGACGTTGAATTGTGCGACGCTTCGGAGGAAAATCCGTCAACTCAAGATTAAGTTCTAGAACAAGACCAGAACCTATTTCAAGGCAAGTTGTGCTTTGATCATGTTGAACCCATATTTATAAAATTGCTATATTATTTTACTCTATTGCATAGTATTTCAAGTATATAACTGTTTCAAATTAAATTGGGATCTAGTTAATCTACCAATTTGATCTATATACCCTACCTTGTCAATTGTATGCCATGATCTATTGTCACCTTAGATTGGCTCGTTATAGTTGGTTAATACTAAAATCAACATGGAATGTTAGATCGTATTAGTTGCTTAGCCATGCCACGTCATCACATGTACATGAATCATCAATGATTAATCTTGACTAATGGAATATGGAACAATGATGTGAACTTGTGTGTCACGTGAGATCACACAATGAGATTGAGTTGTAGTAGCGAGAAATGTCACGCAACGATGTTGAATTGTTGATGGCATGTGGTGCTTGGTAATCAACTGGAGTGGTAATCACTTAGATTGGGGCAAGTGACAAGGGGCGAGTATGCCAAGGTGGGCCCGATGGGCAGAGGGTATGTGGAAGTCTTGCTTCAATCATCCTAAGGACTTAACCTTGCAAGTCTTTGACTTGAGTTAATCATGCAACCACATGTCTGGTATGGGACAGCCTAGCTGATTAATTTGCAATGCCTTAGTTTGGTACTATCATTGGCAGTGTGAGTTCTCGAGTTATGGAATAATTCACAAGGTGCAAGAGGGGGGCCCTGGTTGTGGTTTTCAGACCCACCAGTGTTGAAACCTTAGCGGGTAGTATCAGGTTAAGGTAGTGCATTGTAAAGGCTTTGTTATAATCACTCGCCTTTGTGTTGTATGGTTGTATCGTGTGGGTAAAGTGCATAACCTCTGCAGAGTGTAAATCTATTCGGATAGCCGTGCTCGCGGTATTGAGCAATGCTCAGGAATTACAGTTAAGGGTTAGCTTAATGAAATGGAAAACTTGGTTGGGATGGCGGAATTGCCATGTGGAAGGTTGAACTTGACTTAGGAGTGGAAACTTGGTTTGCTTGAGAAATGCTAAATCTTTCTATTACTGTTATTTTTTTTACAGTCTTTTCAATCTATTTATTGTATTTGTTCATAAATGCTGCTTATTGCAAAATAGCCATAATAGCCTTTTCCTTTGAAATAAGCCTTGCATATAGATACATAGAATTGCATTCTGTGCACAACTTGTTGAGTGCTTTAAGTACTCACCCTTGCCAAACAACAACAATCAACAGTTGAAAAGTCTACACCATTGTTGGAGGAGGAATTCCAGGAGGACACGAGTCGTAAGGGTTCGAGCCTTGTCAGTTGCCTGTGGTGAACTGGTGAGCTATCAACGTTTTCTACTTTCCGCTACTTATTTAATAGTTTATATTTCAAGTCTAGCCCTGCGTGGCTTAATAGTGTAAGTTGGTCATAAGATCATATTCTTAACTATATCAATAAATGGAGTATTACTATTATTATCGTTGAGTATGATGTGATATGTACCAATGTTAAGCTGTGTGCACTAGCGTTGATCCTAGAACTAGTGCGGTAAACATAGTGGGTTCGAATCAATGGATTCGGGCCCTTACACTATTCTAGCAATCCGATCTTACCACCAAACACCAAGATCAGTAGAAGGTATAAAAAGGTCCTTAATAACTTTTATACCTTGGCCTTGAGCTTGAATTATCTTAGGTCAAGTTTGCTCATATGTTTCACTTTCTTCATGTGCAATGACGAGGACACAACCTATTCTCATATACTCAAAGTAAATAGTTAGTCCTTTAACCTCGATTGTCATTAATTACCAAAACCAAAAGAAATTGGGGGCCTAGATGCTCAGCACCATCTTCCAACAGACTTGAAGGCTGCATATTTGATGGAGGACCCGCTGGCACTATGGAATTCCCTAAATGAGCGATATAACCAGCAAAGATCCGTCCTGTTGCAAGAAGCACAACGTGAATGGACCCTCCTACACTTTCAGGATTTTAAGAATGTGGCAGCGTATATCTCTGCTATGCATAAGCTTATTGCTAAATTGATATTCTGTAACCAGAAAGTTACAGATGTTGAAATGATTGACAAGACATTGTGTACCTTCCACCCCAATATGAGGATACTGTAGCAACAGTACTGTCATGCCAAGTAGCAGAAATACTTTGAGCTTATCCGTATTTTGCTAAAAGCAAAAATGCATAATGAACTCTTGATGAAGAATCATCATGTTTTCCCCAATGGGACAGATGCAATGCCCGAAGCATATGCAAATGCTTAGAAGGCTAGTGATAGCCATGGCCACAGAAAAGGCCAAAGGCATAAAGGGGATAGATGGAAGAATAGCATATTAGATACGGGAAGAGGCAAGCCATAGTGGAAATGTAAAGGTAAAGGGCCAGGGGGCTTTCAGAAGCAAGACTCAGCTAATAAGGCTACAAACCCTGCATAACCCAACTTTAGGTATGGATATGCTGGCCATTGGTCATGCAACTAACACACCCCGTAGCATGTAGCATACCTTTACATGCAATCTATTGGAAAAGTCGAGGAGACCCAGGTGAACAATGTTGAGGCATACTTCACTGTTCAACCTGTTGTTGACAAGAATGCTAAGAAGTGTGATGATATCGTTCTTGATTGTATGAAGTTCAAGGAGTTCCATAATGACACCCACGACTCATATGGACACCTAAATTAGTCTCCTAAATATTCTTTCACTTTGCTAGGTGATGTCGCATACCATTATGAGTCTCCTTAATAGTTTGCTCTGTCAGTTTAGTCCTAGTTTCAGAATGAACATTGGTCTACACTCCTGTTGAGTGATTATCATTTAAATAAATTGTTACTGCCTAGGATATTTAATTTATTATGTAATGTTTGTTTTATATTTTGCAATATGTTCATGCTGCAACAATTGCTTGATTATTAAATCATACTTCTAATACAGAATAAAGTATAATCCAATGGCAGAGGAGGACATATGTGAAGGACCATGTGGAGGTCCATCCATGTTTGTGATGAGTATTTGACTTTATTTGAGCAAGGTGTGCTCAAGGTTGAGTTTGATTTGGATTGATTTTCAAAATGAAGCAATTTGAGTTGTCTCTGCCAGGAGTGGCAATACCGGTCGTATGGACGCGGTAGTGATGAGTTGGATGGTTTATTGCACATCTTTGTGGGCATTGCTATGTGAGGAGTTTCCTTGTCTTTGATGGTTGCAGGGCGACGGTGCTAGGTCATGGTCAGGCGAAGGATGACCGGGACTAGGCGAGGAGCGTCGGAGGTACAGACGGTTGGGAGATCGCCGGAAGATGATCGGAGACGGAGTCCGGGCAAGTCAAGAAGACAAGGAAAGGAGTTGATGCTAGCTAGATGCCGTGTGGATCAATGAGGGCTGTCGGATTGAGGTCTAGTTGATAGGTTAGCGGTGTCTAGGTAGTATGCTTTGAAAACCATGCAAGAAAACCCGGTATGTGTGTGGGTTTTGGGTTAGCCCTTGCATGGCTGTGCGTGTGGGTTAATCCTAGCCCTTAGATGAGTGCTCTAGGATTGAGGGACTCATCCAAGGGTGGTAGGTGGCCCAAGAGTAGTATAAATAGGGGTGGAGGGGTAGCCTCCTTCCCTTGAAGGTGTTGAGGTTTTTGATGCTCATTTGAGCTTTGCCCACATGAATGTGAGGCTTTGTAACCTCCCCTTCCAGAAATGAAAGTTTTATCCATCCACCTCTGAATTTATTTTGCCCATTTACATTATGTCTTTACTTTACGCAATTTAAATTCAGCATTTACTTTCCATAATTACATTCCATAATTTACTTTCAAGTAATTTGGATTTGCCTCCCCTCCTTCTAAATGCTGCTGATCTTGGATGTTTTGAGTGTGTTCATATGGTTTTACATGTCTTTTGCACTCTTGGATTGAGTAGAGAACATCTTTTCTTTCAAGTTCCAACTTTGTTCAGAACTTGTTCTTCGCGCAGCAGTAAGTGTTTGATTTTTGTAAAAATATAGAAAAATCCTTTTTGAGTTATTCTTGGTGGAGGAGGTGTGGGACTCCGATATACACCTGCAGAAAAATTTTGGAGTTCACTTGTTGCACCGTTTGGGCGCCTTGAGGTGAAAACCGAGCCCCAAACTTTCTGCTCGAAGTTCTTGAGCATACTATGTTCTTAGTTTGTTGCTGTTTTTTCTGTAAGGCTTTTTGAGGAGAAATTTGGTGGAGTTCTTCATGACTCTGATGCTCACAGGGAGAAAAATTCTCAGAATTTTGTGAGCTGCAGAAACCCACCAACTCCTGTGCAAATTGAGACAAGTTCTGGAAATTCTGCTTTTGCTTTTCTGAAAGTGACTTTTGTGATTTGAATTGATGTCCTTTCTAAAAGCAAGAGTTTGAATTGATTCCTCTTTATCTTGGACACTAGACAACCAGGATTGTGACTCAAAAATCCTCACATATTTTATGGTACTTATCCATGCAAGTTTGGGGTACACATAGTTGTCTAGTTTTTCGGTTTTTCACAATTTCCTTTGGCGATCTTGTTAAGGTTTTTGTTGGAGTATTTTGGGGAATTTTTATTTGCGACCATTCACCCCCTCTGCTCGAATCTCGGTCCTTCAATTGGTATCGAGCAGTTCTGCTCTTTCTAGATCTTGACCGGTCTCAAGAGTCATGGCGACGGACAAATATTCCACCAAGCCTCCCATCTTTAATGGAGTTGATTTTCCTTTTGGAAGTCCCGGATGGAGTCATACATCACGCCCGGGGCTACGATATGGCGAAGGTGAAACTCCGTATGAGGTTCCTGGCGATGAAAATGTCACGGCCATCAATATGGTTGGCGTTGAGGCGAATGCTAAGGCAAGGAACATTCTCATACAGGTCTTAGCCATGTGAGTATGATAGGATTTCTCACCTTCGCTCCGCTCATGAGATTTGGGTAACCCTCGATGCTTACCATGAGGGCTCTACTCAAATCAAGGCGTGGCGAGGCAGACAGTTCAAGCGCGAGTGCAACAAGTTTGATCAACGCTACGGTGAGAGTCTCGAAGAGTGTTTTGGTCGGTTTACAAAGATTTTGGCGACCTCCGGCGATTGGTTGCATATACGACTCGGACAATGCTTGGCATTTCTTGACCGCTTTCGACCTTGGGTTTGGGAGATGAAGGTGACCACCATCAAGGACACCACCGACTTATCGACTCGACTCTTGGCGGGCTTTATTCCGCCTCAAGACTCATGAGATCGATGTCGTCTCTCGGAAGACGAAATCTCGATCGATGGCTTTGGTCACCGATCCCATTGGATCTTCTTCTTGATCCTTCTATTGGTTTCTCTCTTTACGCCCTTTGCGAGCTAGCGATGACCAAGCTGGAAAAATTTCGAAAATGAGCTTGCTCTTCTCGCTCGCAAGTTTTCTCATGCATACAAGAGGGTGAGAGAGAGAAGAGAGGTGGCATGATCACCGCTTGAGTGTGGTGGCCCCAACCACATTGGCGAACTGTCCCAAGGCGGAGAAGGGCAAGAACAACGTTGGCGGTTCGGGCAAGAACGACTACACCGACAAGAACCGCAACAAGAAGCCTCCGGTTCGTGAACCGTAGACGAGAAGAAGTACCGCAACTTCTCCAAGAACAAGAAGCTCTTCCACGCGTCCTCGCCGGCAGACGACATCAACCTCTCCGACACGGAGACATGGAGCGACGAGGCGAGGATGATCCACAAGAGAAGAAGGGCGGCGATGACTTCTCGGCATGTGCTTCATGGCCGACACGAACGACATCAGCGACTTCGAGCTCTCAAATGACTCGGATGAGGTACCCTCCTATGACCAGCTCAGCGAAGCTTTACGCAAATTAGGAAAATTTCATGCTAGAGCTAGAGCTAGGTGTACAGAGCTTGAGAAGGAAGTAGGTACCTTGACTCGGGAGTTAGCTTCACTTAGATCTTCTCCTCCCGAGTCACCGATGATTGCTCTTTGTGTGATGCTATTCTTGTGGAGTTGGAGAACCTAAGGACCATACATGATAGTGTGCTTGCTGAACTTGATGGTCTTAGGTTGAAGAATGCTAGCACTAGTTCTATTGATGCTATTCTGTTGAGGCTAGTTTTCTTCATGCTCACTCCACTCCATCATGTGCTAATTGCCCTAAATTGCTTGCGAAATTGATGCCATGGCGAACACCTTAGAAAGCTTTACGCTAGAAATGATGAACTTGAATTGCATGCTTCTAAGGACCCAGTCGGCTCATGTGAGGGTCAGAAGCAACTAAAACTTGACAATGATGCTTTGAATGTCAAGTGTGATCAACTTGCTAAGGATTTACTAGTTAAGTCACAAACTGGTTGCTTCTGTGTGTTGGGGTTAAGGATGATGTGGATCAAATCCATGTCGAGCTTAAGAAGAAGTTAAAAGACCAAACCCTTAGGATTAGAGATGCTCCTTGCGTTTCTTGTGAGGCCCTCAAGATTGAGGCAGCCGTCTTTGAGATCTTCTCTTCTGGTTCTTCTTCTTCCTCTCCTTCCCCTGTTCTTCTTGTGCTTCTTTCTTCCGAGATTGCCAAGATCTTATGAGCACTCTCGAGAAGTTTGTTGGAGGCAAGAAGAAGCTCAATCTTATTCTAGACCAATCCAAGATTATTAGATTCAATCAAGGTCTAGGATTTGATCCCTTGGAGCACGCTCGGGCGCATCCTCCCACCATTGTGCGCGGCTCCAAGAGTGGTGAGATTGTGGTAGCTCCCGAGTGAGCACCACCAAGTTTAGGTCTCTTTGGGGTTGTCAATAGGACTTGACCGGAAGGGTGTTACTCCTATTATACGCCTCTAGCAAGCAAGGCGATACACATGCACCTTCCAGAAGAAGGATGGTCACCTAGTAGATTTACGCTTGAGCACGCCAAGATCACTCGGCGTGGCGTGTTCTTGCTCTTAGGGGTATTCGTGGTCATCCCGGACTTTGAGTGCTCCTAAGGCACACTGCTTCTAGACAGTTAGAGAGTCGCTTGTGTTTGGGCGTCGAGGACTCGGTTTTCATGCTAGTTCTTTGAGTTTTAGCCCTGAGCTGTTCGTAGTCGATCTTTCCGTCGTCTTCTTGATATTCCTCGTTTTCCCATCGAGGTAGATATCGTGGCGTGAGGTGTTTTCCGGTAGGAGATCCAGCGACCTTCTTCGGGATGGTCGGCTTTTGCACCACGGCGTGCCAACCCAATTTTGACTCTAGATTATCTACGAGTTGCTCCCGATCATGTGAGAGTTGGCGTCGAGAGACACTCGAGTCGATCTTCTTACGTGGTGGGTACTGAGGTGTCGTATGGTTCATATTGGGTTCCTAAGTCTTCACTCTATCCCAAGATCTTGAGTCATCTTTCTCTCTTGTGTCTTGATCGGGTTAAATCGGATGGGGAAGGGCGATGTTTGGATTGTTGACTCGGTTGTTCTCGCCATATGACCGGAGATTCTCGTTGGTTCTCTTCCTAGTCCGAGCCCCGGTGATGAGTTAATCACTTTTGGGGATGCATCTTGGTAGAGTCATTGCTAAAGGTACCATCTGCATTAACAAAAATTTCATTCTTAAAGATGTTGCCTTAGTAAGTAGTACGCAATACAATCTGCTCTCTGTTTCTCGACTTATCGATGACTCTTTCGAGGTAAGTTTCAAGAGTAATGCTGTAGAATCCTTGATTCATTAGGAGGGTTAGTTTGCGGGATTTCTAGATTTGGGAGAGTCTTTTGTGCTGATTTTTCGCTTCTTCGGAGACTCTCTTCGATGTTTGATTGCTTCGAGTCCGTGATCTCTCCTTACGGCATAGGAGACTTGGTCACATTGGTTTTGATCATTTGACCCGAGTTAGCAGCCACGATCTCATTCGGGGTTTGCCCAAACTCAAGATGGTCAAAGACTTAGTTTGCTCTCCTTGCCGACATGGCAAGATGGTTACTACTTCTCATCCTCCGATCCAGTGTAGTGATGACTGATGCACCAGACCGCTTTTACATATGGACCTTTGTTGGTCGGCTAGAGTGCAATCGGCGGGAGGAAGTGGTATGTTCTTGTCATCGTTGATGATTTTCTAGATACTCTTGGGTATTCTTCATGGCCTCGAAGGATGAGACCTTTTCTCACTTGGGGTTTGATCGAGAGGTTGTCTATTGAGCTCCCGGTGCATTACGAGCTATCTGCAGATGATAATAGCAGGAGTTCAAGAATTCCTACTTTGAGAGTTTTTGTGTGGAGTCGGTTTAGAGCATCGTTCTCTTCTCCCTCGCCCCTCGTGAGAATGGCGTAGTGGAAAGAAGAACAGGACCACGTTGAGATGGCGGGACGATGCTAGACGCAGTCAAGACTCCTAGGAAGTTTTGGGCTGAGGCTATAGCTCTGATTGCCATGTTTCTAATCGCGTGTTTTTGAGAGCACATTTGCATCGCACTTCTTATGAGTTGAGGTATGGCGAAAGCCCGGTGTGTCTCATTTTCGCGTTTTGGTTGCAAGTGTTTTATCTTGAAGTCAGGTAACCTAGATAGGTTTGAGTCTCGCTCTTCCGATGGTATCTTTTTAGGTTACTCGACTTCTTCTCGTAGCTATAAGTGCAGGCGTTGATGCGCATAGGATCATAGAGACTGTGATGTGACCTTTGATGAGGCTAGCCGGGAGCTAGACCGATGTTTCGAGATCTTCTTATCCCTCGAGACCATCTTTGTAGAAGATGAGGATGATGGAGATGATGGTGTTCCACGGATCCAGTCCCTCTACACCGAGGTGCCTCTGTTTCCATTTACGCACCTCGAGTGACCACCCTTGCCTTCCGAGCTCTCCTTGGTGAGTGGCTCTGCTCCTACCTCTTATGTGCATGAGGTAGAGGCCATACCTTCGGTCCTCCCGTTATATCCGAGCTCATCCACCGATCGATCATTGGTGATCTGTTTGAGCGGTCACTCGCTCAAAATTAGGTTTGTCCAGCCGCCTTTGTTGCCTCCTTTGAGTAGAAGGATGTTTCTCATGCATTATCCGATGAATCGTGGATTAATGCTATGCATGAGAACTTGAGAACTTTGAGAGGAACAAGGTATGGCAACTTGTCGAGCCCCATCCGGTCATAATGTCATTGGGACCAAGTGGGTGTTCAAAAACAAGCAGTGAGGATGGGGTTGTCATTCGCAACAAGACTAGGCTAGTTGCACAGGGCTTTTCTCAGGTTGAGGGTCTTGACTTTGAGGAGACCTTTGCCCTGTAGCTAGACTAGAGGCTATTAGGATCCCGCTTGCATTCTCTGCATCCCGGGCTTCAAGCTCTATCAAATGGATGTCAAGAGTGCATTCCTCAATGGCTATATTGAGGAAGAGGTTTATGTCAAACAACCTCCGAGTTCGAGAACCCCAAGTTTCGAGTCATGTATACAAGCTCTCCAAAGCTTTGTATGGACTCAAGCAGCCCCAGAGCATGGTATGAGAGGCTCAAGTCTTATCTTCTCACCATGACTTCAAAATGGGCATAGTAGACAAAACTCATTCATCGACACCATGAGTCTCATTTTCTTCTTGTCGGTTTATGTGGGCGATATCATTTTGGTAGCTCATCTCATTCGCTTGTATCTCGGTTTTACGAGGTGATGAGCCTGAGTTTGAGATGAGTATGATGGGCGAGTTGAGCTACTTTCTTGGCTTCCAAATCAAGTAGACTCGGGAGGTACTTTCTTGCTTCAAGGCAAGTATACCCATGACCTCTGAGGCGCTTCGATATGTCTGATGGGAAGCCGGTGATGACTCCTATGGCCACCACTGCTGTCCTTGAGCCCGATGAGGATGGTGAGCCTGCTGATCAAAAGGAGTTTGAGCATGATCGGCTCCTTCTTGTACCTCACCGCTTGAGGCCGGACATACATTTCGCTGTGTGTGTGCGCTCGATTTCAAGCTTCTCCTCGCGCCTCTCACCGCCAGGCGATCAAGCGCATCTTCAGGTACCTTCGTGCTACCACTGATTATGGTATTTGGTACTCTTCGTCTTCTTGTCTATCTCTTAAAGCCTTTTCGATGCCGACTTTGCTGGCTGTAGGATAGATAGGAAGAGCACTTCTGGCACTTGCCAATTCATTGGCACTTCTCTTGTTTCTTGGTCATCTAGGAAGCGATGCAGGGTTGCATGATCCACCGAGGCCGAGTATGTTCTTTGCAGACTAGTTCTTTGTAGCAGTGCTCTAGATGAGATCGACCTTACGGGACTATGGGTTAGAGATAGAGAGTGTGCCACTTTTACGTGACAACACTTCAGCTATTTGCATTGCTAAAAACCCAAGGCAACATTCCTGACCAAACACATTGATATTAGATATCACTTCCTTAGAGACCATGTGGAGAAGGGAGATATCGCGCTTCATTCGTGAGAGTGACCTTGATTAGCGATATCTTCACCAAGCCTTTGGATAGCTCCAGATTTGTTGCCTTGAGGAGTGAGCTTGGAGTCATGAGCCCTTACGGCCTTTCGTGAGGGGGAGCTAGTTTGTATATTATGTATTATATGTTTTCTTCTAGCTTTTCTTTTCTTTGTGTTTCTTCTGGGTGACTTTGGGCTTGTTTTCTTCAGTTGAGTTCACTCACTTAGACTTCTAGCATGCCTTCAATGGACCTATTATCTTGTGCTTTAGGTTGCTATCATGCGTGATTAGCTGTTCTCTCTTCTCTCTAGGTTGAGTTTCCTCAGTCTTATAAGTCTAGCAGGTATTGGGCCTCCTGGGTAGACAGTGCATGTGCACTCCTTAGTTGGGATCTAGAGTCGACTTCCTATGTCATCCTTTGGAGAAGATAAGAGCGAGTCTGAGCCGTAGTGAGTCTCTTCTATCTTATCTATGCTCAATAGCCATCCAGTTTTGCAGTTTCTCAACTTCTTCTCCTCATTCTGTTTTTCTGGTTGTTATTGAGTTCATTTGGGTCTTCTTTATGCCTAATCTTGATAATAACTCAACTTTAACCAGATTTGAGCTTAAAATTGATTCATTTGTTGAGGGGGAGTTTGGGAATCTGTTCGTGCATTACATATAGACTGCATTTCTTGTTTAATGAGTTTTGTCTATTATGCAATTGATTTCTTCTTCATACTATACACCATGCTACATCATTTGAAGAAAATCACTAGCTTAGGTATGTCCAAGTTCATTTAACTTGCTAAGCTTAAAAATGAAATAAGCCTTAAATGAAAATCTTGATGAAACTTGTTGCTTTTACTTGCTAGGTTTCTTCTTTAGAGGTTTGTGCCATAATTTGAGAAATTTAGGAGTTCTCTAGAGTCCCTATAGCAACTTGGGTGAAACTAGTTTGATCCTGCTAGAGTCCTTCAATTGCTCATAAATCATTGTGCTAAAAATGAAAACTAAACAAAATTGACTCTTCTTGTGCACATACGACTCAACACCTTGTATTCACAAGACAACTTCCCATTGCACTTGGGATGAACTTGGAATACATCGTGTTTGACCTAAACCATCCTCTTAAGAGTTCATCTTGAGATGGTCGCATACGGCTTGAGTCAATTGGTTGTCAAAAGAAAATGCAAATAAATTTAAAACAAAGACATATGTGGGTAAAGAATGCAAATAATGTCAAACATTTGCACCCCGCTATGTCTTGTATGATGATAAATCAAAATTTGCATTAAGTGATAAATGAGCCCGAAGGACCTTGTATGCTCTTCTAGATTCCCCAAAGTGTTGAGTAGGTTGAACTCTAGGTTTTCCTTTTGATCCTTAGAGTGGCTATTCTTCTATTTTTGAAACTAAAGCTAAGTGTTGCACTTGTCTAATCTTGCTAAAATGAAATATTCAAAACTAAGCTCGTATTTGCACTTGGACATGTCTTAGTTTAGTCATCTTCTAATTTGACAAGCTTGGTGTAATATCCTTCCATTTTGATCAATTGGATAATCTTCAAAGCTCTTTCGATTGCATTTCATGCATACATAAAAAAATTGATGCCTATATTGCCAAAAGGGGAGAAAACGTAGAAAAGGCATCACTAAAATGATAAAAATGTGAATGCTTATTTGGTTATTATGATCTTTGTAAAACTATGCTACTACTTCATTGGATCATAATCTCATAATCACATTTGACATGTTTAGTTGGATTTTAGAGTTTTTGTTGAAAACTTGCTCTTTCTTAAATTTAACTCTAAAATCTGAATTTCTCTTCGTCAACTTGGTCATGGTTCTAATTTCTATCTTTGGACCAAGTTTGACTTTGCAACTAAAAATTGCTTTCTTCTTCATTTTCTTCAAACTCAAATTTATGCCTTTCGTGTGGTTTGTCAATATACTCATCAAGGGGGAGATTGAAGGACCATGTGGAGGTCCATCCATGTTTGTGATGAGTATTTGACTTTATTTGAGGAAGGTGTGCTTAAGTTTGAGTTTGATTTGGATTGATTTTCAAAATGAAGCAATTTGAGTTGTCTCTGCCGAGAATGGCGATCTGGTCGTATGGGCGCTGTAGTGATGAGTTGGATGGTTTATTGCACATCTTTGTGGGCATTGCTATGTGAGGAGTTTCCTTGTCTTTGATGGTTGCGGGCGACGGTGCTAGGTCATGGTGAGGCGAAGGATGGCCGGGACTAGGCGAGGCGTCGGAGGTCCGAGACGGTTGGGAGATCGCTGGAAGATGATCGGAGACGGAGTCCGGCAAGTCAAGAAGACAAGGAAAGGAGTTGATGCTAGCTAGATGCGCGTGGATCAATGAGGGTCCGTCGGATTGAGGTCTAGTTGATAGGTTAGCGGGTCTAGGTAGTATGCTTTGAAAACTGCAAGAAAACCCGGTATGTGTGTGGGTTTTGGGTTAGCCCTTGCATGGCTGTGCGTGTGGGTTAATCCTAGCCCTTAGATGAGTGCTCTAGGATTGAGGACTCATCCAAGGGTGGTAGGTGGCCCAAGAGTAGTATAAATAGGGGTGGAGGGTAGCCTCCTTCCCTTGAAGGTGTTGAGGTTTTGATGCTCATTTGAGCTTTGCCCACATGAATGTGAGGCTTTGTAACCTCCCTTCCAGAAATGAAAGTTTTATCCATCCACCTCTGAATTTATTTTGCGCATTTACATTATGTCTTTACTTTACGCAATTTAAATTCAGCATTTACTTTCCCGCAATTACATTCCCGCAATTTACTTTCAAGTAATTTGGATTTGCCTCCCCTCCTTCTAAATGCTACTGATCTTGGATGTTTTGAGTGTGTTCATATGGTTTTACATGTCTTTTGGACTCTTGGATTGAGTAGAGAACATCTTTTCTTTCAAGTTCCAACTTTGTTCAGAACTTGTTCTTCGCGCAGCAGTAAGTGTTTGATTTTTGTAAAAATATAGAAAAATCCTTTTTGAGTTATTCTTGGTGGAGGAGGTGTGGGACTCCGATATACACCTGCAGAAAAATTTTGGAGTTCACTTGTTGCACCGTTTGGGCGCCTTGAGGTGAAAACCGAGCCCCAAACTTTCTACTCGAAGTTCTTGAGCATACTATGTTCTTAGTTTGTTGCTGTTTTTTCTGTAAGGCTTTTTGAGGAGAAATTTGGTGGAGTTCTTCACGACTCTGATGCTCACAGGGAGAAAAATTCTCAGAATTTTGTGAGCTGTAAAAACCCACCAACCTCCTGTGCAAATTGAGGACAAGTTCTGGAAATTCTGCTTTTGCTTTTCTGAAAGTGACTTTTGTGATTTGAATTGATGTCCTTTCTAAAAGCAAGTGTTTGAATTGATTCCTCTTTATCTTGGACACTAGACAACCAGGATTGTGACTCAAAAATCCCCACATATTTTATGGTACTTATCCATGCAAGTTTGGGGTACACATAGTTGTCTAGTTTTTCGGGTTTTTCACAATTTCCTTTGAGCGATCTTGTCAAGGTTTTTTTTGTTGGAGTATTTTGGGGTAATTTTTATTTGCGACCATTCACCCCCCTCTATTCGCCATCTCGGTCCTTCAATATGTCTTATAGACAGTTGCACCACAAATTCAATTCTTAGGGAGACTAAATATTTTCAATCTTTGACTAAGAAAACTGACAATATTATGACCATCGCCAGAAGTGATGCTCTCATAGTTGGCACTGTAAGAGCCATCATAGTCTTCCCTATGGGTACTCGTATAATAATAGATAATGCCCTATTATACCCTTAGTCCAGATGTACTCTACTATGTTTTAAAGGTATACGTCTGGATTGTTTACATATGGAGATAGAAAATGAGGATGGTACAAAATAACTAATCCTAACCAAGTTTAACGGGTGTAATATACATTTGGTTGAAAAACTTTCTTCCTTTTCCTCTGGGTTACATTATACATATATAAAACCTGAAGTTTATGTTGCGATGAAAACTATAATTAAAAACCCATAAATATTTAAGATCTAGCATGATCGACTGGGTCATCCTGAGTTGAACAAAATGAGAAAAATAATAAATAATTCTGCTGGCGATAGCATAAAAACTACTAACTTCCCTAAACTTGAAGACTTTTTATGACTTTCTTATGCTAAAGGGAAGCTCATAATTCGACCATCTTATCTAAAAGTTAGGGAAGAAGCACTGAATTTACTGGAGAGAATTCAAGATGATATTTGTGGACTTATTCACCCCCTGTCGAGCCCTTTCAGATATTTTATGGTACTGATAGATGCTTCTACTAGATGATCCCATGTATGTCTCTTATCTACTAGGAACTAGGGGTGAATATGGGTCTGGACCGGATTTGGGAAGGCCAATGACTATCCAGTTAGATCCAAATAATTGAATCCAGATTCGGGATCATATTCGGATTAGGCAATATCCAAAAAATCTGGGATGGGATCTAGATGTCCCGTCCAGCCCAAGAATACTCTAGTCTCCCTCCCACTCTCTCTACAGGCCTACCCCTAATCCTAGCCTCCCTGATCTTTGGCTGGCAGTCGAAGCTCCAAGCCACCTGCATTAGTGTCATGCATCCGTTCTTTGGCGGCCTGGCTGTCTCGAAAACCAGCCTCGACTCCGAGCCCCTCGCCCTGACCAGGCGAGGCAACCATGTCTCTTCTGACACCTCCACCAAGATCTAGTGCCTATCGCCTGCGCAGCACCTCCATTCTCCGGTCGTCAAGCCTGTCAGGACCGAAAAGAAATATGAAAGAGCTATAGAACAAATCTGAACCAGAACAGATGAACTCGATGCCAACAAAGAGAAAGAGAGAAAGAACTAGGGTTTACATTCAATCCTAGAGAAAGAACTAGGGTTTACATTCAATCCTAGAGAAAGAACAAAGAGAACAGAAAGAACTAATGTGACACTAGAATATGTCGAATCCAAATCTGATTCCATTTTACATTCAATCCTGACATAAAACATTACAAGCCCCTTCAATTTACCAATGTAACTTGCTTTTTGACTGCAGTAAGTAAAGTTCAACTAAAGGAAAAAAAGACAACAGCAGGTTCAGATTAGCTATAGTAATTGTCATATTTTACTAGGGCAGTCATTTAACCCTTGGATCCGAATTTTACTCTACACCAACAAATCTTCACCGTTGATTAGCTTTAAGTGGAAACGGCAAACCGTTCTGTTCAGTGCCGACTTTCCTTCTTTGCTCTTTCTTCAGTTTCCTTCAGGCATTTTCTTAGCTCTGACATTTTCCCCTCCTTGAATCTGGTCTTGTCCTTAAGACCAAAAATCTAGAAAGGTATTCTGGATAAAAGTGGCATCCTCCCAAGTTGCTTAGCTTCAGATAGGTTAAGCCAGTGGATCAGTCATTGTGCTACCGCGACCCCTTTCTTGTGAACAATCCTTTGGTCCAAGATGGCAACTGGCATATTTTTTATCCTTCCTTCTATATCCACTAGTGGTAAGCTAGGTAAGGGAACAACATGATTTCCCAAATGCTGCTTTAGTTGACTAACATGAAAAACCGGATGAATTGCTGCATCTGCAGGAAGTTGAAGCATATTTGGATCTAAGTTTCAATGACCCTCTTAAGCCAAAAGCGTTTTGTCGGTAGGGTTGCGTGCGAAGATATACCATATCCCCCACCTTGAAGTGTCTTTCTGATCTTAGTTTATCAGCAAATTTCTTGATTCTGTGTTGAGCATTGTGCAGATTCTCCTTTAGCTTCGTCAACATGATTTCCCTTTCTTCTAGTGTAGCTTTGGCTTCCTTTGAAACATTGCAAGGTACCAACAACTCAGCTAGTTTAGGGGGATGATAACCATATAGTGCTTGGAAGGGATTCTTCTTCAATGAAGTATGGTATGTGGTATTGTACCACCATTTAGCCATTGTTAGCCATTTAAGCCATTTCTTTGGTTCTTGAAAGACCATGCACCTCAAATAATGCCTCCAAACTCTAATTAACCCGTTCAGTCTAACCGTCCATTTGTGGATGGTAAGCAATATTAAACCTTAAGGAAACTTTGAGGGTTTTAAAGAACTCCTGAAACATTTTGCTTTCGAACACTAAGTCTCGATCTGAAACAATAGTTGTAGCCATGCCATGTAACTTGAAAACATTATCCACGGAGACCAGTACTACATCTTGTACTGTATAGGGATGAGATAAAGCCATGAAATGAGCATATTTTGTCATACGATCCACTACAACAAAGATTACTTCCTTTCCCTTAGAATGAGTGAAGGACCGAGATAGCGATCAGAGGGAGGTGAATGATCCCAAAATAAATTTTATCCCCCAAAGAAACCAAGCCAAAACCCTTAGAAATCAAATGAAAGCGGAAGAACCAGTTTTCACAGTTTTTAGCCTAAGAACGGCACTACCACAAACTCGGCATTACCGGGGGTACTGTAGTGGTAGTGCCGGGTACTGTAGCTACACGTGAATGAACAGTGATTTCAGCACGGCTTCAAAAAGGAAAATTGATGAATCTTTTGATCCACAGATCCAAACTCAATGAAACTTTATGGACACATTCCTATGGATGTCAGGAACCTATTCCAACCCTTGATTGCAGGAATCGATGTCAAAGTTCCAACCTTTTTCAATTTTATGGAAGGGTGCACAAGAACGGTTTCAAAATAAAAAACTTTGCTCTCAGCTAGCTCATGGGTTCTTGATGATCAAGATGATCCTAGATGCCTTCCCACATGTCATAGCAAGCTAGAACAAAAGACAAGAACTCCCAAAAACTCAATCTTCCAAGATTGATCCTATTAAGAACTAAAATCGGTTTCTTGCAAAAAAGACACAAGATTTGCCTTGATGATTGGGATATGATTTGAAGAAGACTCATCCAACAATAATACATCCTCAGCAAAAGATCCAAAAGCATATAGAAGGAGGGGAGGCAAATCCAACTTGCATGAAAGTAAATTGCATGAATGTAAATTGCGGAATTTAAAGACATAATGTAAATGCGGAAAGTAAATTCTTAATTGATTGGAATATATTTTCATTTCTAAAAGGGAGGTTTACAAAGCCTCACAAACAAGTGGGCAAAGCACAAAGGAGCACAAAAGCCTCAAAACCTTCAAGAGGGGGAAGACACCCCTACCCCTCTATTTATACTACTCTCGGGTCATCCTCCACCCTTGGATGAGTCCTAAAACCTAAAGCACACCATCAAGGGCTAGGATTGACCCACTCATACAGCCATGCAAGGGCTAACCCAAAACCCAACAAGCAAATGTGTTTTCTTGCACGGTTTTCAAAGCGTACTAACTAGACCCGGTAACCTATCAACTAGACCAAGATCCAATGGCCCTCATTGATCCATGCAGCGCCAAGCTAGCATTTCGTCCGTTCCTTGTCTTCATGACTTACCATGACTCCGTCTCCGATCCTCTTTCGGCGATCCCCGATAGTCTAATCCAACGGCAGGTGCGCCTAGTCCTGATCATCCTTCGTCTCACCATGATCTAGCTTCATCGACCTGCAACCATTACAAACAAGGAAACACATCACATAGCATTGCCCACAATTTTAAAATTTAAACCCCAAAATTCGCTTAAAGACCGTCACTACTGCTCCCTCGAGCTGGTAGTGCCGCTTTTCCTAGCACTACCGCTCCCCTGAGGCCGGTAGTGCCGCTCGCACTCAGAACCCGCGAAAATGCTTCTCTGGAAAATAACTACCGCAACTTTGGGCCGGTAGTGCTGCTTTTGCCGGCACTACCTCTCCTAGAGGCCGATAATGTCGCTCCTGGCAGACTCAACTCAAATTGTTTCAAATTTGAAAATCCAATTCAAATAAAACTCAAACTAAAGCACTTCATGATAAAACACAGTCAATTACTCATCACCATCAAGGATAGACCTCCACATGGTCTTTCATTGGGTAACCCTTCAATAAAGTCCATTGAAATTTGTGTCCATACTAGATCGGGAATTTCCAATGGCTTTGATAACCTAGGTATATGTATATGTTCTGATTTTGTAACCTGACAGATTGAGCATTCCTTGACATAATTTTCAACCATTCGCTTTAATCTTGCCCAATAAAATAGTTTTTTGATTCTATGGTAGGTAGCTCTTGTTATCGATAGATGCACGACAAAATAATTGGAGATAGGATTTAACATGGAGAAACCCTTGCGGGAAAAAACCACAGGAAACAATCCACTATAATGCTTCAACCCTCGATTGCAGAAATCGATATCAAAGTTCCAACCTTTTTCATTTTTATGGAAGGGTGCACAAGAACGGTTTCAAAATCAAAAACATTGCTCTCAGCTAGCTCGTGGGTTCTTGATGATCAAGATGATCCTAGATGCCTTCCCACATGTCATAGCAAGCTAGAACACAAGACAAGAACTCCCAAAAACTCAATCTTCTAAGATTGATCCTATCAAGAACTAAAATCAGTTTTTTGCAAGAAAGAACACAAGATTTGCCTAGATGATTGGGATATGATTTGAAGAAGACTCATCTAACAATCATACATCCTCAGCAAAAGATCCAAAAGCATTTAGAAGGAGGGGAGGCAAATCCAACTTGCATGAAACTAAATTGCATGAATGTAAATTGCGAAATTTAAAGACATAATGTAAATGCGGAAAGTAAATTCTTAATTGATTGGAATATATTTTAATTTCTATAAGAGAGGTTTACAAAGCCTCACAAACAAGTGGGCAAAGCTCAAAGGAGCACAAAAGCCTCAAAACCTTCAAGAGGGGGAAGACACCCCAACCCCTCTATTATACTACTCTCGGGTCATCCTCCACCCTTGGATGAGTCCTAAAACCTAAGGCACACCATCAAGAGCTAGGATTGACCCACTCATAAAGCCATGCAAGGGCTAACCCAAAACCCAACAAGCAAATGGGTTTTCTTTCATGGTTTTCAAAGCGTACTAACTAGACCCGGTAACCTATCAACTAGGCCAAGATCTAATGGCCCTCATTGATCCATGCAGCGCCAAGCTAGCATTTCGTCTGTTCCTTGTCTTCATGGCTTACCATGACTCCGTCTCCGATCATCTTTCGGCGATCCCCGATAGTCTAATCCACCGGCAGGTGTGCCTAGTCCTGATCATCCTTCGCCTCACCATGATCTAGCTTCATCGACCTGCAACCATTAGAAACAAGGAAACACATCAAATAGCATTGCCCACAATTTTAAAATTTAAACCCAAAAACTCGCTTAAAGACCGGCACTACTGCTCCCTCGGGTTGGTAGTGCCGCTTTTCCTAGCACTCCCGCTCCCCAGAGGCCGGTAGTGCTGCTCGCACTCAGAACCCGCGAAAATGCTTCTTTGGAAAATAACTACCGCAACTTTGGGCCGGTAGTGCTGCTTTTGCCGGCACTACCTCTCCCAGAGACCGATAATGCTGCTCCTGGCAGACTCAACTCAAATTGTTTCAAATTTGAAAATCCAATTCAAATCAAACTCAAACTAAAGCACTTCATGCTAAAACACAGTCAATTCCTCATCACCATCAAGGATAGACCTCCACATGGTCTTTGAATGGGTAACCCTTCAATAAAGTCCATTGAAATTTGTGTCCATACCAGATCGGGAATTTCCAATGGCTTCGATAACCCAAGTATATGTATATGTTCTGATTTTGTAACCTGACAGATTGAGCATTCCTTGACATAATTTTCAACCATTCGCTTTAATATTGGCCAATAAAATAGCTTTTTGATTCTATGGTAGGTAGCTCTTGTTATGGATAGATGCACGGCAAAATAATTGGAGATAGGATTTAACATTGAGAAACCCTTGTGGGAAAAAACCACAGGAAACAATCCACTATAATGGTTCAAGATTACAAGTACAGGGGGTTGGCTTATATAGCCAAAGAGTCCTAGTTGTAGACGACTTGTACTAACAACATATTTAGATAGAACCAAAAGATATGGTAAGTTGAGATATTGAATTATCTTCAACAAACCTCCCCTTAACTCAAAATCTATAACGATGTTGTTTCCAAAAATCCCTAAGGTAATTAAGCACATGAATACAAGTGCGTTAAAAGTCCAAAGGACTACTGAACGAGTTAAACTGGAACAGTCAAGCCAAACACTTGTAGTACGAAAAACCTCATTGGGTATGAAAGACTGGAACAGTCTAATCCAAATGCTTCTGATGAAGCGAGATTGAGCAAACCGCTAGAAGGAAGTGAGAAAGACTGGAACAATCAATCCAAACACACAGTTATAACAAAGCAGACGAAGAATCTGGGTCTTCAATGATTCATAACCCCAGTAAAGTCTGAGTTTATTCAACTGACCTCCTGAAACAAATGCTCAATCATCAAATGGCAAAAGCCAAGACATCACCTGAGGTGCTGGATAGTGAAGGGATACAGGTAGGCTACACTAGCACACAATTAAAATTTCTACCTCGTAAACCAGAAAGCCACGCAAGTAAATGATCATGGATCATTACCACTAGACGCGCAGTGCAGCGGAAGGAAGTTGACGCAGCCCGAATCAACGAAGTGTGTGTCCTGTTGCAGTGGTCGATCTTCCTCGTGCGTTGGCCAATCCTACTCGTGCGATGGTCGATCGTCCTGATCAGTGTCGCAGTAGCAGCAACATCTCTACTGGCGTCCACACGTTCAGGAAAAGAACACCGTGCGTCGATGTGCTAGCACCAGCGCGCACGGGAAGGCTCAAGTAGAGACGGCTAGGGTTTCGGTGGCTACGCCTTCTCACGTACCCAATTGCAACCACGAACGCCCTTTATATAGTCGTCCCCTCCCCTGCGGTGGAACCCTACATTAAAGCCTAATTGAAGGACAAAGCCCACTTGGCCCATTAGTGACGGATCCAATCCATACCACTATATTCCAACCCCTTAAGTGTGTGACCCTGTAGGTTCATGTATATTTGGACACAACTCGAAAACACCTTTCCGATCGATAATCGATAGAGGTATCTAGCAGTACATATCGATTCTCAAATATCCATAAAGTATCGGACGCACCTACTATAATATGATAATGTCATGTTCCCTTTACTTCACGATATCAGATCAAGCTCAAGGCGAGAGTCGTGTCATCCTATGACAGCTCGATCTCTTCACTGATACCGTAGTGGAATAATTTATCTAGATTGACTCTCAATCACATCTGGCATGGCCATGCACATACTTAATCCATCTACCTCGAGGAGCCCAAAGATATCTCTTTGTTATATAGGAGCAAATTCCATCTTGATCATTCATGTACCTCAGCATGTTTCATAGTAAACCCGAAAGTTTCCTTTATAACTACCTAGTTAAAGAGTAGCGTTTGGTAGCTCCTAAGTAAACCATTACACATCTAGGAAACCAATGACGATCTCAGGTCTAAGTAACATACATACACTATGCATGAGACCAACTGATGACACATAAGAATATATATAACAATTCTCGCAGTGTCTCATATGGGTCTATCGAACGCATGTTCTCTAACATGTGTCCACATTATTGATTAGATATCTCCATATCTCTATGACCCGTGAAACATGGTCATCAATTAATACATGTGCTGATCTATGAAACATAATCATCCTATATTATGATAACCGATCAGGGATAACTTGAATAATATCAATATATGGGAAAAGTTGCACGAACAAGTCACTTACTTGTTGATTAGTCCAATTGATATTTATTCAAAGGACAAACAATTATATTGTTCCATAAACATAAGGCGTGATACAATCATCTCTATGATCGCCTCAAGGGCATATCACCAACAAATAGATTGTGAAGAACTCATAATACGGACTTTTGACATGCTCTACATAGAACATAAAATTCGGCAAACTGCCTACTGAAAATTCATAACATGCTTGCAAACTGCCAAGATGAAGAAAAACTATCATGCTTACAATAGAGTATAAATTGCAATAGACCCCTCATATCAAGCAAAGACAACAAAAGGAACGTTGTAGTATCCACGCAGAAACAAACTCCTTCTTGCACTTTAATACTTCATCTGAAATTGACATTGAAGCAAAACCTTCACTAGAAAAACTCCGAAGAGTATAATGCTACCATCAAGGTGTCCATAAATTCCATGTGAACGTTACCAAAACTTCCATAATGGTCAACGTATCCAAACGGTGAATAAACAATAAATAACGGTGATGAAACACCAATTTCCAATGAACGATGATGAAACCCCAAATTCCAATAAACGGTGATGAAACACCAAATGTAGTTGTCTCCTCAATTGATATTATTATTTTTCTCCAAATTTGACAATGAAACGTCAAATAAATTGCCAATGATAAATCCCGCCTGAATTGCAATGAAATTATCCGCCAAATAATAAGAACTGCAATAAAATCCCACTTTTGTTAGCACTAGAACAGTCACTGGGGTAAAAAGCAATTCCTTCTCACGCCCACTAGTACACTTTCAGATGTACATAGCAAATTGCCAATGAGAAACCGGATTAAGCTGCATTGAAACTGAGAAGCCACTAGAAGCTGACTGGAGCCGATGTCGGATGGGAAAAAAATAAAAGCCGCCGACTAATCTGGACTCTAGAAGTTGAAACCACTTCTGCTACTTGGAACTAGAGCCACGTGACTCAAAAAAGATTCAATTCGCTTGTGAGATTTGTCTGAAATCCGATCAGCTGCTTGGAAACTGATCGGATGTCTCCTCATGAGGGAGATTATCACTTCACCTGATGGAAGTTCAGCAAGCAGCAAGCATCTTCACGCGGGCAAAAGGAGGATTCATGGAGCTTCACGGGCGAGTGCTTCTCATCTCAGGCGAGTGCAAGCTGACCGGCAAGGGCAAGAGGCGCAGACGTCGATGGCCGATCTGAAGGCTGGAGGGAACGGCGACGGCTATGACGGGTGAGCCGACGGGGCGGATGGCGGCGGAGACGCGAAGTGGCCAGCGGGGACCCAGTCGTCCGTGGAGGAGCCGCGCGAGGAGGCCGATGGCGAGGCAACCGGCGCTGGAGCAAATGGCACGATGTAGATCGAAAAGTGCCGTGCGGGTGATCTAAAAACCCTAGCTCTGATACCACTTGTTAAGGATAGATGCACGGCAAAATAATTGAAGATATGATTTAACGTGAAAAAACCCTTTTAGGAAAAAACCACGGGAAACAATCCACTATAATGCTTCAAGATTGCAAGTACAGGGGGTTGGTTTATATAGCGAAAGAGTCCTAGTTGTAGAAGACTTGACTCGTAACAAACTATGAATAAAACCAATAGATATGGTAGTTAGAGATATTGAGTTATCTTGATGAAGACCCAACCTGCTGTTGAGCAAAGGTGGCCCAATCTTTCACGGTACAACGACGATAGCTTCGTGACGCTCACACTCAAACGGCAAAAGAGCCAATTCAAAAGCGAGAAACTGGTCACACAAACCGCGATCAACACAAGAACGCGAATTGAGTGGAGGAATCGTATAGATTCAGTGGACAATCACAAGAACATGCCGTTCTTGACTTGCACCAACACTAACAAACCCAAGAACGGGAAGAACTTATCAAGAACACATGGTATTTGTGCTACAAACAACCATGGCTTATGCTGTCTATTTCTGATCATCCAAAAGTCCATTCCAGATGGAAATACATAAGTATTTATACTACGAACATCCCTCCTAGCTTAGGTGTGAAACTTTACAAGAAACTAAAGGAGTTTTCTTGGGTAGATAAAAGGTTCAATGCCTTAGAAGTTGGACAGCAAGATATGGTCTCGCACAGCTTTTGACAGCCTGTGCAACTCCCACCAAAACAGTCATAACTCCCACCTTGGAAGTCCAAATGATGCACGGTTTGAATTGCTAGAAACTAGACTTCAATATCTTTCTATGCATATAGCCCAAGGAAATGTTACTTGTCGTGATTAACAGCAGAATCATGATCAAATGGATGGACAGATTTGAGTGAACCAGCCTTGCTCATGTAACTCTTCTTTGCCTTCCATTCCAATGGATCGCTGTCAATAATTCTAACAAATATGGATCCAAATAGAATTCCTTTCTCAGGTGACATATTTCCAAAAGAAAGGGATATTACTCCTTGTGGATGCATGACCAAGTCACCTTTCTTCTCTCAAAGGTTTGCATTCCAATTCTCAGCCTGTAGCACATTATCAACAGGTTCAAATTGCCATGGACGCCCCAAAAGAATTTGACTAGCATGCATTGCAACGACATCGCACTCCACCTTGTCTTCATATCCATCGATGGAAAATGGTACATGCACCTTGTGGGTCACCTTGAGCTTACCAACATTATGAAGCCACTTCATGTAATATGGCTTTGGGTGGTGCTGTCTGGTCAATTTCAAGGCATCAACCACATCCTTGCTAATCACATTGTTGTAGCTTCCTCCATCTATCACAAGCTTACACCGTTTTCCCTTGATCTTGCATTCGGTTTGGAAAATAGCATGCCGCTGTCCCTTCTCCACAATTGGAGCACTATCACGATCCACCTTCTGATCCATCAAACATTGTCCATCTTCAGGGTCACAATGAACCACATCATCATGTTCTTCACATCCTATATCTGATTTCTCACTTGCATCACTCTCTGAAACATACTTTCCATCAGTGGTAAGCATTACTGCCTTTAAATTTGGGCAATCTTTCATTATGTGTCCCCTGCCCTTGCACTTGAAGCACTCAATATTCCGAGTTCTAGTGGTAGAGAAGGCACCAGAATCAGCTTTGGAATAATCCTTGCTTGCTGTCCCTACTGCTATTGATGCTTCTTTCGGAGATGATCCACTTGGTTTAGTTGACGCAACCGGCATAGACAAAGAACCACCTTCGCTAACATACTGTGATGAGCGCCGCTGTCGGGACCCGAACCTGCAAATCCGGACCCTCTGTGTATTCTGTGCCAGTCCAGGATCACGCTAGCACACACAGTCATACAGGGTTGCACATCACAGACATTCACGAAGATATAAGAATAAATAGTGCAAACATGTATATAAACCGAGTTGTACGACCTTATGGTCTCCTTACAGATAGGTCAGCCACACAGGGCTTACATTAATCAAAGTAAAGAAATAGCAGCGGAACATAAAAAAAAGGTCGTGGAAGCCTTCATCTTGCCACAGTAACCGATCGGGCTTGCCCCTAGTTCATCGTGTCCTCGATGTACTCCTCCTCCCAAACCGTGTAGTCTCCTCCACCGATGTTGGGGTTGAAAGCAAGGTGGGGTGAGTACACAAGGCACTCAACAAGTAATGCATGAAATGCAAGACTATTACTATATGCGATCTTGTTCCAAAGGATTGGCTTAAATGGTTCTTTTGCATCAAGCAAGATTTTTAACCAATATCTTAGTTAGATTAAAGCAATGAAACGATTATACGTAATAATAATTTCAAATGGTTTTTTCCATGAGGTTTCTCGGCACACAGCCTTAACAGTTCATTTTTAACACTTGGCACACAGCCACCCCTTCCATGTTTTGTTTACGAAAATCTACCCCTTGACTGTAATCCCCGAGCAATGCTCAATTCCGTGAGCACGGCTATTCGAATAGTTTTGACACTCTGCAGAGGTTGTACACTTTACCCACAAGATACAGCCGCTCACCACACAGGTGATTGTCCACAACAAAGCTTTTCAGGAACCTCTACCTTAACCAAAGAACCTCTCCGGTATTGCCTTCACTATCACTTCCCTCACACAGAGCCGAAGTATAGGACCGGCCAATCACCGTTGGATGGGCACCAAGCCGTAGCACAGGTACGCTCCCCCATACAGATACACCCCTGTGTACTGTCACCCCGAGGTATCAGAGGAAAGATATCAGAACCCTAGTCAACTAGGTCTGTCCCATATCAGACATGTGGTTGTACGGGTGACTCAGATCAAAGGCTTGCAAGGTGAAGTCCTTAATCGGCCAAGGCAAGACTTCCAACACTCAACAATGGCACACACCCAATGTGGCACACAGACTCACATCACGCATCAACCCACGCCACACAGGCCCACTCAGCACACACCTCTTGCCACTTGCCCCAGCCTAAAACATTTCCCACCCCATTGATTATTGTGCAACACATGCCAATAACTCAACATCAATATGGAACCACACAGTCACCATACTTCCATATCATCATGTGGCATCATCACACCACTTTCAAAATACATTCAATATTCCATTAGTCAATTTTGTAGCATTTCTCGAAAGATCATTCATGACTCATTGCAAGGCTAAGCATCTACTCACGGTCTAGCCTCCGTGTTGGCACAATATTAACATCCAACTAATATAATCAAACTTAGGGTGACAATGATTTAGGGCATACAATTAATAATTCAAGGTGGCATAACAAAATGGGTTGATTAACTACATTATCCCAAATTAATTTAAATTCATTTTAAATAATTAGCATGCATAGTTTCAAAGCATAAATTACATTTTAAAATCTGGGATCAAAATGATCAAAGCATCACTTGCCTTCAAAGAGTTGCTGGTCGTGTTCAAGCTTGGTCTTGAGCGACTAATTCTTCCTCGAAACTTTCCGACAAATTTGCGTCTCTGGCGCACAAACAAAAGATACAATAAATAGCTAATACAGAAGACTAGATGACCTCAAAATTCAAATAAAATTCACCATTAAATATCTCATAATTTTATGAATTTTTAGAAATTTGAATCACCCAAATCCGAGTTAAAATGCAAAAGTTATAGTCATTTGAAGTTTGAATAAAATCAAAATACGTAAATTAAGAAAATATGATTTTTCTTAATTATTTTTATACTGAAATTCGCATAAATGACGTCGAGATCGCGTCATGATGACGTCAGCACAGAAATGAATTTTGGTCAAAAAAAATTTTATATATAAAAAATATTTATGACGTCATTGCTGACGTCAGCACGACACGTGGCAGCCTCTAGTGCCGCCATGTTGCTTCGGTTCATGGGCTGGGTCCACGGTTCGGATCCGTCCACCGTGGATCGGCAAGACTGCGCTCATGCACCGGGTGACGCAAGCCGTGGCGTCGGCGACGATCGCGCAGACCAATCCCGACGCGACACGCGGCAAGATCGCATCGCTTCGCTCATCCAACGGTCGGATCTCCCCCGCGGTTCGGCGACGCCGCACTCCACGCCTCACGCGTCGCACATCCAATGGCGCGCCAGATCCAACGGCCAAGACCGCGCCGCCATCGCGACGTCTCGGTTCAGCGGCGACACGCGGCGCAATCGCGACGATGCGCCCGAAATCGGCGGTGGATCGGTCTCCGCCCGTCAAAATGCCCACGCGTCAACACGTGATTTGGCGAGGGCGGTGCCATCTCCGCCGCGCGCTCAAATCGAACGGCGCGGATCCTTAGGGCAAAACCAGATCCAATCTCTACCGTTTAGATCTAATCTAACGCCTACGGTACCGGCGGTTTCTTGCTCAAGCGCGACGTGGCTCAATCCTACGCATCCACTAACGATCCAACGGCTAAGACAAAAACATATCGCGAAACTAGATCTAATCCAAGCCGCATACATCAAGATCCAACGGCCACGATTCAATCTAAACATCTACAGAGATGGAGGCTACGCGGACTCACCGTAACCGAACGATGCAAATCGGACGGTCGGCGCGGTTCGACGAGGTTGACGGCGGCGAAGCGCGAAGGTTGCCGGGTGGGAAGATGACCTCGGCGACGGCAACTGCGGGCTTCTCCGGCGAGAAGAAGTGGTCCACTCGATCGCGCTTGCTTCGGTGAACTTCGGGGTCGAGCACGAACGGAAAGCGAAGCGGACGGCGACGAGAGGAAGCAAAACAACGGCGGCACAAAGACGCAACTCGGCGAGCTTCGCCAGCGCTAGAGAGGGTCTCGGCGTGCGTGCAAGGAGTCAAAAGACGCAGCGAAAGGAGCTCGCCGGACGCGCTACCGGTGCACTTAAAGGGCCTCGGCGTGCGCTACAAAGCGGCGAAACGAGCGGAAACGGTCGGCGGCATTAGCTCCGGTGATCTCGCGAAGACGACCGACGTGGCGCAATCCCGCGCGTCCGTGCGGCGACGATCCGAAGGCTCACGCGTGCGGGCGACGTGGCACAATCACAGCGTTCGATCCGGATCGGACGGCTTGGGCGGCGGCGCTAGGGTTTCGCGCGGTTGGGCGGCGACACGCACAATAATGGGCTCGGCCCATTCTTGTTCATGTGATTTTAAAACATTTCACATTTAAAATAATTCGAAATTCAATTAAATCATTTGGAGCTTTTAAAATAGCAGAAAAATTCGAAAAAATTCCGAAATTACTTTGAGATGTTTGGAACTCCATTAAAATATTTGCAATAAAACTTTGCAAAAACTTTTCCATTATTTAATTGTTTTCAAGAAAAGTCCTATTTGAATAAATCCAAATTAACTTAAATAAATTCCCAAAATTCACAAAAAATCAAAAATACTTCAAAATTCAAATTAGAGCAAAAATTAGGTGTTACAAACCTCCCCTAATGTAATCTCGTCCCCGAGATTCGTGGTCGCTGACGAAATAGGTTAGGAAACTCCTTCTTGAGTCTTCTTGGCGTTCCCACGTGGCTTCACTTTCCGAATGGTTACTCCATTGAATTCTGCAGAAACGTGTTGACTTGTTCCTTGTCTCTCTGTCCATTACGTCCAGAATCTTCATCGGATGTTCTTTGTAAGTCAGATCTTCCTGCAGATCAATTGCCTCCAAAGGTGTTTGCTCCTCCGTTTTCAAGACACTTCTTCGATTGTGATACATGAAATACATCATGCACTCCTGCCAAAGACTGTGGTAACTCCAACTGATAAGCAACTTCACCTCTGCGGCTCAAGATCTTGAATGGTCCGACGTATCTGGGTGCGAGTTTCCCTTTTGCATGGAACCTCCTGACTCCTTTGAGAGGTGTGACTCTATGGTACACAAAATCTTCGGGTTCAAAGCTCAGTTCCCTGCGACGGTTGTCAGCATAACTCTTCTGCCTTGATTGTGCAATCTTCAATCTTTCCACGATCGAGCGTCTGTTCTTCCGCTTCAAGAATGTCCGTCCAAAGGCGTGTCGTTCGCTGTCTCATTCCAATTCAATGGTGTTCGACAGACCGACCATACAAAGCTTCAAATGGAGACATCCGTAAACTTGCTTGATAATCTGTTGTTGTAACTAAACTCGGCATAAGGCAAACACTTGTCCCATGAGTTGGAATATGCTAAGGCACATGCCCTCAACATATCCTCTAATATCCGGTTAACCCTCTCCGTTTGACCATCCATGCTGCGGATGGTAGGTCATCTTGAAGTTCAAACGAGTCCCCATTGCCTCATGTAGCTTACCCCAAAATGCGGAGGTAAATTGGGTACCTCATCCGATACTATCTTCTTGATACTCCGTGCAAGCGAGCGATCCGTGCCATATAAAGTTACGCTAGCGGTCTCCTAATAAGTGGTCTTCACCGTATGAAATGTGCCACTTTGGTTAGGCGATCCACTATGACCCATATGGAATCATATCCACTTTGCGTTACAGGTAATCCGGTTATGAAATCCATACCAATTTCTTCCCATTTCCATTCGTATCTTTAAGGGTTGTAATAGCCTGCTTGGTCTTTGGTGCATAGCTTTGACTCTTTGGCATATGTCACATAATGCAACATATTCGCGACTTCTCGTTTCATGCTTGGCCACCAAAATCTTTCCTTTAAATCTTGATACATTTTCGCACTTCTGGATGAATTGAGTATCCGAGTCATGAGCCTCCTCTAGAATTAATCGCTTCAACTCCTTTTTGTTCGGTACACAAATGCCCTTTAAACCACATAGTACCTTGTTCATCCAGTTTGAAATCTTTTGCTTTGCCTTCATTCATTTTGCCCTTAATTCTTTTGATCTTATCATCATCTTTCCGCCTTTCCTTGATCGATCTTCGAGTAGGCCTTACTTCCAAAGTTGCTAGGAATCATTCCGTACCATTTCGGTTCTAATTTAAATCCTTACACAATTCCGCTGACTTATTTCCATCAGCATATTAACACTGTGGTTCTTTCTGCTCAAGGCGTCTGCCACTACGTTGGCTTTACCAGGATGGTAGTGAATTCCCACATTATAATCCTTGATTAACTCTAACCATCTTCTTTGCCTCATATTTAGGTCAGCTTGCGTGAAGATATACTTAAGACTTTTATGATCTGTATACACTTCACATCTATTTACGATGAGATGATGACACCATATCTTTAGTGCATGCACCACGGCAGCTAATTCCAAATCATGAGTCGGATAGTTCCCCTCATGTGGCCTCAATTGCCTCGATGCATATGCAATTACCTTCCTATTTTGCATCAACACGCATCCCAATCCCTGACGCGATGCATCACAAAAGATGTCAAAGTCTTGATGAACGTCAGGTAAAACTAGTACAGGTGCCGATGTTAATCTTCTCTTCAACTCCTGAAAACTCTTCCCACACTCAGGTGTCCATAGGAATTTCCTTTCCTTTTTCAACAATTGCGTAAGAGGTCTCGCAATCGTAGAGAATCCTTCGATGAATCGACGGTAATACCCCGCCATTCCAAGGAAACTACGGTTTGGGTTACCGACTTGGTTTGCTCCCAATGCGAACCGCTCCACTTTCTTTGGATCTACCGCAACTCCCGCTGCGGTCATTATGTGTCCAAGAAATTCAACCTTATTCTTCCGAAATCACATTTGCTAAATTTTGCAAACAAGCGTTGCTCTCTCAACTTTTCAAGGACTAGCCTCAAATGCTCGCGTGCTCTTCTCGTCTTGGAATAGATAAGGATATCATCTATGAATACGACGACGAACTTGTCCAAGTATTCCATAAAACCTTATTCATTAAGTTCATAAAATATCTTTGGTGCATTTGTCAAACCAAAGGACATCACTTGTAAACTCGTAGTGTCCATATCTTGACGAAAATGCGCTTGAATATCCTCCGATCGGATCTTCAATTGATGGTATCCTCGATCGGAGATCAATTTTGGAGAAGACTCTGCTCCTCTTAATCGTCAAACAAATCATCGATCCCGGTAGAGGATACTTATTCTTTATCGTCACATCATTGAGTGCACGATAGTCTATACACATCCTAAAACTCCGTCCTTCTTCTTGACGAATAAGGCAGTGCTCCCATGGCGATGAACTAGGCCTTATAAATCCCTTTTCAAAGACTCTTCAATTTGTTTCTTCATTTCCACCAATTCCTCTGTGGACATCCTGTAAGGTCTCTTAGCTATGGGAGCTGTCCTCGAACCAGCTCTATCACGAACTCGATATCTCTATCTCGCGGCATTCGGGTAAATCTTCCAGAAAACGTCCGGATATTCATTGACTATGGGCACTTCCTCTAAGGTGATAGTCTTCATCTTTGTTGACCATCAATTGTCCATCCCGCATCGATTTTGCTTCAAACTCAATCTTCTTTCCATCCGGCTCTCGACCGATATGACTCTTTTCCATGATCCAGATCGCCTTGTGTTTAGTTAACTAATCCATTCCCGTGATAACATCCAAGGTTTGGGTATTAAGGGCGATTAAGTTCGCTAGGAACTCAACCCCATTAATTATTAGTCTTACCCCGTAACATCCTACTTTAGATCGGAGTTACGATCCGAGGATTGGACTATGAGCACACATTTAAGATTCACTATTTCCATATCATTTTGAACAGCAAAATCTCGGAAATAAAAGAATGCGAAGTTCGGAATCAAATAAAGCGATGGTAATCGAGTTTACTAGAACTTACCCAAGACAACATCCGTGGCGTTACGCACTTCATCCGTCGTAATGTGGTTGACTTGTCCTCGTGCGCCTCCTTGGGATGGAGTTGTTTGTTGATGCCCCGCGTTCACGATTGGCGCGGAGTTCTTGCCGTGTGTTCCCGTGTTAAAGCGGACCGGGTGACACCTCCTTCTTAGGGCAATTATTGGCAAAATGCCCCATTTCATTGCAATGATAGCAACGTCTTCCCACCGCTCGAGAGGTTCCTCCATCGTGCTACGATTCTGGTAGAGTCGAACATTCGACCCATCGGGCGATTTGCGGCGGTGGTACCCTATCATTTCCTCCGGCCGTACGGATGAACTGCTGAGTGCCGTCCTCTGCCTCTGCTGCCCCGATGACCTCCTTGTTGTGCCATTCTGCGCTTCTGTTGTCATCCAGCTCTGGCGCTTGTCCTCTAATATAAGAGCTTTGTTAACTAGCTCTTGGAAGTCGAGAATGTGTGGTGATCGGTCCCACTGCAACCCTCGCATTCAATCCCTTCATAAAGCGGGATTATCCGGCCTTATCCGTAGCCACGTCCTCCCAAGCGTAGCGTGCGGTTAGGTGAACTTGTTCGTAATCGCCACCGATCGCCACCACCTTCAGGAGCTTGAATTCCTCCTTTTTGAGATCCATGATACCCTCGGGTACATGGTACTAGCGGAAAGCTGAGGTGAATTCCTCCCACGTGATACTCTATGGGTCCTCATGAGTCGCGCATAGTTTTCCCACCATTCTGCGGCGGTTCCTTGAGTTGATGAGAGGCATAGAGTACCCTCTCATGTCCTACACACCGGGTAATGTGCGACTTCCTTTCAATTGTCCTTAGCCAATCGTCGCCTCCGGTGGATTGGCGTTGCTCGAAAAGGTAGGTGGACGGGTTCTCATAAACTCCGACAACCTTGAGTAGGGGTGTGGTCCATGGTTACCCCAGGTTGAACATTCGCAGCAGCTTGGTTGGATATCTGCGCATGGTTTGAACCATTGTGCTCATAAGTTGAGTCCAGGCGACAAGAAGGCTCCCGGGTTTTGCATATCGACTGCGGCGGTTGAGGAATCGGCTCTTCATTCTCAGTTATCATGCAGTTAGCTCCACTTCCACTGGCTCCAACATTTCCACGTGTCCTCACCATCTGCTTGCAAGCTTCCAAGGTTAAGAAAAGAAGAAAGCATAGACAAGTAGAAGAATTTATGTGGGGGAAACAGGTGTAACTTAATTTATTTAGCCACTTTATTGATATAATATAAAGCTGTATGGTTGCTCACAAGTGCGTAAGGGCAATGCAACGCATACGAGACACTCACAACCAAAACAAGTAAGCAAACATAGGAACCCATGACGACTCACACCTAATGGTGACTCTGAAGAAAAGACGCGACTTCAACCTTCGAGTCTCGACACTATACCCTACTAGACTCAATCACTCATCGAGTCAACCCGACTGCGGCTCCCCCGGAGCATACACAGTGGGTGCTCGCATCGGGCGAATCGGTCTCGTGACCTCTCGCACCGGTGCAAAGACCCCATCGACTCCACCGTCCTGTGGCTGCTGCTCGACGCTGGTGCCTCTGCTCCTGCTCCTCCGGATCTGGATCGTGTAACTCGGGGCCGCTCGGGCTCGGGTCCATCTGAGCCATCTCCAACTCTGGATCTTCCGCATGGAGTGAGCTAAGCCCTCCGCGGTGGGATCCTCGCCTCTGTGACCTCGGCGCGGGTCCTCTGCAGCTCCTGGACTGTCTCGTCCAAGGCGTCCTCTTGGGCGATGACGTACCTCGCTAGGTGGGTGATAGTGGCGTCCTCCTCCACGAGCTCCATCCTGTCAAAATGGTTGTCCCGACGCGGATGGTGACGAAAGACGGTGCCCTCCAACTCTGCGGAGTAAGTGCGGGCAATCTGCCGCACGCTTTGTCGTGCCGTCTCTGGATTCCGCCTCAAAGAAGACCTCGGACCGTAATGTAGATAGGGCGGCTCGCCCTCGTCCTTTCGAGCATACACTTTGTGATCTTGACATCCCGAGCGACGTCAAGTCCCGCCGTACCACCGAAGTCCTCGTCATGTGGTCTGTCAAAACCTCCGAACAATCGCATCATACGCCATAACTCTGCGGCGTATCCTCCGCCGGGACCCGAACTCGCAAATCCGGACCCTCTGTGTATTACATGCGATCCGAGATCACGCTAGCACACACAGATCATACGAGGTTGCACATCACAGACATTCACGAAGATATAAGAATAAATAGTGCAAACATGTATATAAACCGAGTTGTATGACCTTATGGTCTCCTTACAGATAGGTCAGCCACACAGGGCTTACATTAATCAAAGTAAAGAAATAGCAGCGGAACAAAAAAAAAGGTCGTGGAAGCCTTCATCTTGCCACAGGCAACTGACTGGGCTTGCCCCCTAGTTCATCGTGTCCTCGATGTACTCCACCTCCCAAACTGGTGTAGTCTCCTCCACTGATGTACACAAGGCACTCAACAAGTAATGCACAGAATGCAGCACTATTACTATATGCAGATCTTGTTCCAAAGGATTGGCTTAAATGGTTCTTTTGCATCAAGCAACATTTTTAACCAATATCTTAGTTAGATTAAAGCGATGAAACAGATTATACGTAATAATAATTTCAAATGGTTTTTTCCATGAGGTTTCTCGGCACACCTTATGAGTTCATTTTAACACTTGGCACACAGCCACCCTTCCATGTTTTGTTTACGAAAATCTACCCTTGATCAGTAATTCCCGAGCAATGCTCAATTCCGTGAGCACGGCTATTCAATAGTTTTGACACTCTGCAGAGGTTGTACACTTTACCCACAAGATCTGACCGCTCACCACACAGTGATTGTCCGCAACAAAGCTTTTCAGAACCTCTACCTTAACCAAAGAACCTCTCGTATTGCCTTCACTATCACTTCCCTCACACAGGCGAAGTATAGGACCGGCCAATCACCGTTGGATGGGCACCAAGCCGTAGCACAGTACGCTCCCCATACAGATACACCCACGTGTCTTTGTCACCCCGAGGTATCGGAGGAAAGATATCGTAACCCTAGTCAACTAGGTCTCATCCCATATCGGACATGTGGTTGTGCGGGTGACTCGGATAACAGGCTTGCAAGGTGAAGTCCTTAATCGACCAAGGCAAGACTTCCAACACTCAACAAATGGCACAAAGCCCAATGTGGCACAGACTCACATCACTCATCAACCCATCGCCACACAGGCCCACAGTCACACACCTCTTGCCACTTGCCCCAGCTAAAACATTTCCCACCCCATTGATTATTGTGCAACACATGCCAAGAATAACTCAACATCAATATGGAACCACACAGTCACCATACTTCCATATCATCATGTGGCATCATCACACCACTTTCAAAATACATTCAATATTCCATTAGTCAATTTTGTAGCATTTCTCTGAAAGATCATTCATGACTCATTTGCAAGGCTAAGCATCTACTCACGGTCTAGCCTCCGTGTTGGCACAATATTAACATCCAACTAATATAATCAAACTTAGGGTGACAATGATTTAGGGCATACAATTAATAATTCAAGGTGGCATAACAAAATGGGTTGATTAACTACATTATCCCAAATTAATTTAAATTAATTTTAAATAATTAGCATGCATAGTTTCAAAGCATAAATTACATTTTAAAATCTGGGATCAAAATGATCAAAGCATCACTTGCCTTCAAAGAGTTGCTGGTCGTGTTCCGAAGCTTGGTCTTGAGCGACGAATTCTTCCTCGAAACTTTCCGACAAATTTGCGTCTACGCGTACAAACAAAAAGATACAATAAATAGCTAATACAGAAGACTAGATGACCTCAAAAATTCAAATAAAATTCACCATTAAATAGCTCATAATTTTATGAATTTTTAGAAATTTGAATCACCCAAATCCGAGTTAAAATGCAAAAGTTATAGTCATTTGAAGTTTGAATAAAATCTGAAAATACAGAAATTAAGAAAATATGAGTTTTCTGAATTATTTTTATACTGGAAATTCGCATAAATGACGTCGGCATCGCGTCATGATGACGTCAGCATAGAAATGAATTTCGGTCGAAAATTTTTTTATATATAAAAAATATTTATGACGTCATTGCTGACGTCAGCACGACACGTGGCAGCCTCTAGTGCCGCCACGTTGCTTCGGTTCATGGGCTGGGTCCACGGTTCGGATCTGATCCACCGTGGATGGCGACCTTGTGCTCATGCACGGGTGGCGCAAGCCGTGGCGTCGGCGACGATCTTGCGACCAATCCCGACGCGACACGCGGCAAGATCGACCCGCTTCGCTCATCCAGCGGTCGGATCTCCCCGCGCGGTTGGCGACGCCGCGCTCCACGCCTCCGCGCGTCGCACATCCAATGGCGCGCTCAGATCCAACGGCCAAGACCGCGCCGCCATCTGCGGCGTCTCGGTTCAGCGGCGACCGCGCGCGCAATCGCGACGATGCGCCCGAAATCGGCGGTGGATCGGTCTCTCGCCCGTCAAAATGCCCACGTCAACACGTGATTTGGCGAGGGTGCGGTGCCATCTTCGCCGCGCGTTCAAATCTGAGCGGCGCGGATCCTTAGGGCAAAACCAGATCCAATCTCTACCGTTTAGATCTAATCTAACGGCCTCACGGTACCGGCGGTTTCTTGCTCAAGGCGCGGCGTGGCTCAATCCTACGCATCCACTAACGATCCAACGGCTAAGACAAAAACATATCGCGAAACTAGATCTAATCCAAGCCGTATACATCAAGATCCAACGGCCACGATTCAATCTAAACATCTACAGAGATGGAGGCTACGCGGACTCACGAGAACCGAGCGATGCAAATCGGACGGTCGGCGCCGTCGACGAGGTTGACGGCGAAGCGAAGATTGCGGGGAGGGGAAGATGACCTCGGCGGCGGCGCTGCGGGCTTCTCCGCGAGAAGAAGTGGTCCACTCGATCGTCTTGCTTCGTGAACTTGGAACGGGTGCGAGCACGGCGAAGCGGCGGACGGCGGCGAGAGGAAGCAAAAACAACGGCGGCACAAAGACGCAACTTCTGGCGAGCTTCGCTCGAGCGCTAGAGAGGGTCTCGGCGTGCGTGCAAGGAGTCAAAAGACGCAGCGAAGGAGCTCTGTCGGACGCGCTACTCGATGCACTTAAAGGCCTCGGCGTGCGCTTCTGGTACGGCGAACGAGCGGAAGCGGTCGGCGGCATTAGCTCCGGTGATCTCGCGAAGACGACCGACGTGGCGCAATCCCGCGCGTCCGTGCGGCGACGATCCGAAGGCTCACGCGTGCGGGCGACGTGGCACACTCACAGGCGTTCGATCCGGATCGGACGGCTTGGGCTGGGCGGCGCTAGGGTTTCGGCGCGGTTGGGCCGACGACACGCACAGTAATGGGCTCGGCCCATTACTGTTCATGTGATTTTTAAAACATTTCACATTTAAAATAATTCCAGAAATTCAATTAAATCATTTGGAGCTTTTAAAATAGCGAAAAATTCGGAAAAATTCCGAAATTACTTTGAGATGTTTGGAACTCCATTAAAATATTTGCAATAAAACTTTGCAAAAACTTTTCCATTATTTAATTGTTTTCAAGAAAAGTCCTATTTGAATAAATCCAAATTAACTTAAATAAATTCCCAAAAATTCACAAAAAAAATCAAAAATACTTCAAAATTCAAATTAGAGCAAAAATTAGGGTGTTACAGCCGCCAACCACTAGAAGTGACACGTCCATGATGCACAACAGATTTGTGTGCGTTTTTCAACCACAGTTCCGCACGCTGCGCTTGATGAAGTATCTCTTGTACGGTATTGAATTGCATCAAATCAACACGGTTTCGCACATCCTCATTCAGCCCTTCAAAGAACCTTGTCATGGTGGCATCCGCGATTCACGAATAGTCATGCGGATCATGAGTATTTGCATTTCTTGATAGTACTCATCAACAGATTTATCACCTTGATATAACCACCTCAACTTTGTGTGCAACGTTCGAGTGTAGTACGCTGGTACAAAGCGAGAAAGCATGATTCTCTTCATCTCCTCACAAGTATATGGACGCTCCCCTGCACGATTCAATTGATCCCACCAAATAATAGCATATTTGGTGAACTCAATGGAAGCAACACGAACCTTCTTTTCTTCGGAGTAGCGATGGTTGTCAAAAATTTGATTGACTCGCATCTCCCACTCCAAATATTCCTCCGGATCAGCACGACCATTGAACTCCGGTATGGTGATTCTTACACGACCAATACCATCCACCTCACGATCAACACCTCTCCTATGAATTCCTCCATGTCTAGCACAATGATGGTCATTGTGATTATGTCGATTACGACGAAAATCAGATCGAGCTTCAGATATGTTGTCCTCCAAATCAGTTCCAAAGTCCCGTTCATCGCTGCCATGTGAGCTAGCACGTCGACCGCGAACATGTGCTTGCTGCCTCTGGTGCGTCATCTCCTTGTTGTGCCAGTAGAATCTCTTCCAAACGTCGAAGATTGGCATTGACATCATTGAACCCATCTGTGATGCGGGTGTGCATCAAGTTCAGCTCACCACGAAGCTGATTCTCCCGCTCATGGTAGAAGACCGACGTGGCCTCAAACTGAGCACGCGTAGCAGTGAGAAGATTGTGGTTAATTGGCAGCTGCTCCTCAACAATTTCTTCATTTTCTCCAACGTGATGGTTTGCCCCCGACATTGTTGCAAGCAATCTGAAATCAGCCACAAGAATTCCTACATACCGTGAGCAACGAAAGCTCGATGCGGATGATGAAGACCCAACTGCTGTTGAGCAAAGGTGGCCCAATCTTTCACGGTACAACGACGATAGCTTCGTGACGCTCGCACTCAAACGGCAAAAGAGCCAATTCAAAAGCGAGAAATTGGTCACACAAACCGCGATCAACACAAGAACGCGAATTGAGTGGAGGAATCGTATAGATTCAGTGGAAAATCACAAGAACATGCCGTTCTTGACTTGCACCAACACTAACAAACCCAAGAACGGGAAGAACTTATCAAGAACACATGGTATTTGCGCCACAAACAACCATGGCTTATGCTGTCTATTTCTGAACATCCAAAAGTCCATTCCAGATGGAAATACATAGGTATTTATACTAGGAACATCCCTCCTAGCTTAGGTGTGAAACTATACAAGAAACTAAAGGAGTTTTCTTGGGTAGATAAAAGGTTCAACCTTTCTTCTCTCTAAGGTTTGCATTCCAATTCTCAGCCTGTAGCACATTATCAACACAACCTGCATCGGTCTTGTGACTCACTTGCACTTTAGCAAAGAAAGAAACAAGTAATGTGATTATTTGTAGACTTAGAGTCATGAGACGATACAACAATAGAGGATATATCCGCATCATCCCCTCCCTCTTCAAGCGAAAACGTCCTCGGTTTCGAGTTGTTCTTCAAAACACTCTTTAGCTTAGTGAGGATGTCACAATGAATATCATTCCGACTTTTGGGCAGCAAAGAAACTGTCGGGCCCCGAATCTGCAAATTCGGACCCTCTGTGTATTCTCGATCCGAGATCACGCTAGCACACACAGCATACTGAGGTTGCACATCACGCATACAAACACAAGGATATAAGAATAAATAGTGCAAACATGTATATAAACCGAGTTGTATGCGACCTTATGGTCTCCTTACGTATAAGTTAGCCACACAGGCTTACATTAATCAAAGTAAAGAAATAGCGTGAACATAAGTAAAAGTCGTGGAAGCCTTCATCTTGCCACAGTAACCGACCGAGCTTGCCCCTAGTTCATCGTGTCCTCGATGTACTCCTCCTCCCAAGCCGGTGTAGTCTCATCCACCGATGTTGGGGTTGATAAGCAAGGTGGGGTGAGTACACAAGGCACTCAACAAGTAATGCATGAATGCGGCGCTATTACTATATCGAGCTTATTCCAAAGGATTGGCTTAAATGGTTCTTTTGCATCAAGCGGCATTTTTAACCAATATCTTAGTTAGATTAAAGCGATGGAGCAGTTATACGTAATAATAATTTCAAATGGTTTTTCCTCGAGGACTCTCGGCACACAAATTTTAATATTCATTTTAACACTTGGCACACACCACCCCTTCCATGTTTTGTTTATGAAAATCTACCCCTTGATCAGTAATCCCGAGCAATGCTCAATACCGTGAAACACGGCTATTCGAATAGTTTTGACACTCTGCGGAGGTTGTACACTTTACCCACAAGATCTGACCGCTCACCACACGGTGATTGTCCGCAACAAAGCTTTTCAGAACCTCTACCTTAACCAAAGAACCTCTCGGTGATGCCTTCGCTATCACTTCCCTCACACAAAGCCAAGTATAGGACCGGCCAATCACCGCTGGATGGGCACCAAGCCGTAGCACAGTACGCTCCCCATACAGATACACCCACGTGTCTTGTCACCCCGAGGTATCGGAGGAAAGATATCGAACCCTAGTCAACTAGGTCTGTCCCATATCGGACATGTGGTTGTGCGGGTGACTCGGATCAAAGGCTTGCAAGGTGAAGTCCTTAATCGACCAAGGCAAGACTTCCAACACTCAACAGATGGCACACACCCATTGTGGCACACAGACTCACAACACTCATCAACCCAATGCCACACAGCCCACGGCACACTGACCTCTTGCCACTTGCCCGGTCTAAATCATTTTCCACCCCATTGATTATTGTGCAACACATGCGGCAATAATTCAACATCGATGCGGAACCACACAGTCGCGGTACCTCAATCTCATCATGTGGCATCATCACACCATTTTTCAAAATACATTCAATATTTTTTTAATCAATATTGTAGCATTTTTCCGAAAGAACACTCATGATTCGTTGCAAGGCTAAGCATTTACTCGCGATCTAGCCTCCTGTGTTGGCACAATATTAACATCCAACTAATATAATCAAACTTAGGGTGACAATGATTTAGGGCATACAGTTAATAATTCAAGGTGGCATAACAAAATGGGTTGATTAACTACATTATCCCAAATTAATTTAAACTCATTTTAAATAATTAGCATGCATAGTTTCAAAGCATAAATTACATTTTAAAATCTGGGATCAAAATGATCAAAGCATCACTTGCCTTCAAAGAGTTGCTGGTCGTGTTCCGAAGCTTGGTCTTGAGCGACGAATTCTTCCTCGAAACTTTCCGGCAAATTTGCGTCTACGCGTACAAACAAAATATGCAATAAATAGCTAATACAGAATACTATATGACAGAAAAAATTCAAATAAAATTCACCATTAAATAGCTCATAATTGTATGAATTTTTAGAAATTTGAATCACCCAAATCCGAGTTAAAATGCAAAAGTTATAGTCATTTGAAGTTTGAATAAAATCTGAAAATACAGAAATTAAGAAAATCCGATTTTTCTGAATTATTTTTATACTTGAAATTCGCATATATGACGTCAGCATCGCGTCATGATGACATCAGCACAGAAATGAATTTCGGTCAAAATATTTTTATATAAAACATATTTATGACGTCAGCGATAACGTCAGCACGACACGTGGCACGCCGAGAGGCCGCCACATCGCTCTGTCTATGGGTGGGTTCACGGCTCGGCTGCGGTCTCACCGTGGACTCGGTTCACCGCGATCGAGCCACGCGGCAAGATCCGAACCGTTCGTTGGATCAGCGGCTAGATCTCCTCACGCGCGCCGCAATAAGACCGAGATCGTGCGACCGCGCGTCGCGCATCAGCGATCGACCACGCATCCAGCGCGGCGCCTCGGCTCCGCGCCTCCACGCGTCGCACATCCAGCGGCGCTCGGATCAACGGCCAAGACCGCGCCGCCATCGCGACGTCTCGGTTCATGCGGCGACACGCGGCGCAATCGCGACGGTGCACCGAAATCGGCGGTTGGATCCGGTCTCGCCCGATCAAAATTCCCACGCGTCAACACGTGATTTGGCGAGAATGCGGTGCCATCTCCGCCGCGTTCAAATCTGAGCGATCGCGGATCCTTAGGGCAAAACCAGATCCAATCTCTACCGTTTAGATCTAATCTAACGGCCTCTGATACCAGCTGTTTACTATTCACCGCTACGCGGCACAATCTCACGCGTTCACTAACGATCCAGCGGCTAAGACAAAAACACAACGCGAAACTAGATCTAATCCAAGCCGTTCAATCCGGATCTAGCGGTGCAGATCTACTCTAGAAGAACACAAAGAAGGGTGGCGTGGGCGAACCGAGCGTGCGATGAAGATCGGACGGACGACGAAGCTTCGATGAAGGCGATGGCGGCGCGAAGGAAAGGTCTGCGGAGTCGAGGAAGATGGCGCAGCCCACGGCGCTCTGAGGCTTCTCGGCGTGATGAAGTGGCTCGTTCGGCGCGCGTGGCGAAGGATTACTCCGGTGACCTTGGCGGCGGCGGAGAGAAACCGTGGCGAAGCAAGCGGCGAAAAACGATGGCGGCACAAAGAAGCAACTTCGGCGAGCTCGTCAGGGCGCTAGAGGGAGTCTCGGCGTGCGTGCGAGAGTCAAAAGATGCGGAGTGAAAACCTGCGCACGACGCCTTCAGCGGGGACTTAAGGGCTGCCTCGGCGTCGCGCAAAGCGGCCGGAAAGTCACGGCCATCAACGCCCACGTCTCTCCGATGATCTCGCGGGGACGAAGCGACGTGGCGCGATCCTGTGCGTTTGTGCGGCGACGATCCGAAGGCTCATGCGCGCGGGCGACGTGGCACACGCACAGGCGTGCGATCCGGATCGGATGGCTTGGGCTAGGCGGTGCTAGGGTTTCGGCCCATTACTGTTCATGTGATTTTTAAAACATTTCACATTTAAATTAATTCCAGAAATTCAATTAAATCATTTGGGGCTTTTAAAATAGCAGAAAAATTCTAGAAAAATTCCAGAAATTACTTTGAGATATTTGGAACTCAATTAAAATATTTTCAATAAAACTTTGCAAAAACTTTTCCATTATTCAATTTTTTTTCAAGAAAAGCCCTATTTGAATAAATCCAATTAAATTTAAATAAATTTCCAAAATTTCTCAAAAATCAAAAATACTTCAAACTTTTAAATTAGAGCAAAAATTAGGGTGTTACAAACCTCCCCCTTAATGTAATCTCGTCCCGAGATTGTAGTCGCTATCTGAAAATAGGTTAGGAAACTCCTTCTTCAGGTTTTCTTCGCGTTCCAACGTGGCTTCACTTTCCGAATGGTTACTCCATTGAATTCTGCAGCAGCGTGTTGACTTGTTCCTTGTCTTTCTGTCCATTCGTCCGTAATCTTCATCGGATGTTCTTTGTAAGTCGATCTTCTTGCGGATCAATTGCCTCCAAAGGTGTTTGCTCCTCCGGTACTCGAAGACACTTCTTCAGTTGTGATACATGAAATACATCATGCACTCCTGTCAAAGACTGTGGCAACTCCAACTGATGAGCAACTTCACCTCTGCGGCTCAAGATCTTGAATGGTCCGATATATCTGGGTGCGAGTTTCCCTTTGCATGGAACCTCCGACTCCTTTGAGAGGTGTGACTCTAAGGTACACAAAATCTTCGGGTTCAAAGCTCAGTTCCCTGCGACGGTTGTCAGCATAACTCTTCTGCCTTGATTGTGCAATCTTCAATCTTTCCCTGATCAGGGCGGTCTATTCTTCCGCTTCTTGAAGAATGTCTGGTCCAAAAACATGTCGTTCGCCTGTCTCATTCCAATTCAATGGTGTTCGACAGGACCGACCATACAAAGCTTCAAATGGAGACATCTCAGAACTCGCTTGATAAGCGTTGTTGTAGCTAAACTCAAAGATAAGGCAAACACTTGTCCCATGAGGTGGAATATGCTAAAGCGCGAGCTCTCAACATATCTTCCAATATCTGGTTAACCCTCTCGGTTTGACCATCCTGCGGATGGTAGGTCTTGAAGTTCAAGCGAGTCCCTATTGCCTCATGTAGCTTACCCCAAAATGCGGAGGTAAATTGGGTACCTCATGCGACACTATCTTTTTGGTACTCCATGCAAGCGGGCGATCCGTGCCATATAAAGTTACGCTAACCGGTCTCCTAATAAGTGGTCTTCTTGGTATGAAATGTGCCACCTTGGTTAAGCGATCCACTATGACCCATATGGAATCATATCCACTTTGTGTTACGGGCAATCCGGTTATGAAATCCATACCAATTTCTTCCCATTTCCATTCGTATCTTTAAGGGTTGTAATAGCCTGCTTTGGTCTTTGGTGCATAGCTTGGACTCTTTGGCATGTGTCACATAATGCAACATATTCGCGACTTCTCGTTTCATGCTTGGCCACCAAAATCTTTCCTTTAAATCTTGGTACATTTTCGCACTTCTGGATGAATTGAGTATCCGAGTCATGAGCCTCCTCGAATTAATCCTTCAACTCCCTTTTGTTCGGTACACAAATCGCCCTTTAAACCACATAGTACCTTGTTCATCCAGTTTGAAATCTTTTGCTTTGCCTTCATCCATTTTGCCCTTAATTCTTTTGATCTTATCATCATCTTTCCGCCTTCCTTGATCGATCTTCGGTAGGTCTTACTTCCAAGGTTGCTAGGAATCCTTCGGTACTATTTCGAGTTCTAATTTACGAATTCCTTACACAATTCTGCGACTGTTTCCATCAAAGATATTTACACTGTGGTTCTTTATGCTCAAGGCGTGCGCCACCACGTTGGCTTTACCGGGTGGTAGTGAATTCCTATATTATAATCCTTGATTAACTCTAACCATCTTCTTTGCCTCATATTTAGGTCACTTGCGTGAAGATATACTTAAGACTTTTATGATCTGTATACACTTCACATCTATTTCCGATGAGATGATGACGCCATATTTTTAGTGCATGCACCACGGCAGCTAATTCCAAATCATGAGTCGGATAGTTCTCCTCATGTGGTCTCAATTGCCTCGATGCATAGGCAATTACCTTCCTATTTTGCATCAACACGCATCCCAATCCTCGACGCGATGCATCACAATAAATGTCGAAGTCTTGATGAGCGTCGGGTAAAACTAGTACAGTGCGATGTTAATCTCCTCTTCAACTCCTCAAAACTCTTCTCACACTCAAAGGCCATAAGAATTTCCTTTCCTTTTTCAACAATTGCGTAAGAGGTCTCGCAATCGTAGAGAATCCTTCGATGAATCGACGGTAATACCCCGCCATTCCAAGGAAACTACGGATTTGGGTTACCGACTTGGGTTGCTCCCAATGTAGAACCGTCTACACTTTCTTTGGATCTACCGCAACTCCATCTGCTGTCATTATGTGTCCAAGAAATTCAACCTTATTCTTCCAGAAATCACATTTGCTAAATTTCGCAAACAACTGTTGTTCTCTCAACTTTTCAAGGACTAGCCTCACATGCTCGGCGTGCTCTCTTCTCGTCTTGGAATAGATAAGGATATCATCTATGAATACGACGACGAACTTGTCCATGTATTCCATATAAACCTTATTCATTAAGTTCATAAAATATGCTGGTGCATTTGTCAAACCAAAAGACATCACTGTAAACTCGTGGTGTCCATATCTTGACGAAAATGCGCCTTGAGGTATCCTCGATCGGATCTTGATTGATGGTATCCCGATCGGAGATCAATTTTGGAGAAGACTCTGCTCCTCTTAATCGGTCAAACAAATCATCGATCCCGGTAGAGGATACTTATTCTTTATCGTCACATCATTGAGTGCACGATAGTCTATACACATCCTAAAACTCCGTCCTTCTTCTTGACGAATAAGGCAGTGTGCTCCCCATGGCGATGAACTAGGTCTTATAAATCCTTTTTCAGCAGACTCTTCAATTTGCTTCTTCATTTCCACCAATTCCTCTGTGGACATCCTGTAAGGTCTCTTAGCTATGGAGCTGTCCTGGAACCACTCTATCACGAACTCGATATCTCTATCTGGCGGCATTCGAGTAAATCTTAGGAAAACATCCGGATATTCATTGACTATGGGCACTTCCTCTAAGTGGCGATCTTCACGCTGTTGACCATCAATTGTCCATCCCGCACCGATTTTGCTTCAAACTCAATCTTCTTTCCATCCGGGCTTTCGATCGATATGACTCTTTTCCATGATCCAAGATTTGCCTTGTGATTAGTTAACCAATCCATTCCGAGATAACATCCAAGGTTTGGGTATTAAGGATGATTAAGTTCGCTAGGAACTCAACTCCATTAATTATTAGTCTTAGCCCAGAACATCCTACTTTAGATCGGAGTTCTGATCCAGGGGATTGGACTATAAGCACACATTTAAGATTCACTATTTCCATATCATTTTGAACAGCAAAATCTCGGAAATAAAAGAATGCTGAGCTCGGAATCAAATAAAGCGATGGCTGATGCTTGAGTTTACTAGGAATTTACCCAGTACAACATCCGTGGCGTTCTGGACTTCATCCGTTGTAATGTGGTTGATTCGGCCTCGTGTAGTTCCTTGGGATGGAGTTGCTGCTGTTGATGCCCCGCGGTTCACGATTGGCGGGAGTCCTTGCGGTGTGTTCCCGTGTTAAAGCGGACCGGGTGACACCTCCTTCTTAGGGCAATTATTGGCAAAATGTCCCATTTCATTGCAATGATAGCAACGTCTTCCCACCGCTGAGAGGTTCCTCCCGTCGTGCCACGATTACGGCCGAGTCTCGAACATTCGACCCATCGGGCGATTTGCGGCGGTGGTGCCCTATCATTGCCTCCGGGTGGTGCGGATGAACTGTTGAGGTGCCGTCCTCTGCCTCTGGCCCCCCGACGACCTCCTTGTTGCGCCATTCTGCGCTTCTGTTGTCATCCAACTCTCGGCGCTTGTCCTCTAAGATAAGAGCTTTGTTAACTAGCTCTTGGAAGTCGAGGAATGTGTGGTGATCGGTCCCACTGCAACCTCGCATTCAATCCCTCCATGAAGCGGGATTATGCGGCCTTATCCGTAGCCACGTCCTCTAGTGCGTAGCGTGCCGTTAGGTGAATTTGTTCGTGTCGGCCACCGACCGCCCCCTTGGTTGAGGCTCGAATTCCTCCTTTTGAGATCCATGATACCCTCGGGTACATGATGCTGTGAAAGTCGAGGTGAATTCCTCCCACGTGATACTCTGTGGGTCCTCATGAGTCGCGAGAATTTTCCCACCATTCTGGCGGTCCCTTGAGTTGATGAGAGGCATAGAGTACCCTCTCATGTCCTACACCTTTGGGTAATGTGCGGCTTCCTTTCAATTGTCCTTAGCCAATCGTCCGCTTCCGGTGGATTGGCGTTACTGAAAGTAGGTGGGCGGGTTCTCATAAACTCCGACAACTGGAGTAGGGTGTGGTCCATGGTTACCCCAGGTTGAACATTCGCAGCAGCTTGGTTGGATATCTGCGCATGGTTTGAACCATCGTGTTCATAAGTTGAGTCAGGCGATCAAGAAGGCTCCCGGGTTTTGCATATCGACTGCGGCGGTTGAGAATCGGCTCTTCATTACGTTATCCTCTGGTTAGCTCCACTTCCATTGGCTCCAACATTTCCACGTGTCCTCACCATCTTGCAAGCTTTTAAGGTTAAGAAAAGAAGAAAGCATAGACAAGTAGAAGAATTTATGTGGGAAAGCAGTGTAACTTAATTTATTTAGCCACTTTATTGATATAATATAAAGCTGTATGGTTGCTCACAAGTGCCTAAGGGCAATGCAACGCATACGGGACACTCACAACCCAAAACAAGTAAGCAAACATAGGACTCTATGACGACTCACACCTAATGGTGACTCTGAAGAAAAAGACGCGACTCAACCTTCGAGTCTCGACACTATACTCTACTAGACTCGATCACTCATCGAGCCAACCCGGCTGCGGCTCCCCCGGAGCATACACCGATGGGTGCTCTGGCATCGGGGCGAACTGATCCTGAAGACCTACTGCAGCTGGTGCAAAAGACCCCATCGACTCTGCTGGTCCCGGGGCTGCCTGCTCCTGCACTGGTGCCTCCTGCTCTGGCTCCTCCGGATCTGGATCGTGTAACTCCAGGACTGGCTCAGGCTCGGGTCCGTACAAAGCCATCTCCAACTCCTGGATCTTCTGCATGGAGTAGGCTAAGCCCTCCCACAGCTGGATCCTCGCCTCCGTGACCTCGTCGCGGGTCCTCTGCAGCTCCTGGACTGTCTCGTCCAGGGCGTCCTCCTGGGCGATGACGTACCTCGCCAGGTGGGTGATAGTGGCGTCCTCCTCCACAAGCTCCATCCTGTCAAAATGATTGTCTCGACGCAGATGGTGACGAAAGACGGTGTCCTCCAACTCTGCGGAGTAAGTGCGGGCAATCTGCCGCATCGCCTGTCGCGCCGTCTCCTGGATTCCAGCCTCAAAAGAAGACCTCCTGACCGAAATATAGATAGGACGACTCGCCCTCGTCCTTTCCCGAGCATACATGCGTGATCTTGACATCCCAGCGACGTCAAGTCCTGCCTGTACCACCAAGTCCCTCGATGCGGTGGTGCATCAAAACCTCCGAAACAATCGCATCATCGCCATAACTCATGGCGTATCCTCCGTCTCGCTCTCCATAGGTATGGATCATCCTCATCCGCCAAAACAAACCTTGTTTAAATTAAGCAGAGAATAATAAAAATTCAGCATAGGTATGAAACAAGAGAGAGAGATAAGTCGAGATTTCATTGATATTCTTGCTCAAGTTGATTAGGTCTTTAGAAAATAGTTTTACCCTCCTAGGCACAACCAAACTAGGGTCAAGTCCTACAGTCAGCCTGCTCTGATACCACCTCTGTCGGGACCCGAATCTGCAAATCCGGACCCTCTGTGTATTATGTGCCAGTCCAGGATCACGCTAGCACACACAGGCATATAGGGTTGCACATCACAGACAAACACAAGGATATAAGAATAAATAGTGCAAACATGTATATAAACCGAGTTGTACGACCTTATGGTCTCCTTACAGATAAGTTAGCCACACAGGGCTTACATTAATCAAAGTAAAGAAATAGCAGCGGAACATAAGTAAAAGTCGTGGAAGCCTTCATCTTGCCACGAACAACCGACCGAGCTTGCCCCTAGTTCATCGTGTCCTCGATGTACTCCTCCTCCCAAGCCGGTGTAGTCTCATCCACCGATGTTGGGGTTGATAAGCAAGGTGGGGTGAGTACACAAGGCACTCAACAAGTAATGCATGAGAATCGGCGCTATTACTATATCTGAGCTTATTCCAAAGGATTGGCTTAAATGGTTCTTTTGCATCAAGCGACATTTTTAACCAATATCTTAGTTAGATTAAAGCGATGGAGCAGTTATACGTAATAATAATTTCAAATGGTTTTCCACGAGGACTCTCGGCACACAAATTATGATTCATTTTAACACTTGGCACACACCACCCCTTCCATGTTTTGTTTATGAAAATCTACCCCTGATCAGTAATCCCGAGCAATGCTCAATACCGTGAGCACGGCTATTCGAATAGTTTTGACACTCTGCGAGAGGTTGTACACTTTACCCACAAGATCTGACCGCTCACCACACAGGTGATTGTCGCAACAAAGCTTTTCAGAACCTCTACCTTAACCAAAGAACCTCTCGGTATTGCCTTCGCTATCACTTCCCTCACACAGAGCCGAAGTATAGGACCGGCCAATCACTGTTGGATGGGCACCAAGCCGTAGCACAGGTACGATCCCCATAGAGATACACCCCTATGTACTGTCACCCCGAGGTATCAGAGGAAAGATATCAGAACCCTAGTCAACTAGGTCTGTCCCATATCAGACATGTGGTTGTACGGGTGACTCAGATCAAAGGCTTGCAAGGTGAAGTCCTTAACTGACCAAGGCAAGACTTCCAACACTCAACAGTGGCACACAGCCCATTGTGGCACATAGACTCACAACACTCATCAACCCAATGCCACACAGGCTCACCTGGCACACAGCCTCTTGCCACTTGCCCCAGTCTAAATCATTTTTCACCCCATTGATTATTGTGCAACACATGCCTAATAATTCAACATCGATGCGGAACCACACAGTCGCGGTACCTCAATCTCATCATGTGGCATCATCACACCATTTTTCAAAATACATTCAATATGTCTTTAATCAATATTGTAGCATTTTTCCAAAGAACACTCATGATTCGTTGCAAGGCTAAGCATTTACTCGCGATCTAGCCTCCGTGTTGGCACAATATTAACATCCAACTAATATAATCAAACTTAGGGTGACAATGATTTAGGGCATACAGTTAATAATTCAAGGTGGCATAACAAAATGGGTTGATTAACTACATTATCCCAAATTAATTTAAATTCATTTTAAATAATTAGCATGCATAGTTTCAAAGCATAAATTACATTTTAAAATCTGGGATCAAAATGATCAAAGCATCACTTGCCTTCAAAGAGTTGCTGGTCGTGTTCCGAAGCTTGGTCTTGAGCGACGAATTCTTCCTCGAAACTTTCCGCAAATTTGCGTCTCGCGTACAAACAAAATATGCAATAAATAGCTAATACAGAATACTATATGACCTCAAAATTCAAATAAAATTCACCATTAAATAGCTCATAATTTTATGAATTTTTAGAAATTTGAATCACCCAAATCCGAGTTAAAATGCAAAAGTTATAGTCATTTGAAGTTTGAATAAAATCAAAATACGAAATTAAGAAAATCCGATTTTTCTGAATTATTTTTATCTTTGAAATTCGCATATATGACGTCAGCATCGCGTCATGATGACGTCAGCACAGAAATGAATTTCGGTCAAAATATTTTATATAAAACATATTTATGGCGTCGTGATAGCGTCGGCCACGACACGTGCACGCCGCAGGCGCCACATCGCTCTGGTCTATGGATGGGTTCACGGCTCGGCTCGGTCTACCGTGGACTTGGTTCACGAGCATGCAGCAGCCAGCGGCAAGATCCGAACCGTTCGTTGGATCAGCGGCTAGATCTCCTCACGCGCGCGGCGCAGCGCCGAGATGCGTGCGACACGCGTCGCGCATCCAACGATCGACCACGCATCCAACGCGGCGACGCCTCGGCTCCGCGCCTCCACGCGTCGCACATCCAGCGGCGCGGGTCAACGGCCAACCGCCGCCAACTGCGACGTCTCGGTTCATGCGGCGACCGCGGCGCAATCGCGACGGTGCACCGAAATCGGCGGTGGATCGGTCTCCGCCCGGTCAAAATGCCCGCGCGTCAACACGTGATTTGGCGAGGTGCGGTGCCATCTCCGCCGCGCGTTCAAATCTGAACGACGCGGATCCTTAGGGCAAAACCAGATCCAATCTCTACCGTTTAGATCTAATCTAACGGCCTACGGTACCCGAGCTGTTTACTATTCAGCCCGCTACGCGGCACAATCTCACGCGTTCACTAACGATCCAGCGGCTAAGACAAAAACACAACGCGAAACTAGATCTAATCCAAGCCGTTCAATCCGGATCTAGCGTTCGCATCTACTCTAGAAGAACACAAAGAAGGGTGGCGTGGGCGAACGAGCGTGCGATGAAGATCGACGGATAGCGGCTTCGGTGAAGGCGATGGCGGCGCAAAAGAAAAGTGCCGAGTCGAGGAAGATGGCGCGACCCACGGCGCTCTGAGTCTTCTCGGCGTGATGAAGTGGCTCGTTCGGCGCGGCGTGGCGGAAGGATTACTCCGGTGACCTTGGCGACGGCGGAGAGAAACCGGCGGCGAAGCAAACGACGAAAAACAGCGGTGGCACAAAGAAGCAACTACGGCGAGCTCGTACGGGCGCTAGAGGGAGTCTCGGCGTGCGTGCGAGGAGTCAAAAGATGCGGAGTGAAAACCTCTGCACGACGCCTTCAACGGGGACTTAAGGGCTGCCTCGACGTGCGCGAAACGGCCGGCGGAAGTCACGGCCATCAACGCCCACGTCTCTCCGATGATCTCGCGGGGGCGGCGGCGTGGCGCGATCACGTGCGTTCGTCGCGGCGACGATCCGAAGTCTCACGCGCGCGGGCGACGTGGCACACGCACAGGCGTGCGATCCGGATCGGATGGCTTGGGCTAGGCGGCGCTAGGGTTTCGGCGGGGCGGGCTGCGACACGCACAGTAATAGGCTCGGCCCATTACTGTTCATGTGATTTTTAAAACATTTCACATTTAAAATAATTCCAGAAATTCAATTAAATCATTTGGGGCTTTTAAAATAGCAGAAAACTTCTAGAAAAATTCCAGAAATTACTTTGAGATATTTGGAACTCAATTAAAATATTTTCAATAAAACTTTGCAAAAACTTTTCCATTATTCAATTTTTTTTCAAGAAAAGCCATATTTGAATAAATCCAATTAAATTTAAATAAATTTCCAAAATTTCTCAAAAATCAAAAATACTTCAAACTTTTAAATTAGAGCAAAAATTAGGGTGTTACAGAAACAAACACCCCTCGATGCATAAATGTATAGCGGTTAGTCCTCCCTTGGTGCGTAGCATTCCGGTCAAATTGCCATGGACGCCCCAAAAGAATTTGACTAGCATGCATTGCAACGACATCGCACTAAACCTTGTCTTCATATCCATCGATGGAAAATGGTACATGCACCTTATGGGTCACCTTGAGCTTACCAACATTATGAAGCCACTTCATGTAATATGGCTTTGGGTGGCGCTGTCTGGTCAATTTCAAAGCATCAACCACATCCTTGCTAATCACATTATTGTAGCTTCCTCCATCTATCACAAGCTTACACCGTTTTCCCTTGATCTTGCATTCGGTTTGGAAAATAGCACGTCGCTGTCCATTCTCCACAATTGGAGCACTATCACGATCCACATTCTGAGCCATCAAACATTGTCCATCTTCAGGGTCACAATGAACCACATCATCATGTTCTTCACCTCCCATATCTGATTTCTCACTTGCATCACTCTCTGAAACATACTTTTCATCGGTGGTAAGCATTCGCCTTTAAATTTGGGCAATCTTTCATCATGTGTCCCTAGTTTGCACTTGAAGCACTCAATATTCGAAGTTCTAGCGGTAGAAGGCACCGAATCGACTTTGGAATAATCCTTGCTTGCTGTCCTGCTGCTCTTGATGCTTCTTTGGAGACGATCCACTTGGTTTAGTTGGCGCAACCGTCATAGACGAAGAACCACCTTCGCTAACATCTTTGTGATGGCGCCGCCAACCACTAGAAGTGACACGTCGATGATGCACAATGATTTGTGTGCGTCTTTCAACCATAGTTCCGCACGTTGTGCTTGATGAAGTAGCTCTTATGCGGTATTGAATTGCATCAAATCAACACGGTTTCGCACATCCTCATGCAGCCCTTCAAAGAACCTTGTCATGGTGGCATCCGCGGACTCACGAATAGTATGCGGATCATGAGTATTTGCATTTCTTGATAGTACTCATCAGCATTTATCACCTTGATATAGCCGCCTCAACTTTGTGTGCAACATTCGAGTGTAGTATGTTGGTACAAAGCGAGCGCATGATTCTCTTCATCTCCTCCCAATTATATGGGCGCTCCTCAGACGATTCAATTGATCCCACCAAATAATAGCATATTTGGTGAACTCAATAGAAGCAACACGAACCTTTTTTTCTTCGGAGTAGCGATGGTTGTCAAAAATTTGATTGACTCGCATCTCCCACTGTAACATCCCAAAATTTGGGTTTTCAAAAATATTTTGTTTAGTTCATCTTTCCAAAAATCCCCGCGAATTTTCTCTCTTTAATAAAGCTTAATCTGAAATTTTCTAATGCTAAAATAATTTAATTTGACTAATATAAACTTCAATTAAAATAAATTTAGTTTTATTTGAGTTCATTGT